>JABAKD010000013.1:11553700-12301347 GCA_012845835.1 Undaria pinnatifida
CTACGTGCAATATATTATTACATTGAAAATTCCCTCCAGCTGTGAGATCGAGGATTTCATCGAAACTCATCTTTGCAAGCTGTGTGTGGTACAGTACTCCGATCGCGCGTATTACGGGTTGTGCATATATACGTGGCAGTCTTTCTTGGGTGGCAAGCGGTATTATAGTCGACTTTTTTTCCAGGCGCGAGTAGTGAGACGTATATATGCACCAGTATGGACGTGGCACGTCGTAGGCTGACTCCCGATTTCACTTCGTATATGTTTCTGGCGGAGGCATGAATTGAGTCCGCTGTGATATATGCGTGTACCACCGTACCACCTTTGGTTTGTTTGTGTTTTTCCCCTGGGGTTTTCCTCCGCTCCAGAGTGATTGGAGCCTTTGCTGTGGCCACGGACTTGATTATTCGAGTTAATGTGAGAACAACAACCCAAAAAGAGGTGCCTCCTGTAAAGGTTTAACCGTCAAGATACTGGCAGACTGGTATCTTGCACATTCGCGCTCGTTTTTAGAACGATCTATACTCACGTTTCACAGGGACAAACCACTTGGAATTAGTGTAATATCTTGTTTTTTCATCCAGCCTTTTTTTTTCGCATTTGCTTGCAGCAGCAGCAGCGGAGATTATGAAGAAGATCTACTACTGTCTAAAAGTCAAAGATCGAGATACAGATATCACCTACCTGGTGGACCCCCTGGATATTCTACTTTTTAGGTATAGCATATGTGCCATTGTGGACATAAATATAATGACCGTTTACCCATAACTTTATAAAAAACCGGTTATTATATTTTCAGTCAATAGGAAAGGCTGAATCTGGGAGATAGCCCGTCCGGGGTATTTAATAAGGATATTTAGGGAATTTTGAGGGATGGTGATTGGCAGACAGAATTATAATTGTGCCGAATCCGAGAAATTTATTTTCGTTTATGAAAGAAGCATCATCTATCTGCTGTTTCTGTGCGTTCTCCTGTTTGTAGGTTTGGTTTTGGTTCGTTTGGGTCGCTTGTTGCAAATAAAAAAATTGCGTGCTGCTGGTGCTCTTGGCTCCTGGCTGTTCCTGTTACTTCGAAGAACACCCAAACGTTGCAGGCCAGCTATCTGATCGAGAGGGGGGTAGACTTTATAACTGCACACACCCGACTAGGAGAGCGGCGGAGAGAGGGGAGCAGGAGGCGTGCCTGCGCAGTGCAATAGTTGCAACTTCTAGCTTTGACGAGCATCAATCAACTCGCGGGGTGAGTGAGCGAGGGACCGATTGCCCAGGTTGTGTTTTGTACCTACAGAAGAAGCTCTCTCTGCCACACCAGCCCCATGTCATATATATAATGCTGTGCGGCTCCTGCCCATGCATACAGGAGGCTCCCTCGAAACCCCTCCTACAGCCGCACAGCAAGCACCTTCTTTATGGTGCTGCAGGCTTCGTCTCTGCCCGGCGGCCGCGCGGGAGCGGCCGACAAAGCTCTCACGCACAATAGTAGAGCAGTATAGTAGTGGGCGGATTTCCACAGTCAAGGCAGCTGCAGGCTGTCTCTTTTTTCTCTTTCTTTCTCTCTGTCTTTGCACACGACGACCCCCCTTGCTCGTGTCCGGGATTCTTTCTTCATAGTTCAAAAGGTTGTTTTTGCAAAATTTCCAAAATTTCGTTTGTTGCGCTCTGCTACTGCTTGTGTATATATGAAGCGCAGCAATTGATGTACCGCATGTTGTTGCCCTGTTGCTCTCCTACGAGTGCTCTTGCCGTTGACATGCCGCGAAGAGCGTCTCGCTAGTTCACGTCGAGAGAAGCGCGAAGTGCGCCTGCAGCAGGCGTGGTGGTGGGTGCAATTTGTCCGCATTCCCGCCCATAGCCGTCATTCGCGTATTTTGCTACTTGTTAGAGCTTTCCCCGGGCCGAGGAGGGCTGGCATCGCGTATGCTCTTTATTTTCCTATTCTTTTGGGATGCATTTTTGTTTTTTTCGGGTTTTTTCGAGGTGCTGTAACATCACATGACCTGCCCTCGTTGTTGCAAACCACCCATGACCGATTCAGAAGCGATGCACTCGGGGTGTGTACCTGGTAGACTATAATAGCTATGCACAACAACCTCTGTAATGCTATCTTATTATGGCGTGTGCCGTGTTTCTCGCGCGGGGGGGGGGGGGGTTGTGATGGTGGCGGTTTGTTGTGGCACCCACGCGGAGTGCGGAGCCCAGAGCGGAGAGCGCCTTGTTGAAGCTTTTACATTCTACGAATACCGCACTAACACCTAGTATACACACGACGGAGATTTGTGCCCAGTTGCCTCGTGATGGTACGTACCATGTACCTGCGATCTGGCATGATGCGAGTGGTGATTTGATGTGCATTATTGCGCTGTGCGGGACCAGCGAGTAACCCGTCGATAGCAGTCGACGCCCTGCGCACTTCGAAGTTTCGAAGCGGGTGTCGTATGTTGTGTCTTGTGAGCTTGCAGTGGCTGCGCACACTACTCCGAGGCCAAACAACTCTGCACGTTGCACATACATACACCTCATGTTCGTACGTCTGCCAGTCTCCCGCTCATCGCGGAGACTCCCGCGCTGTGCGCCCACGATTCTTATGGCATCATGCCTTTGGGCAGCAGCCCTGAACAGTAGCAGTAGCGGCGGCAGAAGCAGCAGCAGCAGCAGCTTCAGCAGCAGCAGCAGCAGTACAGACAACAGATTCGCGATGTGCCCCCGCTGCAATCCAACTTACCTGCACTGGCGGCGACTTATTGCTGTACCTAGGCTGGTACTCCTAGTTATTTTTTACTTATCGGAGGTAGAACAATTGACCGGTCGTCGAGGTGGTGGACAAATTTACCAGATTTACCCGAGGGCTATGAGTTGGTATGAATACCGCTGGAATTCAAATCGCACATTGACCAGGTCGGACCACAGGTTGTTTAGTTTATTTGCGCAGATGAATTATCAAAGCCATCAACAAACTGCTGAGAGCACCCTAGCAGCCTGGGCAAGCGCAATTCGACGCAAGCAAGTCGGCGAGGGAAGAAAGAAGGGCTAAAGTCTTCTCGCGGCTGAAGTCTTTTCTCAATGAAATTATTGCGCGTACGTACCGCCGTAGTGGGGAGGGGGAAGAAGAGCCTGCTGACGTACGCAGTGACCCCGGAAGAATGAAGATGTTTGAAGTGCGAGGACAATACGTACAAGTAAGTAGCAGGGCAAGAGCACAGACAGGGATTTTTAAAACAGAAAAAGAAAAAGCTTTGCTGCCGTCGCTACGATATGATGTCTTAGGTTGTCATGATCTCGTTTTTTTTTCTGTACAACGATGATGGTTGATTGCAGTCAGAAAACGCAGAGAAAAGCAGCCAATAGATGAAGCTGGAAGAAGGGTATCTCGTAAACCTGGTAGTATACGTGCGACCCACGAGTATCGTACTTGTATCGTTATATCACACAGGTCCGGTAGTTACAACGGCAGCCATAATCAGCTAATTGAGCGGGGAAACAGCTTTGCTCTCGAGGAAGATCTGTCGGGTTCGCGCCCAGGTTATTCAGGCACATACGGTACAGCAGGTGGTCTTACACAGAACGTACACTCCAGAGGGCACACTCTGAGCTGTGTTCGTCTGTAGGCGGGTCCCTGTGCCGGTGGCAGTATGTGATTATTTTTGTCCTGGGCTACACGTTCGTTGCTGATGGTGTATGAATACCACGTATCGACACCATCGAGTGGTACGATATGTAGTCTATGTTGACGTGAGACAACGAGTTATCAGTTAGTTTCCTCAATTGCCACATTACATTTTGCCACAAAACCCCAAACCGCTTACTGTATCTTTCCTGTAAATTTACGCGCGCCGTTCGTGGCACGGCTTTACGGCTTTTACTTATTTGTGCGACTCGGTCGTACCAGATACTACGAGTGCTCCTAAATGTACTAGACTATGTCTTCAAAATGTACTTTACTACTACTATTAATAGTACTCTATCATCAGATATCTGACGTGCTCGTAAACGAGCTGACTAATAGCCCCATGCTAGGTGGGCTACGTCGTGCACGAGTACCTACGAGTACATCATGTGTGTGTACTACTCGTACACCTTACACCTAGTAGTACTACTGCTGTAGTTCTGCTGCTGTGTGCTCGACGACGGTGCGCGAAACCTGGAGAATCCCCTTCATACAATGCGAACGTCGTACGTGGTAACGAAGTTTTTGTGGACAACATACTTGTGGGTACAGTATGATATCCTCCAATGACTCAGGATGTGGGATCCTTCTTTTTCTTTGGTTCAACGTTACGAGCTTTTACGAGTCGGGCTATTGCAGGTTGCTAGTGTACTGAATTCCCTGTACTGACTGGTAATAGTCGTTGACTATGACATGAGCAACAGCAAGGCGTTGTCTGGTTGGCTTCGCAGGTACTGTCAATGATATGTCGTCCCTAGCGGTAGATATTTTTTAGTTCTTCGCGAAACGGTTGCGAAAACGCCAATCGATCGGTCCAGTGAAAATCAGTTAATTAGCGGGACTGGCTCGCTTACCAGGTTGTTGTTGTTGTTGTTGTTGCTGCTGTTATCACATTAACTCGCATAATCAAGTCCGTGGTCACAGGACAGGCTCCAGTCAGTCTGGAGCTGAGGAATACCCCAGGGAAGAAGCACAAACAAAACAAAGGTGGTACACGCATATATCACAGCTGACGCAATTCATGCCTCCGCCAGAAACATATAAAGTGAAATCGGCAGTCAGCCTACGATATGCCAGGCCCATACTGCTGGTGCATACGTCTCACTACTCGCGCCTGGAAAAACCGACTATACCGCTTGCCACCCAAGACTACCACGGATATATTGCACGTAGTACCTATCACTACGCATACGCACGACGGACGCAAGTCAATTGGAAAAAAGACACAAAGAAAAGAACAGAAGATAAAGAAAAGGAAAGAAAAGACAAGAAAGCGAAAAAACGAAAAAGGACCGGAAAGAAAAGAAAAGACGAGAAAAGCAAGAAAATACAACAAAAGCAAGAAAAGACAAGACAAGAAGAGGAAGCAAGGAAAGGAAAAGCGAAAAAAAAATGTCATGCTAGCAGACCCTAGGAACTGACTAAAGGCGGCATTGGGCTCATACATGGTATCAAGTGCATCATCAATGGCACTGGGGAGAGAACGCAACATGGCGAAGAAGTCAGGGCGGTCTTACGCCATGTTGTGACGGCCAGTGGAAGGCCCACAAATTTCGAGACCATGATGGCCAGACCCAGACTTCAGTCTCTTGGGCATGACGCCCCCCCTTCTCCCCCCCCCCCCCTTCCCCCCTCCCCCCCCCCCCCCCCCTCCCCCCTCCCCCCTCCCCCCCTCCCCCCCTCCCCCCTCCCCCCCCTCCCCCCTCCCCCCCTCTCCTTTCCCCCCGGCCGCTTAGAGATGCCGACGGTGGATGGCGCTGCTGCAGCCTTTGCGCGTCGCTCTGCAGCTTTGCGTCTCTCCGTTTCATGCCAATTCCGCATGAACAACTCGGTTCCCTCCTCAACTCGTCGAAACCATCTGCCGGCCTTCTGAGCAGCCTTTCGCCACCCTTCGGATTTAATTCCAAAGACCGACATACCCTCCTTCAGATGAGTCATCCAGTCCTTCTCTTGCCCCCCTGAGTAGTCCTTACCCCCAACAAGCTCCCCAAACATCACCCTCTGTGGCAGACGCTCCTCCCCCATACGTGCTACGAATCCCGCAAACAATTTCCTCCGTTTGCGCACTATCGCCTCTATGCTCTCGGAAGCTGTCTTGGCAAGCGCGTCGGCGTACGATGGGGTGTGGTTGTTGCGCTTCCGTTTCCGCCATCCAAGGCATCGAAGGAGCATGGAGTGGTGAACCCGTCGTAGCCGTCATAGTCAGGCTTGTTCGAGCTCCACGTCATGCAACCGTAAAGCAGTGTCTCGACCACCTCAGCTTTCAGCAACCGCACCTTCAACCGTGAGCGCACACCCGGGCGATCATAGATTTCCATCTTGTACCGCTGGAAGCACGCCCAGGCCCTCTGAAGGCGCCGCGGTATTTCAATGCTAAGGTCTCTGTCTGCGGTGATAGCCCCGCCCAAGTACACAAACTCGATTGTTTGTTTGTATACCTGGCCGGCTGCATTGATTGTGACGGACACCTTCCCCCCGCCTTTGGTTTGCATGCACATTATCTCTGTTTTTGCCTCGGAGACCGTAAGCCCGAACGACGAGCACGCAGTCACGATCACCGTCATCATCCTCTCTAGCCCTTCTGATGATCGCGATACGATACCCGCATCGTCCGCGTACAGCATACCCCACAATCTCTGCACCTCCTCCCCCCCCTTCCCCCTCCACCAGTCGACTTTGCCTGTGCGTGAAGTGCCCTTCTTCTCGCCTTTTTCCTTTAACGTTGGAGCTGCACCATGTTGTTCGTGATGGCTGCATCAGCGAGGAAGCGTTTCTCGGCCACACGCAGTACCGCCGTGAAAAACATGTTCAACAGCAGTGGCGCGAGCACGCGTCCTTGCCTGAGACCTTGCCCCACGTCGAACTTATCCGAGCACTCTCCATCATCCAACCGCGCGCATGCTTGCACGCCGTCGCGGAATTGGCGGATGACGGCGAGCATTCTCGGTGGCACGCCAAAACGAGCAAGGACATCCCAAAGAAGGGTTTGGTCGACGAAGTCATATGCTTTGGTGAGGTCGATAAAGCACAAGTACAAGGGGGTGTCCTTCCGCGCCAGTTCCTGCAGTCGTCGTAATACGAACATCATGTCAACCGTTGAGCGTTGGGGTCTGAATCCACACTGTTCCTCCGGCAGAATGTTCTCGCGTTCGCAATAGTCACTCAGGCGACCCGCGATGACTATGAGGAGTACTTTGCCGGCGTGAGCCACGAGGGAGATGCCACGATAATTGCCACACTCGTCCCGATCTTTCTTCTTGTGAATCACCTTAATCGTTGCATCTTTCCATTGTTGCGGCACGCCACCTCCCCTCCACACAGCGACGATGATATCGTGGAACTTTCTGAGGGTGTTCAATTCTCCTTCGTCGGCCAAAACCTTCAAGAGCTCGGCCCGGAGACCATCGGGCCCTACCGCCTTTCGGTTCGCCAACGCACGGATCGCCTCCTCTACTTCGTACCTAGACGGGACGTCGTCCAGTGGTCTGCACGGGGGGCACTGCTTAAGGCTCGTCCACAATGCTCGGGTCAAGGGTCGATGGCTTGGTGTTAAGCAGTTTGTGAAACCACCTCACCCACGGCTCGCGGATGAGGGCATTATCCCGCAGCAGTCGAACTTCCTCCTCTTTGATGTACTGCGAGTTAAACGTCCTCTTCCCTTCCACACCGAACCCCTTGAGGTGTTTGTTGAAGCCACATTGATCAGACCAGGTATATATGACCGGCTCGTTTTTGTGGCTCGCTACTGGTACGTACTGGTACGCACGAGTTTTTTGTATCTTTGTCACCACTCTTTTTCCCCTTCTCAACTCGTAGGAAGTCTTCTTAACCTCTCAACGACCTGCTGGACAAGCAAGTGATCAACACAGGTCGCTTCCCTTCTTCCCCCGGAGTATGTGTTGTATATTTCGAGAAAAAAAAAGGCGTCTTCTGTTGGATGTATAGAACTACCCAGTGGCCCATATATAGAATTACCCACTGGCCCAGTAGTGGATGTATAGAATTAACTACCCAGTGGCCCATATATAGAACTACCCCACTGGCCCACGTAGTCACTGGCCAGTGGGTAGTTCTATACTCGTACCAGGTATAGACTAATCAACAAAATATATGTTTGCGAGTCCGAACATCTTCTGGTCAGTGGGTTGGCTTTCAATCGCCACCCACAACTATATTAGTAATACCTGATAAAGCAGCAGTAGTACCTAATATGAAGTCGAATGATCGCACCATAATGCAGTTGTATCGTCCGCCAACCATTTGCCCATTTCCTTCCCCACATCTTCTCCTTTTATCTACTATTTTCTTTCCCTATACAAGTACATGTTTTGGCTGAGAGTCTATCTTAATCTTCATCAACATTGCCACCCCAGGCCAGTGGCCATAGCCCTCCCGATGCTTCCTCCCTTCTCCTCGCGGCCTGACAATCTCTCAGAGATAGCCTATATCGATGAACTCTGCGCGAAATCGCGACCTGAGTGGTCACAGAGATGATTTGGAATAGTCGCTCCTTGCACACGCCTTTCCGCGCTAGGGACGACGCGTCCGTCCCTCCAACGATGCTTGCCGCCACCTGATCTATCAGGTCGCTGCCTTCTTTACCGAGGCGCCCAAAGCTTTCCACCGCGAGGGTGGCGAGTTTGCAGCTGCGTTCGTCGAAGGACACCTGTCTCGGACGAGCGTAGTGGTTCTGCTTGCGGGCCTCGGAAGTGGAAGACGCAGATCCGTTTCGATCCGCGCTTCCTGCCCGAATGTAGACCCCTGCTTGTGTGTCCGCATACGTGATGTCGAGGAGTATCGACTTGTCGCGGTACTCCGATGCCGTAGCATCTCTTAGTCCACCTGCCTCAATCACGATGTCCATTCGGAAATCCCTGTCTGCGTGGAAAGGGACTCCGCTTTCCACCTGGTGGCGGATGGACATGCTCTTAAGGGTGCGAGAGAGCGCGTGCACAAGGGGTGGGTGCTGGTTCACTTGCGCGCCCGATCGGTGACACAATCGTGCATGCCGCGTATTAACCTCCGCTTCACCGCAGCATGGGCACCTCGCCGCCAGGAGTTCCTCTATCCCCAGAAATCTCTTTCCCGCAGTCACGAACTCTGATGCAGGGATGGTTCTAGCTGAGTCTACAGGCCTCGCCCTTAGGAAGGCGGTAGCCCCTGATCCCGATTGATTCCATTGCCGGGCCTTGGCCAAGTCTCGTGTCTCCTTCTCGCCTTGAGATTCACTTGTGTCTCGCTGGGGCCTCGTCTCGGGGAGCTGGTCCAGCGAAGAGACATACCTCTCATAATGTACTCGGTTTACCAGTTTACCCAGTCTATGCTGCGCTTAGCTAGATCTGAGAGTTTCGGCGTCGTGTGCAGGCAACACATCTGCAACTGATTGCCCTGAGGCACCTTGCTCTCCTGCTCTAAAGGCTCTGTGCCGCCAGCTTTCCGGCACGATGTTCGCCATGGCCTCCTCTGAAACCCCATGCACATCGCGCAGGTCCCTGACGTTGTTCCAGATGCGCCGCACGAGGTCAGAATCAGGCAGCTTCCTCCGGACTTTGTTCCCTATTGCGCCGGACAGATCAGTAAGCACCTCTGGCACCGTCGCCACCAAGCTCCCAACGGATACTGACATCCTCCTGGCTTCAGCCGACGACAGCCCAAACCCTCCGGCCCCCGTGGACAGGCTCGCCTGCGCCTGTTGATGGGGTTGCAGGTTCAACATGTTTGCCGGGCACCCGTCCGCGAAGAACGACGATTCTTCTGCTGCCCCCCGGGAGATCGAGCAATTTCTCCAGCATCCAAAAGGCGTTGCCATCTGCTTTTTTGCATGCAGCCAGCGATAGTTCTGGGCCCATCACGCGTTCAAGGTAGGAGGTCCGTTGAACCATAGAGCCGGTGGCAATCAGGTTGGCTGATTGCTTGTCCGGCATGCGCGACATCATCCGCGCGAGTTGCTCCGCTCCCCCGTTTCGGACTATCTCCATTGCGCTCTCCCTCGCGTACTCATCTGTGCCGATGGGCACCCCCACCACCTTAGCCCCACCACGTTCGGCGATGCTGACGCCAATGCCTTCAAGAAGGGCCATTTGTTCCGGCGTAGGTACGTGCCCCTTTGGGGGCAGGGCAACCGTTTTGCTCGGGTTGATCGCAATTCCTATGTTGGACAGCTCACGCTGGAGAAAGGGTACCGCCTCCACAGTATCGGGTGTGATTTCCATCATTCCGATGCTAATATCATCTAGGTGGGCGAATGCCTCTAAACCTCTTGGCTCGAACTCCGCCCGTGTCCGCTTCAGCACCGGCAGGAGCGGCATGCAGAACAACGCCGACCCCATGGCATCCCCTTGTTGCACCCCGCTGGAGCAGTTGATCTTCCGCCTTTCTCCCGATTCCATCGAAAAGAACACAGGCGCAGACATCTCGCCGTAACATTTTGCCACGAACGGTGTAAGCGCCCGCACGCAAGTGGCTGCCTCCGCTAGCATAGCAGTCCGCTTCACTGTGTTTAATGCGTTGGAGCAAATGGTGAGGATCAGCCAGTTTTTTGCCTCTTGATGTACTCTTGCGCGTAGCGTCACCTGTTCCACCCCCGCTCATACTCCGACTCCAAACTGTTTCGCTGCGCGGTTAGCCTCCTCCAGCCGTGGTCGCCACTGCCGCATGGTCCTGACCGCAATAAGCCGCCTCCACGTCATCCCCACGCACACGGGGCGGCATTTTTCACCCAGGGCAGTGAGGTTGGATTGCAAGAAGAGCTGCCAGAATTCAGGCGGGAAGGCGTTTGGATCATCGATAATTCTTCTTTAGAAGGCTTCAATGCTAGCTCTGAATTTTTCGCGCCCAAAACCAGTCCTGATTATTGACTGCAAGTGCGAGGAGCGCAGACCGTCACTTCCCGCGCCTGACAAGGCGTTGCGAGAATTGATTACCTCGAGGGCCGCCTGTGCGTCGAACTCTTCCTCCGGGCGCCAGTTGGAAACACTCCCTTCCTCCTGATCGGAGGAACTTGCTGCCACCGCTGCCGCTGCAGCTTCGGATACAACCTGGTAATGACTACCGGCAGCCGTCGAGTCCAGGTGGCTTGACTCACTCACAGCCCTACTTTTGAGGGTACACGACAGCCGGTCTATTTTCCTGCTACAATGCCGCTGTTTGTCCGCTGCCCAAGCAAAGCTTCCACCAGTAGTGTGCTTATCCTCGATGTTTCCTATTTCCCTCTGTTTCCATTCGTTTTTTGCACTTGTGTTTTTTTCTCATTATTATTGTAATTTCCCCCCCCCTTTTTGTCGCATATAGTCTGGCGTGCTGGCTTGCATCTGTTTTCGCCGGCGTGTTTATTGCGGTTCACTGCATGGTCGCATCACCTTGCTGTGCTTGCAATGTGTACAGCTGTCTCGTAGTTTGTGACCACCGTAGAGCTCGTCTCTCGTACGAGGCATCGGCACGGACACTGACTGGTTGTGCTGAATGTAGACGGGTGGAAACATCAGGTGGCTGTGAAGAACACGCACATTGTACGAAGGTATTTTATTTTTCAACTACCCGTTTCGTGAATGCAGACTTTAGTTTCTTGCTGTTACGCACTTCGTATGGTCAGACGGGGAAATATGTGATGCTTTACCTAGCTCGAAATTCCCCACCTGAAGTTTAAATACCACCAACACTTACCATTATAGTGGACAAAAAATAGGACACCTCCCAATAAAAAATCACCCATATAGTATATTACGAGTACCAACAACGCAGCTTGCAAATATGAGTATTGACCTTAAATTCGTCGTACTCACGGGTGACGTCCTTGAAAATTAGTTATAAAATAGCCATGCTCACAACTCGTTGACTTTTCATCATGACTGGTGTACTTCCAATTCATCGACTCTTCGTATGACCTGACTCAGTAACCTAGTGCAAATAGCCAGTGTAATTAACAGGTGACACGAATTTATTCTCCATGCGGGGAAATTACTTGGCAATTTTTGCGTGTTGTTGTTTTTGTTCTCACAATAACTCGCATAATCAAGTCCGTGGTCACAGGACGGCTCCAGTCACTCTGGAGCTGAGGAATACCCCAGGGAAAAACACAAACAACTCAAGGTTGTACACGCATATATCACAGCTAACGCAATTCATGCCTCCACCAGAAACATATGGAAGTGAAATCGGGAGTCAGTGTTGTTGTTGTTCTCACATTAACTCGTATAATCAAGTCCGTGGTCACAGGACAGGCTCCAGTTACTCTGGAGCTGAGGAATACCACAGGGAAAAACACACACAACCCAAGGTGGTACACGCATATATCACAGTGTACCATGTGCCAGGTCCATACCGGTGCATACGTCTCACTACTCACGCCTGGAGATGGCGTTATGACTCAGTAATATAAATGGTATCACATATATGAAGATTCATATTCAGTGCGATCAGCTACAACTAACTGCTGTCTGTTGTAGACAAAAATATTTCATACTATAAATTGAACCGAAAAATGAGAGAGCGGAAATAGGGTTATGTATAAAAACCAAAATAATTTGTGATTATGTGAAGGAGTCGTGGTGCCGGATGTTGGGAGGGAAGGGACGCAGGGGTATCAGCTTCGCTTGGAGACAGCACCGGTTCTTCTTTGATGGTTTCTTATTACTGGCGTTGAGCTATGAGAAGCTCGAAGGAGACAGGAAAGGGGAAGGAGTGAGAGCATGGGGGTGGGGTGAGGCTCACAGAGTTCGCTTCACCCTCCAGCATTGCTGCTGTGCTCTCTTCTGGACCTTTACCTATGGAACGTACAAGGAACGTTCTCCTAGGTGTGCTATATTCCCAAGAGCGCTTAACGCGCTTACTTCTACCTATCTTGTCCAGAGGAGGACGTTCCATTACCGAGAACGTTCTTGTGGTATAAGCTAGCTATTCTCTACGGGTTATCCGCTTCACTAAGAATATTCCGTTCTAAGGGAATCTTCTTGTGGCCAATAGACCGTTACTCTGCGGACTATCTTACCGAATCTATTGCCCGCTATACCGACACTCTATTACATTAGCCCACCCTGAATAGTCGTATATGCAGACCTCAAGACGGTCGAAAGATGACCACAACGTTCATCCTAAAAGACCGGGAAAGGAGGTCGAAGATGCGGCTATTCGAAACAAACACATGAGGCTATAGATTCCCCCACACCTCGTAAAGAGGCCTAAACTCCAAGGATAGGGCTATTCACTAATAAAGCAGATCGCTAAAAGGCAGGCCACAGGAAGAGAGGGAAACGGAAAACCAGAATGGAGCAACCTATGTAGAGTATTGAAAACTTAAAACCAAAAAGGAAACCCGAAGACAAAGGGAAGGCAGCTAAGAAAGGCAGAGATCAAAGCGAAAGTAAAGGGAAAACAGAAACATATTACCGGAGCGATCTATGTAGGGCCCAGGGGGGAGCGAACGGAGAGTCGTACGCCGAACAGGGTCGGTTACTCGAAAGCTCGCAAAGGGGCATCACCCAAGTTCGAAAGTATATATGGCCGGGAGGCATTATGCGTAGCCGCGTGGCCAAAGCCCGAACAAAATGAAAAATAACACGTAAGACAAAACGAACGCTGCTAGGTTGCCGTAAGGCTTGCTAAAACTAAGGGGCTGCTAGGACCACTTGGTAGAACGAACAACGTGGCGACTTGGGAGGTCTGTTTGCGCTGGGAACAAAACCGGCAAACGTAGCAAGGTAACTCAACCAACACGAACAGAACGTCAGGGTAGCCAAAGAGGTACGCAAGTGGATCGACCTAATTCGTTCGAACACAGAAAAAAAAAATGTCAGCAGCGCTGGGCGACGGAGTTAGCATGCCAAAACAGCGCCTACAGGGGGGGTCGACTGGCGCGTCATATAGCGTAGAATGGCAACGCAACGTGTACACCTAGAAGAAAAAAAACAGGAACCAAAAGACTCATAAGCAAGGGAGAGCATAATTACCGCCGTGTTTGGGAAGTTCACGGGAACCTGAGCACAGTTCGAGGGGATCAACCGTGGCAGGAATATGGTTACTGAGAAGTCGGCAGCCTTGTGGGGCGGCAAAAGCTACCGTGACCCAAACACGAAGAAAACACGAGAATACAAAGAAAGAAAGGTTGGTTGGCGTTCCGGTGGTCTTGCAAGTCTGCAAGGCTGCCGGGGCCCTACTTGGCAAAGTGCGCAGAAAACCGATCAGGCCTAGAGCTCGGCGATGCCGTCAGGGCAAAGCGGCACCGGCGGCGGTCAGGATACAACACAAAGATCGAGCGCCTAGGGGCAAAGTCACCGAGTATCGGCGGAGGAATCGTGAAGTACAAACACAAGAAGAAAACGAGACGACCACGGTTCGAAAGCCTGGACGAAACGAGACTAGCGGAGACCGTAGTGGTAGAGAGAAAACAAAAGAAAAAAAATATATAAAATAGAGAGGGGGAGAAACACCTTAACACACCCTAGGTACGAGGCGGTCCTGGTTCGATAGCCATCACAGAGTGGGGCAAAGAAAGACCGGGTCGTCAGACGGGCGTACCTAAAACACTGCATATTGCAGAAAATTATGAATACTGCTCTACCACCACGAGTTGTCAGCCGTCACGGAGTGGGACAGACGGAATCGATGGTGGTGAGAAAAAGAGGCAAACGCTGGTATGAAGAACAAACCAAAAGCGGAGGTATTGCGAGGGACACCTCAATGTTAAAACCAAACTCAAAGCCTGATAACGGTTGTAGGCTAACCACGAGAAGACATGACGAAACAAAAAACCCTGTAGGTCGGAAGAATGACCACGATAATACCACTAAAGTTACTGCAGGTTGAAGGCTGACTATGAAGAATCATTCCCAATGCTATCGTAGGTGAAAGGCCTAACCATGAGGTAGTACTATCGAAACTGTTGTAGAAGGCTGACCGTGAAGAACTAATCCCAAAACTACTGTAGAATAACCAAAAACAGATAAAACACCCGAAACTAACCAATGGGGGGAGTTGGAACGGTAGGGGCACCGCGGGAAGCATCAGAATTCCGTAGCACCCCACGAGATAGGCTCCCATGCCCATGGCGTTGAAGGCACCACGATCCGGAGATGGCGTTCCGGGCGGTAGTGTAGCGAGCTGGCTGGAGGTCGATCTTGATCGGGCCGGGGTCGTCTAGGAACCTGATGATGTAGGAACTACCCGGGGAAGGGTCCGGGGGGGGTCGCGAGGAGGCGTCCGGTGGCGCGCGGTGAGCGATCTTGCCTAGCCACCAGAGGCCGTCACGTGCCTTGTACCAAACGTGTGCCCCGGAGGGGAGGGTGGAGTTTCTGAAATTGCGAAGCCAAAGGTCGCGGGGGACCAGGGTGTAGCCGGGGGCGAGGAAGAGTTGGCCTTGAGATCGGGAGAGCTCGCGGTGTGCGGCGCCGATGCGCATCTGGCGGTAGAGGCGGTTGGTCTGACGGTGTTGTGTCGGTCTTCCGGACCAGTAGAGTAAAATATGGCGCCTGAAGTGTTGGAGGTCGAGCTCGCGTTCCCACGAGGGGCTGAGGAGTCCGGTCCAGTGGGTCTCGTATAGGACGGCGATGACTCCGCCGCGGCCGCGTACGAGTTGGTGGCCGGTGATTTGCTCAACCTCAAGACGCTCCGGTGGTGGTGTGACGTCGTCGAGGGTGACGTGGTAGGGGGGGGACTTGGCAGCGGAAGCTGTGAGGACGTATGTTGTGAGGTCCGCTGGTAGGTGCTTGGGTATGTCGCTGGTGTCGTCGGGGTTGTGGCAGGGCTTGCACCGTTTGACGGAGACGCGTGGTTTGGAGTCCCGTCCCGGAAGGTCTGAAGGTAGATCGAGGAAAAGCAGCTTGTCTTGTAGCGGCCGGTTGTCGGGGGTGTCGGAGGCTGCAGTCGGGCCCACCGCGAGGATCTTGAAAGGCCCGTTCCAGTTCAACGAGAGTTTCGTCTTCAAAACGGTTGCGTCGGTGCCCTTCTTGGCGCCCTGGCGGATAGTGGAGGCGGAGTTGTAGACCCAGGCCCAGCCGCCAACGGAGAAAGGGGGGGAGGCGAGGAGGGCGGCCATGATGGGCGCGTTGCGGCGTTGTAGACGCGAGACGGTAAGTCGGTGGAGCTCTCGGACGAGGGAGTAGGCGCGTTGTTGCCGGTCGGTGGCAAGGTTGATGTAGACTAGGTGGTCGCGATCCAGGCTCTGGTGACCGCCGATGTTTTCGGGTTCGAAGACCGAGAGCGGGAGGCGTGGTAGGCGGCCGATGTGGATCTCGTTGGGCGCCAGTCCGGTGGCGGCGTTGACAGAGTTGTTGTAGGCCGCCGACACGTGCGGCAGTAGCACGTCCCAGTCGGTTTGCTTCTCGTTGCCAACCATGGAGAGCATCTGGGCCAGTACATGGTTGACCCGCTCGACGCCGCCGTTGGTGCAGGGGTGATAGGCGCTGGTGTTGACCTTGCGGATGCCAACGCGGTCGTAGACGATGGTTGCCAGCTTGGAGGTGAATTGTTGACCATTGTCGGAGAGGAGCGTCACCGGGCACCCCCAGAGAGGAATGTACTCGTTGAGCAGGATGTCGGCAGTTCCGGCGGCCGTGAAGTTCTCTGCTGATACAGCGAACATGTCGGCCCGGCGGCTGAAGCGGTCGGTAAACAAAAGGATGTGCACGTTCCCGCGCGGTGTGAGAGGTAGGGGCCCGAAGTAGTCGACGCTGACGGTGATGCCAGGGCCGTTGGGTAAAGGAAGGGAGAGGGTCGGCCAGCGAATGGTGTGTCGGGAGGTCTTGCGCGCCTGGCAGTGAAGGCAGCGGCGGATCCACCAGCGGGCGGAGACGTCCATGCCGATCCACCAGTAAAACCGTGCCAGCATGCGAACCGTCCGGGTAACTCCAAGGTGTAGGGAGGTGTCGGCGTGGCATGTGTTCAGCACCCAGGGGCGCATCAGCATTGGAACGTAGATGCGGGGGGGATAGGGTGCGGGTGGCGGTAGGCTGTTCCCGGGTTGAGATGTGGGTGGTCGTTGGACCAGGAGGGCTGTTTCGTCGTCAGTGCGGTGGAGTCTGCCTTTGGCGGCAAGTGCGAGGACGTCGGAGAGTAGTGGGCGCTGGGCCGAGGGGATGGAATCCAAGAGGTCAGCCGGCGGCGGAGAAGGGGAGTCCAACGATAGGAAGCGGATGGCGGCGTAGCACACGGGCTCTGCGCGTTGTTCGCGCGCCCAGTCTCTGTAGGTGTAGCGCTCAACGCGGGCGAGGAGGTGGGGGTCGATGTTGAGGTCGACAACAGGCTCCGGGAGCAGAAGTGGCGGTGTTGATGGGGACGTCGGAGAAGTCGTCGAAGGAGGGACCGGTCTTGGTGCGGTTGGTGCGGGTGACGCGGGCGGCGTGGGGACGGCAGCTGGAGGCGTTGTCGTCGGGGGAAGCCTTGGTTGGGCCCCGGCCGGGGGCGTGTGCGGTCGACGGGTAGATGTAGATCTTCTGGATACGGTTGGTTTCGGACGGCGTCCGAACCCATAGTCTGCGGTAGGTCGGGGGTTTCCCGCGGCGGCGGCGGCGCGATGGCGGGTCCGTGAAGAGATCAGACCAGAAGGCGGTGGTTCCGTGGCGCCAATGGTGGACAGCGGGGAGACGACGGGTGGCCTGGAAGCCGAACCAGGAGGAGCGCCGGTGTTCACGGCGGCATTCTCGGAGCTGACGAGCGGCCTGGCGGTGGAGTCGCGGGTCGAAATAGGCCCGACGAAGTTGTTGGGGATGCCGTGGTGCTCCATGCGTGGTCCCAGTAGGCGGAAGTCGGTATAGTCGTCGGCGGTGAAGGGAAGAGGCTGGATTGTTGGAATGGGTCTTGAAGGGGGGGGCACGAGCCCACCCAAGCCGATACCCGGTGTAGGCGGCTCGTTCGGCGCGAAGCCGCAGGGGCGGATGAGGTAGATGCCAACAGTGTCCGGGCCAGTGAGGCGGTTGCGTCCGGTGCGGTCGGCGTCGGTGGCTGGTTGTGGTAGGCGTGAAAGGAAGTCGGCGTTGCCGTTGGCCGTACCTTTGCGGTACTTCAGTGTGTAGTTGTAAGCCGAAAGGAACTCGAGCCAGCGCCGGACGCGAGCGTTGTGCTCACCAACCTTGGCGATGTTTTCGAGCGCCTTGTGGTCCGAATAAATTTCGAAACGGGTGGACCACAGATGCCCGCGTAGTCGCTTGATCGCCCAAACGATGCTGCCGGCCTCGAGGTCGAGGGGTGTCCATGAACGTTCGGAGTCCAGAGTGGCGCGGCTGATGTAGATTATCGGGCGGACGGAGCCGTCAAGTTGTTCCTGCTCGAGAGTCGCTCCAAAGCCGTCGATGCTAGCGTCGCAGTAGAGGCGGAAAGGGCGGGAGTCGTCGGCGACGGCGTCCCAGTCGGGGTAGACGAGGATCGGTGGCTCGGTAAGTTCGTGGAGGATGGCGCGGATGGTGGCTTCCATGGCGGGGGTGAAGTCGAAGGTGGCGCCCTGCTTGAGTAGAGCGTTGATGGGGCGAAGGCGTCTGGAAAGGTTTGGTAGGAACTTGCCATAGTAGTTGATACCTCCGAGGAGTGACCGCACCTGTTTCTTGTCGGTGGGCATGGGCATTTTGGTGAGGGCGGCGACCTTTTCGGAGTTGGGGCTGTAGCCGCCAGCGGAGATGGTGTGCCCCAGGAAGTCGGCGGTTGTGGCGCCAATTTTGGCCTTGGAGGGAGAAAGTTTGAGGCGGTGCTTACGGAGGCGACCAAAAAGGGCTCGGATGTTGGCGACGTGGTCGGTGGGGTCGGGGTCGAAGACGATGATGTCGTCGAGGTACGCGGCGACGCGTTCCAAGCCTTTGATGACCTCGTTAATAACCTTAACGAACCAACCGGGGGAGGCACTGCTGCCTTGCGGCATTACAAGCCACTCGAAGAGCCGGTCTGGCGTGCAAAACGCCGTCAAAGGGATGGTATCCTTGTCGATGGTGATTTGGTGGAACGAGGAGACCAAGTCGAAGAGGGAGAAGATGCGCCCTTTTCCTAAAGAATCGAGGACCTCGTCAACGCGGGGGATGGGAAGCTGTCCGAGGGAGCTGATGGCGTTCAGCTTCTTATAGTTGATGGTGATGCGGACACCGCCGTCCTTCTTCGGGATGGCGACCATGGGGCTGGAGTAAGGTGAGGTCGAATGCTGAATCAAGCCGGCGGCCAGGTACTGGTCGAGGACGGCGTCGGCCTTTTTGGCAAGGATGGGGTTGATCCTGTACGGGCGGGAGGTAACTGGTTCGCTGTCCGGAGGTACGGTGATCTTGAACGGCATCAATGAGCACGAGCCGAAGTCGGTCTTGGAGGTGGAGAAGACGTCCGGAAACTCGCAGAGGACATCTCCCAGGCTGTCGATCACCGATGGGGACCATCCGGAACCGTGGAGGTCGAAGATGATGTCGCGCAGATGCGGCGGCAGACGGTCCCAGAGGTTGAGGAAGCTAGTTCGTTGATCGGTGTCGAGGCGTGCAAGGAGCTGTGGGCACGGGGCTGTCGGTGGATCGTGGGGATTGGCTGGTGGGGGGTTCTCGCTGGCCACAGGGATGTTGTCGTGTAGCGCATGTACGCCTGGCGTAGGTGGAGGGGCTGGGGGGTCCAAAGAAGGGTGCCCAAGGGTGGCTAGTGGTACTTGCACCAGTGGGGAGAGGGAGGTTCCGAGGAGGTCGCCCGGTTCGAGATCGGTTGATCCTGACAATGGGATAGTCTGGTGTCCGTCGGAGACGAAAATTTCCTTGTCGGTGAGAAGGTCCTCGCGGGGGAGCATGTTGACCATGTACTGCCCGGTAAACGCCGGGGCGCCTGACTGGCGCACGAGGTTGACCTTGATGAGCTTCGGCGAGGAGGAAAGCGAAATAACTTTCGTGCCGGCGAACCGGAGGTGGTAGACGTCGTCGGTGTATCGGTCGTCGGGAATGAAGGCGGAGGCCCTGTTGGTGTCGTGGTGGTGCAGGGAAAGTTCGCCCAGGGTCGGTTGGGGGGGCTGGTGTGGCAGCTGGGGCTGTCGCGGGAGCGTGGTATACGAGCGTCGCTCGAAGCGCATCCAGCTATCTCGCCCCAAGAGGATGGGATGCTGCATAGTTCCTGCAGGAACGACGCAAGCCCATACTGCCAGGGCGGCGGTGGGGGTTTGGTGGTGCTTAAACTGGATGCTTAAGCGGATAGAAACGGAGGTGGAGAGGGGAGTCGAGGTTCCGAAACCTCCCCATGAACGAGGTGAGTTCCGTCGCTCACACTCATCCGTTGCTGACCGGGACGCCTTCAGTTGTTCCACGGCGGCGGTGGTGATGAACGACTGGGGGGAGCCTGTGTCGAGCAGCGCCACGAGTTTGCAGCGTTTGGCGGCGGTAGGGCCGCTGTGGACTAATACTTCGGTCGTGAACGACGCGTCGTCGACAGTTAGGATGCCGCTTGTAAGGCACGGTCCATGTTCTGGTATCGTCGGCGCGGTAGTAGCGGGGTATAGGTTGGTTGCGCCGTCGACGGCGGAGACCTGAGCGAAGTGGCTGCTGGGCAAGGCGTCCGGGGTGGAGGGTGGCAGAAGGAGTCCAAGCGGGGTACTCGGCGTTTGTCGAAGGGGCGGGGGGCTTGTCTCGTGGATGCCATCTGCGGTGGGGAAGACCCGGCTGGCGTCGGTGGTGGTGGGTGTTGGCTCAGCGGAGCAGGGGGCGAGGGCGCTTGTGGCGTGGAGGCTTGAGCGAAGGCGTTCGCGGACGTCCATAAGTACCCGGCCTAGCAGGTTCCGACCGCGCCAGCGCGCCCTTTCGCAGGCAAACGGGTGGTCGGCCCTATAGCCGATGCCCCAGACGAGGTCGTACGGGCTGGCCTCAGCGATGTGCTTCTCGCCAGTTGCCTCGAGCGCGTGTTGTAGGTCCGGGTTTTGGCTGAACTTGCAGAAGTTGGTGTTGAGGACGATGTCGTAACGGTGTCGCTCCCAACACTCCTGGTCGAAGCCGGACACGGTGCGTCCAAGAGATTTTTGGTCGGCGGGATCGGGGGTGGTTCGGATGAGGAGCTCTGTCGCGGTGTCACCGAAGAGCGCAGCCTTCTGCGCCATCATCATCTGTTCGGCGCAGTTGTACGTGACGCTTTCGTACTCGATGTCGCACAGGTACCACTGTGAGAAGACGGACGAGGAGTTCCAGAAGAAATGGAAAGAATCCGGGGTGTCCGCGGTGTCATGTGCTGGCGAGGGCGAGTCGTCGGAAGGGTGTTGCAGGGGTGGGTGTCGGCGATCGTTGGTAAAGTCGCCGTGTGGCGTTGTCGGGGGTAGAGTCAGGTCCGATCGGGCGGCGCTGACTTGAACGCCCGAGTTCGCGGGGGAATTGCTCGGCAAAGCCGAGGTACCGGGAGGGTCCACGCGGTGGCGCGCACGCTGGGCGGGGATACCCTGAAAGGTCCTGTCTTCAGGCGTTTGGAGAGCAGGGCTGTACTCGCTAGGGCATGCAGATCCTGTGGCCCGAGTCCACGCAATGCGTGAAGCCGGCGAGGATGACGGGGCAGGGTGCTCAGAGCATGTCCTGGTCGACTGTGATCGCGAGTCTTCCATCTGTACGACGGGGCTGTCCCTCGAGCTCAGGGACAGTGGTGCTGTCAACACCGTGGCAGCGAGTGGGAAACCGTCATTCGCGGGCCCAACGTTGCCACTCAAAGGGCGCACGTCCTGTGACGAGCGGGTGAGCAGTGGCCAATCTGGGGTCGAGGCGGGCTCAGGGGGCGATGGCCCGGTAGACGAAACAGCCGTTTCGTGTGAACCGGAACCGCTGGTAGTCGTAATCGTCGAGACTTCGCCCAGGTTAGCAATGTCTGGAATCTCAGCGATAGTCGGCAGGTAGCGTTGCGCATCGCGGAAAGGCGTCGAGTGGAGCATCCCAGTAGGGCTCGACGTCTTGGCCTCCTCCCGCCCACACCTCAAGGCAATCACTGGAACAAGAGGATCAGTGCTTGAACAAGTGGTTGGGGTTCGGGCTGGGGTAGGGGGGGGGCGTAGGGGGACAGGGGGCAGGGGGTCGTGACGCACGTGGTGTACTCGGGCGTCCTGAGACCCGGTCTTCGCAGCAAGTGCTGTTGGCGGAGATGCTGCAGTTGCTCCACCACCGGCTCTTCAGTTGGTGCGAAAGGTGCCCGGTTGTCGTTGATTGGGGTTGGTCGCGTTATTATTGCCGATCCGCATGTTCGGCGGGGCGGCGGCTGGGGGGACATAGGTCGCCGGGTCGTGTACCGTCATGGCTGTCGACTGCGATGCGGTGGCGGCGCGACGATGTTGAAATTGCTGCCCTTGCGACTGTCGGTTGCCGTTGTCGTGGGAGCGGCTGTTGTCGTGCGAGCGGCCGTTGTCGTGGGAGCGGCCGTTGTTGTGGCGTCTGTTGTTGGAGCGTCCGTTGTTGCCCCGGTGTTGGTTGGAGTGGTCGTGGTTGTAGCGGTTGTTGTTGTTGTTGGCGCCCCGGTTGTTGTTGTGGTAAGTGCCCCCACGGTTGTCGTTACGGTGGGCGTAGCGGTTGGAGTTCCGGTCGACGTTGTGCTCGTACTGGCCCCGGCGGTAAGAACGCATCCGTTGTTGCCATTGGCGGTAGGCGTGGCCGCCATCGTTGAGCTGGCCAAGTGCAGGGTTGAGGATGCCGGATATGTTGATGAAGTCCTGGGGGCAGGTCTTCATGCTGTGATCCGTACCGTTGCAGTTAAGGCAATGTCCACCGTGAGCGCGTAGGGCTTGAGCACGGGCCGAGCTCGTGAGGAGCGGAGTCAGCAGCGGGGGATCCTGCGTACTAAACGTTGTCGTCACCATGTACACCTCCTCGTAGTGGCGGAGAGGCCAGTCGGACTCGTCCTCGCAGAATGGGTCACGGTCGGCGTCGGTTACGTTCATGATTAGTGGGTTTGACGCGGAACCCATCGCACGAGTGCCGGGGCCACGCGTGTTGGTGTGTTGCGCAGGAGGTGGCGGTGAAGAGGAGTACGTAATATGCCCGCCGGAAGAGGTCGCATGAAATCCTTGGCCGTTTATAGCTGGCGTCTTGTTCGTTGCCAGTACCTCGAAGGCCGACCACATGTCCGCAACCGTGGCGAACGGCTGCGAGGTCGTCATGAGGCGCCCAGGGTAAAGAGTTGGCATCAGCGACGGGTACTGACTGCTGGTAACTCCGCGTACGATTTCGACGACCATAGCGTCACTGGGCTTGAAAATTTTCTCCGTGCCCTGTGCGAGCGAGACACGCTCTTTGAACGCTCGCAGGAACGTGGAAAAGTCGGTTGAGCTCGGTACGCCGAAGGAGTGCAGCTGTTGGAAGGCGCGCCCCTGGTCGCCGTCGTCGAAGTGGTTGGTTAGGAGCTGCAGCAGCTTCCTAAAAGCCGACGGTCCGGTTCCGTCGATGCCTAGTTCCTGGACAACTTGGACGAAGAAATCGTCGATGAGGCGGGTTAGGGGAGACGCCATGACCTGCGGATACCCGAGAGCCTTTCGGAAGCATTTGTGGAGGGTTCTGTGCCATCCCTTGACCCACGGGGGGGTGTCGAATGATTGCTTACCGGACTCGTCGCAGATTGTGAGAATCTCCCTCATCGCCAGTTTGACGCTGGCGAGGAACATGCCCAGGTAGACGGCGGCGTCGCTGTTGGCCGGGAAGGGTAGGCGTACGAGTGGTGTCAACTTCCGCATGTCCACTACGTCGTACTGGCGCGTAACGGCATGATGTTCGTCGTCCGTCATAGGTCCCGATCGGGATGGCGTTGTCCTGGTGGGCGGGGTTGGGACCGTCGCCGGCGTGGGCGCGTTCGTGGTGGGCTGAGGCGGTGTCGTAGCAGTGGGCGCGGTCGTCGTAGGGGGAGGGGTGGGGCGTGCAGGGGCGTCGGGATGGTACTCTGTCTGGTTCCACACGTAGCCGCGGCCGGCGTTGTTGTGGAAGTGACGAAGGGCGAGTACCAGGGTGTTGGTGGCCCTGATGAGCTCGTCGGATGCGCTAGTTGTGGCGGCACGGGCCTGGACGAACGCGACTGATGGGTCGCTATCGGGGGCAAATAAACCCCACAGGCGGTGTGCCGCCGATGAGACATCAGAAAAAGCTGCTCCGCGTGTTCTCTGCATGCAGCGGAGGGTGGCGTCGCAGAAATCCCAATCAATAGCCTCGCGCGGCAGAACCGTCGGACGTGAGGATGCCAAGGGGGTGGGGGAGGGCAAGGGCTGGGCAGGCGGTGGCACCTGGTAGGTTGTGGTAACCGGCTGGGCCGGCGGTGGCAGCTGGAAAGTAGTGGCTCCAAGCGTCTCGGCGGGCGCATGGGTTGGCGCTACCCGCAGCGGCTGTGCCCGCAAGGACACAGGCACTGAAGGTTGCGTGGGGGAGGGGAGCGGCTGCGGTTGGAACGGAGTGGCCGCGGTCGCACCAGTAGCCGTATATGACGGCGAGAATGGGTTCGTGGAAAGGGTTGGGGATGGGGGGAGCCTAAGCAAGAGCTCGGCGCTCTCCTTTAGTTGGAGAACCAGCTGTTCGTGATGAGCTTGCAGGGCTGCGCGGCGCTCGCGAAAAACCGCGCGGTGGCCCTGGGTGTTCCCCGGGTCCGAGGTTGGGCTTGCAGAGTCCTGCGAAGTGGTCTCAGGCTTTACAGTGGGCTCCCGCCCGGCACCGGAGGTGCCTGCTCTCGGGGGAGGGGGGCCCGGCGTGGCCGCATGGGGCGTCAAATCGCCTAGAATGGATTCCACGTTCGGGATGTCGTCCATGTTTGCGCGGGCGGTCCTGGCGGTGTACCGCTCCTCGCGGGAGCTGGGGGAATCAGGGGTGTGGGCCCCAGCCATGTTGGTGTCGGAAGCGTATCTCTCAGCCATGTCGATGTCGAGGAAAGGTAGGGGGGACGCTTGCACTGGAGTAGAGATTGGTGGGGTGGAAGTGCAGAGGAAGGTTGGATCCAGGCTTGGATCTCGGGGCGGCAGCTACAATCACCAACAAACCGATCTAGAGGGAGAAAGAAAAAAAACAGCAAAATACAAAATTGAAGTAAGGGCGTACGGTAGGGGGGGGGATGTGCCACGATTTTAGTGCTCGTCCAAGGGTATATGTTTATGTGGTTTGGAGAGTATCTGACCAGAAACCAGACGTCTCGTTTTTGTCGGACGACAGTCCTCACGTCACTTGAGCGATACCTATGAGACTGAATTGGGCAGAGCTCCGTCTGAACTGCAGAATTCCTGTTATGGTATCAGGGCGTGACAATTGTGGGACGTTGGCAGTGCAAAACCGATCGCGCGGGTACGATTGATCAGTACCTAAAAAGAGCGAAGGGTGAAAAAAAAATTTGCAGCATGCCGGCACCATTTGGTAGGCACACAAAATACCGGGCGATCGAAAGGCGGGGTGTTCGTCGTTACGTGACAAAAAAAATGGGCAGCATGCCGGCCGTTTCGGGGGGGGGTTCGCGTAGTCCGGTACGTCGTGGCGTAGCGCAAGGTATCGTAAAGGCAGCTTAAATGAAATCAGACCCCGGTACGTGAAACAAAGAAAAGCATACCGATCAGCTACCTTGGGGAAGGAGTTCGGGTACGCTAGTCTGTTGCGACTATAGTTATAATTTGTCCAGCATACAGTTTTCAGTTTTAGGACATTTTCTGCACGGGCGGCATCGAACATGTTCTAAATTTGAGCAGCATGCAGCTGCTGTTGGTGATATACCGGACAAACAAGGGAAGAAAATAATAAAAGAAAGACAAAGAAAAGAAATAAAACAGTTGTTGACTTTCAAGCTTGCGCAGCAACGTTACAATTTTGAGCAGCATAGACCCTGCTTCATCGTAAAACTGAGGCGGAAAAAGCGTTGAAGTAGCAACAGGGGGGGGGAATTTGGGCATCATCTATTCTGTATCACCAACAACGGGGAAAAGTAAACTTGAGGGTGACAGAATTTGGGCAAATCTGAGCAGCATCTACTCCAATTCATCATGGAGATGGAACAGATGCGAGGGAACTTAAATGCATTTTGCTTTTTCGAGAGAAGAAAGAAAAAAAATTGCAGCGTAGAGCCTGCTATGGGGTAAAAAGCTGGCCAAACGCGGGGGGGGGGGGAAACAATTCAACATTAGACGGCGTAGGGCTCGGGCACTACAAATAAACTGACAAAATGCTCTTACAGCAGAATAGAGAAGCATATGGGCATGATAGAGCCCATATGTGGCTCAAAACTGGTAGGAGGCACGGTTACTGCAGCATTTCCGATGATGTGAGCAGCATAGGGGGGCCGTGCGTGAGACAACACCGATGGAATGCACATATATTACACTAGCATCCTGACAAATTAAGGCAGCATAAAGCCTGTATATGACAGAAGGCTGGCGAGATACACGTACTACATCAGTATTTTGTCAAATTTGAGCAGCGTAGATGCGATACATGACCAAAATATACGAAGTGTACGCTAAACAACAGCATAGAGACAAATGGCAACATAGAGTCCTGTATGTCTAAAGCTGGAGGAATTGCGCACCAGACAACGTTAATTTGGCCATAGCGGTGCAGGGCCCGTGTATGTCGTCCGTATAACTGGAGGGGTATACGTACGACACCAGCGTTTTGATACATTCGAGCAGCAAAGCGGTCGAACAAAAACAAAAACGAAAGTTTGCACAGAAACAGTAGCAATTCCCTAAGACAAGTTTGAGCAGCGCAGAGCTACTCGTACGTGCTCGTTAGCCAAGCGAAAGGCAAGCAAGCAAAATAGCTATTCTTAATAATGCAAACAAGGGAAATGCATCAAACAAAAAAAAACAAATAAACAAACGAGGGACAAACCAAAACGACTTGAGACGGCGGTGGAAACGGGGTACTACTGGGAGTATCAGGACAAGACGCAACTCGTGCATATAGATAGGCCTGAAACCCTGGGGGTCAGATTCGGTACAAAACCAGACCTGGTGGGGAGGTGGGTCTGCTACATGGCTATGAGAGCGTGCCACGCCCGTAAGATGCGTGTCAACCCATGCTTGTGTACGTACCACTGCTGCTGTGTACGAGGTACGCAAAATGTCTATGAGCCGCTGTCTCACAAAAGATACGCAAGCAAAAGTGACTAAAGCGGCGTATCCGATGTCCATCACACGTGGAATAAATGCTGGCTCAAACAGCACCTGGTACCAGCTAAATGTGCGGGGAGAAAACGAAAGAGAAAAAACAAGAGGTCCGAAGTGGACAGGGTACCTCCCTGGCACCTTGTGTCTGTCTCCTGTAAATGAGGGCCTATCCCTCAATCAGAGCAGAACACAATAGAGAGCTCTCCTTTTGTTACGTGGTCCTTGTGGGGTCACAGGGGTTGGGTCGTTCTTGTACATACAAGTGCGTTTTGGGGATGGAATAACGCTTTTGGGGTGACGGACGTACTACACAGGAGTACGGTGACACGAAAGCGTTCAGGAGATATCCCGTAGCGTACGTAGGACTTGTACGTACTGATAATAATGCACTACACGTTTGGTGTGAAAGCAAAGGGAACAAAGGGGATCGTTTGTAGCACAATACCGGTGCTATACCTACCTACGAGGGGGTGGAAGTACGAGAGAGAAGAGACGACTGCCTACAGCACTCAACTTCGTGTACTCGATTCTATACTATATGACCCACCTATGAGCTGTCAGCGGAGCTCGTATAGTATGTGGTTGGTACTCGGAGGTTCGATAGAAAAAGGGAGGCAAAAGAAAAGACAAAGAACACAAAACAGAACAAAGCAAGAAAGAAAGAAAAAAAAAATGACTCCTCCTATCTATCCTGTCTCTTGCCATATATGTGGTGGCTCACATTTTTGGGATAACGAGAAACCGAGAAGAGGCGGGGCTGCCGTTCCAAGCTTGAAGCTCACACGTCGTCGATGAATGACGTCAGATTGTGAAGGAGTCGTGGTGCCGGATGTTGGGAGGGAAGGGACGCAGGGGTATCAGCTTCGCTTGGAGACAGCACCGGTTCTTCTTTGATGGTTTCTTATTACTGGCGTTGAGCTATGAGAAGCTCGAAGGAGACAGGAAAGGGGAAGGAGTGAGAGCATGGGGGTGGGGTGAGGCTCACAGAGTTCGCTTCACCCTCCAGCATTGCTGCTGTGCTCTCTTCTGGACCTTTACCTATGGAACGTACAAGGAACGTTCTCCTAGGTGTGCTATATTCCCAAGAGCGCTTAACGCGCTTACTTCTACCTATCTTGTCCAGAGGAGGACGTTCCATTACCGAGAACGTTCTTGTGGTATAAGCTAGCTATTCTCTACGGGTTATCCGCTTCACTAAGAATATTCCGTTCTAAGGGAATCTTCTTGTGGCCAATAGACCGTTACTCTGCGGACTATCTTACCGAATCTATTGCCCGCTATACCGACACTCTATTACAATTACGCATGCATCTTATCTGTATTACGGGAGACCATAGTAAATAGGACCAAATATTGTTAGTCAAAATAGGGAAATATATTGGTTTTTGTGTGTACCGTAGGTCCTATTTACTATGGTCCCCCGTAAATAGTTAAAATATCAGGGTGACAGCGTACACGTAGCAATATGGGACCGTGGATTCGAGTCTCACTGAAACCTTCCTTTTTTTTCAGGGTGAGACTTCTACATGATATCTATCACATCACTTCGTATATACATCGCTACTACTCTGTATTTATAGTATCTTCATACTCCCGATGTATACCAAAATCCGCCATTATAGTGCAAAAAACAAAATACTAAGATGTGGTGGTACTCCGAGTGGGGGATGCGTGGTTGGTCGGTGTTGGGAAGCGTGCTCCTCATGGGTTCCGGTGCCCTTGTTTTGGTCTCGCCTCATGGCTCGCTGGATAGACTCAAAAGCTTATACATTATTTCCTCTTCATTGGACTCTAAAAGACAGACAACACAGGCCTAGCCACGATAGGGCTGGGTAGAGCAGGTAGAGCGGGAGGAGCAGGTAGTGAGAGCACGGGGGTGGGGTGAAGCTCACAGAGTTCGCTTCACCCCAGCATTGCTACTGTGCTCTGTTCCGGACCTTTTCCTATGGAACGTACAAGGAACGTTCTCCTGGATGTCCTAATGTTCCCATTAGCGCTTAACGCGCTTACTTCTATCTATCTTGTCCAGAGGAGGAGCGTTCCATTTCCGAGAACGCTCTTGTGGTACAAACTAGCTAGATTCTACGGGTTATCCGCTTCACTCGGAATATTCCGTTTAAGAGAACCTTCTTGTGGCCAATAGACCATGAATCTGCGGACTATCCTACCGAATCTATTGCCAGCTATGCTGACACTCTATAACATTAGCCCACCCTGAATAGTCGTAGATGCAGATCGCCTGCCCATTAAATGATGTCAACAAAACATCAAAAATTGGGAGGGGGATCGAAGATGCGGCTATTCGAAACAAACGAAAATGAGGCTATAGATTCCCCCACACCTCGTAATAATGAGGCTTAAACGCCTCATTGCAAGATATACAACCCTATGATGGAGCTCACAACAACACAGGCCTAGCCACGATAGGGCTGGGTAGAGCAGGTAGAGCGGGAGGAGCAGGTAGTGAGAGCACGGGGGTGGGGTGAAGCTCACAGAGTTCGCTTCACCCCAGCATTGCTACTGTGCTCTGTTCCGGACCTTTTCCTATGGAACGTACAAGGAACGTTCTCCTGGATGTCCTAATGTTCCCATTAGCGCTTAACGCGCTTACTTCTATCTATCTTGTCCAGAGGAGGAGCGTTCCATTTCCGAGAACGCTCTTGTGGTACAAACTAGCTAGATTCTACGGGTTATCCGCTTCACTCGGAATATTCCGTTTAAGAGAACCTTCTTGTGGCCAATAGACCATGAATCTGCGGACTATCCTACCGAATCTATTGCCAGCTATGCTGACACTCTATAACATAAGACCACCCCCAGGTAGAGAAAACTTACCTACGCACTTAACCACAAGTGCCAACAACCCTGACCATACCATCCATCCGCAAGCCATCCACCATACATACGATGTTTGATCTATTAATAATTGAAAATTCCCCACTTACTTGAGTAAAAATGCCGACACCAATCATCATAGTGGAGAAAAACTTTTTTTAAAAGAAAATAATAGGACCCCTCCCATCATGAAAAAACTTACCCACATTGTATTTTACAAGTGAGTGTTGTACCAGCAAACATCTTGAAAAAATGAGTGTTGACCCGAAATTCGTCGAATCTCACGGCTGACGTCCTGAAAATGTTTTTATAGAGTGATAGCGTACTTGTATCAATTTGGAACCGTGGGTACGTGTCCCACGGAGAAGCCGGCTTTTATTCTCGAATGCCGTATTAATATTATTATACCCAGTACTAGATAACTAGTAATACTGCTGTATTCGTACTCCTAAAACAAAATAAACCACCCATACCATATACTTCGAAGTATATGATAGAGCAGTATAGTGGAAACCTGTAATAGATTTATATAATAGATATGATGTTAGATTTAGCTCAAAATTCCCCACGTGAAGTAAAAATACCAACACCAACCATTATAGTGGAGAAAAAACAAAACATATAATACATATAAACACGTCCCATGCACTGGATATCACCTAAATATCTTTCTAGAGCCATCCATGCCGCTGCTGCAATCCCCCCCCCCCCCCCTCCGCCCCCCCCCCCCCCCCCCCCCCCCCCCCCCTCCCTTTTGATAAAAACCAGGCCCCCACGTCCTTTAAAACTCCGCCCTCCCCTCACCGGTTATTTGACTTACAGGATTCACTTGATATACTGATGCATTTCCTTCCACAGCTGTCAAATTTTATCCCCCTCAGAAACGGCTTTTATAGTTTCCGCGCTCAGACTGACTAAGATCACCCTGTTGACCCTGATAGCTACACTGCTGTAGTTGCAAGGGGAGTCGCCGAGCTATATATCCTTATATAATATAGCCTCAATGAGGAACCACAACCCGTAATACGCGCGATCGGAGTATCACACACAGGTTGCAAATAAATATGAGTTTCGATACAATATTCGATCTCACAGCTGGATGGAGTGTTTTTTATTTATATAACAAATATATTTTTAAATATATATACAAGAGAGTAGGACCCATCCCATTTAAATAACTCAACCGCATAGTATATTACAAGTACAAACAACGCAGCTTGTAAAAATGAGTGTTGACCCGAAATTCGTTTCAATCAGGGCTGACGTCCTTAAAATATTTTTATATAATCCCAGCACCAACCATTATAGTGGAGAAAAACAAATATATATATATAGACTATACGAGGTATATATTTATTTTAAACAAAAGAATAGGACACCCCTCCCATTAAGAAAAAACTCACCCACATACCGGTAGTATATTGCAAGTACCAACAACGCAGCTTGCAAAGATGATTATTGACCCGAAATTCGTCGAACTCACGGCCGATGTCCTTGAAATATTTTTATAAAATAGGAGTAAAATGTATTTTTATGTCAGGTTTTGACTCGTGAAAATTAGTGTAAAAGTACGAACGATGTATTACGCATCTTGCAAAGATGAGTATCGACCCTGAATTTGTCGAACTCACAGCTGACGTTACAGTAGATTAAGTTATAAATACTGGTAGGTAATAGGCTTATATTGATAGTGTGTCAGAAGCACTCGCGTACAACTTGTAGCAAGCAGCCTATGCGAGACATGCGGCACAGAAGACAAGTTGATCCATTATCCATTAGTCTAGTCAGCAAGGGTTTGTTTTCAGTGGGATACAGCATACACTTTCTAGCGTATCCGGGTATCAAACCAGGCTGCTTTGGTCACTCTGCTATTATGATAGGTTTATTCTAAGGTCTCCCAAGTAAAAGTCGAACTAGGTCTCCCAAGTAAAAGTCGAACTAGTACCAGGCACACCCTTGCAGCTTGCATTACAGTAGTAAAACCAGGTAGATTGCGAATTGACCATGGTTTGGGTGCAGGCATGCGAACACGAGACGGGCAGACGTCGACTGCATAATAAAAGTCAGTTGGCGGCATTCCTATTTTGAACCAGAGGCTCAAGCTTTTGTACATATGGCACAGGGTGTCCCGCGCTATTTCCTGTTCGAAAAAATGGATTTCTTGATGATAGATCGTGCAAAAGTCGAGTCATTTTTTGCTAACTGCCAGTTTCTTGAACCAACTTTTTTCTCCGCTATTGTGGCCCATGCTGGTACAACCGAGTTTTAGAAAATTGTATCTACCTGCCGTCTAGGGCGGGGCGTGAAGCCTAACTATTATTCATGTCATAGGAGTATCATCCTGCTGCGCGAGTGTTGCGCAGGGTGCCAAATTGAAAAGTGAGCGTGTGTCCTGGCTCTGCAAATTGTGGGCTCTTTATTTCATGACAGATCTGGGATCGATTTAATCTTTTTTCATATCTGGATTTAATAATACACCAGTATTTTCGAGCCAGTTCTTCTGTTCTTCTCCTCAGATAGTATGGGATATGTACACTTCCGACCAAACCTTATCCGCGTTATTTTACGTATCACTTCCGATACACCCTAATTATATTTAAAAAATGAAAAAATACACTTCCAGCAGTGAGACCAACCCTATTTTTAGTATACCCCATGCAGCCATGCTGCCCGGGCTGAATCGCGTGGCCGGTGCCATAATCGTCGTTTGCTTTCGATGGCTTCTCCCCTCTGAATCCGCCCTCTGAATTCCAAACGCGTGCTGCGTGGTGTATGATAACATACACATACGAGGTACGTACCTGGTGTCAGGGATCATGCAGAAGGGTGTGCTGCGTATCATATTATTTTTGGCGGCATGTCTGCGACGTGACGATGTACAGCATGTGGCCCTACCCCCTGAGTTTGACGTGGATCGCTCATCGTGTCACACAAGACAAGAGCTATGCACAGAAAAGTGTCGTGCGAAGGGTGGGTAGTGTTACGGTTTTAGTATTGGGTACACCGCCAAAAGCTACCTGGTATTCGACTAAGAGTACGTATCCGGCGGGTATTATATCTAGCATCTCGAGTACCTGGTACTGCAGTATCAGTTACCTGGTATGACATTATCGATCACGAGACGATAACATTTTTATTCATTTATTTATTTATTTTCACACACATTTACTTTCCAGGTGCTGGACAATCCGTGGTCACAGGTGGCGTCCCTTCTTCCCCCCGGTTCTTGCCTTCAATTTTTATCGCACATACGTAGTGTTCAGCAATCGCACTGCTCGTCGATTTTTCATCGAGTGTTGCTTACTCACGCTCTCGCGCTTTCCGCAAGTCAATTTGTGCACAAGAAAAGGTCCCCATGGTTTTATACGAGTATGCACTCGGGGGGATTCGAACTCACGAAACTGACCTATACCAGGCTCGAGGATAACCTGACACGCCACCTTGGGGCGACCGGCTTTTACCAGGTACCAGGTAGTTCACTGTGTAGCATCTCGAGTATCACATTATCGACCACGAGACGATAACATCTACCAGTACCAGCTATTTCACAGATAGTATGTCAATTATCTATCTTGACCGATGATGTGCTACTCGAAATCCTATGAATAGGCATCATCGACCTATTAATAGTATTTCGAGTATCACATCATCGGTCAAGATAATACCGAAATACCGAATTACATTTTACCAAATATCAGGTACAGCCTTTTTGTCTAATCCAAAAACTCCGCCCTCCCCTCACAGGTTATTCGACATACAGGATTCACTTGATAAACTGATGCATTTCCTTCCACAGCTGTCAGATTCTGTCACCCTCGGTAACGGGTTTTATAGTTTCCGCGCACAGACTAACATCACCCTGTTGACCCTGATAGCTACACTGCTGTAGTTGCAAGGGGAGTCGCCGACCTATATCCTTAATGAGGACACAGGACCCGTAATACGCGCGATCGGAGTATCACACACAGCTTGCAAAGATGAGTTTCGACAAAATATTCGATCTCACAGCTGGAGTGTATTCTTATTATTCTTATTTTTATAATACCCCGTAGCTCGTAGCCCTTAGGAACGCGATTTGGCCAGGTTCGAAAGTTGAAACATGACGGAGTATTGAAACTCGGGGAGATGGAATACATGGGTTTGTTGTGGAGGCGTTACCGTTCCTCTGACAGAAGAACCACTTACTTATCCCTTCTTCTAGAAGGCATAAGGCGAGGCAAGAAGAACAGTAAGAATACCCCCACGTGTGAGTGGATATCGTAAGCATGAACACCACAACTCTATACTTCGTAGACGGCTTACAACGCCGCTCTAACTTTGTTGGTCGCCATTCGAAACTACTGGGTCTCAAAATGGTGCACAACGGTAGTCTGTAGTCACAAGCAGTACAATCTACACCTACCAGGTATGATATACTCTGGGCAGCATTTTCTTACGGCGTGTGTGCATGCTTTCTTCATACCAGATGTACCTCCCCTTTTGGGACTAGGGCAAGAGCGATTCAAAATTACCGGGTAGGATACAAGCACGCCGGATAAGTCGAGACCCTTTATTTTACCCTAGTATTCTACTCTCATCGTCTACAGTACGTATATTTCAGCTGGTACAATTCATCCTCTTGAGATTATTTGCCCGGGAGTTGCTTGGTATTATCGGGATGTACGTGGTGGTACATTTACGGTGGGCGAGCGAGCCGCAGAAAAACGTGACGTCGTATTATACCAGGTAGCTCATATAGGTTGAGAGTTAAGAGTACACGAGTACGGTCCTACGGTATTGCTGCTGACTTCAAGGCGACGGGTGATGATATGCTTCGTTAGCCGTTTACTACCGCTAGAAATGCTCCCCCTTACTGCCAAGTAATTCGTATGGGATGGTTCAGTTGTAAAGGGCTCATCGATGCTTTCACGCCTATACAAGGTTAACCTTCGGGATGGGGTTGATTTGATATCCCGGGGGCGTCGCAAGTCGAAAGGGGGGAACACAGCCTTTCCAACGATACTGGATATGTGCAGATATGATATGAGCTATAGAGCACTGCTCGTGCTGCTGTTGTATGTTTTGTATATCTGGTATCAGGTCGGACGATGTGTGTTTGAGTAAGTACTCTTACATTGGACGTGTTCATGTTGTGGTTCAATCTCTTGCTGCTATGCATCAGCCACACACACAGACGTGACTACTGCCACAAAGGCGAGAGCTTGGAGCACGGCTGCCGTTTCGTCGCTGCCACTTTCTGTACGGCTGTATGCTGATTGTGTGGCTGCGAGGCTGAGCGGGCTGCCGCTCATCTTTGATCGTCGTGCGTGCCTATGACAGCACTCTCTTCACGTACAGAAGCACACATACATAAAACAGAAGAAGCACCGTCCGTGGCTGCCACTAAAGAGTGCTGCTGCCACGTAGCAGACAGCAGAGAAGGCGAAAATAATTGCGCTAGTGATGCTGTACAACGGACGGGAGAGCGGAGGGAAGACAAGCATGTGAGAGGGGAGCAGGCTGATATCCTACTATTGTGGAGTTTTCCATGCACCTGCTCGTCTCAGCGAGGCGGATCACAGCCCGTTGACCGAAAGTGCCAGTTTAGCGACGTTGGTGCTCAGAGCACCGCCACGGAGCCCGGCTAGGATCCAGACGTGCGTCGTTACGTACCGACGGCCCCCTTGCTTGACAAGCAGCCGAAAGTGCTAGAAACTTCGGCCGCCGGAGGACACCATGCCGAAAAAAAGTGCATATAATGGGGGCTTGGCCGCGGCAGAGGCTGACGCCCGCCTGCGGCTCCGCGCATGCCCGGCATTAAGCATAATGTACATGAAACATATTATACGCGCGATCGGAGTATTACACACAGCTTTCAAAGATGAGTTTCGCCAAAATATTCGATCTCACAGCTGGAGCGTATATTCATTTTTTATAATATTATTTGATATGATACTACTTTCCTGACATGAGTGCAGTGGGAATGTGTTTTTTTGTTTTTTCTCTGCGCGATTATAAATAATACCGGGGGCGGCGGCGGGAGGAGACAACTGTGACCGCGGCTTGTTGTCCAGTAGGTTGCTGAGGGTAAGACCTCCCACGAAATTTCCCACGACTTGATTGAGCTGGAAGGTATATCTGACAACCAAAAAACAAACAAGTATACAATAATAGCTGACTGAAGAACCGCAGACATATCATTGCTCTTGTGTTTGGTTGGCCGTTTCTCCAGCAGGTGTACGCTTAGTCTATCTCTCGAGCGGTGCTTTTTTGCAGCACCACGTTGTTTAAATCTTGATTTAGGCTTTCTGGCCAGATCAAATATCATTTATCTGATGAGTCGCCGACTTATATCCTTAATGAGGGCACACAACCCGTAATACGCGCGATCGGAGTATCACACACAGCTTGCAAAGATGAGTTTCGACAAAATCTTCGATCTCACAGCTGGAGTGTATTTTTATTTTTTTAATATGTTATCAGATGCAGATCAAATCCGAACCATGTAAAACACCAGGATAGCGATGAATATCATATGCTGTGATACGATAATATTTGCATGCCGACAACCGCCAATCTCAGCGTTTTTAAGCGCTCCTCACACACACCACATCGTCTATACTCGCGGTACACGGTTTCGGTGCTTTTGGCGGTTGCTGCATACCCGGTAATGTGTAGCTACTGCGGTGGCTTGTAAACAACCCATCCGTGACCTCGTGTCGTTTTCTAAACTGACAGCTGTGTTAGAGGATTGCCCTGGGTTGGGTGATCGGGAGGGTGTTATTGTAAGGGTCCCCCTGGGCTGGGTAATACGATCGCTTTCCCCCCCCGGTATTTGAATCCCCCACCCCCCATGTTCTGCCTGGTTGGTGAAAATCCGAACCCATCCGTGACCTCGTGTCGTTTTCTAAACTGACAGCTGTGTTAGAGGATTGCCCTGGGTTGGGTGATCGGGAGGGTGTTATTGTAAGGGTCCCCCTGGGCTGGGTAATACGATCGCTTTCCCCCCCCGGTATTTGAATCCCCCACCCCCCATGTTCTGCCTGGTTGGTGAAAATCCGACGTGCCCCATCCCGGTATAGTAGGGATGCGAGGGTCTATGGTCATACGACTACGGCCATGCACAAACTGAGTACACCCCCCCCCCCCCCGCCTCTTCTTTCATCTGGCACTTTGGGAGCACAGGACTCGTGTCCTGGCAGTGTATTTGGGGTTTTGCAAGCAGGATACACCCCTTCTCCTCCCCCCCCCCCCCCCTCCCCCTTTAACCGTTTTCCTGTTGCAAGAAAAACACACGCTACGAGCTCCAAGCAGTTCTTCTCATAAATACGTGTAGTTGCAGTTCTGAAGGGGGTGCAAAAAAAGAGGGTTATCGGGAAAAAATTAACCCACTCTGAAACAAAACCTGCAGTAGTTTTACCTGGTACAAGGTGTAATACGAAAACGAGAATAAAAAACACGTCAACGACCCGCGGCAGTTAATCGGGTCTGGACGCGGACGCTGGGCTCCGGGCACGCGGGAAGACTTGAACCATCCAACCAAAGTATGGAATAGAACGTTCCTGGAGACTTCTGATCTACCCCTGACATATCCATCCTACTAAGTCGTTGTCTCAGGGAGGACTTCTGACCAACGTCCACCACCACCCTCATTGATTTCCAGGTACCCTGGTATGCTTTTTGCTCACTATCAACCTAATAGACTACAGTACCAGGTCTGCATTTTACTCAGAGTTGCATAAGGTATTCTGTGTGTGTGTTCTCCACTATCAACTGATATGTCCACCCATCTACATCCAGCACAACCAGCGCCGCACAGAGGCCTCCTACGGCCTAGAGGGACGAGCGATGTGGTCACAAACTACAAGACTGAGATAACACTTTTGCATGTACAGCACGGTGATTTTGGCCATGCAATGCCAACCGCAATGCGTACAAGGGCACCACATATGCAAGCCAGCACACCAGACTATTTGCAAGAAAAAATGAAGAGAGAGGAGAAAGAAAGATGTGCAGACAAAAAGGCATTACGTGCGAGTCGTAGGAAAGACGGAGTAATCATCACAGCGAGCGGTTCTAGACTTTTTTGGTAACCCGAACCCTAACCCCAGCTCCCCTAGCCTTATCCCATACCCGAAGGAAGGTTGCAGGAAATTTCCCGAACCTTAACCTCAGCTCCCGTAGCTGTGGAAGAGTCGTGGTGCCGGAAGGTGTGAGGGAAGGGACGCAGGGGTATGAGCTTCGCTTGAAGACAGCACCGGTTCTTCTTTGTAGATTTCTTATTATTGGCGTTGAGCTATGAGAAGCTCGAGGAGACAGGAGAGGATGAGGAGGAGGAGTGAGAGCATGGGGGTGGGGTGAGGCTCACAGAGTTCGCTTCACGCCAGCATTGCTGCTGTGGTCTCTTCTGGACCTTTACCTATGGAACGTACAAGGAACGTTCTCCTAGATGTTCTATATTCCCATGAGTGCTCTTACTTCTATCTATCTTGTCCAGAGGAGGAACGTTCCATATAGTCCCATGAGCGCTCAACGCGCTTACTTCTATCTTGTCCAGAGGAGAAACGTTCCATTACCGAGAACGCTCTTGTGGTATAAGCTAGCTAGATTCTACGGGCTATCTTCTCCACGAAGAATATTCCGTTTAAGAGAATCTTGTGGCCAATGGACCATTACTCCACGGGCTATCTTACCGAATCTATTGCCAGCTACACTGACACTCTATTGCATTAGCCCACCCTGAATAGTCGTATATGCAGACCTCAAGACGGTCGGAGGGTGACGACAAAGTTCATCCTAAAAGACCGGGAAAGGGAGTCGAAGAGGCGGCAATTCGAAACAAAGACATGAGGCTATAGATTCCCCCACACCTCGTAACGAGGCCTGAACATCAAGGATAGGGCCATTCACTAATAAAGCAGATCGTTGAAAGAAAGGCCATAACAAGATAGAGGAAGACGGAAAACCCAGAATGGGGCAACCTATGTAAAACAAACGAAACTGGAAACGAAAAAGGAAACTTGAAGACGAAGCGAAAATAGCAAATAATCGAAGCGAAGACAAAGGGAAAGACAGAAAACATATTGCCGGAGCGATCTATGCGGGACCCAGGGAGGAGCGGACGGGGATTCGTTCGCAGTACAGGGTGGGTTACTCGAAAGCTCGCAAGGAAACATCACCCAAATTCGAAAGTATATATGACCGGGAGGCATTACGCGTAGCCGTGTGACCAAGGCCCGAAGGAAATGGAAAATAGCACGTAAGGCAAAAAGAACGCCGCTAGGTTGCCGTAAGGCTCGCTAAAACTAAGGGGCTGCTAGAACCACTTGGTCGAGCGAACAACGTGGTGCCTTGGGAGGCCTGTTTGCGCTGGGAACAATACCGGCAAACGTAGCAAGGTAACTCAACCAACACGATCAGAAAGTCAAGGTAGCCAAATAAGTGCATCGGCGCAACCGTTCTGAAGACGCTCTCGTTGAACTGGAACAGACCTTTCAAGATCTCTATTACATAGCCTTATCCCAAACCCGAAGGAGAGTTCCAGGAAATTTCCTCGGTCTGTGAAAAAAACTAAGGAAATTCCTGGTATGTTAGGCGTAATAGACCGCGTACCTGTATACCTTTTGCGTGTTGTCTAGACCCCTTACCGATATGCCTTTTTGCGCCTTTTGCGTGTCTAGACCCTTTGCCGGTATGCCTTATGCGTGTCCAGCTTTCATCCTATCATATTCTGATAATATCATCCACCAATCCATCCGCCTTCCCCTCGGAGGATTGAAATCAAGGAAATAAAACCAACGCGAATCAAGATTCCACAAATTGGACAGATGACCATGTGGGTAATGTAGGTCCTGCATCAATCAGAAATCGTTTTTATTATGTACGGGTACGATATTTTTGTCAAGATTTGTTTCAGGTGTTGTTGATATCGGTGTAAAGTGAGCAGGGACCTGGCGGGGACGCTTCCTCATTTTGGAGAGAAGTCTGCCCACCTCCTCTACCAAGTAGACAGTAGGGATATATTGACCCTGTCACCGACCTGTACCCTTCACGAGGGTATACACACCCCGTAACACGCGCGATCGAAGTATTACGCGCAGCTTGCAAACCTAAGTTTTGATCAAAATTCTTTCAAGTCGATCTCACAGCTGAAGTGTGTTTTTTTTTTCGTAATGTTGACCTTTTGACAGTAGTATTAATAGTAGTAGATTAATTCCCGGGCAGTGGCCTACTATTTATACGAGTATACAGACTGTCCCAAGATCCGGTGGTGTTTTTATTACGGACAATCCGGAAAGATGATCCAGCCTCAGTTGATTCACGTGACGTCGGCAGCTGATGATCTTTTGTAAAAAGTCATCGGCCTGTATATCCTTCATGAAGTCATGCACACCCCCCCTGCACAACACGCGCGATCGAAGTATCACACCCAGCTTGCAATCATGAGTTTTGACGAATTTCTCAATCTCACAGCTAAAGTGTCTTTTTATATCCCTATAACCGCCCCCCTCCCCTCACCGGTCATACCACTATAGTATACTACTACAGGATATACATGATAAACTGGTGCATTCCACAACCGTCAGATTTTGTCCCCCTCAAAAACGGGTTTTACAGTTTCCGTGCACATATTGATTTACCACCACCCTGTTCACCCTGATACCAGCCAGTTCTAAGGGGAGTCGCCGACCTGTATCCTTAATGAGGACACGCACCCAGTGATTCGCGCGACCAGAGTGCTACACTCAGCTTGCAAAGCTGAGTTTCGACGAAATCTTCGATCTCACAGCTGGAGTGTATTTTGATTTTGATACTCGTAATCATAAATACTACCCGGCAGGTGACATCACCTCTTTACCTTGCGAGCCATCCACGCGATAGCTCTAATTCGTTTATTATATGGTCTTTCAAGTTGAAATTAACCTGTCACCCCTCCCCCTCCTTCCCCACCACCCCCACCATCGCCTGGACCTAGCATCACGCGTACAGTAAGCTCCTATACTCCTATACATTTATGCCACCTAAAACTGTTGGAAGTCCCCCCCCTCTCCCTCCGTTTCAACCCCTCGCCCCCCCGCCCCCCCCCCCGCCCTTAAAAACCCTGCCCTCCCCTCACCGGTTATTCGACTTTACAGGATATACATGATAAACTGATGCATTCCTTCCAAAGCCGTCACATTAGGTCCCCCTCAAAAGCGGGTTTTGTAGTTTCCGCGCACAGGTTGGCTAACATCACCCTGTTGACGCTGGTACAAACTACACTGAAGCCTCGTACACTGCTGAAGTTAGAAAGGGAGTCGCCGACCTATATCCTTAATGAAGACACACACCCAGTAATACACACCCAGTAATACGCGCGATCGGAGTATCACACACAGCTTGCAAAGATGGATTTCGACGAAATCTGCGATCTCGCAGCTGGTATGTATTTTTGTTTTTATATTAATAAAATCGCCACCCCATTCCTCCTGATGTCGCACCGCGGGAACGACAGAAAGCACTTCCCTCGCGCTTTCTATTGCTGCTATTTTGTTTGCCATCGTAAAATATGCGGCATGAGCTTCAAGGTCGATCACCCCACCCCTGAAAAAGTATGAAATCCCACATTTTTGGGGGGCTGACCGTAAGGTCTGCTTTTCCTTTTTCTTTTTTCCAGGGTATTTCAGTCCACATGGTTGACGACGACCTGGTGATTTTTCCAGATATTTCAGCATCCTTTTGTGAGTGTGTGTGTGTTATGGTCTTCTTCTCCTGCATTCAGGCGGCGGCGAATTTGGCCAGAAAGTGCCACCGCACCCCGCATTGTGGGATGCGTTTGTTCACCGCCCTAATATGAATCTGGTACCTGGTACAGGCTGGTTCACCTTAGGAACCCCAAATTTGTTCCCGGGGAATGTCAACTCCGTTTTTTGGACTCAGACCATGAAATTTTGCAGACGTCTTTTATGTGCCCTTCCGAAGACCTCACCCGACGTTTTTTTCTTTCTTCTTTTGCCATATATTTCGTCGGCAGTTATAAGTTTTTTCGGGAAATGTGGACCACATTAGCCCATTTTTTTTTCGGCCAAGAAGAAGAAAAAACGATAAAACCCCCGCGGGTCAGGCCTCGGGATGGGCATGTAGAACACGTGTGCAAAATTTCAGGGTCTATCTTTGAAAAACGGCGTGGACGTTTGGGCTTTTGTGCGTAAATATGAGTAAGATACGTTATTTCCTTCATATGACTTGGTTTTAGCGTGGAATCCATTTTTTTCGCTAGATTCTGCTTAGTGTTGAACACAGGAAGGTCAAATCGTCGATTTTTTGCGCAAAAAAATCTACAGGCATGCCTTGGAGTACGTCCAACCTACCTGTGTTGCTCTACCCACGAAAAAAAAACAAAAAGTGGGGCCAAACTGTGCCACAATACAGACCCGGAACCACCTCTACCATTGCAATATTTGTGCACGATATCCCGCAGTTCTGCCATAACTCCGGCGTCACAGCTAATCAGAAAACTCCCCACCCTGCGATGGGGTCTTAGGTGATCTCATTACAGTGTGGCAAAGCAGTAGCAGTTTCTGTGACCTGTAAGCACCGCGACAGTGTCGCTGAAGTTTGAAAATGTTGTTCCATGTCGTTGGATTTTCTCCTGCCCACACTCCTGTGGCCAAGTGTTTTTTACTGCTTGCTGTAGCGATGATTAGTGCCAGCACGTATGTTCGTGTAATTTTCGAAAAAAAACGTTTTTGTCTGTGATCTAGCGCTACTACTCTAGAACGCAGTGTTTTTTGTCCACATTTCGTTGTTTTTTGCGGTGCACGTCTCCAGCGATTGCAGCGTCGGGGGCGTGAATCATAAATCCCACCACCCTGGAATACCTTCCCTCCCCGTATACACGAGCACATCGAGAATCTTAGACGATTTCATTAACATTTACCACCGCGACAGTGACGGTGAAAAACGCCTAAACTGGCGGCGAGACCGCTGGGACCATACGTAGCAACTGCGCAAGGGAAACACTACATGGCCGCGGTGCACCGGATTTCTCCACTTCTAACAAGACAAAGGCCACGCCAGCTACAGATCAGACTATATCACGACTTGGTGGGGTTCCCACGGGCGTGGTGTGTCATTTGAAGGCTTCGGTGGGGAGCACGGCGCCGGTGAAAGAGCACAGAACGCTCAATGGCCCAGTTCGGGGATGTTTGTGAAAACACCCCTGTTTCAAGAGTATTTGACGTTGTAGGTTGTATCTCATTTTTCGTTTTGTGGGCGGAGCAACACGGATGAACCGGAACGTGCAAGATGCGACGCAACTTTTTTTTCGCCCCCGCTGGGAAAAAGCCTGAATATTACTGAAATATTTGAAGGCCTGTCATTGGTCGTTACGAGTTCCGCTCCTGCAGACAGCCCGAGGCCAGTAGCTTTTTTTTTTGCCATTTCACCCTCTTCCACTGGTTATGGGGGTCCCTATGATACCAAATATCCAAATATTCACTCTTTGACTAGATATTGCGAGCGGTATTCGTGGGGGAGAGAATTTGGTGTTTTACCTGAACCAGCCGGTAGTGTGTCGTACTCATATATATGTTCTACTCGTGGCAGATATCACGGCGTTGATGGATGGTAGTGCTTGTGTTGCCCCGGCTTGGACCAAATGTGGATGGTGCTGTGTCTTCAGCGTCTTGGACCAATAACTGTCCTCGAAGTGGTCGGGGTAACGTGATAGCACAATATCCTCCGTCTGTATCATTACACCCTGTCGGCTATGGTCATACCTGGTAAGAAAAAAAGGATCCATGAACGGATTAGTGAAAGCATTTCAAATCGTTTTGCATTTTGCTGTCATACGTTGACCGTTGTTGTATTTTTTTTAATACGTCAGCAGTGAGTTCGATACATTTAAGGGCCTTCGCCAGTCTGTCTTGTACTCGGGCTGGGACTACAGAGCTGGTTCACCCATGTTGTAGAGCGCTGGAGGTCTGATAACAGTTTTTTTGCTGCTGCGCACCTGTTTGTCGATTCGTTGAGTTGGTGTCCTCCACAATAGTAGTCTTCAGCGATGGCATCGTATGTGCTCCCCTGTATTGTATTGTGGTGCAGTTGTATGGTCTACGCTCGTAGCGTGATAGGTTGCAGCTTGAAGCTGGTATATAGCTTGTGCTTGTGCTTGCAGCTTTCATAATGGCTTGACGAGAAGTGCTTATAGTGCGTGTTTAGCTCCATTGTAATAACCACTCATCAATCGATTTTATTATCGCAGTCTGTCCAATTGTCCTTCTGTTCATCTCAGCATCAATAAAAATTGTACCGGCGTGCAGTATGTGCTCCGCGCACTTATGCCAATCGTAGTAATGGGAGACTAAACAAGCATATCCCCCCCCCCCCTGCCGCCGCCCTCCCCCGCAGCAGGCCTGTTTGGCGCGACAAATTGGGGGTTCCAATTAGAAGAGACTGGACTTCGTCCTGGTTTACGTCTTGCTCCGAAAACACACACGCACACACTTTTGCTGTCGCCGCCGCTGCCGCCGCCGTCGTGGCATGGCACCCAGCTCCGCCGGCTTGGCCGTGGTTTTAGTCTTGCTAGCCGGGAGAATAGCGGGGGGCGGGAGGCCGGTGGGAGGTCGGTTGTTGGCCGCCTGCTTTCTTTTTCCGCTTCTTCTTGGGTATGCAGGAGCGTCGACGGGGTTGTCACCACCGCCTTCCTTTGCCGGGCGAGCATCCTCGCGGACACCGCTACATGTGAGTACGGTGCGTGTGTGCCTGGTCAGTGTGCATAGTATGCGGCACCCGAGGTGTGTGTACCAGTCTCGCCATCCATCGCTGTCGTCATCGGCGTTGTGTGTTGTTGTCGTCAACGTTGTCGTCGTCGCCGTCGCTGTGTGTTGCACGTTTTGTTTGGTGCTATGTTGTTTTGTTCTGGTGAGTCTTTCCTTTTTTATTTTGTTTTTGTCTTTGCTCTTTTTTGTTTACTCATTATGCTTTGCAGTTCATGTGAAGTTTTTTTGTATTTTGTTTTTCATACCCGTACCAAGTGCCCTGGTATGTTTATTATTTACCATACTCATTTCGCTCTCTGCGCTGTTATGATGACGCTGACGGCATCCCCCCGTCCCTCGTCCCCTTTCCCCCCTGCCTCCCCCATACCCCCATTCTTGACCCAAAAGGGGTCACCGTGCTCGTTGGCCGGGTCGGACACGTCCTCGTCCAACGCCAGAGGTATCTTGGTGCCGATCCCTTGCGCGGTTTCCTTGCGCCGCTTCCCCCCCGCGGTGATTGGCGACGGCGGCAGCGGTTGCTACCGGTGCGAGCCGCGCTTCGCCGGATGGCCAGACGATAGCAGCGGTAGTGGTGCCAATGCTGACGAGGGGCGCCGAGGGGGTGATGCATGGCCTCGGCGGGACGGTGGTGGCGGCGGCAACGGTGCCGGTATTGGGTTCGCGGTAAATGACATTGTAATAGACAACATGGCTGTAGATTTTGCACGCGAGAAGGAGGTGGAGGAAGGCGGGGGTTGTGGTGGCGAGGGCGGAGCGGGGACGGCGTTAGCCGCCGGCGCTCTTGCCGTGCTGCTGGGTGCGGCGCTGTCGAGCGCGGCTACTGCTACTGCTGCGCCAGCGCCGGCAGCCACGGCTTCGGCCGCTCTTGATAACGGTGACATCAGCAATGATGGTGGTGGCGGCGATGTTTATTTGCTCGGCGACCGAGATACAGAATACCGGTTGAAAGGTGGTGGTGGTGGTGTTGGTGGCGGTGGTCGTATTGTTCGTGGTCGTATTGGTGGTGGTGATGGTGGTGGTGGTGGTGTCAGGAGCGTATCCGCTGGGCGGTCGAGCGCTACAAGGAGGGGAGGAGAGCACGGACGCAACATCGTCAACGAGCCAACGACGCCATCGCTAAGGTCCAGTGACGGTCGAGAGCGGGCAGGGGCGCGTCGATGGAGCGGCGACGCCTCTGCGCCGCGTTCAGGTTCGCGTCACAGAGGGGGAGAAAGGCTAAGAGGAGCAGTACGAGAAGGAGAAAACGGACGAACAGGCAGAGGAGGAGTAAGAGAAGGAGGAGATGGTAGAGGAGATGGAGGAGGAGGAAGCGGAGGATCAGGACGGGGAGGAGTAAAGGGCGGAGGAGAAGCAGAAGGAGGTACGGAACGAGAAACATTCGGCAAGGGATCTGTGGCGGCGGGTGCGGAAGACACGATGAAGATCGAGTTGTTCGAAAAGCTGCCTTTGTCGGCAATGCATGAACTGCCGACCAGACAACGCCTGCTGGAGGTGAGGTGTCCTGCGGCGGTGGCAGCGGTAGGGGTGGCGGCGACGGTATCGGCGGGGGGTGGTGGTGGCAGGTGGTGGTGGCAGTTGGAACGCGTTGATTGGTGCCGAGGGAGCGGCGGGTGCGTGGGCAGCGGTGTCAGTAGGGTGCTCTGTTTAGTTGGCGTTTTAGGATTGTTCAAGGGGATGTTTGGCGGACACCGTATGCGTTTAGAGTATTTGCAGATGCAGTCGGGAGGGAAGGTTGTAAGTGTATATCGATGCAGCTGTGAACCGATGGTCATATCCATGGCCTGAACAGCAAACAGTAGAGAGCTGAACGGGAAAGCTGTCGCAACGCAAGCATGCCGTGGTCTACTTACCCCCTGCCCCGCCCCCTCCCTCTCCCCTCTCCTCCCTCCCTCCCCTCGCCCCCCTGCCCTCGCCCCCCTCCCCTCTTTGCCTTTTCTCGCTTTCCTTCACCGTTCCCCAACCCCCGCACCTCCCCCACGTCCCGTTTTCCTCTGTCGAAACGAATCAGACATCGAGCTCCACTCCGTCTGAGGAAGGAGAAGCCCCTACGCCAGATCCTGCGGTGGAGCCTACTCCTGCGGCGGCGGAGCCTACTCCTGCGGCGGCGGAGCCTACTCCTGCGGCGGCGGAGCCTACTCCTGCGGCGGCGGAGCCTACTCCTGCGGCGGCGGAGCCTACTCCTGCGGCGGCGGAGCCTACTCCTGCGGCGGCGGAGCCTACTCCTGCGGCGGCGGAGCCCACACCTGCGGCGGCGGAGCCCACACCTGCGGCGGTGGAGCCTACTCCTGCGGCGGCGGAGCCTACTCCTGCGGTGGTGGAGCCTACTCCTGCGGCGGCGGAGCCTACTCCTGCGGCGGTGGACCCTACTCCTGCGGCGGTGGACCCTACTCCGGAGCCGGTGGTGGCGCCTACGCCCGGGCCGATCACTGCGGAGCCTGCACCAACCCCGACGGCGGCCGTTGTAGAAGATCCGACTCCGGCACCTTCCCCCGTCGCCTCTCCAACGACGGCGCCTGAGACTCCCGAAGCTCCTACGCCAGCCCCAGGTGCGACGACCGAGCCTGTTGACACCCCAAGCCCTTCCCCGATCCCCCAGCCGACTCCCGAACCGACCCCCGAGCCGACCCCCGAGCCGACCCCCGAACCAACCGTTGAGCCGACCCCCGAGCCGACCCCCGAACCAACCGTTGAGCCGACCCCCGAGCCGACCGTTGAGCCGACCCCCGAACCAACCGTTGAGCCAACCCCCGAACCAACCGTTGAGCCGACCCCCGAGCCAACCGTTGAGCCGACCCCCGAGCCAACCGTTGAGCCGACCCCCGAGCCAACCGTTGAGCCGACCCCCGAGCCAACCGTTGAGCCGACCCCCGAGCCAACCGTTGAGCCGACCCCCGAGCCAACCGTTGAGCCGACCCCCGAGCCAACCGTTGAGCCGACCCTCGAGCCGACCCCCGAGCCGACCCTTGAGCCGACCCCCGAGCCGACCCTTGAGCCGACCCCCGAGCCGACCCCCGAGCCGACCCCCGAGCCGACCCCCGAGCCAACCGTTGAGCCGACTCCCGAGCCAACCGTTGAGCCAACTCCCGAGCCAACCGTTGAGCCGACTCCCGAGCCAACCGTTGAGCCGACCCCCGAGCCAACCGTTGAGCCGACCCCCGAGCCGACCCTTGAGCCGAGCCCCGAGCCGACTGTTGAGCCGACCCCCGAGCCGACTGTTGAGCCGACTCCCGAGCCGACTGTTGAGCCGACCCCCGAGCCGACCCCCGAGCCGACTGTTGAGCCGACCCCCGAGCCGACCCCCGAGCCGGCCCCCGAGCCGACCCTTGAGCCGACCCCCGAGCCGACCCTCGAGCCGACCCCCGAGCCGACTGTTGAGCCGACTCCCGAGCCGACCCTCGAGCCGATCCCCGAGCCGACCCTCGAGCCGATCCCCGAGCCGACCCTCGAGCCGACCATTGAGCCGACCCCCGAGCCGACCCTCGAGCCGACTGTTGAGCCGACCCCCGAGCCGACCCCCGAGCCGACCCTCGAGCCGACCCTCGAGCCGACCCCCGAGCCGACCCCCGAGCCGACCCTCGAGCCGACCAACGAGCCGACCCCCATTCCGATAATTGTCACCCCCGTGCCTGTCCCTACGGCGTCGTCTGTCGCGCCAGCCACGGATACGCCGGCGCCTGTCCCTACGGTATCTTCTGTCGCGCCAGCCACGGATACGCCGGCGCCTGTCCCTACGGCGTCGCCTGTCGCGCCAGCCACGGACACGCCCGCGCCTGTTCCGACGGCAACATCCGTCGCACCAGCGACGGGCGCGCCCGCGCCTGTTCCGACGGCGTTGCCCGCTGCACCGTCCACGGTCGCGCCTGTCCCGACGGCAGCGTCCGTTGCGCCAACCACCGCCATGCCGGCCCCTGCAGCTGTTACCCTCGCCCCAGGTGCGAAAGGCCGAGAACCCGCATGTCTTGTGCCTTAGCGCGTTACACGTGAAAGCGAACACGAGCCCTAACCCTGGCTTAGTCTTAGGCTTGACTTTTCCGTCCACGCTGTGGACGTCGTCGTTGCCGATGTCGTCGTCATCATCGACCGATCCTGCCTGTTTCTCTCCTCTCTTCCGTAGCGCTTGTGCCTTGTTTTTTGTCGATGGGTTTGCCCACAGCCATAACCGTACCCACAGTTACAGCCACATAACCACGACCGTAGCGACACCCACCCCTTGCCCTTGCCGCCGTATCTGCCACTCCGTCGCCGATACTGAACCCTGAAACAACTCACTCCTCCACCCCCTCTCCCTCCCTTTCCCTTGCCACCACTGCTGCGATCGCCCCTCCCACCGCCTTCGCTGTCGCCGCCGACACTACCTTCCTGCCGCCGCCGTCGCAGGTGAGACGCCAAGCACGTCTCCGTCGCCTGTCGTCACGCCGACCCCTGCAGCTGTTACCCCTCCCCCAGGTGCGAAAGACGGAGAGTCCATCTGTCATCGAGAACGTTATATGTGAAAGCGAACGCAAACCTTAACGTTTACCTTTGCCTTAACCTTTCCGCAAGCAGCAACGCCCCCGCCGTCGCCGAACGCGTTGTCCTTGTCGTTGTCGTCGTTGACCGGTACCATCTATTTGTCTCGCACCTCTGAAACACTGCGCATCGCTTTTTGTTCGTGGGTTTGCTCGTATCCATAGCCGTATCCACAGCCTTAGCCTCTGCCACAGCCGCACCCACAGCCTCAGCCTCAGCCACAGCCGTACCCATCGCCTCAGCCTCAGCCACAGCCATAGGCACAGCCACCACTACCCCTACCCTTACACTTGCCTTTGACCTTTTCACCGCAGCCGCAGCGCCATCGCTGTCGCCGTCACCGAACCCTGAAACACTCTCGCCCCCCTCCCCCTTTGTGCCACCGTTGCCGCCTCCGCTACCATCCCCCCTCGCACCACCACCACCACCACCCACCATCTCCGCCCCCCTCACCTACCCCACTACCGCCATCATTTATACCTTCCCGCCACGGCCGTCCCAGGCGAAACACCTAATCCGAGCACGACTCCGTCGCCTGCCATTACATTGTCGCCGGCGCCTATACCAGCGCCCAGCGTTGGTCCTACGACTTTACCGACCTTAGCTCCGGGAGAGACGCCGCCCTCCGATTCGACTGTTGGGCCCGTATCGTCTCCGGCGCCCTCAGGGACCGCCCCCAGCTCTCCATCAGTCGCTCCTAGCGGAACGGCCCAACCAGGTACGACGACGACCCTAGCACCTGATACCACTTTACAGCCACAGCCATAGTGGTAGCCGCAGCCACTCCTACCGTTACCCTTACGCTTGCCCTTGTTATTGCTGTCGTAGCCGCAGCGCCATTGCTGTCGCCGTCACCGAACCCTAAAACACTCTCGCCCTTCTCCCCCTTGCTGCCACCGCTGCCGCCTCCCCTGCCACCCCTCTTGCCACCGCCTCCACCCCCTCCGACCACCACCACCACCTCCGCCCCCCTTCCCTCCCCTCCCCATCGGCTCCACCACCGCCGTCACTACTTATACCTTCCCCCCACTGCTGTCTCAGGCGAAACGCCTGACCCGAGCACGACTCCGTCGCCTGCCATTACGTTGTCGCCGGCGCCTATACCAGCGCCCAGCGTTGGTCCTGCGGCCTTACCGACCTTAGCTCCGGGAGAAACGCCGCCCCCCGGTTCGACTGTTGGGCCCGTGCCGTCTCCGGCTCCCTCAGGGACCGCCCCCAGCTCTCCATCAGTCGCTCCTAGCGGAACGACCCAACCAGGTACGACGATGACCTTAGCACCTGACACCACTTCAGAGCCGACCGTACCCGAATCAAGCTTGACCCCTCTTCCTGTTGGCGCCACGGACGCGCCAGGGACAACCGTGGCGCCTGTTCGTCCCGAACCGACCTTATCTGCTAGTGAGTTTTGCCCGCAGGCACAGCCGTACCAACAGCCCCAGCTACAGCCACAACCGCAGCCAAAGCTACTGCCGCAGCCATAGTGGTAGCCACAGCCACTTCTACCCTTACCCTTACGCTTGCCCTTGCTATTGCCACTGTAGCCGCAGCGCAATCGCTGTCGCCGTCACCGAACCCTAAAACTTACCGCCCTCCTCCCCCATGCTGCCACCGCTGCCGCCTCCCCTGCCATGTACCTTACCACCGCCTCCACCCCCCCCGACCACCACCACCACCTCCGCCCCCCTCCCTCCTCCCTCCCACCGGCTCCGCCGGCGCTACTACTTATACTTTCCCGCCACCGCCGTCCCAGGCGAAACGCCTAATCCGAGCACGACTCCGTCGCCTGCCATTACATTGTCGCCGACGCCTATACCAGCACCCAGCGTTGGTCCTGCGGCCTTACCGACCTTAGCTCCGGGAGAGACACCGCCCCCCGGTTCGACTGTTGGGCCCGTGCCGTCCCTGGCGCCCTCAGGGACCGCCCCCAGCTCTCCATCAGTCGCTCCTAGCGTAACGGCCGAACCAGGTACGACGACGAATCTAGCACCTGATTCCACTTCAGAGCCGACCGTACCCGAATCAAGCTTGACACCTCTTCCTGTTGGCGCCATGGACGCCTCAGGGACAACCCTTGTAATTGTTTCTCCAGAGCCGATCGAATACGTGCTTGGGTGTTACCCGCAGGCACAGCCGTACCTACAGCCACAGCTACAGCCACAGCTACAGCCACACAGTCACAGCTACAGCCACAGCGGTGGCGGTAGCCACAGCAACCCATACTAACACCCTGATACGTGCTCTTGCTTTTGCCACCGTAACCGCAGCGCCATCGCCATTGCCGTCGCCGTCACCGAATCCTAAAACACTCTTGCCCTCCTCCCCCTTGCTGCCACCGCTGCCGCTTCCCATGCCATCTCCCTTTCCACCGCCTCCACCTCCGCCCGCCCGCCACCACCACCTCCGCCCCCCTCCCGCCCCTCCCCCCGGCTCCGCCGCCCGTCACTACTTATACCTTCCCCCCACTGCCGTCTCAGGCGAAACGCCTGACCCGAGCACGACTCCGTCGCCTGCCATTACGTTGTCGCCGGCGCCTATACCAGCACCCAGCGTTGGTCCTGCGGCCTTACCGACCTTAGCTCCGGGAGAAACGCCGCCCCCCGGTTCGACTGTTGGGCCCGTGCCGTCTCCGGCTCCCTCAGGGACCGCCCCCAGCTCTCCATCAGTCGCTCCTAGCGGAACGACCCAACCAGGTACGACGATGACCTTAGCACCTGACACCACTTCAGAGCCGACCGTACCCGAATCAAGCTTGACCCCTCTTCCTGTTGGCGCCACGGACGCGCCAGGGACAACCGTGGCGCCTGTTCGTCCCGAATCGACCTTATCTGCTAGTGAGTTTTGCCCGCAGGCACAGCCGTACCAACAGCCCCAGCTACAGCCACAACCGCAGCCAAAGCTACAGCTACAGTCACAGCTACAGCCACAGCTACAACTACAGTCACAGCTACAGCCACAGCGGTGGCGGCAGCCACAGCAATCCGTACTAACACCCTGACACGTGCTCTTGCCCTTGCCACCGTAGCCGCAGCGCCATCGCATTGCCGTCGCCGAACCCTAAAATGCTCTCGCCCCCGTCCCCCATGCTGCCACCGCTGCCGCCTCCGCTGCCATACGCCCTGCGACCGTCTCCACCCCCACCGCCCCTCCACCCCCTATTACCCCCACCCCCTCCACCGGCACCGTCACCGCCTCTACTTTCACCTTCCCGCTACCGCCGTCTACCCCCGCCCCCCTCACCGACTCTGCCACCGCCACCACTTATACCTTCCCGCCACGACCGTCCCAGGCGAAACGCCTAACCCGAGCACGACTCCGTCGCCTGCCATTACGTTGTCACCGGCGCCTATACCAGCGCCCAGCGTTGGTCCTGCGACCTTACCGACCTTAGCTCCAGGAGAGACGCCGCCCCCCGGTTTGACTGTTGGGCCCGTGCCGTCTCCGGCGCCCTCAGGGACCGCCCCCAGCTCTCCATCAGTCGCTCCTAGCGGAACGACCGAACCAGGTACGACGACGACCCTAGCGCCTAGTACCACTTCAGAGCCGACCGTACCCGAATCAACCTTGGCTCCCCTTCCTGTTGGGGCCACGGACGCCCCAGGGACTATCGCGGCGTCTGCTTCTCCCGAACCGACCGTATCCGAATCAACCTTCGCCCCCCTGGCTGTTGGCGTCACGGACGCCCCAGGGACGACCCTAGCACCTGATACCACCCCGAAACCGAGCGTACCCACTTCAACCTTGGCCCCTCTTCCTGTTGGCACCACGGATGCCCCTGGGACAACCCGAGCACCTGGTACTACGCCAGAGCCGACTGTTCCCGATTCAACCTTGGCCCCCGTTCCTGTTGGCGCCACGGCCGAACCTACGACAACCCTATCACCTGATGCCACCTCAGAGCCGACCGTACCCACACCAACCTTGGCCCCCGTTTTGATTGGCATCACGGACGCCCCTGGGACGACCCTATCACCTGGCACCATTCCAGAGCCGACCGTACCCTCATCTACCTTTGGCACCACAAACGCCCCAGGAACGACCCTAGCACCTGATACTACCCCAGAGCCGACCGTGCCCGAATCAACCTTGGCCCCCTTTCCTATTGCCGGAACGGCCGAACCAGATACGACGACCCTATCACCTGGTACTGCTCCAGAGCCGACCGTACCCACATCAACGGTGGCCCCCCTTCTTGTTGGCGCCACAGGCGCCCCAGGAACGACCCTATCACCCGATGCTACTCCAGAGCCGACCGTACCCCAATCAACCTTGGCCCCCTTTCCTGTTGGCGGAACGGCCGAACCAGGCACGACGACCCTACCACCTGATATCACCCCAGAACCGACCGTACCCGAATCAACCCTGGCCCCTTTTCCTATTGGCAGAACGGGCGAACCAGGTACGACGACCCTATCACCTGATATCACTCCAGAGCCGACCGTGCCCACATCAACCGTGGCCCCCCTTTCTGTTGGCATCACGGACGCCCCAGGGATGATCCCATCACCGGTTACCACCCCAGAGCCGACCACACCCGCATCAACCTTGGCTCCCCTTTCTGTTGGCGCCACGGACGCCCCAGGGACGACCCTGTCACGTGATACTACTTCAGAGCCGATCGTACCCACATTGACTCTGTCCCCCCTTTCTGTTGGCACCACGGATGCCCCAGGGACGACCTTGTCACCCGCTACCACCCCAGACCCGACCATACCCTCACCAACCTTGGCCCCCCTTCCTGTTGCCGCCACGGACGCCCCAGGAACGACCCTATCAGCGAATACTACTCCAGAACCGACCGTACCCGACTTAACGTTTGCCCCCTTTCCTGTTGGCGGAACGGCCGAACCAGGCACGACGACCCTATCACCTGATACCACTCCCGAGCCAACTGTACCCACTTCGACCTTGTCCTCCCTTTCTGTTGGTGCAACGGACACGCCTGGGACGACCCTACCACCTGATACTACCCCAGAGCCGACCATGCCTGCATCAACCTTGGCCCCCCTTCCTGTTGGTGGAACGGCCGAACCAGGTGCGACGACCTTATCACCTGGTGCCCCTCCAGAGCCGACTGTACCCGGATCACCGTTGGCCCCCCTTGCTGTTGGCACCACGAATGCTCCAGCGACAACCGTCACACCTATTTCTTCTTCAGAGCCGAGCATAACCGCATCAACCTTGGCCCCCATTACCGTTGGCACCACGAACGCCCCAAGGACGACCCTATCACCCGTTACCACCCCAGAGCCGACCATACCCACATCAACCTTGGCCCCACGTCCTGTTGATGGAACTGTCGAACCAGGTACGATAACCTTAGCACCTGATACCACCCCAGAGCCAATCTTACCCAGGACAACCTTTGCGCCCCTTCCCGCAGCAGCCACGTTCGCACCAGGGGCGTCCTTAACACCTAATACCACTCCAGAGCCGACCCTTCTGAAATCAGCCTTGCCTCCCACTCCTGTTAGCGTCACGTATGCGCCGGGAACAACCATGACACCTGTTTTTACTCCAGAGCCGACCTCACCGAACCCAACCTTGCCCCCCCTTCCTTTTAGTACCACATACACCCCAGGCGCAACGCTTGGATATTTTTCTACTCCACAACCGACCGAACTGACACCAACCTTGCCCCCCCTTCCTGCTAGTGTCACGTATGCACCAGGAACAACCGTAACATCTGTTTCTACTCCAGAGCCGACCGTACCCGAGGCAACCTTACCCCCCGTTGCTGTTGGTGCCACATACGCCCCAGGAGCAACCCTTGGACCTATTTCTACTCCACAACCGACCGTACTGAAATCACCCTTGCCCCCCTTTCCTGTTGGCGTCACGTATGCACCAGGAACAACCGTGACACCTGTTTTTACTCCAGAACCGACCGTAGCCAGGGCGACGTTTGCTCCCCTTTCCGAGGGTGCCACACGCGCCCCGGGGACGACCCATCCACCCGTTTCCACTCCACAGCCGAACATATCCATATCCACGTATGCCCCGCTTCCCGAGGGTTTCACACGCGCCCCAGGGACAAGCCTATCACCCGTTAACACCCCGGAGCTGACCGCACTCAGGGAAACCTTTGCTCCCCTTCCCGAGGGTGCCACACGCGCACCGGGGACGACCCTATCACCCGTTAGCACTCCTGAGCCAACGGTACCCAACTCAAGTCTCGCCGCCCTTCTTGTTGGCTCAACGTATGCACCAGGAACAACCGTGACACCTTTTTCTACTCCAGAGCCGACGGTACCCAGAGCAACCTTTGCGCCCCTTCCCGAGGGTGCCACACGCGCCCCAGGAACGAGCCTATCACCCAGTACTACACCTGAGCCAATCGTACCCAAATCGAGTCTCGCCCCCCTTCCTGTTGGCGCAACGTATGCACCAGGGACAACCCTTGGGCCTGTTTCTACTCCAGAGCTGACCGTACCAAGAGCAACCTTTGCGCCCCTTCCCGAGGGTGCCACACGCGCCCCGGGGACGACCCTATCACCCGTCACCACCTTTGAGCCGACCATACCCAAATCAACCCTCGCCCCCCTTCCTGTTGGTGCCACGTACGCACCAGGGACAACCGGTGGGCCTGTTTCTACTCCAGAGCCGACCGTACCCAGAGCAACCTTTGCGCCCCTTCCCGATCGTGCCACACGCGCCCCGGGGACGACCCTATCACCCGCTACCATCTTTGAGCCGACCATACTCAAATCAGCCCTCGCCCCCCTTCCTGTTGGCGCCACGTATGCACCAGGAACTACCGTTGGACCCGTTTCTACTCCAGAGCCGACCGTACCAAGAGCAACCTTTGCGCCCCTTCCCGAGGGTGCCACACGCGCCCCGGGGACGACCCTATCACCCGCTACCACCTTTGAGCCGACCATGCCCAAATCAACCCTCGCCCCCCTTCCTGTTGGTGCCACGTATGCACCAGGGACAACCCTTGGACCCGTTTCTACTCCAGAGCCGACTGCACCAAGAGCAACCTTTGCGCCCCTTCCCGAGGGTGCCACACGCGCCCCGGGGACGACCCTATCACCCGTCACCACCTTTGAGCCGACCATGCTCAAATCAACCCTCGCCCCCCTTCCTGTTGGCGCCACGTACGCACCAGGGACAACCCTTGGACCCGTTTCTACTCCAGAGCCGACCGTACCAAGAGCAACCTTTGCGCCCCTTCCCGAGGGTGCCACACGCGCCCCGGGGACGACCCTATCACCCGTCACCACCTTCGAGCCGACCATACTCAAACCAACCCTCGCCCCCCTTCCTATTGGCGCTACGTATGCACCAGGGACAACCCTTGGACCCGTTTCTACTCCAGAGCCGACCGTACCAAGAGCAACCTTTGCGCCCCTTCCCGAGGGTGCCACACGCGCCCCGGGGACGACCCTATCACCTGTCACCACCTTTGAGCCGACCATACCCAAATCAACTCTCGCCCCCCTTCCTGTTGGCGCCACGTACGCACCAGGGACAACCCTTGGACCCGTTTCTACTCCAGAGCCGACCGTACCAAGAGCAACCTTTGCGCCCCTTCCCGAGGGTGCCACACGCGCCCCGGGGACGACCCTATCACCCGTCACCACCTTCGAGCCGACCATGCCCAAATCAACTCTCGCCCCCCTTCCTGTTGGCGCCACGTACGCGCCAGGAACAACCCTTGGACCCGTTTCTACTCCAGAGCCGACCGTACCAAGATCAACCTTTGCGCCCCTTCCCGAGGGTGCCACACGCGCCCCGGGGACAACCTTATCACCTGTTGCCACCTTTGAGCCGACCACACCCAGAGCAACCTTTGCGCCCCTTCCCGAGGGTGCCACACGCGCCCCGGGGACAACCCTATCACCTGTTACCACCTTTGAGCCGACCACACCCAGAGCAACCTTTGCACCCCTTCCCGAGGGTGCCACACGCGCCCCAGGGACAACCCTATCACCCGTTGCCACTATCGAGCCAACTGTACCAAAATCGACCTTGTCCCCCCTTCCCGTTGGCGCGACGTACGCTCCAGGGACTACTGTGGCACCTGCTTCTACTCCAGAGCCGACCATGCCTGTAGCAACCTTTGCCCCACTTCCCGAGGGTTTTACGCACTCCCCGGGGACAACACTTCCCCCCGTTACCACTCCCATGCCGACGGTACCCACATCGACCTTTGCTCCCCTTGCTGAGGGTGAGACACACGCCCCAGGGACGACCCTATCACCCGTTACCACCCCAGAGCCTACCTTTCCCAGGGCAACCTTTGCTCCCCTTGCCGAGGGCACCACACGCGCCCCAGGGACGACCTTATCACCCGTTACCACTCCCGAACCGACGGCACCGAAATCAACCTTCGCCCCCCTTCCCGAGGGTGTTACGCACGCCCCAGGGACGACATTATCCCCCGTTACCACCCCAGAGCCTACCTTTCCTAGGGCAACCTTTGCTCCCCTTGCCGAGGGTACTACACGCGCCCCAGGGACGACCCTATCACCCGTCACCACTCCCGAGCCGACTGTACCCGAATCCACCTTTCCCCCCCTTCCCGTGGGTGCCACCCACTCCCCAGGGACGACCCTATCTCCTGCCGCCGTCGCACCGAGCGACACATCACCCCCGGCGACTTTGTCTCCTGGCGCGACCCCTTCCCCCGTGGATGCCACCCCGGCCCCCACCCCACCGCCGACTAACGCCACCGTCATCGACGATGCCCTACAGACCACGGGCGATGCGGCCTCCGGTGCTGTGGTGGCGGCGGTGGTCGGCACGGCCGCCGTGGTCACGGTTACCTCCGTCACGGCGACGACGGCGGCGGCTAGCTCCGCCGTGGCCACCACGGCAACGGCAGCCGCCGCCGTTGGCAGCGCAGGCGCCGGTGGTGGTGCCGGAGGCGCCGCTAGCGGCGCCGCCCTTGCGACTGTCGTCGCGCCAACCGCCGGCACAGGCGTGGTGGGCAGCACTGGCGCAGCTGCTGGCGGCGGCGTCGCCAGCGGCGCGGTGGGCGCTGTGGGCGGAACGACGACGGTGGTGGAGTCCACCGCAGTCGCCACCGCCGCCGCCACGACCGAGGTAACCGCGACGGCGGCGACGACCGCGACGGCCACGACATCGACGGCAGCGTCAGGGGGCGCGGGAGGCGCGGGAGGCGCGGGAGGCGCGACTGGTGCGGGGGGCGCGACACCGGCTCCGCCGGGCGGCGCCGGTGTGATGCCTGATGGGGCTGGTGTGAGGCAGGCCGCCACCAACTTGACTTCGACATCCGGCACCGATGGGACGTCGGCGGCGACGACAACGGCGACTGCCGGGACGCCCGACCCGGGAACGGTTTCTTCGAGAAGTCCGTCCGCTTCGCTTGGCCTGGTGAGTGAAAAAACGACCGCGATACATTCGGGCTGTATTACGCTAGGGTTCTATGACGGTCTGGTTGTATAGTCGCGTTATTTTTGTTTTTTGAAGCGCTTGGGTTGTATTATCTCTATTTGAAGTTCATAAAGGAAATGTGGCGAACGCGCAAAAGCTGCGATTGTGGCACAATGAGCCCCACGAGGCCGTCATCCGGGTCTTCTGGTTTTGGGATGACGAATTTTGTGCGACACGCGCACAGCTCGGTACTGCTCTTTCTGCTTCGCGCGCACACTACGATAGCGTTTGATTCACACATTTTCGTACGCTATTAATAGGATATATACGTATATGTTAATAACACTCTGGACAAAATATATGAGGCTCGTTGACGGAGTAATATCAATCGAAAAAACGGTTCTGAATTTGTGGCATTCTCGTTTTTTTTCACACTCGAGGGAGACGATATTGCGTTGCCGCCATCGACATCAATTATGACTCTTCACGCGCTGCTTTGTCAATGGCGGTTTTTGCGTTGTGGTTGTTCATAGCTAATGATTTTTCAGATTCAGTTCTTGAGCTCGCTGCGGCTGCTGGAGGCCAATATTAGTGCGCCTTTTCGCAAGCTGCTGGACCAGCTCAAGTGGATGAACCTGCACTTCGATTTCGATTTCAGCTTTGCGGGCTGCGATGACGAGGTGAGCCTTGCACTTTAACGTTAGGGGTAGTGGTGGTGGAGAATGTAGAGTATATTTAAGTTTATGTATAGTGGGAGGTCGGCTTATTAATAGCATAGGCGGGGGTGCGTGTGGTGTTGGTTCTAATGTCATGTTGTTGGTGATTTTGTCGCTGGTGTTGTTGCTAACCATGTTGCCGTGATGCTGTTTTTCTTGCCCCCTTTTTCTCCGCGGATAACGACACACACGAAGACAATCGATCCATGGCTAACGAACTAGTTAGTCTAGCTGGCCGATTAAGTAACCATGTAACTTCTAACCCTAACCCTAACACCTGCCTAACGCACTCACGAACGAACGACCGAACGATCGAACTACCGCACTAACTAACTTCAACTACAATGCGTCCTTAACCCCGTCACAGCTGGAAATCCGTTTTTGGGAAAACAACTTGGAAATAGTATAGAGAGGGGTTTTAGGGCTTTAAAACGGTCAACTAGCTAGGCTATCTACTGTAAATTAACTCACCAACTAATCCTTAATCTGCAATTTAATCCACAAGCCAAGTAACTAAAAGTTGCTCTTCTTGACGCTGTCAGGAGTCGAAAGTAACGTGGACGGAGAACGACAACGGCATGTGGGTATTCAACACCTTCGCCGTCTTCGGTATGCTCGCGCTCCTCATCGTCTGCCACATCCTGCTCCTCTCGTACATGGAGGCGTCTTGGCTCTCGCAGGTATGCATCGTAATCATAAAAAACGAAAAAGCGGGGGCAAGAGAAATGTGTCTCCGGGGTTGGAGAAAACCGCTTGGTTGTACAGAGAGAGAGCGAGCGAGAGATGAAACTACTCCTGCATTGATTGCCGGCGAATCATATCGGGGGTACTAGCTCTCGTGAGCTGCCTCCTGTTGATCGCAACAGAGAGACTATGCTTATAATCTATACCTGGTATGCGAATTACGGCAACGACGGGATACTACCACAGAGAAGCAGATCAGGAATACAATCTAGAGAATTTCGCGCACAGCAAACAAAGACGATGAAATGAACTATACCCAGGCGGGTTGTGGTACGTATCGTGTACGTGTGAGATACATAGATATAATTACATTTGTCCTCGAAATTTTTTTAAACCTTATTCACTTGGTTAATGGGACCTGCTCCGCTCTCAGCGCTCCCACTTGGAACACGCCTGCCTAAACCCCCCTCTCGGAGAACCTTCCCGGCATTCTTCGCGTTCCTTACTTTCTTCGCTTTCTTCGTTTCCTTTTTTCCCGTTTCTCTCTTTATTTTTTTCATTCCGTAACTTTATCCAACGTATGATCTACGACTTTAGGGTGTTTATTTTCGTTTTTACCAACGCATGATCTACGACTCTACGACGCATCTACGGCGCAAAGTCGTGAGATGTTGAAGTTGACTGCCGGCTTTTTAGTGTTCTACAAGTAGGCACCTACTTTCAGCTCCCTACGCTGGCCACCTGTCGCCGTGGCGCTTCCCCACCACTTTACAACTCGGAGAGCGAGAAGCATGTCGTCTTCAAGCATCTATCGTAGCTCTCCTGCTGAAAAGCCGAAGCCCACCAACCAAAGCCAAGGAGGGGGAGGTGGTGGAGGCTCTGCCGGTGGCGGTGGTACTGCTGCACTGCTGTTCTCCTGTATGTAGTAAAAGTTTGGTCGGTGGGTGGGTGGAGGGTGCACTGCGTCGTCCGTGGTGGGTGGGTGGGCCGTTCTGTACGTGGGAAAGCCGAAGCCCACCAACCAAAGCCAAGGAGGGGGAGGTGGTGGAGGCTCTGCCGGTGGCGGTGGTACTGCTGCACTGCTATTCTCCTGTATGTAGTAAGAGTTTGGTCGGTGGGTGGGTGGAGGGTGCACTGCGTCGTCCGTGGTGGGTGGGTGGGCCGTTCTGTACGTGGGAGTCTTTTTTTCTGTTTCCTGTTTCATAAGAACCAACCAACTAACTGCCCCCCGCGTACCAGGTGTATATTTTGTTCGACGAATTCTATTTATACGTCCCACGCCCATAAATAAACGCCAGTAAGCTAGCAGCTGGTTATTTTTAGGCGCCCCAAGTACAATCTTCATGGCAAGTTGTAGATTCACGTGCTTGTCCAATGTACACTGGGTAGTCGGGTTCGTTTTCCATATACTGCAAGTAGTGGTGTACAACCACAATGCCATCTTGCGTTCGTATTTGGTGCTCTACCACAAGCAGCTGGTGGTGATGATGCGCTATCATACACCCGTTCTGAATAATAAATGTCTTTTTTTGTTGTATTCGCCCGCACTGCCAATCTGAACGTGACATCGCCAGCAAGCTCGCAACACAGCACAGAGTAAACAGCTCTGCCCATAGAGCTCTTGGCATTATTAAGTCGCGGGCTTCATGAAACCATGCACCTTCTATTCCTGTCTCTTTCACATTTGTTGTGTTGTATTCCTGGCGCGAGCGTAGCGGGCGGCGTCTGCCGCCCGCGGAGCAGAGCCCTTGTACGTTGTACTTGTTGCGACAGGAAACTAAGAAACACAAATACGAAGAATGAAAAAGGCAGGAACGGAGAAGAGCGCGCGATATTTGCTGTTAGGCGTATCTACAGACAAAGGGATATGACAATTAGCCCCCCCCCCCATGAAGACAACCAGGGTACCGTTTTTTTCTTCTTTTCGCGGTTTTCATGATGGTTATCGAGTTAGATAATATTGTGCCGGGTGGAGAACCCTAACTCCGAACAAGGGGAATGATCGCATCACGTAGTGTGAATATGGTAAGGCACCCACGAGGAAGTTACATAGTAATACCCATTGCTGTCTCTGGAGTGGTCACACCAGAAAACAAAGCAGCTCATTGGCGCTATCGTCTACAGGCAAACACGTAGGCACATGGTGCCGAAGTCCATCTTACGAGCGGTTCTTGGAAGGATGCGGTTCACCGTTCATGCGACTTGCCGGATAGCTCACGGTGCTTCGCGCTTGGTGCAAGCAATGTCTGCCTGGTTGTTGAAAACCCGACATGCTCCGTCCCGGCATAGTAGGGATGCGAGGGTCTATGGTCATACGACTACGGCCATGAATGAATATCGAGTACACCCCCCCCCCCCTCTCGCCTGCTCCTCCCGTCTCTCTACTTGATGTCCGACTTTTGCCGTTTTTTTTCTTTCTGCACGTTTGTAAATGCCGTCGTGCTTGCTGTTCATCCGTGGCGTATGTTTGCAGGCGAACGCGATTCATCGCAACCTTTTGGAGCGAAGGAGGAAGAGAACTGCGAGTACGCGAGAGGCGAGTTAACACTTTTTCTTTTTTTGGTATACGTCGGACAGATCACGATCTATAAATCATATCGATCGTAGATATTCTAGATCCTATACCTGTCATGATACAGATCACGATCTAGATCGTATAGATAATATAGATCATATAGATCCTGTATGTGTGCGTATGGTATAGTACCTTGTGCAGGATCTGTGTAGTACAGGCCCAACCCAGGAAACTTGTTCTAGGTTATGCAGATCACACGGCTCCCACCAGACAACATGATCTATAGGCGATACAGATCACATTGGCCAAGGATCTGTCCGCCCTGAAAGACACAGATCATGATACATCATTAATAGGGATCTGATTTGTGCGACGTGTGCTATTTTGCCACACAACACGCGTTTATCCAATGTGGTGGAAATCACCCCCCCCCTTGCAGTATCGGCGGCAAACGTACATGCGTCCCCCCACAGGGGGACAACTCACGTGTATCCCCTGTGATAGAAAGCGCATTGATCAGCAGTTTTTTCCTCGCGGTAACAGCGGCAACAAAACCAAAATGCCGCCTCCGCCCCCCGCGCCCGGTGTGTGGTTGTCCATGAATATTTTTTTTGCTTGTCTGTCACAACTCTGAACGACGCTCATTATGCTCTTGGATTGTTTCCCCCCGTCCCGTCAGATGGCATCAACATCCTCACCCACTGCTGAGATTGACGCCAAGTGGGAGGACCCGGATCACGCTGACAGAGACCTGCTGGACCAGGAAAAAGTGGCGACACAGCGGTTCCTTCGCAGGTTTGTTGAACTTGTTTGTTCATGTCGCTGTTGCGTTTGGTGGTCTTGCTGTTGTTGTTTTCCAGCTGCGAAGGCAGGCGGTAGCGATACAGCCAGACCGCAGACCATTCTTCAGAACATTGTGTGCTCCATTTCCAACTGCTGCTGTCGTGTAGGACATTTGTTGCATTTTCCCCCTGTGTTTCTGCTCCGCGCCACTTTCTGGATGTACTTGGTACTAAATAGCTATTAAATAACCCTAGTTTTTGGCCGCCTATCACCAAGCGACACGCAAAAGAGGAAGAAATAGAGGAAGAAATCTTAAAAACACAAAGTAACAAACTCGGTTGTCCCGGTTTACGACGTGTTTCCGCGTTCCCTTAGATTGTTATTGATTTGGATGCTGGCGTTGCAGACTCCCCCCCGCCCTCCTCTTCCCTCCCCCACCCCATAATTCCCCCTCCTCCACCTCCTCTCTCACCCCCCCTGCACTGCTTTCACAGTGAAAAACACCTATTTTTTCTCGATGCCTCAAACCGTTCCCGATCCCTGCCCTCTTCTCTGTTGCCCGCGCGCGGTCCGTCTGCAGGCACAACTCGGTGTGGATGTACTTCCCGCACGTTGAGCTGGTGTTCTTGTTGTTCGCGTATCAAGGAGCGTCGACAGCGGAAGCTAGGATGCTGCGCAGCGGTTGCCTTCCGCTGATCATCCTGGGAGCGTTCGCCCTCGTAAGGAGTAGCCAACAAACAACAGGCATCAATAAGGCGACCGTTTTTTCTGCATACCCACCAACACCAGCTCCGCCCGCCCCCTCGCCTTCTCGGCACGCTTGCCTTTCTAATGCCGCGGACATTCCGTTTTGAGTTTACTCAACACCTTTTTCCCTGTTTTTTGCTCCGGCTCCTTATCCCTCTCTCGCCTCCTCCCCGCTTCCCCTCTCCCGTACCTCCTCCCTTCCCGTTCCCGCTCCTCCGCCCCGCCCCCGCCCCGCCCCCGTCCCCTCCCCACTCCTTTTACGCTTCGCGTGCTCCTCCTGGAGCAGTTCGTGTTTCCTCTTGTGATGATGCTGTACGTCGGCCGCATCGTGTGGAGCCGAATCAAGCCGCAGGAAGGGCCTGTTACCTTTGAAAAGGCCGTTTCTTTGAACCCCGAGGACGCACCGAAGGGGTGCTGGTGTGTCAACATTTGCAGGTAAGATTCTGGATGGCTTGGGGTGCGATGGGGTTTGGGTTGGGTGGGATTCCATGACGACTGGAGAGGAACGGGGTGATGGTGGCACGTGTTATGATGCGTGTGATCATTTTTTTTTCATGTGTATGTTTTGTACCACGCGTGATGTCCATCGTTGTATGATCTACATGATCTGTATGATGATCTTCATGATCCACATGATCTGCATGATCTGTGTGATGTGCATGATCTGTATGATCTGCAAGTTGTGCATGATCTGTATGATACTTATCTGTATGATCTCTAGTATCATCCACTCTCGCCCCCGACCCGCCCCGGCCTGCTCTGACCCGCCCCGACCCGCCCGCCCCCCCGCCTATTTCTGACATGATAAAATAGAGGCTTCCGCGACGGGTGGAAGCACGGGCGCTCGGTGTTTGAGTGGGCAGATAAGGGTGCGTGGCGGTGCAGCCAAAGTGAGGACGATGACTTTGACGGCAGGAAGTTTCGGATTGGGTTTGAGCCTCTGTTCGTCGACTTCACCAAGGAGGGAGCAGTGTACATCGTGTTCCTCCTCTTCAAGTGGTTCGTCCTGGGGATCATCGCAGGTGCGTGCTTCGTTTAAAATTCGTCCCCCCCCCAGTGTCCGGCCTTGTATGGTTTTGAATCGGTTTGATTTTTTGTTACCCCGTGTATCGTGGTGTGTGGTGTGTTTTGATTAGGTTCGGTTCGGTTCGGTTCGGTTCGGTTCGGTTCGGTTCGGTTCGGTTCGGTTCGGTTCGGTTCGGTTCGGTTCGGTTCGGCTCGGTTTGGTTCGGTTCGTGGCTTGTTTGCTTGTTTGCTTGTTTTTCTTTTTTTGTCCTTGCTGCTTTTTGCTTACCATAGTCACCTTGTTGTTTGTTGTCCGTTGCGCTCGCGGTCCGTGACGCCGTTGGTGTTTTTACACAACATTGTCATGCTCGTTTTTGTCCCCCCCTTTTTGCATCCTCCTTTTTTGTTCTCACCTTAAGTCTTCCTTTTTTTTCCTCATCCTCCTTTTTTTTTGTTGACCTCCGTGTTCCGGTCTCATCTCCTCCTCCTTTTGGTTTGCCTTCGTCTCCTGCTTGTTGGGCGCTTGGTACATGGCAGACATGCCATTTTGTTTGGTTGCGTGAACCTCTTCAATTAGGGAGTTTTTTTTCCCTTCTGGGGCAAAGAACTGAGTTGAGGAAAAGCCAAAGTAACATCCCATGAACAATCGGATGGTCTAGGTACACAGCGATCTTTGTTCCAAAGAACTATGTAACATTCGGACGAAGTCGGGCTGAAGAACCCCGTTCTTCAGAAAACATTTTTAGCCAGAAAAAGAGTGTCTCTATCGTAGAGCGCCTCGTTGCTTGCTGTCCGCCCCGCTCGCTGTCCGTGACGGTGTTGATGTTTTACACGCACTTGTCATACATTTGGTGTCGTCTTCATTTTTATTCATCTCCTTTCGGTCGTCCTCCTTTTGGTTTAATCCTTCTTGTCGTTTTGCTGGTTTTTTTTTTCGTTATTTTTGTTTTGTTCATTTTTCTTCTTATTGTTTCTTGTTTGTCCGTCGCGCTCGCTGTCCGTGGCGGTGTTCGTATTCTTTTGCGCACATTGTCACCGTCTTTTGTATTGTCTTCCTTTAGCTTCATCCTCCTTTTTCATCGACCTTCATCTCTTTATCGCTTGCTGACCTCCGTCTGCTTTTTGTTTTTTGTCCTCTTTGTTGGTTGCTTTCTTTGAACCCCTTGTTGCTCATTTCCCTCTTTGTCGCTTGTTATTCGTCGTCCCCTTCTTGATGGTTCGCCTTCGTCTCATCGTTGCATGTTGCCCTCTGGCGTTGTTGTTGTCTTTGCGCGCGCAGGACTGGTGACCAATGGGACCGTGCAGACCGCGTCGCTCTTCCTGCTTTACCTCGTTGACATAATCCTACTCTGTGGTCTCCGTCCCTTCTCCAACTCGATCATTCAGTGGGTGGAGACCGTTCTGGTGAGCGACAACCCCCCCCCCTTGGAAATGCCCAGATAGTTGCGAGAAAACGATCGCTATTCTAGGAGATATATGCTTGCTTTCCACAGACGGCCAAACAGGAGTGGGATACGATAATCGAAAATTGTACGTAGTATATGGAAGAAAAGTAATGGGCGCTCAAATGCTGGAAGTCTCTAGAACGGCGCTCCGTCCCGACAGGGATGCGTTGTCAATGGTAAAATGAGTAAGGCAAGCAACAAATGAGTACCGCCCCCCCCGCCTCACCAGAAAACAAATTAAGCCATTGGACGCTTCCGTCTGTGTGCGAGAAAGTACGCACAAGGTGCCGAAGCCCGCCTCACCAAGCGGTTATTTAGTTAGGTGCAGCTTATCCTTCATGCAACTCGCCGAACACTTCGCGGCGCTTCTCGCTTGGTGCAAGCAAGGTCTGCCTGGACATTGAAAACCCGACATGCTCCGTCCCGGCAATGTAGGGATGCGAGGGTCTAATAGCTATGGCCATACCACTACGGTCATGCATGAATACCGAGTACACCCCCCCTCCCCCCCCCCCTTTCTTATGATCGCTTTGTCTCGAAAATGTGTTCAACTGTGCTAGGCGTACTTGGGAAAATATCCTCTTAAACCCCCAATTATGCGAAAACGCAATTATGGGCGTAATTCATGTAATGTTCTGTTATGCCATACCGTGTTTGGTTTACCGCAGGTTTCAGCGGACACGGCGACGCTTCTTTTGATGGTGTATGCTTCGATCCTCGACCCGAAAAACTCAGGGGACAACAGGAAAATTGACGTGGTGTACCTCACGTGCATGCTCATACAGGTGGGCAGGGGGGGGAGGGGGGGGGGGGCGTGTAACTTGCCCGTTTAATACGGGGATTTTCACGTGTCGGGTCAGGTGGTTTTCCCAAAGTCACGAGTCAGGTCGGGTCAAGCCAGGAGGTGTTCAAAATCTCACGGGACGGGTCGGGTCGGGTCGGGCCGGGTCGGATCATCTGACCCGACCCGACCCGCGAGGGATGACATGACTCGTGAAACTTTATGTTAATAGAGTGTTTGCGAAAGTACGTTTTTAGAAGTTTACTTCTTCAAAAATTGTCCCGAAGGCAATATTTGCGGTAAATTTTTGAAAAAAAGGCAAAAATGTACTTTGTCGAAGGTAGGTTTTGATCAAAAGTTACGGTAAATTTTGTCTCTCTGTTTCATTGGCCTACAACACACCGAGCATTTGTCCGAGGCAGAACGCCTCTGCAAGGGTCCATAGCGCCCTAAGCAGGACCAGTTTGAAGCACCACGCTGTTGTCACGACACAACACAAGCTACTAATACGAACGCACGGAGGATTGAGAGGGTAGTACCCTGAGCACGACGCGCAGGCGTAACATCAGAGATATGCAGCAGGCCGGTGATGAACCGTCTGTTGCTGCCCTCTGCGTCCGTGACCAAGGGTTCAGCGCTTGCTGCAAGCTGTGGTGAACTTCTCGCAGCTGGCGGAGTCGAACGCACGCACGCGGAGAGGAGCCTCAACGCAGAGAGCGACACCACGCGCCTTGATTGCGGCTATCGTGTGCCGCATCTGGCAAGATAGGACTCGTATCGGTCCATCTGTGCGACAGCAGCCACCGCGCTTCTCCAACATCACCGCGACTGAAGCGTGGCATGACTTTCGGTTTAGGGCAGAGGAGCGGAAACTCCTCTGCCCTAAACCGCTGCGTTCACTGCGGATTCTTCGCAGGGTGGTGCTTCGCAATAACAGGTCCACGTTCCATGGGGAAACTGCGCTTCGCCTTCCCTTCCGTCGCATGAGGAAGGCGTTGCTCTGCTTGTAGCACGTGTAATGAGGTAGTCCCTGCTCACAAGGAGTTTTTTAAGCGCGAGACAGACCGCCATACCTCTGATTTGTAGTCTGTTGGGTGCTTGCGTGTACCGTGTTCCAGGTACTGCTGCACCTGAAACGAGAGGCTCGAGACTGGAGTACGTACAACGAGTACTTGTATATCGTATAATACTACGAGTACTCGTACTGCTGCTGCTGTACTCGTACGTATATTACAATCGCGCACATCCCCGTTTCCCTACTAAATTTCGGAGGCGTCGCCTGCAGGATTTTGTTTACCGCTAGCGCAAACACACCAAAAACTCGGTGGGAAGGCAATTCACTTTTTTTAGCGGAAGGCAAGTAAATTTTTAGAAACGTATTTTCGCAAACACTCTAATGATTAGCTTCCCGTTATTTATTCAATGGATCGTGAGGTTTGTGCCTTTGGTATATTTAGCTTGTGTGGGCGAATCGAATCGCTTTGACGTTATTTGTGTGTATGGGGGAGGCAGGCGAGGGGGGCAGGGTTATCGTGATAATAGGGTTTTTGTGGTCATACTTCCGTCGCTTTGTTTTCGTTTCAAACATGTTTCGTTTTGTTTTGTGTCGTTTCGTTCGTTTCCTTGTCCCCTTAGGGCGAAGTCGCGTGTCCTTGTCGTTTCGTTGCGGATTTCTGTTGCTCTCGCCAGTGAGTGTATTGCTACTGCTGTTTTATGCTCGTATCACAACGTTTTCATTTTTTTTTGTCATGTTCGTTCTGTTCTCCTGTCCGCATCCTGAAATTTGGTTCTTGTGTTTTTCTTTGTCGCTTCGGTTGCGTGTTCACACATCCCTGTTTTGTTGCAACTTCGACTTGGACGTCCACACCAACACCAACATCGACATCGGCACCGATATCAACATCCGATGTCAACATCGACATCCGACATCCTATATCGACATCGTCATCAACGTCGACATTTGACATCAATACCGACATCGGCGTCGAACTGTAAATCAATATCCGATATCCAATATCCGATATTGACGTCAACGTCAACACCAACATCGATCTCGGCATCAACATCGATCTCGGCATCAACACCGATGTCAACATCAACATCAATACCGACATCGATATCAACTTGGACAACGACGTCGGTAACACACCCGATATCAACACCGATGTCCGATATCCGATATCCAACATTCGACATCGGCATCGATCGACATGGACACTGACATGCACGATAACGAAACCATCAGACGCTTGCGATAATCTTCCTCACGGTCCCCATCTACTTGGACACCATCATTGTCCTCCTCTTCCAAATTCGCAACAAGGCCGGAAAGGTGAGGGAAATTACGTTAAATTGATACAGCAGTAGTTGTCCTTCTGTAGTGCCGGCATGTGCCAGCCGAAAATTCCAGCACTACGGTGGAAACCAACGCACTTCCGCATGCTGCCACTGCAGGTTGTTCCTGTTGTTGCCCCCAAGCGATTTCACAAACGCTGTAGCGGGCAACCGGCACTAGAGAGGGGCCTCTACTGCATTGACGATGACAACGGCGAAGAAATTGTGAAATATGTCGAAAATGGCAACTGAAAATGAAAACTTGGAAATTGAAAAATGGTAATTGAGAGACGAAAAATGGTGATCACATACTTTATTTTTTAGACGATTTTTGTACGGTAGTCTACGATATGATGGAACAACCGGCGGCCGGATTCTCCGTTTGTGTCTACTGTTGTGATTAGTCCGTTCCTGTCTTGTGAAGTGGCAGAAAAACTTGCAGGGGTGTACTTGTTAACTGACGGATTGCAAATACGTTACACAAATAGCGCGTACCTGGTGCTGTGCACACGTGGCAAACACACGCAACTACGCACTCACACATATGCAATGCATCACACGACTTTCGTTTCCGCAAACTTAATGGACCCGACGTTTCTTTGTTTTGTTTTTCCCCATCCCTCTCTCCCTCCCTCCCTCCTTCCTGCCCGTGTTTTCTTTCGATGAAACGAAAATTGGACGAAAATGCAACGAAAATGCAACGAAAATGCAACGAATAAAGATCATACGAGGAGAAAAGGCGGGAAAGCCAGCGAAGAAGGTAAGACGGTGAAAAATATTCTACTTTATTTTGTATATAGGATGTAATGGTTGCTCGCGTCAAGGTGTACTATCATACCTGTAACTGTGTGAGTTTTACGGAGATCAACATATGGTTCATAGGGAATTCGTGCTCAGGGGCGTTCCAAGATATATTTGGGATGTGTGGGGTCCCAGTCGGCGGATGATGTCGCCCTCCGGCACTTGTCTGCGCCCTTTATAGACTGGATGCTACGATAATTAATACTGCTTCTCCGCTTCTCGTGGCGGCTCATACTGGATTCCCTCAACCATCACGCCTACTCTTACGTAGGAAACCCATTGGTAAAGCGCTTCTCGATTAACGCTTTGTCTTCCCCTCTTGGGGCATCTTGTACTACGTATAGTGCATGATTTATGATTGTGGCGTGATGAACCTTGTTTCAACCATTTTTATCTCCCCGCCCGCCCCCCGCGCGCTCCCCTTTCCCCTCACGTCTACCGCCTTCCACGCCCAGACAAAAGAGATCAAGGGTACTTGCGGCGACACGTGCCAACTCTTCGTTATCTTAGTCCGCGAGAACTTTATAGGTAAGTTACGCACAAGAGAGGGCAAGATTATTCTTTTTTTTAATTATTATTTATAGGTCTACGGGAGCTTTTTACACACAAGAGAGACTGCAAAAACGCTCCTATTAGGGTGTGATGGTTTCGTTTTTCATGTTTTCTCTGTTTCACAGTCGGCGACCACGCCGTGGGTCCTACAGTACCTCTCCAGGATGAATCAGGACAAACGCTGGGTGTGCTGATGTCGTCAAGGTGGTGGAAAGAAAGGTTGAACGTGAAGAAAACACAACGCATATAGTCTAGGTTCACTTCTGTCCCGTGTTTTATTTTCGAACTCAAATTGGCGCCGTTGCAGCGTGCCCCCCCCCCAAAACGCGAATGATACGTGTTTCTAGAAGGTTGCGACTTAGACCTATGACAATGGAAAGCCGATAGTTAGGCCAAAAAGTTTGCAAACTTTTTTCTTGTTTTTGGGGGTTATTTGCTGAAAGATTCCGGGCAACGTCGCTCTGAGGAAAATATGACGATTTTTTTTTTTCTGGCTCTTTTGGGGTCCTGCGGTCCAACAGGTCAATTTGTCTATTTTTCGTCAAGCCTTGATCAACACTGCCCATCAAACACGATTGACCTTCGATCTCGAAATAGAGACAACCCATGGCCACTCCTCTTCGTTCCGGACAAGGCCACATGAGTGTAGGTGACAGCGCTGAAGAGGTCATCTCGATCCATGCCCTAGGGTGTGAAAGGTTGCTTGTTTTATCCTGTGGTCTTCGGTCACATCCTCTAAAATTCTGTTTTTCGCCCGTTGGGAGACGATAGAGTTTTTTGTCTCAGTTTTCTACACACCCGCCGCCAAATGTGTTTCTAACAGAAGCCTGATCGGTGCCCGCCACATATCGCCGGCCATAGAGTGAGCGTTGTACACCACGGGGGGGTCGGAGCCCCTGACGAGCTCGCCACGTTCAGAGTTCACGACGCTGTCGTTGATTTCGTCGAACGAAGTGTGTGGAGAACACGAAATTGCGCCGCGTTTAATCCAGGATCTGCTTGAGAATTTCTCAGGCCGATTTTGGCCAAGATCGCCGCCAAAAATCGTTTTTTTCCGGAAAAGTTTCGAAAATATTTTTACCAAAATGGGTCCATAGGCGACTGTTTAGGCAAAGTTTGGGAGGGATCTTCGGGAATTTCAAACTTTTGGCCTTCCATTGTCACCGGTCTTCGCCGCCGTTTTCACGCAATTGGTCAGTTGTGTGGGCGGTGGACACCGGGTTACGTGCTCCACCCCAACAAAAAACAAAAACAAAAAACAACAAAACGTAGATGTCTGAACCCATAACCGGTGCCAGGTATCAGAGTTTTTTTCGGTCGCCACCACTCCCGCCGCCATCGACGCCGCCACCACTGCCGCCCTTGTTGTCATTCAGTCACCCAAAACCATAAATTTACTTTCAACCCCCCCCTAAGAGAAAACAAACAAACCCAATATATATCTAATGAATCCGCAATCGGGACATGGTTGTCCGCCACCACCTCCATCACCCTCACCTTCACCACCTCCACCCCCTTTTTGTTCATGTATATTCCCAGCTGACGTGTTAACGAGCTGTGAGACGCGTGGAGCATGCATGGCGATTCCCGTACCGCTGCACGCTCTTCCTGTATAGACGTTTTTTTTCATTGCCATACACGGGTCCCAAACCGGTTATCCGTCGTTGTTTGAAACTTATTTCCCGAGATTTTTGCGGGTCGACCCGCTCCGACTCAACCCGCGAGAGTCGGGCCACCTGCACTATCTGCATTTTTGGTGGAAGCTTCCATCGCTTCCATGGAAGCTTTCATGGAAGCGGTGGAAACTTCGCTTTCATGGAAGCGATGGAAGCTTCCGTGAAAGCTTCCACGAAAGCTACTTCCACGGAAACTTCCAGGGAAGCTTTCGTGGAAGTAAATTGCTTTCAAGAAAGCTTTCACGGAAGCTTTCGTGGAAGTAAATTACTTTCACGGAAGCTTCCGTGGAAGTTTTCTTCCGTGGATTTTTTTTCCATGGAAGCTTCCATAACTTCCACGAAAGCTTCCATGAAAATGTTTTCATAGAACCTATGGAAGCTTCCATGGAAGCGGTGGAAGCTTCCACGGAAGCTTTCATGAGCTTCCACGCAAAACAAGTAGTGCAGGAGACCGCGAGAGTCCTGCGGGTCGGGTCATGACCCATGAAAAGCCCTGATTATCTTGCGGGTCGGGTTGGGTCAGAGTAACCGGACCTGATCCATTAGATTTGAATACCTCCGGATCCGACCCGACCCAACCCGCTAGATTTCAAGTACCTTTGGGCCCGACCCATAAGATTTGAATACCTCCGGGCCCGATCCGACCCAACCCGTGATATTTCAACTACCTCCTGATCCGTCCCGACTTCACCCGCGATATTCGAACCGCGAGATTCCCGGGGCTCGGGTCATGACCCGTGAAAGGCACTGGTTATGTCTAATTATCGATAACAGTGTCAAATCCCGTTTAGCAAGCAGCTGGTCTCTTCCTGTCTTATCTTCGCGCGAAACGTCCAACCCTGATCTGATGGCTGTAATGTTGATGTGGCGCAGGTTGCTTCAAGGAGTCCATACGCGGTCCAAGCTCTAAGGAACCTTTGTCCCCAACGTCATCGTTCCAAAACATTGACCGCAGTATGAGCCGACGCGCCTCGTTGACAAGTAAGTGTTTGCTTTTTTGGGAGGGGGGTGGGGAGGGGAGGTGTAATTATAGTATGCTGTATGGTGGTAGTCCGTAGGACCATAGACCTTCGCATCACGACAATACCGCGAGCGGGGGGGGCGGAGAGGGGGGGGCAGTAGACGGTGATGCACGGCGGCCGACAAACGTCCCACTGAGACGGATATAAACAGTGTTGCGATACGATACGACGCGATACGGTACGACACGATACGATACACATGTTTTCCTCTAAGGCGTGACAGGAGAGTCGAAATATGGTTTAAACGTCAGCACCATCGCCAAAAATCATGGCGGCGACGGCAACACATGGCACACCGCGGCCACCACATGGCACACCGCGGCCACCACTACCACCCACCACCGCCCATCACCCCAAGGACCCCGCTCACCTACCCCCCCCCCCCCCCCCCCCCTTTCCTCTTGACCCCAACCTCCCTCCCCCCACTCTCTCCCTCCCGTCTTCTTCCTTGCGTTCTCTCCCCCATCTATTTTCCGGCGGTTGTTTTATACATCGCGCATGCTTCTTTTACCCGTCTCCTCGCTCTTTCCTGTGACCTCCCGCCACGCTATCAATGGAAACCCCGCTTATATCTTCTCGGATGGTTGTCGATGGAAACCCTGTGCACATCTTCTTGCCTGGACAGCCATAGCGGAGGAGAAGCACGACCCCGATAACAGCTCGTACTTGGCGAGGTTCCACCATAGGGTTAGGTCGTCAGATCATCCGATAATTAAACACGGTCGTTCTTCGGGAGGGGACTTGGAACAAGGGTAAGCGGGCTGTGCAATCTAGAGAGGAAGGCATGGGAGGGGGGGGTATGTTCTATTTTTGTACTGTATGTAGTATTCGGTTCGGTTTCGATTCCTTTTTGCTATGTGCGATTCGGTTCGGTTCGAATTGGTCCGAATCGGTTCGGCTCGGTTCCATTCCGTTCCATTACTTGCCGATCCTTGCCGATCATTTCCTTTCTGTTGTGCTTTAATCTTGACAGGAATCACTACATATGCAGCAGCGGTCTATCTTACGCGTGACCCTTCATTCGCCTCCCAACCTTCGCCCGAAACCGTTTGTAATACGCCGTGAAAAACAGAAGTGGCGAAATGCCTGGCCTTGTCAGCCAAGATTCCATCAGCATGTCGTCGTCTTCCCCTGCTCACGGCAGATTGGTCAGCAGCGGCAGCGCCGGCGGCGGCGCTGGCGGTGGTGGCGGTAGATATACAGCTACAGTTAGAGAGGGGGGCGAGAGTGGGAGCGGGGGTCGTATTTGGAGTGGAAGCGGGGGAAACGTGTCCGGCTACGACGAGGGCGCTGGCGTCGGCGGCGGTGGCTTTGGGTTCGGTGTTGGTGACAGTGGCGGTGGTGGTAGTGGGAACGGTCGAGAACGGGACGGGCCAGAGAGCTTCGGCCTCTCCGGATCAAGGTGCGCCGCTCGCCTGCTTCCATCGAAGTTCCTCTCATTTTCGTTCCAACAAAGGAAAAAACACACACAAAGCAGCGGTGAGGTCGAAGATTTCGCCAAAACATGATATTTGCAAGCTGTGTGTGACACTTCGGTCGCGCGTGTTATGGGTGTATATCCTCGTGATTTGACAATAGGTTGGTGACTCCCTTACTTTTATTCAAGTTTGGCAGCCATATACAAATGTGGCAACAACTCTCAGTTCTCGAAAAAGGTTGTTGACTTGCACTTTTTCTTTCACATTTATTCTTTTCTTTGCCGTCGGTTTTGTTCGCGTCTGTTGTTTTCTTATATTTTTTCGTTATTGTATTGTTGAATTTGGGTTTCTTCTCTTCTTATTTGGTTGGTCTTTTCGTATTTATTTTTTTTCTTTCAGTTTATTTTTCTTTGGGGAGGGCGGAAAGAGAAGAGGATGAATATAGTGGGCGTGGCGTATGCTTCCAGTCCTTGGTCCTCTCTGTAACGTGAGCCTGTCCATGTAACGAAAACATGGTCCAACTATCCCCCCTCCCCCGATCCTTCACCCCTTTGACCTCCATTTTAGCCCCCCCCCCTGCTGAAAGGAGATATTACAAGCAAGAAGTTTTCATGTTTTCGAAGGGATGCATGGTCAATTGTCGAGTGACTAAGGTAAGAACGAATTAGTACGCCCCCCACCCCCCCCCACCCCCCCCCGCCTTCTCGACGCGGCAGGTATATTTCTAGGACCATGCGACTTGACCAAGTGGACGCCAAAGATGGTTCACCTCCCGTCGCTTCCCATTACCCCCGAGATCGGAGCTTTGCAAGAGCAGCAGAAAGAGGAGATGGGGGGGGGCGTCGTCCTGACTCGTTGTCGTGGCGATTCCCCGGAGGGAGGACTAGTGTTTCGAGGGCGACCCGGTTTGACCAGGTGGAGCCAAGAGATGGTTCGCCGCCAGTAGCCAACCCATACCCCGTTGATCGAAACTCGGGGAGCATTTTGAGGGAGGGGGAACAAGGAGGAAGAGGAGGAGGGAGGAAGGAGGGGGGTAGGGCGGCACGTTTCTCTCCATCCCACGCGTCATTGTATCCTTCATATGACACTAGTACTTCGTCTCGCTCCGGCCGAGGCGACAGCGGCGACTCGCGTGGACGTGGTAGTGGTGGTGTGCGCCCAGAAGACAATGTTCCAAGCGGTGGAATAGGTTTCCGTACGTTCTCCAAGACCCCTCGGCAGTCTTGGATCGACCACGAGCGGGAAGAGCAGCGGCGGCAGCGGCGGCAGCAGCACCAGCACCAGCACCAACGTGACAACCAGAAGCATCAGCAGTACCGCCAGCAGCAGCAGCAGCGGCAGGAGCAGGAGCAGCAGCGGCTCCGCGACCAGCAGCTGCGGCAGCGGCAGCGGCAGCAGCTAGAGGAGGAGGAGGAGAAGAAGCAACAGCGGCAGCAGCAGCTTGAACACCGTCAACAGCTGCAGCGTCAGCTGGAAGAGCAGCGCCAACAGGCGCAGCCGCGTCAACAGAAGCAGCCGCGGCAGCAGCTACCGCCTCCACCCGGTCTCGGCCCCGCTCCAGCCTACTCGAGCGGCCGCAGGCTGGAGGAGGCGGAGGGGGGGGTAGAGACAGACGAGTCCGCACCGGACCCACGAAATGTCCAGGCGCTCCTCGGTGGCCGGCTGTCCCATGAGAGGAGTTCTAGTCTTGGCAGCGGCGACGTTCCAGACGACTTTTCTGTCTCGGGCAGCTGGTCGGGGGGGGATGATGACGAGAGCGGGTCCGTAATAACGGGCAGCAGCGACTCTAGAAGGTGGGCGGGAGGAAAGAAACCCGGGGAGGGGGGAGGGGCATACTCTTTTGTTGATTGCCTTAATAGTTTGACCATTGACCACGCATCCCGTTCGAGACGGGGAAAAAAATAAAAAGAGGGTTTCGGCGGGAGGGGGAGGGGGGGAGGGAGGGGTTGGGTGGGGGAGTGGTATGGTTCGGGAGGGGGGGGGGGCTGGGGGAGAACGGTTGGGGGAGGGGAGGGATAGGATCAGTTTCAGGTACTTTTTGTAGCGCGCATGGTCTTCATAATATTGCGGTGTTGATGTTATGCGGAGACCACCCCACCGCTATGTATGTCCAGCAGGTTCAACCCGCCCTCCCCCTTCGCCCGTACCCGTCCCTTCCTTTCCTCCGTCCTCTCCCCCCCCCCCTCCACCACCGCTCTCCTTCCTATATCTGTTTACAATTGCAACCCACGTTTTTTTTGGGGGTGTTACGTGGATGTAGTGTAGGATAATGTTGGCAGCCGTGCAAGGGTTAATCCATTTATCATACAGCTGCATTGCGACCCACATTTTGGGATTAACTGCTGGGATGTAGACTCTAACCAGTTGGATGTAGTGTAGGATAATGTTGGCAGCCGTGCAAGGGTTAATCCTTTTATTATACAGCTGCATTGCGACCCACGTTTTGGGATTGACTGCTGGGATATAGACTCGGAAAATCATGTAGGATTTCCTGGTTTATCATAGTAAACGTCTCACCCATCGTGTCTCCGCCTCTTTATCCGTTTTGTTACGTTCATATGCCTCCCTAACCGCCACGATCACCACCACCACTACCGCCACCATCCCCACCATCCACCACCAACAACATCATCACCAACACCGCCGCCACCACCAACACCATCGCCACAACACCACCATCACCAACACCATCGCCACCGCCAACACCAACACCATCACCAACACCAACCCACCACCACCAACATTATCACCAACAACAACACTAACCCACCATTACCACCATCGCCACCATCACCAACACCCCCAACACCAACCCACCACCATCCCCACCACCACCATCACCAACACCAACAACACTAACACCAACACCAACACCAACCTCACCACCAACACCAACCCACCACCACCACCACCACCACCATCGTCGCCAACACCACCAACACCACCACCACCGTCACCACCGTCACCACCGTCACCATCACCGTCACCACCACTACCATCACCAGCCGAACCCTCAACCACCGCCGACGGCCGAGACGTTCCGATGCTGCTCCAACGTATCCTGTGCTTCCCGGAATGAAACATCGCTGATTGGAGGAGGAATACGGGGGGGGGGGTAGTCATATAATGCATACCCGTGTTCGTATGACCGTAGACACTCGCCTCCGTACAATGCCGGGACGGAGCACGCCGGGTTTTCACCGACTAGGCGGACATCGCGTGCACCAAGCGCGAACCGCCGTGAGATGTCCGGCGAGTCGCACAAGGCTGACGCTGTATCCTACTCAGAACCACTGGTGACGCGGACTTGCGCACCTTGTGCGTACCTGAAGGATGAGCAGCTGCGTTCTACCAAACGCTTGTGACGCGGACTTCCGCACCATGATGTCAGCATCAGCACGAGATACACTGTATTGTCTCGTTGCACTGGCTCGGAGTTGGAAAAGAAAGACCGGAACGATTTACGAAGTCGTTCGGATTTCCCAGGGAGGTTTCTATTGAGTTTTCCCACGGGATCCCCCGAGGTTTTCCGTTTTTTTGCTGGGTTTTCTGCGGGATCTGCGAAGGGCACGTTGAGCGGTTTCCTACTGAAGTGGGTTCTTAGAGGAGTTCCCATGAGACTACCCAGGGATTTTCTCATCATTTTCCTGGGAGGAGTTCCCAAGGGCTCTCACATGGACTTTGTGGTGAGTTTCCTACGGGAGTATCCAAGGGGTTCTCAGCGGCTACACGTGCTTGTGGCGGCGGGGAGGGGGGAGGGGGGGCGTACTTTTGCTGCTTGCCTTAAGTCGTTGGACCATTGACCACGCATCCCTTTCGAGACGGAGTGGCGGGGGAGGGGGGGGGGGACAACCAACCCCTATAGTTGGGTTTGTGCTGCTGCTATGCTGACTCTGTCAAGTCAGCCACCCAAAAAGCCAGGGGCGCATCTTCGTGAGACGCGGGGGGGGTTCGGGCGTGGGGTTGACCGGGGGGGGAGTGAGAGTGGAGTTGGAGTCACGGTGGGAGTGAGGAGGGGGGCTGGGGGGAAGGGAGGGAGGGGTTACCGTCCGTCCATCCGCCCGTCCGTCCGTCCATCGGTCTTCCGGTCTGCCTGTCTATTTTATTTAGTTCTGTCTTACTGACTGTATCTGTCTTAGGATGGCTATTTGTCTGGCCGTTTTTTGTTTGTCTGTAAACCTTGTGCCAGTAGTTTTTTTTATGGCAGGGAATGGGTTCGATGTCCAGGCGGAACGAGACGGGCGGCGCTGGCTTTATCGGCTTTGTGCGAATACTGTGCTTCTTGAAGTTGATGGTCGTTTTTTTTTTGGTAATGGTTTCAGGCCATTTCGGTCTTAGCTTGCTCCTTTCTGTCTTTTCTTTCTTTTTTCCTCTATTTTGCTTGATTTTTGCGCGTTTTGGTTCGATTGTTTCCGAGTTGTTTGGTTTTTGATTCTTGGTTTAGCTTTTGTCTTTTTTTTCTTCATTTTTTTCTGTTTCTTCTTTGTTTCTATTTTCCTTTTTGATATTTTGCTGTGGTTTCTCTTGTCTGTTTTCAGTCCCGCGGTTGATAAATGGCGGAGTTGCCGACCAGCGAAGAAAGGGAGGGGGTAGGTGGGCAGACGAGCAGGCAATATTGCGGCGGGGTGGGAGGGGGGGGGGGGGTACGAGGGGTGGGGGTGGGGGGGAGGTGGGAAAGTGAGGAGGGGGGGGCAGGTAGGGGGGGCTGTATGCCATACCCCACAATACGACGCGACAGGACTCTCTTGGTCTGTTTGTCTGTCTGTGGGTATGTGCTGTCTGCCTGCCCTCTCTGGGCCCCTTTTGTTTCTGTCTTTTTTTTGTTGTTCTTCGCTCCTACTGAAATCGATCACATAAGAGTGGGTTTCCAGAAAGGCTTTCCAGAAGAGGTATCCGTGAGCTTTTCTTCGAACGCATCAGTATAACTTGTTGCTGCTGTTGCTGCTGCTGTCCTTCGTCTTTCGGGGGAAGGGCAGGGTTTTTTGTTTTTGTTCCGGTGGGCCAATAAATGGCCAGTGTCGCCGTCGGGGTGGGACGATAAGAGCGGGCGTATTCCTTGGTTACCATTTTTCTCTGAAAAAATATTTGTAGAGAAGAGAAAAAGAAATGCTACCAGGTATGGATAGGAAGCTAGCTTTCGATATGATATTATTACGCAACAGTATCGTTGTTTAACTTGATAGCACAACGATACTAATAGGTGCTGTGATCGCGCATCGTTAACGAATTTTGACAGTGCATCGATATCTATATATATATATGCAATAGCCCAAGCCGCTTATAGTACCACGGCACCCACCCGGGGTTCCTAGAGCCTTGTAAGCATTAGAAAAAACGAGGCGGGGATAGGGGACTTTTCGCCCCTGCTTCTCCTATGGGTGGGTTGGTGTCTTGCGCACTTACTGCTACTGTTGTTTGGCGACAGCAGAAATCAAGGCTTTTCTCGCCCTGATTTTTTTCTTCTCAGTTTTTGTTTCGTTCATTACACTGTAGAGCCACCGCGGACGGTTTGTGGGTTGTGTCCTGTACATTTTATTATACACAATACACCGTATTATTTTCATTGTTACGTTATTATATTATTTCACATAAAGTAGTAGCTGTTGTGGTTTGTTGGCAATTTGTTCTATTTAGCCATTATTTTCCTTGGGTGCGCAGCGAACGAGAGTCCTCGTCGCTTAGAGGTGTGACGATGTAACCGATCATTGGCTAGAGAGGGAGGGGACAGGGGCGTGCATGTCCAGCGTTGTGGCTCCCCCCTCCGCGGCTGTGGTACCGCTGTGGCTGCGGCAGCTTTTACCTAGTTTATTTTCGTTACTTGTAGTTGTTGCGGGTTTTGGGGTACTCGTATTATTTTTTATTTTTGTGTGTTTGAGCAGAAAACTCTCTGGTTGATAGTGGTGATGATGTTACAGCACTCACTACTGGTGGCGTAATATTGCTATTTTTGGTTTTCATTGGTTGGTTATCGCAGGACATGTCATTCTTGGGGGGAGGCGGGGGTGAAGGGGGGGGGGAGGGGGAAGAAAGACACACACAAAATGTTGGAACTGGCAGCCTCTTTGCGCCCATTATGGGTATAGGCGAAAGGTGTAGCTTAATCCTTCTTCAACTCCCAATATTGTCCTAGTCTAACTTCAAGTGATTAGTCCTTTAAACGGGAGTGCGGTCATAAGGGGGGTGCTGCAGTCTTCATCGGTAAAACAACTCGTCTGACCCGATATACGCGTGTTTTTGTTGGTCTCTGTCTCGGAGTTGGTGACAGGGGAGAGAGGGGGGTGGGAGTGGGAAAAGGGGGTGGAGGGGGGTGGGGTGGGGTTGTCTGGAGAAAGTAGATAGTGTGCCTGTTTTGAATCGTTCCGTGCTTCGCCGGTTTTGGTCCCTTGGGAGATTTTGGGGAAGAAGACGAATACGAGAAAAAACAGGCCGAAGAGGAAGGAAATATGGAAGGAAAAAGAGGTGCGGCAGCAACACATAAAAAAAAACGTCACGTGTAAAATAGATAAAACTATTAATACCATCTCGTGTTCTTAATCATGCGCTCTGCTGTGTTGTAACATACGGAATGACAGCGTGTCGTGACTGCAGCGAGCGACAGTCGTTGAACAAAGAGACGCAGCTGGCGAAGATGAGTATCGACAAGTAAATTGATCGAACTCACAGCTGACGTACTTGACACAATTTTACGAAATAGTTGTTATTCGTGTATACAATTCACGACGACGACAACAACTGTTTTGTTGCCGTTTTAGTAATTTCACGTTGAGTATCGCCTGCTGACTTGGAATAATGCCAGCAGCAGAACAGCTACGTTGTTCTCACATTAACTCGCATCATCAAGTCCGTGGTCACAGGACAGGCTCAAACACGTACACACGGAGGACTCTAAAAAACGAGCTTCTAAGACCGAAGGTAGGTAGGTAGGTATTCAATAGTTGTGGTAACTTCTAGCAGAACGCCTCTACCGGCAATTTGCGCCGCACTACTACCAGGTAGCTACAGAGTTATCCGAATCATACGGCAGTTTCCGGATAACATATAAATCTGACATCACTGACCAACAGGGGTGGACGGTTGGTCTATTTTTTTTTATTTTTTTTTATATCCTCCGGCGGATGGGGAAAAATAAAGCTCAAGCTCACCACACTTCCACGTGATTTCATACGCGTCGTGTGTCGATTTAACTCGATTGCCTTCACAACCCAGCGCTAGCTGGCGTGTCCTTCGGATCACACTATAGCGATAGCGTGAGCAGTCCCTATCGGCGGTCCTCGTTAACACCACGGCGGCGCAAGCTGCCGTTGTATACGGATGCGTGAGTATGTCGACCCGGCTGTCCCCTGAGGGTCAGGTTCGGTGGAGATAGCCACCCGGAACGGCATCTTTGCTCACACAAAGAGGGCCTACAGAAGACACAACATAAAATTAGACCACCATGTCGTATATGTAGATCACACGACGAAAAATAAATGACTAAGACATCAGGTAATCGGGAGGAAGTGGATCGAAGAAACTGCTATTCGAAACAACGACAGCAAAAAAAAGAGGCCATAGACCAACCCACACCATCGTGATTGAGATTAAGACGCCTCTGGTAGGGATTAACCATTGATTTACTGCCAACAGAGCGCAGAATGCAAGGAAATGAGCACCCTGTGGAAAGACATTGACAGCCTTAGCGGGTATGCGTCGGAAACAATGTAGGAACACCAAAAATACAGGCCAATAGGGGGTACTATCCGAGTTAGGAGAGTATGTGCACTGCAAAATACCAAGCAGCGGTTGAATGTCTGTGCACGGGACGCAGGGCGCAAGAAAAGGGACACCAGAAAGGAGGTAACATCCTAACCGAGAAAAAACACGTGCACTGCAGAATACCAGCCAGGGGCTGAATCTCTTGTGCGTGGGACGCACGGGTGTGAGTAGAGGAGCGCCAGAAGAGATAACATCCGAGCTTAGAAAAAAAACACGTGCACCTGCAGGATACCAACCAGCGACTGAATCTCTGTGCATGTGACGCTTGGGCGTGAGTAAAGGGGCACCAGAAAAGGGGCAACGTCCGACAGGCAAAACATGCGCACTGCAGAATACTGGCCAGTGGCCAAATATCTGTGCATGGGTTGCTTGGAGGAGAACCGAAGTGGGGGGCAACATAAAAACAAAGATAGCGAAAGGTCATACCGAATACGAGAAATGACAAAATTACAGCAGACCTAAAGGCTTCATAACCCAAAGAACGAAGTTATAGTACACACGGAAGGCGCCATATCTCGTGAAAAAAGCAAAAACACAAAACAAAGCATACCAGTAAAAAAATGAAGCCACGGTTGGCGCCAATTTCCCGACACTCTAAGGAGAATTAGGGGGGACTCTGCGAGGCCCGTCAGCATTCGGTAGGACACCGCGAGTCAGTCCTTCGGCCTGGTAACGCTGAAGACACCAGGATCCGTGGACGGCGCTCCATGACGTGGTGTAAGATTATGGCAGGAGGTCGATCTTGATCGGTTCCGGGTCATCGAGGAAGCGAACGATGTAGGAGATGGCGAAATAATTGTCGGTCGAGGCGCGATGGGCTACCTTGCCCAACCGCCAGAGACCGTCGCTGGCTTTGTACCAGAGGTGTGCCCCTGCGGGGAGGGTAGTAGAGCTGAAGCGTTGAAGCCAGAGAGTGCGCGGGACGAGGCTGTACGGGAGCGAGGAATATTTCGCACCGGGCCCGCGCTAGTTCGTGGTGAGCGGCCTCGATGTCCATCATCTGTCGATATAGATAGGCGGTTGGACTGGCGGTGTTGTGAAGGGGTGCCTGACCAGTGGCGAAGGATGTGAAGCCGGTGGTGTTGTAGGTTTTGTTCGTGTTCCCATGAAGGACTGAGGAGCCCGGCCTAATGGGTTTCGTACATGACCGCGAGAACGCCTCCCCGGCCGCGAACGAGTTGATGTCCCGAGATCTGGTCGACCTCGAGGCGTTCCGGCGGTGGAGAGATGTCGTCGAGGGTGACGTGAAAGGGCGGGGAATTGGTGGAGAAGTTGAGCATGTACGTGAAAGGGCGGGGAATTGGTGGAGAAGTTGAGCACGTACTCGGTAAGGTCGGCCGGAAGATGCTTTGGTATGTCGTGAATGTCGTCGGGTTTCCGACATGGTTTGCATCGGAGAATGAAGACGCGAAATTTGGAGTCGCGTCCAGGCATGCACGTCGGACGGGAGGTCGGAGTACAAGAGCTTGCCGTGAAGGGCCCGGACATCTGGGACGGCGGAGGCCGGTACCGGGCCCACGGCGAGGATCTTGAAAGGGTCGATCCGGTTGAAGGGTAGCTTGGTCTTGAGGACGATGGCGTCAGCAACTTTTCTGTCGCCTAGGCGAATGGTGGTGGCGGAGTTGTAGATTCACGCCCAACCATTGACGGAGAATGGAGGTGATAGGCGGAGGGCGTCCATGAGGGGAGCGTTGCGGCGGTCGAGACGCGATACTTAAATGGCGTGCAATACCCGGAAGGCGCGGAAGATGCGTTGTTGGCGGGCGGTGGCGACGTCGATACAAGCTACCTTGTCCCGGTTGAGGCTTTGTTTTTCCGCCGATGTTGGGGAGGTCGAAGGCGGCAAGGGAGAGGCGTGGGAGACGACCCACGTGCACGTTGGGGGCAAGTCCGGTGGCCGCGCTGACGGAGTTGTTGTATGCGCTCTCGACGTGTGGGAGTTGAATATCTCAGTCTGTTTGTTATTCTTCACCGAGCATGGTGAGCATGTGGACCATGGTGTGGTTGATGTGGATGACGCGCTCGACACTGCCGTTCGTAAACGGGTGGTAGGAGCTGGTGGCAATTTTATTGATGCCGAAGCGGTTGTAGACGGAGAGGGAAAGTTTGGAGTAAAACTGGAGTCCGTTCTCGGAAAGGAGAGTGACGGGGCATCTCCAGAGAGGAATGTATCGGTCGACAAGGATGTTTGCCGTGCCGGAGGCGGTGAACTGAGCCTCTGTAGAGGCGTACATGTCGGCGCGGCGGCTGAAACGGTCTGTTAAAAGAAAGATGCATGCGTTGCCCCAAGGCGTGAAGGGTAGGGGGCCGAAGCAGTCCATGCCGACGAGAATGCCGTTTCTCCAAATCAATTTTTGGGATGAGAGAGATCACAGGAACCTCAGAAAAAAACGTGGTGCACCTCTATCGTAGCACGTGTCCCCCCATAAAGTACAGCAACGCTGGATCTGACGCCTGCGAACGACACGCGCCCCCTCGTTCTTGAGGAGATTTCGGTCAATCGCCCCCCTTCAGGATTCACCTCGACTTCCATCCGACTCAGCATCCAGTTTATGCCTGGCGACACTCCTTCCGCCGAGCTCGCTGTTTGGGCGTGCATCGTTCCAGTGGGCACCATGCAAGACACTGTTCTGGTTGGACGCGACAGCTGGATGCGTTTCACAGCGCACATATACCACCCTGCCCCGCCACCCCTCCCAACCGACCTTCGGCGAACTTTCCCTCTCTATTCCTCGCATCGAAGGCCTCTCCACCTTCATCCACGACGACCGATTCACCGCCGACACTTTCCACCTTGATTTCGCCGACGTGCACGCAATTTCACTTTGGTCTACGCCGTCGTTCGTCCCAGTCAACGTGGTGCGCTCCTCGGGTGTCCGAGCCCTCACCAGCCACTACCTGGTCGACTTGCTTCCCGGCGACGGCGTTTCCTCTGAAACCGAAAGCTAATCTTCGTCACCAATGGGTATCAAACAATCCCGCTCTTGGGATCCACTGACCTCGACCTCCTTGGAACCTCTTCTTCTCCCCTCATACAAATTCCAATATGGGCCCTATAGGACGTCACCACGGAACCACTACTCACCGACGTCTACGCCCTTCACGACAACATATCCTTGCCCCACGACGGGCTCCCTTGGACCGAGCCCTCCGCTGCACCGAGGATACTCTGCCCCAAGTTGTTGAAACGCCTGAACGGTGGCCGACGGACAAGCTTCCTCCGACTCTGGGATCAGCTGCCCCTCCACTTCGCGACATTACGTTTGACCTTCACGGTTCTGGCTGGTCCTCGTCGGCATTCGGGGACCTCGGACACGTCCTCTGCGAGTTTTCCGACGTCTTCTCTACATCCGAAACCCCGATTTGGGCTCGCGTTCCGTTCTACCGTTCGATATTTCCATTCCCCCGGACAGACCCCCTGCCCCCCCCCTCCCCCTACCGCATCAATCCTGTCCTCGCCAAGGGGGGCGATATTGTACTCGACTAATACTTGACCTCTTTCAGCACTCGGTCTCTCCGTACGCCAGCTCCATGGTCGTCACCCCCCAAAAGGGCGGCAACTTCCGGATAACGGCGAACTACAAGAAGATCAACGCCATCAGCTCCCTGGGCCAGCTCCCCATCTCCCGCGTCGACGAGGCCCTTACTTCCTGGGAAAAGAGTGCGTATTTTTCTTGTTCGACCTGGTGTCTCCGTTCCACCAGATAACCATCGACAAGGACACCATACTACTCATCGCCTTCTGCACCCCCACCACCGACGACAACACCGTTCTTCTTGTCCACCGACCACAGACAGGCTCAACGCGCTGTGCCTGCACTCCTCCACCCCCGCCCCTCGCCCCGCCTCCCCGCGCCTACACTCTAATGTTGATGCGCCCTTGGGTCTTACACACATGCCACTCCACCACCTCTTGCCATGTCTCTCGGACACTTAGCATGCTTATGCGTTTCTACTGAAGGATTGGCATGGACACCTCCCCCCGCTGGTGGCTCCGCTGCTGCCTCAAGTGTCAGGCGCGCAAGACTTCGCGCCAAACAGTTCGCTGGCCTACCTTTTCCTTGCCGTGACCAAACGGCCCCGAAACTAAAACTGCTACCGGATGAACCCATGGCCTAGGTGTTCAACGAGAATAACGCAAAAATAATACCTCACTTCCGACGCTTTTGGGTTAAGGAAGCCCCGTCATTAATAAACACTTTCAGACGAAAAGCGACACCTCCTTCGTACCACGCGTCTGGGTCCAAGCTTCAGCGGAGATGAATGTCTGTGGGGAGCCGGTGTCCCGGAGGGCTACTAGGCCGTAGCGGCTGGAGTCGGAGGGTCCGCTGTGTACGTTGATCCTGGTCGTGAAGGAGGCGTCATCGACGGTGGCAATGCCGTTCGAGAGGCCAGCTCCATGCTCGGCGATTTGGGGCGGTGGGGTGTCAAAGGGATCAAGTCCGAGTGTAATGGCAGAGACCAAAGTACATGCCGGAGTTCTTTCTGGGTGGAAGGGTGGCAGGAGTTGGGATCAAGTCCGAGTGTAATGGCAGAGACCAAAGTACATGCCGGAGTTGTTTCTGGGTGGAAGGGTGGCAGGAGTTGGTCCGGTATGGAGGTTCCTCTAGGGGGTGCCATGGTCGCGCTGATCTCGTGGATACCATTGCCTAAGGGCGAGATGCAAATGGGGCGGGGTGGAGGGGAGCGGTGGTCAACCTGGCACCGGATCTTCGTGAGGATGTCGCTTAAGAGGTTGAGTCCCCACCACTGCTGAGGTCGGAGGGCTTGCCAGTCATCAGCCCTGAAACCGATACCCCAGATGAGATCGTGCGGGCTGGCTTCGGGAGGAACTTGTCGCCGATGTCCACTAGCTGCTAGAGGAGGGGAGGGGTCGAGAACTTGGCGAGGCGACCCTTATAAACGATGCCATAGCGATGATGTTTCCAAAGCCCTTGGTTGAAACTGGAGACGGAGCATCCGAGGCGTTTCTGCTGCGCAGGATCCGAAGAAGCTATATAATGTTCCGGCGGGTAACTGTATCGCCGAAAAGCTTGGCTTTCACCGACGTCATGAAGTATTTGGCGCAGTTGTAGTGCTCGTTGTCGATCGTGAAAGCCGAGAGGTACCACTGGGAAAATACCGAGGAGCGGTCCCAAAAGAAAACGATTTGGAAGGAGTCCAGCGTCGGTGGTAGTCGGGGGGGGAAGAAGGGGGGTGGTGTGGCCCTTTAGAGTGTGGTGGGACATGATGTGAGAAGCCACGGTTTGGGCGACTGCGGTTCCTGAGAGCGTCGACGGGGTGGTCGATGTTGTCGAGGCCCCGAGGGGGTGTCCGTGGCGGTGTGGTGGTCGTGAAGGAGAACCCTGGAGGCCCTTGCCAGAAGCATTTACTGTATGCGAAGAAGCAGGAATATAATCGAAAGAAAAGTGGTACCTGCTGTACTCCGTGACCGGAGGGTAGGTGGCGGTGCAGGGGGCCCCTGGCGTGTTCTTGATGACGTGGTCGAGTCTTCTGCTGAAGAGTCCGCGGGTATACTGTCCCTTGGGGTCAGGACGAGTGGTATGGTCAATACGGGGCGGTCAGCGGTGAATCCAGAAATGCTGGAGATCGGATTTTGTGCTGGTATTCCGCGGGGTCGGCAGACGCCGGTGAACGTGCGCCGAAGGGATCGTTGGGGGTCGAAGACGGAAACGATGAAGGGGTTATTGGCTAAGACTTGTGGCTAAGGGCTTTAGCCAGGTGCAAGATGTAGATTACTTTCGTCTTCGCTATGATACCATCCTTGTCACTCTTGTACGAGAATAGCCATTTTGCACCTACAGGTTTCCGCCCTCGCGGCGGAGTCGCAACTTCGTATGTACCGGTCGTTTTGTGACCGTCCAACTCAGTCTTCATGGCCTTACGCCACGCCGCCTTGTATTGGGAACGCTCTACATCTGCTACGGATTGCGGGGGTGGTTCTACATCTTCTGGAAAACCACTCGGCATGCACACGTTTGACTCCCCTGCATTTTCTTCCGCAGCAGGCCCTCCGGCCATCATGGCCATTGCATCCTCCGTCGTCCAGGACGTATTTGCCAGTATACTCCCAAACTCCGTCCACTTTTGCACTGCTGCAGACATCGTGTCTTCGATCACACACTGACGTTGAGCAGATTCATCCTGCAGGCGTTGGCTCTGACCCCGGGTACGGCCCATTATTGTCGGGGGTAGCCGTCCCCAGCTACTGAGCTCGTGAGCTACCCTACCCGACAGGACCGCGGGGGATCCTTCGTCGTTCCCTTGGTCGGTGCCGGAGGCTGCTGATGCCTCTGAGCCGCTTTCGGCCCTCCCTGCCGGGACCGAGGAGGCGTCCACCGCGCCCCCTTGAGACTAATCCATCGTCTCGTTGTTTCGGCCCTCCCTGTCGGGACCGAGGAGGCGTTTGCCACGCCCCCTTGAGACGAGTCCATCATCTCGGCTGTTCCGTCCGCATCGCCGGCGACAGGTGCCTCCTGTGAGCGCTCCTGCAAGCACGCGTGCAGATCACCAGCATTGCCGGCAGCAGGTGTCTCCTGTGAGCACTCCTGCAAGAACGCGTGCAGATCAAACCCTCACGTCACGTCGAGGTCGGTCAGGCGAGGCAGACCTTCGTCCTGATCGTCCAATGGCCATGATGGCCACCTGCTGCGGAAGAAAATACAGGGGAGTCAAACGTGTGCATGCCGAGTGGTTTTCCAGAAGATGTAGAACCACCCCCGCAATCCGTTGCAGATGTAGAGCGTTCCCAATACAAGGCGGCGTGGCGTAAGGCCATAAAGACTGTGTTGGACGGTCACAAAACGACCGGCACATACGAAGTTGCGACTCCGCTGCGAGGGCGGAAACCTGTAGGTGCAAAATGGGTATTCTCGAACAAGACTGACACGGATGGTATCATAGCGAAGACGAAAGCAAGACTTGTAGCTAAGGGCTTTAGCCAGGTGCAAGACGTAGATTACTTTCGAACGTTTGCACCAACCCCATCGTCAGCGTCAATCAAAATTCTAGCGGCCGTTGCAAATGGTTTCCATTTAGACGTAGCACAAGCTTTTGTCCGCGCGAAACTCGACGCCGAGATATGCTTGAAACTACCCGATGGGTGTGGTGACATATCAGGAAGGATTGTTCGCCTCAACAGATCACTATATGGTCTAAAGCAAAGTGGACGGCAGTGGGCCGGACTACTGGTAGAGACCGTGGTAGAATTCAGCATGGAGCAGAGGAGGACTGATCCTTGTGTTTTTCGCATGGTTGTGGATGGCAAGATAGAACTGATTATGGCCGTTCATGTGGATGACATTGTGATTGCAGGATCGGACGAGGCATGCAGAGACTTCCATGCTGCATTGAATACTAAGTTTCCCACGAATAACCTAGGCGAGTTAACTTGGTGTACTGGTTATGCTTTCAAGCGTGACTTGGAATTGAGCACGTTGGAGATCACGCAGAAGGCTTTCGTTGAAAGCATGCTGAATCGTTTTGGTGTGAACTCGTCCTCTGACATCCCCGCAACCCCTGGCGTTGAACTAGGTCCAAGAGAGGAGGGCGAACCAAAGAGAGACTGGCCGTACAGGGAGGCTGTGGGCAGTCTGATGTGGCTGTCGACCATGACGCGGCCAAACATCTCGAACGCGGTGCGTGCTGTGGCGCGCCATTCTCACAACCCCACCGACAGGCACTGGAAAGCAGTTCTGAAGAACATGGAATGCCTCCACGGGACAAGGGGTATGGGTTTGACTTTTGTAAGGGGTTCGGGATTGGATTCGACTGCATATAGAGATGCTGTCTACGCTGATAAGTCGAATGACAGGCGCTCGGTGTCGGGGACGGTAATTACCTTGGGGGGTGCTGCCGTCAGTTGGGCAAGTAGCACGCAGAGGTGCGTTACGTTGTCTACAGCAGAAGCAGAGTATGTAGCCCTGAGTGAAGGGGTGAAGGAGGCTCTGTTTACGGGGGCAGTATTATCCTTCATTTGTCCAGAGCTAACCGGATCGTGTGTCCGAGTTTTTGAAGATAATCAGGGGGCCATAGCACTGGCTGAGAACCCTCTTCGTTCTGCGCGGAGCAAGCACATAAATGTGCAGTTCTATTTCGTCCGAGAGCTACTTCGTGCAAAGAAAATAGACATTCAATTCGTAGCTTTGGAGGATCAGCACGCGGATATTTTGACGAAATCCCTTGCTGCGACCCCTTTCAAATCTCACTGTAAGTTTTTGTTGAACCTACCGTTGGGTGATGAGTGAGGGGTGTGAGAATTATTCGACGAGTACCATGTTTGAGTCATGCGAGGAATAACTAGTCAGGCCGCCACCCCACGCTACTTTAAGGGGCATGTGTGAGTAGGGCGCTACTTGGCATGTTAGTTTCTGGCCATGGTCATCGTTTGAATGCGGCCATTGTTACGATCACAATGGTTTGGATGATGTAAGACACATACTTGCGGTTTTGACCCGGTGGCCGCGTTTCCTCCTGCGGGACTGCCGTTAGCTGCTCTTTGGTCCTAGCTTGTTGTTTTGGATGCCCGTTCGATCTCGTCACGGCTGTGAAGAGCCAGGGAGGGTGTTAGTTTGGATCGTCACAGCACGACGGTTACAAATATTGTAGAGGGTTGCGTATACATTCGTAGGCGTTTTATGTAATTTCTCTCATGAGAGGAGTGCTCCAGCACTCCGCTCTCTGCTCCTTCTCTCCTCTCTGTCCTCGAATACAACGAAGACAGGAACACTGGTCAGACCGCGAGGCGGTCAGGGCATTCAGGCTTGGACTCTACGAACAGGCTTGTAGCTCAGTAGGTATCATAACACCTTCACAGCAGCAGCTGCAGTGCCGTATTTGCCGCAATCACCCAAGTGGAGGCAAGGATGCGCGCATGGTACGGCCAACACCTCGTCCCCTTCCTTCGTAGAGCTATCTCTGAGGGATAAGCCTCATCTTGGCCTGGGTACGTTGGTTTTTTCGATTTTCGATTTTTTACCCTTGGCTTGTAGCTTAGAAGGTAGCATCTTCACAGCAGCTGCTGTGCCGTATTTGCCGCCATCGCCTAAGGTAAGGCAAGGACGCGCGCATGGTAAGGCCAACATCTTGCCCCTATACCTTTCGTGCTCAAGCCGCACCCTTGGTGCGCAGTGTGCAAAAAAGCAGCAGCGGCTCCCGCGGCGGCGTCTCCTCGCCGCGTCTTCAGCATAGCCGAAAAAGGCTTACTACTACTGCTTCAAAACATACTCCAAACATTGAAACCCTTTCTTTGTGGACTTCAAGAGGGAAAGAATCTCGGACAGATATCATCAATTCGTACTTGATTATCTGGATATTTCAGGGAGGATCTGTATGGTCTAGACTACAGTGTTAGTTGTAGCTTATTATGCTGCACGGTAGAAGCCGTGCGACCTGCACGATCTAGCACGTGTTTCCTGGGATGGCTCTGTACCCTACAAAGAGATACAGATCGAGCACCAACATAACATAACGACAGATAGAAACGGGATTACTAACTGTATGTACTGAAGATAGATTATCTACAGATAGATCATGATCTGTCCAAGGTGTGGAAAAGTGTGGTAAAAATGTGATTAATTACAGCATCATCCACACGCACAGTTGGGAGTAAAGTAGCCAAGCAGCTGGGATAGGGAGTGTATCCGAAGTGCAACAACGTGTTTCACGGTAAGGAAAAAGGCTACCTTCACGACGCCCCGCCCAACGTCAACCACCATGATGAGATACTTGATGCTCGTGCGCTGCTTCAAGCTCTTCCTCGACAGTCACGCTCTTCCTCGACAGACAGACCGTGTTTGTTTCTCGTTTTTTAAAAAAGTTTTTCAGGTCGCAATCACTGGGGTCCCAACAGCCATGATCTAATAACCTCCCACACAGGTCGGACAGATTACCAATCCTCACTACTAGATGATGTAAACATCTCGGGGAAGATCTACATGGTCTAGCTCATGCCACGGAGTGGGAGCCGTACGATCTGCAAGAAGATCTCAAAGCGAACAATAATTCCAGGTTTGTATATTAGACTATGTATGGTATGTACTATATCTAGACTGTATTTTGCAGATGGAGACTGCACAGCGCATGCATGGGCAGATCAAGGATCTACAAATTATACTGCAGATATATTTTATTTAGATCGTCATTTTCTGTTGGTTCGAGGTGTGTGGCGTATCTCGCTCTACCGACTGGAGGCACAACCCAACCGTGGCGCAGAAGGAAAGGTCACAGAGTCGGGAAGCGAGCGAAATATTTCAAGGAGGTGAACAGAAAACGCACGATCGAGAGACTAGAACGAAAAAACATCGACATTGCTCAATTGATCGATCAATCGCTTAAATCGAACGTCTTCTTTCGGTCGGTCAAAGAGTAAAACGAACATTGCTAGACCATTCAGTTCGCTACTTTTTTCGCCAGTAATAATTAGTGAAGTTTTAGTTGCACGTGCTGAATGTGAAACAAAATGAACGCACGCGAACTCGCAAAAAAAGACAAGAACACGCATCAATCACCGATCAATCAGCCAGCAAGGTAAGCAAGAAGTGCAATCAATGATCATGAGAGAGGCGTTCGTTGTTTAGGCAGCAGGTAGCAGGCCCTACGCATACGGGGGGGGGTATCTATCCCCCCTCCCCCCCTCCCCCCCCCCGACCCGACCCGCCAATCCCCTTCTTTAAACCCGGCGTGCACAACATTCGGCCTTCGCCAAAAAAACATCAATGGGAGGAGAGAGAGCGCGCCAAATATGAATGAAGTCACACATCACTTCCTCCTCAAACCCCCCTTTCTACTTGGACCCAATACTCTACCAATACCCTCCTACTGATTCTAGGTAGCTGCAGTCAAAAATAAATCAACCCCCCCCACCAACCCGGCCGATTTGCAAGACAATCTCCCCTATCCCACGCATGGCCTACCCGTCCCCTGCCCCCCCCCCCCCCGGTCCTTGTTCTCCATTATTTTCTTTCTTTTACAGCGCGAAACATCTGAATACATACATACCAGGTATATAATATATTTATATAGACTATATGTATACCCATGGGAACGCCTTATACGGGGCAGCTTTTTCTGTGTGTAGCACGAGCCGGCGAGAGACCAGACAGCAGCAACAACAGCAGCAGCAACAACAGCAGCAGCAACAACTAACACCAGCAACTACAACAATAATAGCTGAACAGCAGCGGCAGCAACGAACAAAAGGAGCAGCGGCAGCTGACAATCACATGAATTGCAGCAGCAGCAGCAGCAGCAGCAACAGCAGCAGGAAAAACACCGACATCAACAACAGCAGTGGCTTCCTTCTATCCTTCCGTCTTTCTACCTCTCATCGGCAGGGCTGCCCGCTAGTCCGTCTCGTCCCTTTTGACAGACTGAGTGCATCCGATGTCCCGCAAAAAAAAAATACCCTCCACCAAAAAAACACGGTTCGCACCATCCATCCCTCCCTCCCCATTCGCATCCGCACCAACCACATGTGCGACGTGACTGACAAAATCAGACTACTCGATAAAAACGCGGCGCAATTAAAACCACCACCGATACCAACCTCCTCCCTGTTAATAGCGTAGCGTAGAACACCGGCGACGGGGGGGGGGGGGACTTCTGTAGTAGTCCCTATTGTAGCTTCTTCCTCTCTTTTTCCGTCCCGATTGCGCGTGTACCAGCTCACAACACAAAACGGCTCATTATCCTCTCGTCATCGTTGTCACCAACCCCCCCCCCCCGCCCCCACCCACCTTACCATATGACCATCCTGATGGCTACCACCACCACCATCTCATCATCACCAACCAACATCACCATCATCATCACCATCCATCCGATGAAAAAGCAAAAAAAATAAGGTCACCAAAAAAAAAGAACTTTCCAGGCGCGAAAAAAAAGCCATACCCCTTATGTCTCCCACGCACCGCGTCATCGGAACGACCACCCGTATAATCTACACTGTTTGCTTTACAGTAAAAACGTAGCACGAGCGTGGGCATACAGCATTCACTACTAATAGAGCCAGTAGCACCCCGGGCGAATTATATCACCGTCGTACAAGGACAGAACAAAACGTGGTATGCGGGCATAAACGCTAGCCGCCCCCGCCCCCCCTCTCTCCCCTCCCTCCCCCCCCCCAACCCCCCGCCTCATGCCTACAGAAAACCCTAAAACAAAAACTAAAGACGGAGCACGTTAGCCTCGGGCGACATTTGCACTATTTTTAGAGAAAAACGAACGAGGTATTATTACAGGCGGGCGGGGGGGGTGTAGGAGGGGGGGGGGGATGAAGCTTAAAGCTCACTACACTTCCACGCCTGTGTCGTGTCAATATTTTCAAGTCGGCGTGTGGGGGCGGGGGGGGGCGGGGTTGGGAGGGGAGTAGCCCAGCTAAATATTTTTCTAAGAAAAAAAACGTGTACTGTTGCCCCGACACCTAAGAAACTATCACACGAGTCATTTTTTAATCCCCCGTCAAGAATAAGCTCACTCCACGACAAGCCAAACCAAGACGGTCAACTATGCATAAGGCCGCCCAAGACAAACCATGCCAATTTCCATAACGCAGGCCAAGCCAAGCCAAGCCAAGCCGAGCCAAGTCAAGCCGAGCCAAGCCGAGCCAAGCCGAGCCAAGTCAAGCCAAGCCAAGCCAAGTTAAGCAAAGCCACGCCAAGCCAAGTCAAGCCGAGCCAAGCCGAGCCGAGCCGAGCCAAGCCAAGCCAAGCCAAGCCAAGCCCATCCGAGCCAAGCCAAGCCGAGCCAAGTCAAGCCGAGCCAAGCCAAGCCAAGCCAAGCCAAGCCAAGCCAAGCCAAGCCAAGCCAAGCCAAGCCAAGTCAAGCCAAGCCGAGCCGAGCCGAGCCGAGCCAAGCCGAACCAAATCAAGCCAAGCCAAGCCAAGCCAAGCCAAGCCAAGCCAAGCCAAGTCAAGCCAAGCCAAGCCAAGCCAAGCCGAGCCGAGCCGAGCCGAGCCAAGCCGAGCCAAGCCAAGCCAAGCCAAGCCAAGCCAAGCCAAGCCAAGCCAAGCCAAGCCAAGCCAAGCCAAGCCAAGCCAAGCCGAGCCAAGCCAAGCTAAGCTAAGCCAAGCCAAGCCAAGCCACGCCAAGCCAAGCCACGCCAAGCCAAGCCTGCCTATCTCCACAGTCTAGAGACCCCGCCAAGCCACGCCAAGCCACGCCATCCCACCCCACCCCAACCAAAGCCAAGCCAACGTGCCATGCGAACCAACCGCCTGCCACGCCGACACCCCCTCCCTCCCCACGCTGCCGCCCTAGGAACGCCCCTCGTTGAAAACTGAGTCAATAAACCGAGTACCGGTATATATTTACGAACTAAGCGCTTACTTTTTCTGGAAACGCCCCACAGGCAAACCAGGAGAGGGGGAACAAACCATCTCGTACAGGTCACAATCTAGTTGATCTACATTAGATCCTATAGTGGTCGTTATGATACGTTCGGCAGGATCTGTATATGTGGAATACAGATCTGACCAAGGAAATGTGTGCTAGATCATGGCGGATCGTACGGCTCCCATCCGGCAACATGAGCTAAGACCATACAGATCTTCTCTGAGAGATCTAGATCATCACGTGGGGATAGATGATCTATCTGTGCGGGGTGTGGATACAATGCACGAGATTGAGGGGGAAACAAAAAAAGACGACCGACAACAACCACCACCACGACAAAAAGCAACAGCAACAGTATTCACCTAACAGCGAAAAAATGAAAAAAAACAAAACAAATACAGAACAAGAACGAAAAACGAAAAACGGAAAAAAAAACGAAGAAAATCAACAAAAAAAGAAGAATGAGAAAAAAAAAACAAATGCGCGATGATGATGGTTGCGTCGAAAGAAAAAAAACCGAAGAAAACCGGAGGAAAAAAAAGCAAGGAAACCGAAAAAAAAGCACGGAAAGAAGGAATGAAGGGAAAAAACAAATAGATGCGAATGAACCGTGCGGATTCAATCAACCCCCAAAAGTAGCCGGGGATGTTTCTCCCACGTCCCCGTCTACTAAGTACCGCCTCGCAGACGCCGACACATCTCGCGAAACTCTATAGCAGCACCGACAAATTCAAGTTAAAAAGGAGAGAGGATACAAAACTACAACATCCACACAAGAGTAAGAGGACGGGACGCAAGGAGATGGCGCGGGGTGGGGGAAGGGCTCGAGCAAACCACAATTTCACGCCGGCATTCCAACTGTGGCAGTTTAGCTAAGCCACTTACGAGGAGTGACCGGCGTAGAAAGCAAGCAAGGAAGGAGGAAAAACCAGGAACGATTAGAGCGGAAGGAATGACCCCATGACCCCCCCCTGACTCCCCGTACTCCCATTCTGCCTCCAACCCCCCATCCCCTATTCTAGAGCTCGAAAACGTTCATGTTAGCTGCTGTCTCTTGCGTGCGGCAACAGCGTATCTCCCTCCCTCCCTTCTTCACTTCCCCCAGGTCCCCCCGCGTCGACGCAGGAAACAATTTTCCGCATCCGAGAGAGACCATCGATCGAGGGCGAACCTTTCCGGACAAAGAAAGACAATCCAAACCGAGTGCCTCCCTCAACCCCCCCCCCTTTCCCCCATCCGCCCTCTCCCATCCCCCAATGCACCTCCACCATCTCTATCTACGCGCCATAGCCCCGACCCCCGTACCATGCCCCCCGCCCACGCCCCACTTTACGTCTTGGCAGAGAAAGGCTGAGTGTTTCATACAGCCACGGTTCCTGCGTCCCTTCCCCAAAACGCCCAAATAGGTGGAAAACCAGAGGGGGGGGAAGCCCACCGGTCCCACCCGTCTTCCCGTTTTTCCCGCGAACTATCTTCGCCGGCGGGTGCGACTCTACCCCCCCCCCCCCTCCCCCGATCCCTGTGTGAATGACTTGGATCCCACCCCTCCCGTACCCCTGTTCCCTGTTCGTATACCTCGGCTTGACCCTGCCCCCTCCCCCCCTCCCCCCCCCCCTAGCGTCGCTTCCCCCGACGTACTCAGTTTCTTTTCCGAGGTGGCTAATCTATCTTCCTCCTCCTTCTCATCCGTCAAGTTTCAAGACCGATAACTCTCCCCCTCCTTCTCTTGTCCTCTTCCACCCCGCCCTCCTCCTCCCCCTCCTCCTCCCCATCCCTGTTCCCCCCCTCCTCCTGCCTCCTCCCCCCCCTTCTCTCCCTCCTCCCCATCCCTCTCCCCCCCTCTCCTCCTGCCTCCTCCCCCCCCTTCTCTCCCTCCTCCCCCTCCCCCCCGCTCCTCCTGCCCCCCCCCCCCCCCCCCCCCCGCCCCTCCCCCCCCCTCTCCTCCTCCTCCTCCCTCCCTGCTACACGTAGGGGGGATATCGACATCATCGGTTTCGGAGAATCTCGAATACGAGCTCTATGTTGGTCCTTCCCATCTCCTCGAAGTCGGCCGTTTTCGTCACGGCGTCGAAATTCCCAAGTATGAAATTAAGGCATTTCTCCCTCAGAGACTGCGCATCGTTCAAAATGAAAACAAAATATAACAGGGGGGGGAGGGGGGGGAGAAAGAAAGACACGCAGAGAGAGAGGACGCAAGCGACGGAGACAGAACACGGAGAGAGGCCATCACAGGAAATAAAGAGAAGGACAGCGAAGGGGGGGGGGGGGGGGGGGGGGGGGGGGGGGGGGCAAAGACAGGAGCAAAACAAAAACAAAAAAAGAGGGGAGAGTGAGGAATCGTACCAAGCGCGCTGTACAGATAATTTAAAGAAACGGCTGGTACGATACTACGAACCAGACAACTAAATTACCGGCAAGGGACGGGGTCGCACAAGAAGCTTCAGGTCCGTCATAAGGCATCCCTCCCTGCCCCCCCCCCCCACCGCCCTATCCCCACCTCACCACCATCCGTGAAACAAACCCTCCCTCCCCCCGCCTGCCCCACCAACATCCTCTCCCAAAATAACCAGCGCTTTTCACGGGCCATGTCATGGTCCGGCCGTCGGGTCGGGTCGGGTCGGGTCGGGTCGGGTCGGGTCGGGTCGGGTCTGGTCGGGTCGGGTCGGGTCGGGTCAGGAGGACTTCAAAACTCACGGGTCGGGTCGGGCCACCCTAACTCGATCCGACCCCCGGGCCATGATCCGACCCGCGAAATGCCCTGAAAATAACCGCCCCTGACATCGATCAAATATCGCAAGGGTGCCCTTTTGGTTTCCAGAGGCCCTTTCCTCCTTCCTCACTTGAGCCCAAAACCGACTTTTCACGACCTCCATGCCTCTCACCCAAAAACTGCCTTTTGGTCAAAACTGAAACCGCAAACCCGATGAACGAACCCCGTGCTACTACTTAAAAGTAGGTCCGAATAACAAAAACGATCATTTCGAAACACAATAGTGACATTCCGAAGAAGAAAAAACAAAAACGATCATTTTGAAACACAATAGTGACATTCCGAAGAAAAAAAAACAAAAACGATCATTTTGTAAAGACAAATACTGACATTTGCGACGGTTTTCGGTCAAGGAGTCCCGTCATTCCGAAAATATGCTGGCCAAAGAGTGCTATTAATACCTCCATCGTAGCACGTGTCCCCTCCCCCCACCTGCCTGGTCACCCTCCCCCCCCCCCCCCCCCCCCCCCCCTTTTCCCGATCCCCGTGTAGGCAAAAAATAGTCCCCCCCCCCCCCCCCCCCCCCCCCGTCCCTTCCCCCACGACCGCGTCCTTCCCCCTCCCCCCAATCCCCGGGCTTGCTTGCTTACCTTCGCGTTACGCTCGTCCGCCGCGTGGAAAATGCTGGCCGCGTTCTCCACCTCGATGGACGCCAGCATCGTGCTCTCGCACATTCGCTTCAGTCGGTCCACCCCGAACTGGTCGGCCGCCTGGAAAAGCTCCATCGCTACGTCCAGCTCCACATCAACCTGGGGCAGCAGCGAGTAGCGAAAATATTGGAGTCACGCACAATAAATACATACAGCAGCGTGGCGGCGGGGGGGGGGGGGAGTTGAAGAGCTCAATGGAACAGGCCAGTACGCCGCTCTTATATCCGTGTCGCTCTTATCTAAGTCGGGTTACATACCCATGTTACGAGGTTCCCATTGGAGTGGGGTTGTGATGATATCTCGGGGGCGTTGAAGGTCGAATAGGGGGACGCACAGGCGTTCCAATGACATTTGATATATACGGGCTACTGCTATTTTTTTGCTGCTGCGGTATTCTTCGTTTACCTGGTGTGAGGTCCGACGATGCGTGTTCCACTATTGTTGCATTGGAGGCGAAAATATTATCGTTGTGGTTCGATCTTCTCCTGCAGCTGTGCATCAACGACACAAGACACGTACACCGTGACTGGCACAAAGGCGAGAGCTCCGAGCACGGCTGGCTGCCGTTGTACCGCTGCTGCTGCACTGCTGCTGTATACATACTGTGGGACTGACGTTGTGGGTGCAAGGCTCAGCGGCTGCTTTTAAAAAAAGAAAGCACCGCTCTTCTGGATCGTTCTGTGCCTGTGATCTACGACAGGACACACTGCGCTGATACATACAGAAGCGGACACACAGAAGCACCGTCCGTGGCTGTCACAGGGAATGCTGCTGCTGCTACAGACGGTGAAAAAAATGGACTGATGATGTACAGCGGGCGGGGAAAGCGGAGCGGGCTACGAAACAAAACGTAATAACGGAGCGGGCTAGTTTTTGTAGACAAAAAAAGTGAGGTTTTCCATGCACCCGCTCGTCTCAGTGAAGCGCAACAGAACCCCGTCACGAAAAGAGCAAGTGCAAACAGAACCCCTTCACGAAAAGAGCAAGTGCAGAGACGTTGAATGCTCAAGAGCATCGCCACGGAGCTCGGTTGGGATTCAGACATGCGCCGGAACGTACTGACGGCACCTTCGCTTGCCCCGCAGCAGAAAGGGCGAGAAAAAAAACTCGGCTGCCCGAGAAAAGCATGCCAAGAACAAAAAACGAGCGTCGCGTCGATTTCATCGACATATACGAGGTATAGCACAGGCGCCACAAGGCGTGACAAGCCGATTTCACCGCCCTAGAGCCCCAAAAACCCTCCCGACAACAACCCCAAGTAAATCGTCCCCAGAAAAGGGTTTCCAGCGGCAAAGGCGGTGTAAGTCCGTTTTCTCTTATCATGGATGCTCTTAAATCGAGTACCAACTACTGTACTGGTACATATTCCGTATCATGGAGCAGTGATAACACAAATAAATTACAAGAGTCTAACCGAGGAGAGCTCTACGGAGAGGCATTGGGGGGGGGGGGGGGGGGGGGGAGCTGTAACCGTTATCATGCATGGTCGTAGTGTGGTAAGACCAGACCATAAGACCCTAGCATTCCCATTATACGAGTCCGGGGCGGAGCACGTCGGGGTTTTAGCGGGGGTGCTACGTTACGTCTAGCTCCACGTCCACCTGGGGCAGGCAGAAGCGACAAAACAGAACGCTAGCGCTCGATTGCGAATGCAATGGCGTTAAATTGACACGACGCGTACGAAAATACGTGGAAGCGTGGTGGGCTCGAGCTTTTTATTTTCACCTGTCCGCCGGAGAATGAAGAAGAAAAAAAAGAAAAAAAGAAAATCATGCACGTATGCTACCGCAGATGTAACATATCACAAGACAAGACAAGAAATACAGAATATCCCACCCACACCTCACCCCACCGCCCCGCCCAACCCCACCCAGACCAATTCACATGAGGTCAAGTCAAGTCACCAAACGAACGTAATCATACCTCATCATGAGGTCAACTCAAGTCAGCAAACGAACGTACCTCATCGGTGTAGAGGTGCTCGAGGAGCGCTACGACGATGGGCTTCCTAAACATGCGGAAGCGTTATCGCACCCCACCTCAACCCCACCCAAAACAAGTCATGTCAGCAAGCGAATGCACCAAACCTCATCCGTGCAAAGGTTTTCTAACCAAAACGAACATAGCACACCTCATCGGTGTAGAGGTATTCCAGGAGCGCTAGGAAGATGGGTCTCCTAACATCCGGAAGCGTGATCGTCTTGGCGCGGCTCTCCTTCATCTCCCCCGTCAGCATCGCCTTGAAGTACGTGCACCGCATGCAGAGCACCTTGTGCGCGTACACGGGTGAGCCCTCGACTGCACGGTAGAAGACACAAGCCCGACACGCCACAAACACAGACAGCAGCCCACAGCATGAAAAGCCCTTTAGAGCCCCAAAACCCCTCCCTATACTAACTTCAAGTAAATTTGTATCAAGTAAATTTGTAAAAAAAAGGGCTTCAAGTTGTAATGGCGTTAAATGCGATGTCGTTTGAAATGCGGGCGACTGAAATGGTTTCTGAAGGACGGGGAGCTCCTCAACCCAAAATCGTCGGAAAATACGCCCCCTTAATTTTTGCGAGATTCTCGTTGTGCACCTGGGCCATGCGATTTTTCATCCTGGTGGCAGTTTTTTACTTCTCCAAGTCAGTTGTTGGGTTAACAAGGACATGTCTTGACCTCCTCCAAAAGTGAGGGGTAGTATTAAGAAAAAAACTGGTGCACTTCTATCGTAGCGCGCGTCGGTACCCCGATTTAAGATAACAGCGCACCGTGACAAGCCAAAAAGTATGCGCTCTTAACCTCTTAAGAGCCCCCAAATCCCTCCCTATACTAACTTCAAGTAAACTGGTCCCCAAAAAGGTTCTCCACTTGTAAAGGCGTCAACTACAGAGCGCTCTTGTCTGTAGTGGGAAAATTCATAGCTTTTAGTGTCGCGGGGCTTGCCGAGATGACCGGTCTTAACTTCCACATGCTCTCAACTCTTAACTCGGGTGCTCCTAATGAAATCGGGGTACCCACTGAAGACAAAACATCACCATTACCACGTAAGCAGCACGGCAGCAAAGAGCACATAGACACCCGCTCCTTCTCTTCTTCCTCGCCCCCCCCCTCCCTCCTCCTCCTCCTCCTCCTCCTCCGCCTCCTCTCTCTCGCTCTCCCCCTTTCCTTCCTACCCTCCCCCCCGCCATGCCATACCTCCCCCCCCCACTCCTTGAGGTTGCTCCGTCTCGACAGGGATGCGTGGTCAACGGTCAACTCACTTAAGGTACGCAACAAATGAGTAAGCCCCTGCCGCCCCTATCCAAATATGTTGATATCTAACAAGGAGTTGCACAGGGATGTACACTATCACCCAATCTATTCAAGGTATATATATTGATGACATAATTGTCGCAGTCGAAGCAGTAAAGCAAGGAGTCACGATGGGGGAAGATACGGTGTCAGGGTTGATGTTTGCGGATGGTTTCGTGGGGGTATCAGAAACACCCGAATGATTGCAGAAAAAGATGGAGAAAGCACTAGAGTACACTAGGAAATGGAGCGTGACAGCGACGTGAAAAAGTGCGCAGTAGTTGTATGTAACGAAGATAAGGTGAATCCGGTAAATTTCAAATGGAAGTGGGGAGAAGATGAACTACCGATCGTAGACCAGTATATGTTCCTTGACGTAGAGATCTCAAAGGACTGCTCATGGGATGCAAACATAGCGCGAAAGTGATGGGAAAAAGGATAAATTACAAGTAGGCAAGATGGATGCGATCCTAACAGACTCGCACCTTGACACAAGGATTAAAGTATGTATTCTGATGAATGTGATTGTACCAAAGTTAAGAGTATGCAGGAAAAGTATGGGAAGGGAACGCGAAGGTCGTGAAACAACTGGAAACAGTGCAGATGACAGCAGCTAAAAAGATACAAATAATAGGATGCTCAAGTACGACGAAATATACAGTATTAAGAGCATACTAGGAAAGAACCAACACTTGAAACCAATAGAAACGTGAGAAAGTTGAAATGGCAATATAATGCAAAGAATATGTCAGAAAACAGGTTGCCAACCATAGCTGATAGGGCTGTATGGGAGAAAACAAAAGGGCGAGCTGGAATAAGATGGGATGACGTAGTCGAGAAAATATTGAAGGATTGAGGGGGACATCAAGAAGAGGTACTACAGCTGTCTATAAACAAGTTTGGCGGGTACAAGACAGAAGAAAAAGAAAGACTGGAAGAAAGGGAAAGGCTAGCGCGAAGAAATAAGGTGAAAGAGGAGAAGCACTTAGAGATATACGGGGGGTTGACGCAAGATATTGGAATGAAAACGTATCTGCACGGCCCAATGGACAACGCGAAAAAGCTGAAACTGCGATTTCGTGTAGGGGACCTGGACCTACCAGAAAGAAGAAAGAGGCATAGTAGTGGGGAGGAGGACGACGTGGCTACACATGTGTCCGTGTGGCACAACGATAGAGTAGGAATCGCACAGTAGGAGAACGTGAAACATACGAGGATCGGGATGCGTTCGAGGAGATGAAGAAATTAGACGTGCGTGACATGGAAGAGTTTGGTAGACTAAGAGAGTAGCGACAAAACGATTGCTATCCTAGGGGATAGACGGTGGCCGCAGCCGGCGAAACAGGACGGAGATAGGATAAGCAAACAGTTTCTATGTAGTATATGGAAGAAGCGTAACGAGCGCCCAAATGTTGGAGGTGTCTCTATTAGGAGTAGGAACGGTGCTCCGTCTCGAAAGGGATGCGTGCCCAATGGTCAAAGTACTAAGGCCAGCAACAAATGGGTAGGCCCACGCCCCCCCCAACACCCCTGCATCTCCCTCTCCCCCTCTCCTCCTAAGGAGGAGGCGTGATATCTCACCCATGAAGGTGACATCCGACAGGATCTCGCTGTTCACTAAATCTCTCAAGTTTCCGACTAAAGTGCTCTCTGGGATGTCGCAGCTCATGAGGTCGATGCTAAACCTGAAACACAAGAGAAAAAACGACAAAAAACGACAAAACATTAGGCAAGAGGCAACAGACCAAAGGCGAAAACAGCAATAAGCAGGACAGGACAGAACAGGACAGAACACGACAGAACAGGACAGGACAAGACAGGACAGGGTAGGTCAAAACACGGTAAGACAGGGTAGGACAAGACAGGGTAGGACAAGACAGGGTAGGACAAGACAGGGTAGGAAAACACAGGGTAGGACAAGACAGGGTAGGACAAGACAGGGTAGGACAAGACAGGGTAGGACAAGACACGACAGGACATGATTTCAAGTCATCGGATTCTGGATTTCCTTTGTACATCGATGGTATGATTGGGACAGGCGCTGCACATTGCCAGATAGAAAAGGGCGTGGTGATAAATTAGAAACGAAAATGTACGCACCTGAACTCCACGAGGTCGTTAAGCCTGCTGGTGCCGTCGTAGCCGCCGAAAACAAACATCGAATCCTTGTTCACGCACGCTACGTGGCAGAATCGCTGGTTCGGCGCGTTGCCCAAAGCTTGCACCTTAAGTACGTAAAACATCATAGGGAAGAGAGGGAGGAAGGGAGGGGGACAAGCAGAAAAGGAGATAAAAACGATGTATCCACTAACTGAATGAAGACAAGGCAGGCGCCGAGGAATGAGCCCCAAGTCCCTCAGAGCGCAGCAGTCCGAAGTTGTTTGGCCAGATCCAAAGCGATATTCGAATAAAGACTCGCTTCCCCTCCCTCCAAGCCACGCCTGTTGCTGTTCACCCAAAAGGTATCGGCGAAATCTCAAAAACACCACCCGTTTTACACTAAATGCCACAACAACATTATTTCGTTCTCGAACTAAGGGGGCAGTTACTGTAGATTCCTCATGAAATAATTTCTCCTCTCCTCACTCTCTGTTGTTGTGTTACGATCACCGTATCACTGGCAATAAAAAAATATTACCGCAAAACGAGGACTGTTTACGGCGACTTCACCCAGATTCGACAAAATCGTTGAAACAAAAATCGGCCTTAACGCCTAACCCGACCCCCAAACCTAATCCCAACCCCCACAGGTTTTAGCAACTGATTTAAAACTCGTCAGCTGCGGGCGGGACCGATTGAACGGTCGACACTCAAGCCTTTCAAGCCTAGCGAAAAGTAATAAAAACACACACGGTACCATGTAGCGAACGAACCTGCTGCCATCGGCACTTGTCGAGTCGCAGCTCGTGGAAGTCGTTCATCGCCGACCCCGTAGATCCTCCGAAGACGTACATCGACTGCCCGTGGATGACGGACACGTGACTATCGCGGGGGATGGGTGGTGTTCCATCCGTGTTCAGGGTCATCCAGAATCGGGCCTGAATGGAGGGGGGGTAGAGAGAGGGCGGGATCAGTGGTCGTGGTAGTGGTGGTGGTGGTGGTGGTGGCGGCCGCGGCGGTGGTGGTGGTGGCGGCAATATTGATAGGATTAGCATAAAAAAAGGTACCAACAAACTATGAACACACATCAGCAAACACATGTCAAAAAACAAACATGGCAGCAGCAGCAGCAGCAGCAAACCCTTGCCACCACCAGCTTTAGTAGCATGACCAGCACTACCGCTGCCACCACCAGGAATACTATAATCACCACCAGCATTATATTTAGCAGCAGCAAAGGCACCACCACTACAACTACCAATACCACCATACACCAAACTTATCAGCATCAGCAGCACCAGCACCAGCAGCTACAGAAGCAGAGGCTGCTTCTGGAAACAGAAAATACAAGCAACGTTGCGGCTAACCTCGAAGTCGTATACGTGCACGTCGTTGAGGTGGCGCGTTCCGTCGTGCCCCCCGAACAGGTACATGCAAGCCAAGTGCACCACACAGGTCGCTCGGTAGCGCGCCCGCGGCACCCGCCCCCCGGCGTTAACTTGATGCCATGAGCTCGTAGAGAAATTGAACCTAGAAGAAGCAAAAGCACGCGCGTACATGAAGACCACGTTTTTCGCAGGGCATGACCCGGCCCGGGTGTCGGATCAGAAAGGCATAACAGTTCTGGCGGGTCGAGTCGGGTCGGGTCAGGAGGTGTTTGGAATCTCAAGGGTTGGATCGGGTCGGGTCAGGTCTGGTCAGGACGTAAACTAAACCTCACCGTAACCTGATCCGTAACCTATACCTCACAGTAACCTGACCCGTAACCTAAACCTCACCGTAACCTGACCCGTAACCTGAACCTCACCGTAACCTGACCCGTAACCTAAACCTCACCGTAACCTGACCCGTAACCTGAACTCCACCGTAACCTGAACTCCACCGTAACCTGACCCGTAACCTAAACCTCACCGTAACCTGACCCGACCCGCCGAACTGACACTACCCGTTAAACGCCCCGGTAAACAATTACAGGACATGAAACGTCGTAAAAAACTGCGGAGCGCTTAGCTCGGGCTGGAATTTTTATCTCACACAGCTTGCAAAGATGAGTTTCGACAAAAAATTCAATCTCACAGCTGGAGTGTATTTTAATTTTCATAATAAAACAGGACAGGACACCGTGAGTAGGAAACAGTAGTGAAACACCGTATCAGGCTGGGATTTTCTTATTCGGGAAGCGGTGCGTTGCGCTACGAAAAACTGTGCACAATAAAAGCGGGTTCCGAGATTCTTAATTTCCCGTAGATTACAAAAGAAAGGAAAGGATGAAAAACAAAAGCATGCACGAAAATACCGGACACGACACCGCGTAAGAAACAGTGGAATGCTTGCTCAGGCTGAATTTCCTCATCTGAAAAAGGGCGAGTTCTACACTTGATACAGCAAAACAGCTTCCGAATTTATATTTTCCTCAAACCTCACACAGAGGAGAGGACATAAAAATTAAGGATATTTTTCGCTAACGCAAGGGATAACCTGTAAACGCCAAATGGGGCATGTAGGAGACACAAGAGTATCTCCTGGCTGGTTGGCCTATTGAGCAGGTCCTTGCGGTTACTTACTCACGTGCGTTCGTTGCTTTAGAGACAAGAAGAGCAGCTTCATTCAGTTCACGCCAAGACTAATCCCAGGTTGCTGTTCCACCTGGTGTCTCCTCATAATCCTAAAAGAAACGCCTACCTACACATACCAAACCGTCCCAAATATTCGGTAACTCAAGTAAATACCGGCCTTCCAAGGAAAAATCATAACCACCACCACCGCCACACTCACTCGTGAAAGTCGCTGCGGTAGCTCCCATCGTATCCCCCGAACACAAACATAGAACCCCCGTGTACCACGGAGGCGTGGCTGTGCCGCGGGCTGGGTGGCGTTCCCGAAACCGTGAGAACCGGTGTCCACTGCATTGTGTCAAAGTTGAACTCGAAAAAATCGTTCACGCGCTGACTCCCGTCGAAACCCGCCAGGACGAAAAAGGAGTTCCCATGGACTACGCCAGTGTGTCGGTCGCGGGGGGAGGGGCTGGTTCCGGTGGCTCGCACGTGGGACCACACTCCGGAAGAGATCTTGAACTCGTAGAAGTCGTTGACACGGTTGGATCCATCGTACCCTGCACAACATACAGTTAAAAAGAAAAGGCATTTGCGTTGTAAATAAATTGACAGGAAAAAAAAATACCGTACTTGTGATAAAATAAACGATTCAATCCGTCGGGCCTTATATTTATGGATATTACAAGGTTCCTCTTCGGTGTTTTAGATGGCCTGCAATCCCGGTGGGTGTTGCAGGTTGAAAAGGGGGACAAAACCCTTACCAAAACTGACGGAAAAAAAAAGCCACTCGACACGTAACCCGGCAAGTAACACCAACCAGCCTAAACGAGTTTATAGTCTAGTCTATACACAGAAGGAAAAAAAAAAAAAATGGTAAAAACAGTTGGACACATTCACCACCTATGATACAACGCCAAAAACGGGAAGTAATCCACACTAGTTTTCACAATATTCGACTTCCACACCCGAAGGAGGCGACTTAAAAAATGCACCTGGTACACAGTAGTGGTCCCTCTACCGTGCTGGTATACAAGTGCACTATAGAGGCAAATACAGGCACTACAGCGGCAACCGGCACTAGTCCGCGTACTGCTGTCACTACTTGTTCCCAACCGCGCTAAGAAATTTCACAGGAACTATAGCGGGCAACCGGCACTACAGAGAGACAATTTCTGTACCAGGCGTCTTGCAACATTTTGTAAAACTTTCATCAATATATTTAAATAACCAACCAGACGAAAAACAAGAATGGCTGCGCGTTGTCGGGGAAGAGGGGGGAGGGGGAGAGATGTTGTGGTTAACCCTTTCAACACCGCAGTCCCGACACGGGGACAAACACTTGGAGTTAGACTAGGAAAGTTTCAGGAGTTGGAAATGGGTTAACGCCTTGACCACTGGAACCCTTTCTTTTTACAATTGTACTTGAAGCTAATATAGGGAGGGGTTTGGGGGCTCTAAAGGGGTTAAGAGGGACGGATATCGCGATATTTTCAAGCATCGGCGAGTAGCGGCGTGAGCGCGCAGCAGTACCAGAGTAGGATCATCGCCCTCCTCCGCCAGTCCCGTACGAGTGTTTCGCATTGTTGCAGTCCGGACACCAACTTTGTCATCTCCGAAAAATAACAGCAGTGGCCAATCGATGGTGTGTGTAATCGTCAATTAGCGAGGTCAATTTCTCCAGGGCTTTACAAGGGTCATGACCCGACCGGCGGATCACGCCAGGAGGAAATCAAAATCTCGCGGGCCGAGTGGGGTCACGTCAGGAGATGATTGAAACATCACGGGACGGGTCGGGTCGGGGTCAGGAGGTTTTCAAATCTCGTCGGCCGGGGCGGGTTTTGCCCTGACTCGACCTGACCCGAGAACAGCCCTGAATTTGTCCCTGTCAAGTCTCACAGGGGTTAAGCCCATTAGAGCCCCCACATCTCTCCCTATACTAACTTCAAGTAATGTGTTCCCCCAAAGAGGTTTTCCAGTCGAAAAGGCGTTAAGTTGACAATACCTCCTTCGAGACGCCGGGGGAAAAACGCTGAAAAAAAGCTATCTAATGGTTGCAGCACCTGTCACGCAACAGCAAGCCGCTGGTGTAGGGGTAGGAAGTACTCATTTGTTGCTTGCCTTTACTGTAGTGGTCTGACCATTGACCACGCATCCCTTTCGAGACGGAGCACCGTTCCTACTCCTACCAGAGACACTTCCGACATTTGGGCGCTCATTACGCTTCTTCCATGCCATGCATCACATGGAAAAAACAATTTGCTGGTCTTATCTCCTTCCTCTTTGGTTATCTGTGGCCACCAACTATCTCCAGAGAGAACGACCGTGTTCTCGCTACAACTAGCTAATGTACCTACTATAACATATAACATGTAATACATGCCAGGCATTTTTTTAAAAGCTTGTCTCATCTCCTTCCTCTTTGGCCGCTAGTGGCCACCATCTATCTCCTAGGATAGCAATTGCATTCTCCCTACAAGGAAATGTACAACGCCTCTCCATGTCACACCCGTCCAACTTTCCCAACCTCTTTTCCTCAAACACCTTCCGGGCAAACACCTTCCGGGCAGGGGATGTGTCTATTGTGCAACGTTAACCCATTTCCAACTCCTACGATTATCCTAGTCTAACTCCAAGTGTTTTCTCCTCACGTCGGAAGCGCGGTGCTACAAGGGCTACGGAGCTGTGCCATGTTACGCGCAGCATGGTGATTCTCATACTGCCGCTCAATTTTCCTATAACGCATGATAAGATTGCAAATATGCCGAGAGATCACGATCTAGATCATCTATCAATATAATAGATCCTACAGATATCTGTCGCCATAGCACGCTCTGCAGGATCTGCGTAGCACGAATCCAACCCAGGAAATAGATTCTATTATTACATCATTCAGATATATCGGCTCTCACCCCGGGCAACCTGATCTGTATAATACAGATCATATAGAACACAGGGATCTGATATGTCCGATCCGTGTAAGATTGTAATCGTCCATGGCATTTTTTGTTATACCTGGCCGCTAAAGAGGTCAAACCGGTACATCTAACCATCAAAGACATCGAGCACCCCCCGAGCCCGTTGTAGTTCATTCGGTAGAAACGCCGCATTGATGACAGCAGCGACAACAACAATAACAACAACAACAACAACCAAGCGTTGTTTATGTGGTTGTAATTGGTGTGGTAAGGTTGAAATTGTTGTTGCCTAAAGGCAATTCTTATACCAGGTACAGTTGGATCCGTGGATCGAAAAGGGACTTTTCCGACTGGACATTTATTCGAATGGATTCTTCTGAACCTCCTTATCGCCATTCGAGTCGATTTCATAGTTTTGTGCCCTTTGGGGGGGCGCTTCACGAGAGGAACTACTGCTTCATGGCAGTCCAAAGTGGGTTCGAAGCTGCGTGCTTCGCGCGTTCTCCACGAGCAACGCGTGCTCCACACGCAAACGAACCCTCGCCCAAGCGGGTTGGTGGCGTAGGACTTAGCCGAAAGCCGCCAACGCTACGTTCGTAGCTTTGAACTATTCCCAGCCAACACCACAGCAAGCGTAGCCATTGTTGGCAAAATGTCATTGATATCGCGCGCTGCTGCCACCGTACGATACGCGCTGGTGGCGGGCGGGGTTAGGAATGAGCCACCCTGACTCGCGGCCAGAAGCAGCATAAGTGATAGCAACCAAACCAACGTCGGCGCTGTTGCATGATACAGCTGTGTGGTACTTGGTACGGGTGTGTGGCCGCGTGCTTTTTGTGGTGGGATGAGCGATGCGATGGATTCAAAAACGTGTTCGACTGAGCAATCCCGACTCGCGCATTCAGTCGAATCAACGGCTCTTTCGACCCGAGTCTACTAGCTGTATATTGATGTACTTCAGGTACATATTATTAACAGCACAATGACATAATACGACGAACATTAACAGTGTATCAGGTAGTATCTGGATTTCATGTGTCTCGTTAGATCTCTAGACTACGCCTTACACATGCGTGTTACACAACAAATATTATTGTACTATTTTTAATACAGCTAACACCGGACACCCTACATGGGGACAAAACATGTGGAGTTAGACTAGAAAAGTTTTACGAATTGGAAATGGGTTAAGCTCGGCACGCCTAGACATATACCACATTAACCGTTCTTGGTTGCTGCTGTTCGAACTGTATTCGAAACAAAAATATCCACGGTGCGAAAGATAGCTGAAGTCAACACGCATCTATCAAGCTCATCTAGGTTCGTACATTTCCATGGGGCGACTTCAATTATTCGAAACCGCAAATCTACAATAGTAAACTCCAAAACCTCAGTTTTTTACACACAAACATGGATTCTTGGACTACCGTTACTGCTAGGCACACCAGGTACACGCTCATAAACGCCTTTACAACTGAAAACCCGTTTTTTTCATACAAAATTACTTGGATTTAGTAACGGGAGGGGTTTGCGGGCTCGCTCTAAAGGGGTTGTTGACCTATCGCTTTTAGGCGCTGCTGTTCGTTCTGGATTCAAAACAGTCTCCGGCACAAAAAAAAACAGTGTACAACTGTACCTCATGTCGAGACGCATCTATCCTCATCGAGGGTCGTTTGTTTCAATGGGGCGACTTCAAAAGCTTGAAAACCGCAAAAACTTCGCAGCAGAACTAATAATGTGGCCGCACGTATCTTGCAGGGTAATTTTTGCGTTTTCTTATTGGCCGAGCGCTACGTGGTTGCCCGCAAATCGGAATACTAAAAAAAAATAGAAAAGCGGCGCAGCCGCGTTTCTCGCCCGTTTCTGGCCCGCTTTGGGTCCGGGTCGGGGTCAGGGTTAAGATTAGGGCTCACAGGATTAGGGGCTGGGTTGGGTCTACGCCAGTACCTTGATCCCACCAGAAAGTGCTTCCTAGCTCGCAAACTCGAACATTCTACCTCCCCACAAATTCGCCACCAGATCGTTAGGCGAGCTCAACCTTGGTCGTGCCCCTCTAATTTACAGTAACTTTCAAACATTCAAGTTGATTTTCTATTAATGGAAGGCATCCGACAAGAAAAAAAACTAGGCTTTAATTACAAACAGACCGGTCCAACAAAATACGCCTTCCTCCGTATACAAAACCGGGTGAATTTCTTGAGGGATACCTCCGTGTCCTCAATCAACCCTTTCGGGGCTTCAGAGAAAAACAAATTAAAGAGCGAAACTGACGATTGCAGCATCCTTCTTCACACGAAACAACCCGAGCTGCTACTAACAGATAAGCTAACGACCATGTTACTACTACTGTGTCGAGCTCCAATGCAAGAACCCGCATGACACGCGCATAGCTCGCACAGCTGCCGTGTGCTGCATGCTCGCAACACGAGAAGAACGCGCCTACACTTGGTTTAGTCGCCGAATCATACATGGGCCCCATAAGGGATACGGCGTTAACGCCTTGCCAAATGGAAACCCGTTTTTAGGACAACACTACTCGAAATTAGTACCAGGTATTGTTTAGGGAGGGGTTTGGGGGTCCGAGTGCTCATATCTCGGGGGCTTCAAAATAGGGGGTAGCCACTCTGTACCTGGCATGTACGACACCGCAGCAGAACAAGACCTTAGTACGAACGAGTGAACCCGGTACCAGGTACATAACATCAGGTGCTTGAAAACTGCCGTGCCCATCTTCGCGGGAACAGTCTAAAAATGTTACTTGAAATAAGAGCAGGATGTTATTACAGTGCGAACACTCGTTCTCGTATATAATTACCGGTATAATATGAAAAAAAAAAGTATATTACACAACACCACAGCCGCCGAGTGAGCAACTCTTACTTGGAAGAAGAGCAGGATAATATTGCAGTGCGAATAACTCGTTCCGGCACATAACTATGACAAAAGGTGTTACTACGAGTATAAGAATCAAAATTACACTCCAGCTGTGAGATTGAAGGAGACTTCGTTGAAACTCATATTTGCAAGCTATGTGTGTTACTCCGATCGCGCGTATTACCAACATCAGCAGTCGAGTAGGCGGCCCGGGGACGCCGCGACGAAGGAAGGGACCTTGACTTTCTGTGCTTCGTTTTTTCCAGGGCTTTCTTCACAGGTCGGCTCGCTGCTCGCGGGTCGGATTGATCAGGGTGATCCGGCCCGACCGGTGATATTCGAAACCCTCCCGACCCGACCCGACCCGTAAGATTTCGAACACCTCCTGGCGCGACCCGACTCGACACGCCTTTTTTGGTTGATCTCAAGACCCACCCCACGGGTCGGGTCATGACCCGTGAAAAGCCCTGCCTTTTTCCCACTTTAACCTCTTCAGAGCCCCAAAACCCCTCGCTATATTAATAGGGTTTCCAGTTGTAAAGGCTTCGTCCCTAATACAGTCAGCGGGCATTATATAGTGGATGCAACACACCATAAGGAACCCCTTATCATACAAAATCACGGGTACTGGATGGGACCGTCTCGCCCGCCGCAGGCGACTACTGTTGCTGGGGTGTTCCCGAGGGACGGCATGGGAAAAGGTTCCCGTTTGATTACCGTGGGATGGGAATGGGATGGGAAGGTGGGAAGCCATTCGGTTTGACGGGATGGGACGGGATCGAGGAACGGGGAACGGGTCGGGAAATCGGTTGGGAACATCGTCGGGAATTCGTCCGGGAACATTGTGTCGGGAGAATCACAGCCGACCCAAAAGAGGTAAATAGTACCTGTCAGCAACATAGCATCTGTAGCTTACAGGATTTCTATACCTGGCATGACATTATACTAAAAAAATACAAAAAACTCTCCAGCTGTGAGATCGAAGATAAGATTTCGTCGAAGCTCATCTGTGCAAGCTGTGTGATCTCCGATCGCGCGTATTACTGGGTGTGTGTCCTCATGAAGGATATAGGTTGGCGACTACCCTTAGAACTACATTGTAGCTTGTACCAGGGTCAACAGGGTGATGTTAACCAATCTGTGCGCGGAAACTATAAACCACATACATGTACGATAACGATAACGAAACGACGCAATCCGGCAAAATTCGCACGAAAATATTCGAGGTATTACACATCAGCATATGCCGGGTACCTGGTACGACACCACATGATACGAATAAGAACGACTTCGGTTACAGATTCTCTCATCATCACAAATCAATCTCAATAACACGATGGTTGTACAGGCTAAAAGGCAACACCCCCCATGGGTTCAATTTTTCGAGCCATTAGTTTCTAAAACAAGGGTGGCGGGAGACAGCGAAAATCGTGGGTCGACGATGTGCTTCCGATAGGGTTGGTAATCAACCAAAGAACGGGCTTGATTGGATTTTGGGTTATTTTGGTGTTTTATTACTCGGTTAATAATCATGACTATATGGCTATTTGTCCTGTTTGGCGTTCAGTATAGCACAATAAAACCTACATGTACGTTTTTCATGGTACCTTAGTATAGTGATCCTGAAACCCGTACGATTTATTCATACATACACTAAAAGACATTGACGTTTTGTTTGTCTAGATTTTACAACGGGAATTCTAAAGCGCACACACAATATTTTGTACAGCAATTTAGTACGCCATACTGAAAAAACACACATTGCTTTTACTGCATTTTGGTATCCTATACTAAAAACCATACAAATAGAATAATCACATGATCAAGAACAAGTTGATGTGATTCATGATCAAAAATGCCCACAACTTGAAAACATGATTAATCACGATATTCTTTTTATAAAAATATTTCAAGGACGTCGGCCGTGACTTCGACGAATTTCATTACTAACCCTACTTTTCGTACGACGCATCGTTCGGTGTTTGCATTAATCCCGCTATGAAGACCAGCTTGGACATTCCGACACGGCGGTGCGATGATCTTGTGCGCTAACCGCTAACAAGGTGGCAGCACTGCCATTGCCAAGGCATAGTTCGCTGTCATACCAATGTTGCCCCTAATGTGACCACGGCCATCGCTCTAGCAGCAGCAGCAGCAGCAGCAGCAGCAGCAACGGCAGCAGCAAACATGATCAACAAGCATGCAAGAGTGCAAGCATGCTAGCTAAGAAACAAGCAGAAGAAAGTGCACAACCGAAAGCCCAAAAGCAAGGTCATAAGCAAACAGACAAGCGAGCACGCAGACAAGTAAGGTCGCAAGCAACCTCCCAAGCAAGCCGACATTAGCAAGCTCACACGCAAGCTCACACGGAAGCTCATACGATAGCTGACACGGAAGCTCACACGCAAGCTCACACGGAAGCTCACACGCAAGCTCACACGGAAGCTCACACGCAAGCGTAAAAGAAAACTCGTACGCAAAGTCACACGCATGGCCCCAAGCGAGGTAACAAGCAAGGCCACAAGCAAGCGTTACAGTATCCCCTCTCCCCCGCTAAGGCGTTCTGATAGATAGCAAGCGTTCCCTCATCATGTCTGGTAGACTTCATGAGGATCGCCCCCATCGCGCAAGAACTGTGCATTACACCGTTACACCGTACCACGTGCTTGTGGCCTTGCTTGTGACCTTGCTTGTTACACCGTACCACGTGCTTGTGGCCTTGCTTGTGACCTTGCTTGAAGGCTGGCTTGCTTTAGACCTTTCTTGAGAGCTTGCTTTGTGAGCTTGCTTGCGAGCTTGCTTGCAAACTTGCTTGCGAGCTCGCGTTAGGGCTTGCTTGAAGGCTTGCTTGTACGCTTGCTTGTGCGCTTGCTCGTGAGCTTGCTTGTGGGCTTGTCAGAGCTTGCTTGCGAGCTGTATGGTATCCCCTCTTACTCTTTGCAGCGATACGATTTGTAGCAAATACCCACTCATGATACCTGGCAGGCAACATCGCCTCAGCTTATGAGGATGCGATCGCTCACAAGCAGGCTCACAAGCAGGCTCACAAGCGACCTCACAAGCAAGCTTACGAGAGCAAGTTCGCAAACAAGCTCACGAGCAAGCTCGAAAGTTCACAAACAAGCCCATCAGCAACGGTGTTCCACACACCGTACAGATCACGATCTAGATCAAAGATTTCATGAGACGGTCAGTCAAGGGAAAACGTCCAGCGGTCAAGGGTGTCAAACCAATCCTTCCACCCTAAAACCTACTAGTTTACCATCAGACAAGCAATTTTTTGGGAAAATTGCCGTCTGTCAAGGGTTGGAAGTGCCGTCTCCTGACATCTTTGATCTAGATCGTCTACATCAGATAGTTGCCGTAAAAAAAAAAATAACTGCTGTATGTACAAGAGCCGCATCATACAGATCTCAATCCACAACGTATGCGCAAGAGTCGTGCCATAACTACCTCAACCGGAAAACATCACCAGGTATCTACATCACGCATACGACAAAAAAAAAAAAAAAAGGGAAAGCCATACCATACACATCCCAACCCACAAGAAACATGACACACCGCTTTTGATAGCGTATACAACAAAAATATGGGATATACCTGTCCCCGAATCCCTGGTGGGGAAAAAAAATGATCCGGTTTGTCTGTAGATCCGGCAGATACTATCAACCAGGCATCTATGTAAATATCCAGAAATATTTACATCGTGTAACGGTGTAAGATTTGTTCGATGCGCGCAAACTTCCAAACTCCAAAGCGCGCACAAGTTCACAGAGGGGACCCATCACACTCGGGTAAGTTGTTGTCGGCAATGGCCGACCCCTCGATTTTGGTCAGCGTGGGTATCAGGCCGCTTCGTGGGCCCTGCCGGCGGCTACTTAACGTATACCGTAGCTCCCGCATTTCAAGAGCCCCGTCTTCGGACTATTTTGGCCAAAAAGCGCGATCCCCTATCGTCGTACGCCTCCCGCGAGTCAGTTTTTTTCAGCCAAAAAACGCCTCCCTATCCCCCGACAGAAACAAACGATGAAAGAAAAAAAAAAAACGTCAGCTGTGAGTGCGATCAATTTAAGGGTCGATACTCATCTTTGCAAGCTGCGCGATACTCCGGTCGCGTGTTTTGGTTTATTATTTGAAGATGTGTCATTCCCCATGGGTTTTGTCAAGGGCTACTTCGTTCCATAGTCACTCTGCGCACTGACACTATATACCAGTAACTCGTATGGAGAGATACAAAAGCTGAAACTAAACAACTTGGTCGCGGCATACTATCCCAGTCGCAGCACAGCAAGCGCCCACCAGCAAGCTCACGACCCCACGAGCAGAGTTCATAAGCGCGCCAGCAAAAAATCCCAAGCTCCCTAGCCAACAAGCAAGAAAACATGCCTCGCAATGCGTAACGACGACTCACTCACCTCCAAATATGAATATGCTGTCGTTGAGGACAGCCGCGGCATGAAGCGATCGTTGGCATGGTGCCCCTCCGTCCGAGGCACACTCCACCTTCGACCACCCCCAGACAGCCGACATCGCTCACTATTAATAAGCACCCAGCAGTACCTGGTACAGCAGCGGCAGCATGGGTTTGTTAGTAATACCGATTTCTTCAATTTCTTACCGGTTTGGTGGTATATTTCCGCTTTGGCACGGATCGGCGTCTTGGCACGGATCGGCGCCTTGGCGCGGATCGGGGTCTTGGCACAGGGGTGCGGGAAAAAAGCAATAACCCTTTATTCCGGTTGTCGCACAGGGATCGGCGTCTTGGCAAAGGGGTGCCAAGACGCCGATACTTGTGCGCTGGAATACGGTATTGCGGGAGCATTCAACTTGGGCTCCACCGCTGCATTTTGGCACCGTGACGGTGCTCACGTGCATGTGGAAGCCTGTTTTCTTACGGTTACCGTGTCATTATCATCATGATTACGATCATCGTTGTTATTGGTTGTCTTATTATTGTTAGCTTTTTGTTGAAATGGGTAAACGGTATCCACTCAACCAAGAACGCGAATAATCCACACGAAAGCACACGACTGCAACGCACGGACTAGAATCATTGCACAGAGGTGTACGTTAAAAATTAGGATCAGACAATATAACTCGATTTCCACACAGGGACGTGCATCTTGGCACATATCGGCGTCTTCCCACCCCTGTGCGAAATCCAAGAACGAATCATTCACAAGACCGCACAGGGTCCAAGACCCCGACACTTAGCGGGTACAGCTAGAGCTGTGAATCGGCAGGAGTTCACGATTACAAACTATTCGGTAGGTGCCGCGAGGCAACTAACTGACTTTAGTCAGCAAGTCGGCTGGCGAACCCAGCTGGTGGCCAGCCGACTTGCGCACTTAAGTCAGGCGAGCAAGGTGAGCCAAACTACTGCAGTTCCCCCCCGTCGAGGGGGGGGCGTCTAAAAAACGAAACAATGCACGCCGCATTAAACAGTCCTTCCTCCCAATACCTGGTAAGTCCGATAGACGCCACCTCAGGGAAACGACTAAATAGTAGCCCGCCTAATCACTAGTTGGTGACTCAAGTCGTACCGACTCACAGCTCGAGGTACCAGTAATACCGTTAGGGTGGTATAATCGGTTTGGTGGTTGGTTGGTATTACCGGGTTCGTGGTATCATCGGTTTGATGGTAACACCGGTTGATTTGGTGTTATTTACCAGCTGGTATAATCGGTTGGATTGGGCGTTCTTCAGCAGCTGGCGATATATTTGTGTATCAGTCACGTACTGTTGTGGTAGCTCCTTCTCGAACCGAGCGCTGGCTGGCCTCCTGATTGATTGGCTTGCTTATCTGATTGGCTTCCGTTTCCGATTAATTGCGTCTTTTCATCTGGCTTGCTTTTCCGATCGGCTTTCCGACTGGCTTGCGTTCCCGGATGGCGCGCATTTCCATTAGCCTTTACCGACGGGCTAGTTCCGATTGGCTTACCTTTCTGATCGGCTTGCTTTTCCGATGGCCTGTTTTTTCGATTGGCTTGTCCTTGCGATTGGCCTGTTTCTCCGAGTGGCTTGCTGTTTCGATTGGCTTGCTTTTCCGGTTGGCCTGTATTTTCCAATGGACTTGCTTTTCGATTGGCCTGCTTTTCCGAAGCGTGTCCGACCGCCCTTGCCTTTGCCCCAATTGCGCTCCCCCTTCCCTCTTTCCTTCGCTTGTCTTGGTTAAGCCGAGCCTAAGCCTGACCTTGCCTTGCTTCGCCTTTCCCAGCCTATCTTACCTGTGTCTGGCCTAGCCCTCTTGCATCCGCTGCCGCTGCAGCCGCTGCTATTGGGGGGAGGAGGGTGGAACGAAGGGGGGGGGAGGCGGGGAGGAGGGGAGGGCGGGAAGGGGAGAGGGCGGGAGTAGGGGGGGGGGTCCGTCTTCTAGTCAATAATGATGCTGCTGTTGTAACTCAGCACTGTATTTTGGCTAAAACTACGTAAATAGTGGAGAGGAGGAGTTGTAGTGCTAATTGTTAGATTAATATAGTAAATGCTACTGCTGCACGTATACGATTTACAGGTTTGTACGCGAGTGGTACTAATTTTACTTTTGTACGGCAGTACTGTACAACCAACAGGTGCCAGATACCCGACGAGTGGTGGGTAGCAGGTAGTCTGCACAGGTACACAAACAGCAGTATACCTGGTACAAGTAGCATCGAATTCGTAACTCCGAATTTGGTTGCAGTTGTAGTTGTAGTTGTGACGATGTTCTGCATTCTGCAGGCAGCAGGCAGCAGCAGCAGCAGAAATAAATTCCCACGTCTAAACCTCTTCTCGTACGAGTACGAGGTAGCGTCACAATGTCATACATACGTAAAAAGCAAGATTATTCGCCCCTCCTCTAAATCTTATTTGACAAAAGATGAAAGATGAAAAAAAAAGAGCAGCAGACCGCAGCAGCAGTACAGATGTACTGAACACGCGACTACCGGTCGCGAAAGCAACTGAGTTAAATCGACACACGACGCGTACGTATGAAAATACGTGGAAGTGTGGTGATTTTTCCCTATTCGGCGGAGGATGAAAAAAAAAAAAAAAAAATGTCCGAATCGAATACACTACTATACGAGGGTGCATGTGTTCTGCCCAGAGTAGCACACTGCTGACATTTTCACTCATGTACATCCAGCGCAACCAGTGTCCGCGCCGATGCCTCCTACAGCAGTAGTAGAGAGACGAGCTCTGTTGTCATCTGTTAACCTGCTGTAATGCCAGGATAGTACGACACCGTATCATACACACGCCGATTACTCGTACAGCATCGGCGACACCACTTCGCACGGCATTATAGGAACCATTTGTACATGAATATGAATACCAAACACTCCTTACATTTCCGTCCAGAGTCCATAATGGTACAGAGCAACGCACGCTGCTACGGCCGGTTTAGGGGTGAACCTCTTATTACTGGTGTAGTGTCGAACTGCAAATACAAGGAATTCTACCCGTGCGACAGGTGCGAATGTAGCATGCTCAACCGCTTCGTATGTACCAGGTATGCTGCAGGCTGACGCTTGACACAATGAAAAACGGATGGTGAAAAAAAAAAAAAAAAACTCCGGCTTCGGTAAGGAGGATACGACCGCGCTCACTGAGTCCAACAAGTTCTTAGGGCTTTAGCGCCCATTCTCTCCCTACAGCGTAGCATTCCAGTTACGGTGGTGGTGGTAGGGTAGGGAGGGAGGGAGGGAGGTTCGATTGTATTGGTCCTTCAAGGGGCCCGTGTTACTACTGCTGCCGCTGCTCGTACGAGGTGGCGAGGGGAGGGGTAAAGAGGGCGGAGAGATAAGGGTTACTACGGCTCGTGCTACCGCTGCAGCTGCTGTTCTGCTGACGCCGCCGCCGCCGCTGCTTCTACGATACCGCTACTACTGGTGCTGCTGCTGCTGCTGCTGCCACTGCTGCTGCCGCTACTACTGGTGCTGGTACTGCTGTTGCTGGTACTGCTACTGCTGCTGCAGCTGCTGCTGCTGCTGCTGCTGCTGCTCGAGCGGGGCGTGTCCAGCGTCCAATCGACTCGATCGGTGTTTTTTGGAACAGTATTCGCCAGTCAGTACATCTGGTGAACATTTTTTCAGTGTGTATTCCGGACAACTACGAGGACGTACCAGAACGTGGTCGTATTTGAAAACGAATTGAAAATAGAAAATAGAACACACTCGGAGCAGTACATGCGAAAGAGAAGCTGAAACGATTACGACTCGAAGGTCGCTTCGTAACCACTTGCTTTTACTCAAACTACACACTGCTACTCGTATATTACCACGAGTGCCGTGCCGCTATGCATGATAGATATGACGAACCCCTACGCAGCAAAAGGGCAGGATAATATACCTGGTACACACCAAAACCTTCATACAGATGGGAGACACCCAAACCTGACACCGGTCATCCCGTCACAAAAGAGCAAGACAGGGCTCCAGCCCATCGTCTGTACGCCCACTAAAAATATCAAATATCAAATGGGGTTTTGCTACAGATTAAATTGGTTGAAATGGGTTAGCCTTGTTGAAAGCCGTTCGCTTGCACGACCCGCGCACGATAGAGCAAAAAACATCAAAGCATGCCAGATGGACTCTCGGGGAGTCCGGCCATGGCGTCGATGTGTAAACACTTGGTAGTAAACACACTGACCTCACTCACTCGGACCCAATTATGGTCGGATTGCGGTGTGCCGTGGCCTTCCCAGGGCGATCTGGATAAATGCCAAGCAATAACCTGCTCAGTGCCTATATGACGCAAGGCACCGGGCTTCAACGTAAAGCTTTCAAAATCATAGATAGGCTTCGCTGCGTGGTGTTGAAGGGGAGATGTCGATGAGGATAGAGTACGCAGCTGTACGGGACAATAGGCGATACAAAAAAGGAGATCGACGTCTCCGGTGGGCGAAAAAGCGCGCAAGACATAAGAGAAAAAAAGGACCACCCGCAAAGTCCGAGAGCATGATCGGGAGGCATCGGCTAGGCTGTGCGGTTGGCACCTAAAGGGTGAGGTCTGTTTAGCAAACTTAAGTCCCCACAAGGGGCATTTTCGTTTAGGTATAGGTTGCCACACCTATCCGAGCACCCACTTCATTTCACCTTTTCCGTGTTTCGGTTGACGTTGTGCGACCCAACAGCAGCGATTTTCTGACCAAGCTGTGCCGAAGAGCTTCGCCGGATGTTCCCTGCGCGGCCGCCTCACTACGCTCCCGGGCTCCAGCGCCGGGGTCTGTTGCCTGTGAGGTCGTGTGCGACTCCCCCTGATCGTGTGTACCCTGCTGCTGGCACGAGCTGTGCGTAACTTCTCTGATATGGTGTGCGTTTGAAACTTCCCCTCTTCCCTACAATCACTATTCTGAAAACCGCCTACCTTTGTTGAAACCTTTTTGTCTCACTCCACCCCTCAAACTCACGGAAAACGGAAAACTCTCCAAGCTTGCTCGTACTTTGGGGGTGGTGCGAGGCACGAATACACCACGGCCGACGATTAGGTGAGTGTAGGATGACCTAGAGTACCCGGGAGATCTGGTAGCCAAGGCTCTCGAGAACCCACCGGAGACCTGCCGAGTTTTGCACCTCGCGAATTGGGGATCCAAAAATGGACCAACAGGCACACGCGCAACGATAATTTATCAGCAGCAGCAAATGAAAACATACTGAAAAAACACCTGCTGCTGGTACAGCAGAGTACCGCTATGGTGAACCAAGAACCAACTATAAGCGGAAAGACTGCTCATTGTAGAACAGCAGCAGCAGAAGCAACAACTATAGAAGCAGCAGCAACGACGATAGCAGCATCAGTGACAACGACAGTAGCCGCAACACCATCACCAGCGGCAGTAATGGCAGCTATAGCGGGAGCGATAATAGCGGCAGCACTGCAGCAGCAGCATCCACATCTTTGAACAAGCATACGGCGTGTGCAGCGGTAGTACCTGATACCCTTACCCTCCTCCCTCTCTGCACACCTTTCCCTCGTTCCACGCTCCTCGCCAAGCTACACCATCTGGCACCGCCAAGCTTCTCCAACAGCAGCAGCAGCAGCAGCAGCTACTCGTCGTGTACCATCACAAACAACACCAACAGATAGACGAAACAAGAAACAAGCAAAGGATCATCTCCGACAAAAATATAAGATTCTCATAAGTAGCCTCCAAAGGTCTCAAACTCTAGCATAAAAAACCGAGCAGGAGTGCCAGCCTGGGCTGCTTCTTGCACGTTCAACATGGCCGGGCTCCTCAACAAGCTCAAGAAGAGCAAGAGCCCCGAACAGCTTGTTGCCTCCATGGTGGAAGCGCTCGACCAGGGACAGGACATCAACCTGGCCAAGCGCCTGAGCCAGATCAAGTTCATCCTGTACGGGGAGGAGGAGAGGGACCCGGACGAGGCCAGGTTTGTTGTACTTTGTTTTCATCTTGATCTCAGTGTGCCCGTAGACGAAAAAAATATGACTGGTACCAAGGTATACGTATACAGCCGTGTCCCGCATAGTGCGGTATCCTTTACTGTGTGCGCCCGTTTTAGTGCGGTGATAATCGCTTGCCACGTTGTCCCATGTTGTCGTTATCTAACATTACCTCTTGTCCTGTATAGAGTACAAAGTACTAGTACCTGGCATATCACTATGCCCGGGTAGGTTGGGGTTCCAATTTTCGTGCGGATATTGCCGTGAGGGACCACGAGTGTACTTTAGTTCAGTAGAACTCTGGTCCCGCCGTAATGCGGTAGCCTTTGGTGCGGGCTCCCGGTTTAATGCGGTGAAACCCGCTCGCTTGTCTTGAGCTCGTCCTTCGTAGTGCTGTACCGCACTAATGCTGTCCCGTTATTCTTCGGGGTAAGGTAACCAGCTGTAAGCCCTATGCCCGTTCGCTGTTCGAGGCCCCTCTAGTGCTGGGTATTTTACTGGTATTTTCATCTGGCAAGGCACTCACTCCACTGCTGTTACGTAGTGCTTCGTGTATGATATAATTATTAAATAGTGCTGTACCTGGTGCTCCGTGCTCAGGAGCATTCAATACCACTGCAACTGCTGTGTCCGTGTTTGTCTAGTAACATAATTTTACCGGTCCTTACATTTTGGGACAAAACCGAGTGTAGCAGTTGTTGTTGTTGTTCTCACATTAACGCGCATAATCAAGTCCGTGGTCAAAGGACAGGCTCCAGTCACTCTGGAGCTGAGGAATACCCCAGGGAAAAAACACCAACAACTCAAGGCGGTACACGCATATATCACAGCTGACGCAATTCATGCCTCCACCAGAAACATATAAAAGTGAAATCGGGAGTCAGTCTACGATGTGCCAGGTCCATACCGGTGCGTACGTCTCTCACGCCTGGAGAAACCGACTGTATACCGCAGTATACACACTCCCATGCCGGCACGTACGTTGTGAATTCAGTTCGTGTTCAGTATCATACCAGTGCGTATGCATTGGTTTTGTTTTGTGTTTTTTCAATGATTTCACAAGAATCAATGTTAATATGTTAATATTAGCATAATTCTCTCGTTAACGGTATTATTCCACTCTCCTGGTACATTTGATGTTGAAATTCGAGTCGTATTTGCACGTATAACATATTTTTACACGTACGACAGATGAAGCAAGATGAAATACCGCGTTTTGTTGTGTTTCTTTCGAATTGGTTCTTCATTAGTATCTGCGCCTTTTTGGGAGGGAGAATTCCCGAGTCTAGCACGCCCACTGCAGTCACCCTTTTTCTGCAGTACTTCCTCGTGTCAGACTATAAACACTCCTCTCCCTCCCTTAACTCCGACCAGTCCTACTGCTACACACACAGTCTCGGACAGCCGAGTCCCCAAGATGGTACAATACCATTCAACTCCTCCACCCCGAGGCCTGTCCAACGACTGTTTATTTCTGGCCCCACTGCGTCCCTTGTCCCGGTTCTCTCTGAGGACAACTGTCCTGCCGAGCTAATTTACGAGACACTAGTCCAGAATCTTCCATATTACTACGAGTATACACTTTATACGCATCCGATTTCCACCTCCCTTCCCTCTGGATTACCCTTTCCGGCATCCCACCCCCTGCGGCCAAGCGCGACGCGCCCCCAATCCGGAGCGAGTGTAGTGCGAACTCTGCTGGGTCTTGCCCAGACTCAGCGACTACTTCCCGCAACGCTCGGAGTGCTTGCCCGTAAGTCCACACTGCCACGTTTTCCGACTGCCGGTAAGACGCTAACGGCGCTGCACTCGGCAAGTTCGGGTGAAGAGACATAAGTTCCACAAGCAGCACAACAGCGCCACCACCCTCGCGCGAGCTGGAGCCCACGCCCCGAACGTCCTTCCGCGTTCGAACTAGTATGTTACCTGCTTGACCCTGGTCCCCTTTGTGACCGCGGAACCGTATCTCGACCAAATCTGCTTCCCGCCATCGCAAAAGGGCAACTGCTGTCTCCCCGAGTAAAACGCGACATCCCCTCGAGTTAAGCAATGCACCTGGTGCACCACACCGGTATCCGTCGCAAATAATTCATCGGACCGCGTCATCAAAAAATACCCCAGAGCTAGACAGAGCCAAAGGACCCGGCCGCCCCTGCCCCAGGACGCACCAGTGTTTCCCCTTCCAACAGCATGTCCCATGACACCGGGCGGCGCACGCGCGACTTCGTACCAGCTACCGCATGAGCCCGAGATATCCCGCTGAACACGCGTTCCAGCAGTGGTGATTTGGTCGGGAGCTCCATGCCTACCTCTACGCGATGAAAATATTGCATTGCAGCAATCTTACTCTTAATCGTGCCGACCTTATTCCCTTCCGCCGCGCAACACCAAGCAGCGAAATCCACTAGCGCCCAGACCATGTCACTCACGGGGGTGTCGCCCGCAAAATACAGAGCAGCGCCCGTCAACCCTCGAAATTTGATCCAAGACCTGAAAGATGACACTTAAGTGCGCTGAGACGAGCCCGCAACTGACCCACGGATGTACTGGACGCTAATATCCCTGTACACAGGTCTCTCCCATGCTGGCCCAGGTCCTGCTCCTGCCAATTGATGTCCGGACGATATTCGCGGAGGTGTCTGTTAACATTGTCACGTTCCCATCGAGAAATACCATCCGCCAACGTATTCGCGACGCCTTTCACGTGTTTCGCGCGAAAATACCACCCGCTGCGCATTTCCAAGCATCCTAACATACGCATCAAAGTTCCCGATCTAGGCTCTTTCCCCCCTCGACATTTGCTTATCCAATGTACCGCCGCCATGTTATCGCCCAGCATTAGCACATTCTCGCCCCCAAACCGCGGCCTTGAGCCGGCGCCTACGACCAACGCCCACGCCGTGACAACCATCCCCAGCAGTTCGAGGACGTTAATTGAAAGGTCGTCGTGACCCTGGACATGCTCGCTTAGCCGAGACTTTGCTTTCCGGTCTAGATCAAACCGCCACCACGCCCCTGTTCCCAAGCAATACCCTCCCACGGCCGTTCCCGACGCATCGGACACAAGCGTACGCGAACGGCGCTGCAGGAAAAACGTATGGAGCGGCGACGACAAATGGCACCCCAATCGTGCGAATTCCTCGCTCATCATCAACCGCCAAAAACCAACGTCCGCATGAAACTCTTGGCCGAGGGCTAGCCGTCCTCCCCTTCGACCGCGGACTGCTACCGCCGAGCTTCTCCCGCCACCGCTTTACGGGTGGCAGGCCAAGCTGGTTAAGCATGCGGCGAACGAAAAACTTACCCGGCCGCACCACTTCGCTAGCATACAATAACTTCCCGAGCAGCTCCCGTACCTCGGATTCTAATGCATACCGACGACTCCGCGGCCACTTGAGGATCCCCGTCAACTTAGCCACTTTAGCCTTGGTGAGCGATATAGTCATTGCTACCTAATCAATTTCCCACCCAAGGACTTCCAACTGAGTATCCCAGTCAGTAATTTTGTGTTTCGACAAGAGTGGGGGGTCTGTTGGAGCGCGATCGCCAAACAAGCGGAAGTGATCGGACGCTAAAGACGCCGATGCACACAAACAGCGATCGCCAGAGGGATACCATTGCACCTCAACGGAAACACCATCATCGACGTAAAAGCGCACGAAGAAAGAATCATCCGCGCCGCCCCCCCGCCCAGGAGGGGCGACGTAACCCGGCGGCAGCGCCGCTGCTCTCGATTCGCAAGGCGGCCTCACAACAACGTGCCGTGTCGCCTCGCGACCGCTGTCGGTGCACACTGCACCACGATAGGAAGTGTTATTGTGAGCATGCTCTAACGCCGACGCAAACAAACACCAAAAACCTGGACTGTTGCGCCAACCAAATTGGAGTCGCCGGTCGACCACAACCAAGCCACCGAAAACGTATCCAAACACAGGCTTGCGCGTTATCTCAACTGGCACTTGCCGAAACGCATCCTTCACATCCATTTTGCTCAGCACGATGCGTGCCCCGCGACCGAATCGTTGCCGCAGATACAGGATACGCCATATAATATCGCGCAGGACGTGACCGAGCTCACACTCAGGAGCCGACGAAAAATCGGTGTCTTCGTTGACGCTTATCGTTGACGGGCCGCTCGAGAACATTAAATCATGCACCACGCGCAATTTCGTACTGGATTTGATTACTGCTAGCGGCGAGACACGCAGACCCGGTATGCATGCCGCCGCCTCGCGGGGGAAGACGAACGCGCGGCCGAATTTAACGTCGTCACGGATCTTGTCAGTAATTTCATCCACGAATCCATCCGCGCTGCTATGATTTGAGTATCGTAGCGCGAAGGCCAGGTCCCCCCCACTAGCGACACGCACCGGAACCCCACGCTCCGCAAGACATACGAGTTGTGCGATCTCGGGAAAATGTTTCTCGCCCCCAAACCAATCCTGGATTCGCGAAGGATTCAGACACTGCCCCGAAAACACGCGTTCCGGTTTCATCATGCAATCAAACTGGCACTCGTGTGCTTGTAAAAACAGCAGTAACGCATTCGCCACGCGCTGCAAAGCTCGTGTAGCAGCTACTCGGTCCGTATCGCTCCCACTCGAAAGGTACCGCCAAGCTGCTACGCACTTGTTTAAACCCTCCGCCTGCCGCCGAGTACTGTAACCGTGCTCAGACCGGCTCGGGCACGCCCGGTCCTGTTCCTGAGACAACGTTGCCACACCCCCAACGTTGCTCACCCCACTGTCCTCGAGGCGAGGGCCGACCCCACCTTCGTAAACTGGCCTCGGCCGCGAAAGTTCGGCCCCCATGACTTCCTCTACGGACACAATCGGACCTACGCGCTCGACACCGCACTTCCCCCCCCTGGGCACACCTGAGTTTGACCTTGTGACCGACCCCGGCATGACGAGCTGCGGCCTTGCTCCCGAGGTCGGCCCCGCCCGCAGGCGGGGCCCGCACCCCTATTTCCCGTCTCCCGCCGCTGTGCCCGCAGCCGCTCCTCCTCCTTGCGCCCCCGCCGCCGCTTTCCCCGCGGCAGTCGAGCTCTCCTTCGCCCCCCCTGCTTTCCTAGCGCCCGCCCCCTTGCCAGCCGCCCCCCCCGGTTTGACCGTAATCGGTTGGTCAAGCTGATCAACTCCGACCTGACTGATTGGAGCTCGGAATTATTTCGGGCGGGAGTGATCGCGGGCTCAAATTGGTTGGAACCACCTGCCGTGGGGCAGCTTCCCGCTGTGGTGGTGCCGATATGGACTCGACTGGACGCCTTCCTCAACTCCGGGGGGTTGATGCACGTGGAGGAACAGGCAGCCGAGCGCCAACGCTCCTCGGTGGCGTGGGGGCATGTTTGGAGATGCTTCTTGAACCTCCCTTTCAGCTTCGAGACGCGGTACGATTTGGGGTGGAACGACGTCTTGAGGCGCTGGGCCGCCTCGGGGTGTAAGCCCATCACCACGGCCATGGCTGGCTCGATTTGGGCTGGGCCGCCTCGGGGTGTAAGCCCATCACCACGGCCATGGCTGGCTCGGGGATGATGGGCTTACACCCCGAGGCGGCCCAGCGCCTCAAGACGTCATTCCACCCCAAATCGTACCGCGTCTCGAAGCTGAAAGGGAGGTTCAAGAAGCATCTCCAAACATGCCCCACGCCACCGAGGAGCGTTGGCGCTCGGCTGCCTGTTCCTTCACGTGCATCAACCCCCCGGAGTTGAGGAAGGCGTCCAGTCGAGTCCATATCGGCACCACCACAGCGGGAAGCTGCCCCACGGGAGGTGGTTCCAACCAATTTGAGCCCGCGATCACTCCCGCCCGAAATAATTCCGAGCTCCAATCAGTCAGGTCGGAGTTGATCAGCTTGACCAACCGATTACGGTTGGCAGGGACCATCATAATCTGGAAATAGTCCAGAGCGTGCTCCCGGATCACCCCTATCCCCTTCTCGAACGCCCCGGCTAGGATTTGGAGGCGTGCGGCCGATGCCGGGTGGCCAATGCCATAGCCTACCACTGTGCACACGGCGTGCGAGAGGATGGCGAGTTGGTCCGCCAGCGGGAACCTGGATTCGGCAATGCTGTTCGCGGTGGCGCTCCGAGGCATGTATTCTGCGACATCGAATCCCGAGAGCGTTTCCAGCAGGGTGGCGATATCACTGGTTACCAGCACCCGTTTCTGCAGCAGGTCCTGGATCTCCTGGCGCTTCGCTCCCGTCAGCGAAGACCGTTCTCCGGCGATCATCCAGTACTTGCGGGACGTCGGGTTCTGCCATAGCCCCAAACGTGCTTTGGCCGCCATTTTTTCCGCGTGGCTCCCTGGCCCAGCCACAGGCAGCGGAGCCGCGCCACCCGGTGGCTCGCCTGGCCCAGTGACGCCCGCGATCGGCCCTGCTGGCCCCTCGGCAATGCCCACCGGCGCGCCCTGCTGAGCGACCCCGCCTCCTGCGGCCTGGCCTGGCACGACGGCGTCCTGCAGCATGCCCTGCATCTGGGCTAGCATGTCCGCTTGCTGGTCCGGACGTGCATCGACGTTGTGAAGACCTGCTTCCACGAAAGCACGTAGAGCGCCGAGCTCCATCTGGCCCTACGCCCCTCCTTCCGGCCCGGGGCCATCCTCCTTGTGCTCGGCCCCAGAGCCGGGCTCGGCGACGCCGCCAGGCCCCTCGTCCTGCCCACTCATCGCGTCGGTAGATCACCCGGCTTGCGGCTCCGTTTGAGAATTGTTTTTTTTTTTGTTAATCCCCTGTAAAACAAACTGTTTTTGAAAAAAAAACACGGGAGAAAAAACTTGCCCTCCGGCTCTCCGCGAAGCTGAAGAAAAACCACTGATTAGCCAGTCACTATTCTTACGTAGCTTCCACCGCCTGTTCTCCCCACTGCACACTGTCTTCGAATCGTGCAAGTCGGCGGTCCTACGCGTACCACTTCTTCTGCTCTACGTATTGTATACCACGGCAGAAAACCCGAATGCTCGCAGTTGTGTGATCGAAACGGTTGGCTCGTCGCGGAAGAACGCCTTCCAACTTAATAAGAACTCCTCAATTCTCTCTTTTACAACAAAATCCAAATTGATACTTCGTCCCAATCTTCCACTTTATTCTGTTAATATTCGTTGAGAAGTCGTCTCAGCTTTTTTGCTTTTTTTACACCCAAGCAGGATGACGAGAGTTCAAATTTCAAATTTCTTTTTTTTTCTTCTGAACATTGAAGAAACCGAACTAAAATGTAACATCTAAAATTACTTCTAGGTATATCGTATTTTTTGTGTGTGGCGTGTGTTGACCAATGAAACATCCAGAAGCGTCAGCAGTTGACCAATGAATGGGGGGCTTTATCGAATGAGTCGTGAGTGGTAATTGGTAAGCTCTACTGCTGCTGTCTACTGCTACGAGTGCCTGGTATGATATTATAGCAAAATCGGTAAAATAACATATTCACCAGTAAAACCCTCTCGATTGTCTGACCTTTAGATTAGACGTGGGCACCGGATAGCTTTTCCGTCAAACCGAAAACCGGACAGGAGGCGTTAACGACGAAAAGACCGGGAAGGGTGGAGAGAGCTTGTTGTGATGTCACAGCAGTGTCTTGTTGGTTCGCTTTGGCGAGAATGTAGTTGTCGGGAGGCGTGTTGGTAAAAGCAAAATGACAGCAGTGTTCTGGTCGCTTTGTTGAGGAGACACTTATCGGGAGGCGTGTGTTGATACCAGAATCACAGCAGTAGTGGTTTTGTTGGCTCGCTTTGGCGAGAAGGCAGTTGTCGGGAGGCATGTGTTGGTGGGAGCTGAATATTAGTGGCTTGGTGGCTCTCCTTTGAGAGAAATTAGCTATTGGGAGGCGTGTGTAAATGGGAGCAAAATCACAGTGGTTAGGTGGCTCGCTTTGGCGAGAAGGCAGCTATCTCGAGGCATGTGTAGGTGGCAGTAGCCTTCGCGATGTTCTCACCCCACAAATCATACCGGATAAAGTACAAGATATATTTCGATTTTCAAGATGGTCCGCGCATTTTTCATCAGTTTTCCAAAACGTGCGGCGAAGCCGCGCCGGGTCCGAGCCCTAGCCTGGGTTAGGGTTAGGGTTAGGGTGGGTCGACGCCCTGTCGCGATTTGCCCAAAAAAAAACACAAAAACATAATAAACAGCTTTAAAACCTCTTCTAACGTGAAATGTATTTGGTACTTTATTTGGTACGATTTGTGGGACAAAGCCGGTGAAGGCGCCTCTGTCGGTGTAGGTGGTAGAGAATTCACATTGATACTGGTTTGGTAGTTCGCTTCGCCGAGAAGGTAGTTGTCGGGAGACGTGTGTTGGTGGGAGCTATATCGCAGCGCATTTGGTGGCTCGCTTGGCGAGGTTGCACTTGAGAGGAAGTCTTGTGCTGGTGGGAGCTGCGTCACAGCAGTGTTTTAGTGTCTCGCTTTGGCGAGAAGGCAGCTATGGGGAGGCGTGTGTGGTTGGGAGGTGAATCGCAGTGGTTAGGTGGCTCGCATTGGCGAGAAGACAGTTATCGCGAGGTGTGTGTTGGTGGGAAAAAAGTCAACGGTGTTTTGTTGTCTCCGTTCGGCGACAAGGCAGTTATCGGAAGGCGTCTGGTGGTTGGAGCCAAATGAATGTGGTTTTGTGGCTCATTTTGTCGGGAAGGCGGGAATCGGGGGGCTTGCGGTGGTGGGAGCTAGATCACAGCGCTTAGGTGTCTTGCTTGGCGAGATAGCACTTCAGAGCAAGTCGTGTGTTGGCGGGAGCGTAACGGCAGTGTTTAGGTGGCTTGCTTTGGCGAGGAGGCAGTAATCGGGAGACGTGCCTTGGTTGCAAAATCAAAGTTGTCCGGTGGATCGCTATGCCGAGAAAAAACAGTAACTGGGAGACGTGTTGTTGGCGGTAATTCCCAATGTTTTGGTGTCTCGTATCAGCCAGACGCAACTTTTGTACGGTGTATGCCACCTGCAGACGCTGAATAGGTCAGCGGGCTGAGTTCTATTCCGTGTGTTGCTTTATCGTGTGTCGTTAAGCTTGAACCGAGTACAGCCCCTCCTGTGTAAGGCGGTCAGTTGTCAAAAGTCCTGCGTACCCAGTCAGTGTCACGCATACGTCTCCTCGTGCAACATCATTGGGAGAGTCGTCCCACCCATTATGTTGGTCTCGAGTACGTCCTACTCGAGTCTCGTATCGTAGCATAATTTATGTTCCTTCCCCCCGTGGCTACTCGTACTGTGACTGTTGCCGGCGCGCGGGCCCGCATGTCGTTCAAGGCGTTGATGGCGCCCTACAGCGGCTCAAACCGGGTACAATATGCTGCGTCGTACACAGATTAACGTATTATACATACATGAAGACGAGGCCTGAGCAGTGGAATCTCAAGAAGCGCCACATATTTGCACTATATATAGCAGCATACCACGTAGGCACTAAGCGTGTACCGGTAGCATGTATCAGCTACCTACCAGGTGTGTGCCAGTGGAAGTGTAGGCAGCGTTACGAACACTATAAGAGGAGGGCAGGCATTAAAACAGGAGTAAGACTAAACTGTAGTTGCACTGCTGACACACGCTTGTAGTCGCGTACAGGTGGGAGGTATGCATTCAAGATGTTACCCGTGCCTTTGCTCGACAACGTACTTACACGCACGAGGTAGGTCTGTATTCAAGATGATACTCGCACTTATTTTCTGCAACGTAAGTGCACGCATGAGGTACGAGGTACCGATTCAAGACAATGCTCGTACTTGAGTTGGACAACGGACGCGTGCTACTGCGGAATAGATGCCATATGCTGGAACGCACTTAATCTGCAGGCTAGACGCCGTATATTTGTATTACATTGTACTACAGCAGCAGTGCCATATGTTGGTGTAATAGTACTACTGCTGTAAGCAGCATAGATAATGGCAGCAAGAGTAAGTAAGGTGAGATGTACCTGCGGGTCCGAGACATGAACACATGGAAATACTACGCATGGAAATACTAATTTCGTGCGTATGATACTCTTACATAACTGCGTATGATAACTGGCACGCGGCAGTGCATACCAAACCTGCAAACATGAAACGTACCAGGTATGCAACAGCAGCAGTACCACTTTGGTCGGGTACGCAATGATCGTTGTAAAATTAACATCACGTGAAATGGTTCTTACTTTTCCGCCCGGAGTAGTGAAATACCGAGTACAATAGCAGTACCTGTGGTTTTGTGTCCGGTCGCCCCGGTGGCGTACCAGGTTGTCCTCGAGCCTGGTATAGGTCAGTTCCGTGAGTTCGAATCCCCCCGAGTGCATACCTGGTACTCGTATAAAGTCGCGGGGACTTTTTCTTGTGCACAAATTGACTTGCGGAAAGCGCGAGAGCGTGAGTTAGCAACAACACTCGATTAAAAATCGACGAGTAAGTGGGATTGCTGAACCCTATGCGTGATGAAAATTGAAGGCAAGAACCGGGGGGAAGAAGGGACGACACCTGTGACCACGGCTTGTCCAGAAGCTGGAAAGTTGATGTGTGTGCGAAAAAAAAAAAATGGTGTGGTCGCCCCGGTGGCGTACCAGGTTATCCTCGAGCCTGGTATAGGTCAGTTTCGTGAGTTCGAATCCCCCAGAGTGCATACTCGTATAAATTCGTGGGGACTTTTTCTTGTGCGCAAATTGACTTGCGGAAAGCGCGAGAGCGTGAGTTAGCAACACTCGATGAAAAAAATGGTATGATATAATACCTGCCGTAGCTCCAACTCATCTCCGCACTGGGGGGCCCCCCCCCCCCCCCCCTTTGTTCCTCGCCCAGTTCGTTCAAACGCCCCACTTACAATCGAAATCGGCCAGGAGTAATAAACACTTCTAAGCAATTGTTATCAGGTCATTATCTGTCTAGCCATCCATGACGTAGCTTTCATTAATCCCCCCTCCCACGCCCCTTCCCCACACCCCGCACGATCGCCTAGACCCAGCACCGCGCGTATAGCAAGCCCCTACATATATGATTAATACGCGCGATCGGAGGATCACACACAATGTTGCGAACATCAGTGTCGACCAAATCCTTGATCTCATAGCTGTTTATTTTAATATTTTATTATAATATTTTATGTGACCTAAACCTCTCGAACCCCCCCCCCCCGCGCCCCCCCGCCCTTTTTTTTTTTTTCCCCCTCGCGTCCTCTTGCTTAAACGCCCCACCTAATATCGAAATCCGCCAGAGTAATAAAACACTTCCACGCCGTGGATATCGCCTCGTTATCTTTTTAGAGCCGTCCATGCCGCTGCTGCAATTCCCACCCACCCCCGCCCCCAACGCCTCCTCCTTCCCCACCACCAGCACCATCGCCTAGACCTAGCACCACGCGTATAGCAAACCCTTACATCTATGCCACCTAAAGCCCTCCCCCCCCCGCCCCCCGCCCCCCCCCGCCACATCCCCCCCCCCTCCCCCACAAGAAGGATTTATAGTTTCCACAGACAAATTGACCTTCCCCACCCGTCCCCTTCCCCCCCCTGCCCCCCTCCCGCCCCCCTTTTGATCAAAATCAGGCCCCCACGTCCTAAAAAACTCCGCCCTCCCCTCACCGGATGTTCGACTTACAGGATTCACTTGATAAACGGATGCATTTCCTTCCACAGCTGTCAGATTTTGTCCCCCTCAGAAACGGGTTTTATAGTTTTCGCGCACAGACTGCCTAACATTACGCTGTTGACCCTGATAGCTACACTGTAGTTGCAAGGGGAGTCGCCGACCTATATCCTTAATGAGGACACACAACCCGTAATACGCGCGATCGGAGTATCACACAGCTTGCAAAGATGAGTTTCGACAAAATATTCGATCTCACAGCTGGAGTGCATTTTAATTTTTATAGTAATACCTGGTACAAGCTACACCAACTGTAGTTCCAAGGGGAGTCGCCGACCTATATGCTTAATGAGGACACACACCCAGTAATACGCGCGATCGGAGTATCACAGCTTGCAAAGATGAGTTTCGACGAAATCTTCGATCTCACAGCTGGAGTGTATGTTCATTTTTATGAGAACATACGGTTGTATAGTTGTTTTGAAATTCCATTTCGCAAAAGCTCAATTCAAACAAGCTCATCTCGTTGGCACGGAGTAGAAACCACCATTGACATCATCTTGGCGCTGAGCCTTCAACATGATAGAGGTTGTCGTCGAGGTACTGGGCGCAGTCCACGCGGGCCATGGCTTTGAACGATCCGAAGCCGACGATGTGATGGCGGAGACAGCAGCGTAGGGAGCGCAAAATGTGGCGGCGGAGGCAGCTGAGTGGTAGCGGATAGAGCGGAGAGCCGCAGCAACAGCAATAGCAGAGAAGCAGCAGCAGCTCGCGGCATGAGAACAATATCAAAAGGGGGGGTTCCACGCATTATGCATGCGGACGAGGGCGGGGAATAAGCTGTTTCGTCCCAGGGTATATTGTTTGCCATGTTTCTCCGAGATGCCGAAATATATGTGCGGAATATATGTGCGGATAATCGGATGATGTCCGGAACGCTTTATGTAGGCGGTTAGAAATTTTGTGAGACTGACAACAGACGAGAAAGGCACGAAATGTACGTTGGTTCTGGAAGCATGTTTGTAGGTGCTGTTGTGTGTGAGCTGGTGTGTAGGTAAGTCCGAGGGCGTTGCTAGATAGGGTGCTGGTAAGCGCCTGGTTCGCCGGTTTTTCAAGGAGTTTACGGGAGTCGTGTGTAGGTGGGAGGCTTGGTCGCAGTACCTTGGTTTCGCGTTGGCCAGAAATCAGTTAGTCGTGTGTTGCTGGGATCTACATTGAAGATCCTTCACCACAGACTTGACTGCTGTGCGCGATGATCTCAGAGCAAGCGGCTGTATCCGTTTTACCATCAAAATGCGGATTCCAATGATAAGAAACCTGATGGATGTATCCAGGATGTTCCCTGACGACCATAGATATTGGTCGCAGTACCTTGGTGGCTCGCTTTGGCGAGAAACCAGTTTTGTGGAGTCGTGTGTGGTTGGGAGCTTGATAGCAGTACCTTGGTGGCTTGTTTTTGGCGAGATCTCAGTTTTCGGGGGTAATGTGTTTGGTGGGAACTTGGTAACAGTGCGTTGGTGGGAACGATTCGAAAATGTTTGGTGGGATTTTTTAACGCGAAAAAACGGTTTCAATCTCCGTAGTATACGCTAGAAGTGGGCACCGGATAGCATTTTATAAAAAAATGAAAACCTCAGCTGTGAGTACGGACGATTGAATGGTTGAAACTCAGCTTTGAAAGCTGCGTGGTTCTCCAAATCCAAAACCGGAAACCGTGTAGGAGTTGTTTTTCTCTAAAACCAAAAACCGACGTTATTTCGTTTGACAGGTTTTGAGCCTCGGAAAAGTTCGACACCTGGGGGTTATTTGTCGTTTTTTTTCGTCGACTTACACCTTGTTGTATACTCGCATGTGCGTGTTTCGCTTTGGTCGTTACTTTGTGCGCCCAGCTTTAACGCCGTTTACTGTTTACGCACTACAACGTACAGCCATGCTTGTTCTTGTTTTTTGGTGCAAGGAGAGAGCACGTGAACACGTTGTACCAGGTACTACACGTTAGCTAAATTAAAGCCGCGCACAAATTCGTACGGAAATATCGCCCGTCTTTTCGTTGTTGTATCGAAGAGCTAGTCGCACACGCAGCAGCGGTATTAGTAGTAGAAGGCGCAGGGTCTCCTGCCGCGAACCAGCCATACTCGTTCGTGACAGCATCACCAGAGGTTTCTGCCTCCTTTCCTCCAGAGGCTCCCGACACATCTTGTATCTTGTTAGAAAAAACGAACCTCATATCATCACCACCGCATTCTGTAGACGCCGTCGGTCATTGAGGGTGCTAGCACAAGAGCCCCACGTACTAAGAAACCAAGCACCTAAGGAAACCATGCTGAATTTTCACGAGGAATTAGTAAATCCGGGAGCCGTTAGACTGAAGTTTGGAACGCGCCCTCTCCTAAGTACTTGGTAAGAAACATAACCTCGGTCAATGTATCCGTCTTCTCGTGATATTTCCTGTACTGTACCGCAGTAAAGGGGATCATATGGATAACGACCCACTCTCCCACGAGCGGTACCCTCGTCCGTGATAGCCGCGGCAATTGTCTTGTTTGCCCCCCCTAGGGCAACGGGGAGTGTAGCTTTCCACTTACCAGGTATTCGAGAAATGTGTGTGCTGGCTGTGGCCGCCCCTCGATGTGCTGCGACCGACCCTCGATTTTGGTCGGCGTGGGATCAGGTTGCTTGATTGGTCCTGCCGACGGTTACTTGTGTGCCTGGGATCAGGTTCGGGTGGGAACAGGGTGCCAAGCGGGAAAAGGGCGCGCAAATTTGTGTGTATGTGTGCGTTGGCCAATGAAATATCACGAAATATCAGTAGTTGACCAATGATGGGTTTTCTCTAATACTCCGGAGTATGTTGTAAGCTCTACTGGCAAGGGGTGCCGCTACAGCAGTGTACCCCCATCCCCCCTTATTCCTCGACCCCCTGTGCTTGAACACAACCCACGCTACTGCAGCGTTCGCCAACGCCGTCCTTAATCATATACCTGGGACGACTTTTAGTGCTACCGTGTTGCTTTACCCGGATCTCCAGGAGGATCTAAAATAGAAAGAGGTTACGGTGTTGCTGCGGCTATCCGGGTGCAAAGTCAAAGTCCCGTTTTCGGTGGGTAAAGTCGCGTGGGATTGGTGTTCTTCGTGGTGCCGGTAGCTAACTATGTTCCCAGGATCGATTTGGAGGTCTGAGGTTTGGGGTGGATCAGGTCGCCGTGAGATCCGGGTGCCAAGCGGGAACGGGCTCGATAAAAGTCGACGTGTAAAATTCTCTGGTGGATTCGTGTCTTTCAAGTTTAACGTAGTTTCGGTTCTGTGCCTGTATGCTCGCTACCCACCCCCTGTTCAACCCTCCCTCCACACTGCTGCTCTTACTCTGGTATGATATGCTGTTCAGGGTATTGTATGATTTATCATGATGCCTCGTATGATGTGATACGATACATAGGATGTACCTGGCATGGTATCTCGCGGCTGTCTCATGAGAGACACACCCACACCTACACCCCTGTACTTAGCAGGAGCGCGGGGCCGACGTCGTCTTGCTGCCGGCTTGGTAGATGGACCCGGCGCGTCCATGAGGGGTGTCTGACACGTTGGCATGCAGATTCTTACCTGAACCGTAACAGGTAATCGTAGAAACCGAAGGAGCTGCACCGACCATGCATGCAATAATAATTCACTCTGTCTCTCAGTCTTTCTGTGTCATCGACCTGGGTCCATCTACCAAGGCGGGTGCAAGACGATGTCGGTCCCGGGCTCCTGCTAAGTACAGGGGTGCTGATGTGGGTGTGTCTCTCATGCGAGTCGCGAGATATCATAATTCGATTGAATCCATGAAGTCCGTGACTCATTGCGAGAGGGGTGCCTTGGCCTCAAAGAAATCTCCAGTCGCGCGAAGAAACCAGAGGTGGCCTGGACAATCCAATCCCGCCACCCTGCTAGGAAAGAGCCACGGCCAGGAGCATCTCCCGCTGCAGGAAGAAAAAGTGGCGGTCTAGGCGCTGACCCACCGCCGAGCTAGGCAGACCGAAATTTTCCGCTCTGCGAAGCAAAACCAAACAAAAAAACACGTACTCGTACACGTACGGGGTACAAAGATACGAAGTCCTAATCCCGCCGCATTGTCCATAATTCGAGTAGGTACCATGCCGGATTCACGAAGAAGAGGGCATGGTCGTGGCGGCCTCAGGGCCGGAGGCACGCGAAGTCATAGCGTCGATTCGCGTCACCCAACTGACGAAAGACACGCAGACGTATGGGCGGACCGGAGGCATGAGGATGGCGCCGATCAAGGGCGTGGCCAGCCAGGCGGACGTACAGCCTGCGGTTACCCCCGGCGTTGGCGTTGGTTCCAATTAGCTAGTTCCAATTCGACCAACAGCCATACTCAGCCGGTCACACCGGCTTCGGACGTAATAACCAATCAGAAAGAACTACCCGGACATGGTGGCTTTGCCACAAGCCATGCATAGCTTCGTGCCACAAGCCCTGCGCAACCGGTGAAATGCCATTGAGCTGCCGAGCCGTACAGCTGTGGAAGTGTTGCGCCGTTCATGCTTGGGGCTATTGAGTTGTGGAGCCGTTGAGATTCGGACACATCAAGCTGCGGAGCCGTTCATGCCTGCACTCGTTCAGTTTCGGAGCCGTTGAGAGTCGGATACGTTGGGCTGCGGAGTCGTTGAGCTGCGACGTCGTTGAGCTGCGGAACCGTTGAGCTTCGAAGCGTTGAGCTGTGGAGCTGTTCATGCTTGACACCGTTGAGAGGCAGAAACGTTTCGCCGCGGAGCCGTTCATGGTTGCACCCGTTCAGTTGCAGATCCGCTGAGATTCGAAAACGTTGGGCTGCGGAGTCGTTGAGCTGCGCTGTGGAGGCGTCGAGCCGTTGAGCTGCGGAGCCGTTTGTGCTTGGAGCCGTTGAGATTCGGAGATTTTGAGCTGTGGAGGCGTTAGGCTGCGACACCGTTGTGATACATAGCCGTTGGGCTGCGAAGCCGTTGAGCTTCAGGGGAACTGTTGTTGGTTGAGTTGCAGAGGAGCTGTTGTGCTCCGGAGCCGTTGAGCCACAGAGCCGTTGGACCTCAAAGGCCAATGAGACGCTTAGTCGTTGAGCTGCGGAGCCGTTGAGATGCAGAGCCGTTGAGGTCTCAGATATACACTCGTTTTGTAAGCGTTCTCGTTGGTCTTTGTCCTGGTCCGGTACACGTTTGTCTTTCATGATTTTTGTTAGGGTTTTCTCTTGCTCTGTTTTGTGTGATTATTTGTATTTTTTTTGTGATTGATTGCTCTTTTTTGGCGTCGGCGCTGTGTATAGGTGCAAGGAGCTTAGCGTGGCCATCCGAAGGTCGGAGGCGATGCCCCGGCTTATCGAGAGCTTGCCTGCGCTCCCGTTTGAGGCGCGGAAGGACGTTTCACAGGTGAGCTGTGGTGGTGGTGGTGATGGTGACGGTGGTGGTGTTGGTGTTGGTGCCGTGGTGGTGTTGGTGCCGATGGCGGTAGAGGAGTAGTGGTAGTGATGATGGTGGTGGTGGCGATGGTTTTGGCGGTGGCGATGGTTTTGGCGGTGGCGGTAGTGGTGGGGGTGGTGGTGATTATGGTGGCGGTGGTGGTTGACGGGGTGGTAGCAGTGGTGCTGATAGCGGCGGCAGAGTAGTGATGGTGGTGGTGGCGGTGGCGCTGGTGGCGGTGGTAGAGGAGTAATGATAGTGATGATCAGAAGAGTAATGGTATCGGTGATGGTCCTGGCGGCGGTAGTGATGGTGTTGACGGTGGCGGCGGTGGCTGTGGTGTTGGTGGCGGCAGCAGAATATGCCAGATGATCTGGACTGCATTATGCACCACTTTTTTTGCGAGCTGGCCCCTTTTTGTTTGCTGTTAATGTGTATTTTGCCTTGGTATTTTGTTGTATCATATCGTGATGATAATGAGATGTTGATGTTGAGTTATTATGTTATTGTGTTTTTTGTTTTGTCTTGTTAGTGTTTTGGTTGCTGCTTTTCTCTCGTTCTTGTCCTTGTTCTCGCTTTTGTTTTTTGTTTTTGGGTATGATTTCTGTTCGTTTCCCTCGCTCATGCTCTCTTGTCTCTTGTTCCGTTTTGTTCTAATGTTCGCGCTGTGGCTCTCGTTCCTTTTCGTCTTCTCGTTTTCTTGTTCCCGTTCCCGTTTATGTTCTTTTTTTCATTAGTAAGTTGTTGTTCTTGTCTTGAGGACCGCCTCTTTCGTATTTTACAGTATTTGTAGCATCAATAGTACCCGGCCAAGAACGGAAGAAAAAAATACTAAAAAGGTTGCCTTGGTGTTAGTTTTTTTTTTTCCTCCCATCTATTATCTTCACACTTTTTCTTTCGCTTTCTCCGTCCCTAGACGTAACTCAGACCCAGGTTCACTACTCGTAAGCAGGCTCTTTCCCCCCCCTCTCCACTACGTTACGTGCCTTCGTTTTTATCGCGAGAAGACTTCAGCCCTTTCCCTCGTGAACTCGCATCGAATTCAACCAACGTACCCACGCTGCTAAGCGCTCTGAGCAGCTGTATTGCTTTTTACTTTTATTTTTTTAAATACTCAAAAGTCCGACCCACACGTGGGATTCGAACCCCCGAACCATTTATTAATATATATATATTCGATGGACCATTCTACGATAGAGGTTCCTCCAATTTTGAGCTAAGGCATGTCTCATAAACACATTTGGAGAAAACTAAAACTCTACCAGATCAAAAGCCCCAAAATGGCCTAGGTATACAACGAGAACCACACAAAAATTAAGGGGGCGTATTTTCCGCCGATTTTGGGTTAAGGAGCTCACCCGTCATTCGGAAAACATTTCAGCCGAAAACGTGCTAGCTGCCTCTATCGTAGCCCGTGCCATACATTTCGTATAGCATTCGAGGGTAACCACTAGGCCACCGGGGCGACCGGCTAGTTAGTGTTGACGATTGACCCCATTTCCTCATCTCGAGTTCCGCCGCTCGCCCATCTCGCCTATCCCCTGCCCATCCGTTTCGCTCCGCCTCCTCACCAGCTGCGGTTTTTGCTTCATTTTTTTTATTTTCTCTGCAGAACATTTGGTTTTGTGCTGAAACAACTTTTTCGCTTCGTATGCTTGTGTGATACGAATTTCTCACATCGCTTTTTTATTGTTTCCCTGATTTTTTGTTTTTGTTCTTTGTGTTTTGTTTTTTTCCTGTCTCAAGCTTGAGTACTTTGTAATACACGAATAACTGGTGTATTAGTTTTTTGTGTTGACGTTTCTTTCTCGCTTTCTTTTTGTGATGGATGTTCCATAAATATATCTTGTTTCAATTTTTTTTCGGTGTCGGATGTTTTTTTTTTGCCTTGTTCGTCAGATTTTCAGCAACCTCGTCCGAAAGGACATCCAAAACTTCGTCGAGTACGTGCGGGCCGAGCCTTTAATGGTAAAGAACATGATCGGGGCTTACGGGAACACGGATATTGCCCTGCACGGGGGGGCGATGCTGCGGGAATGTATTCGCTACAAGGAGCTGGCGGAGCTGACGTTGTACGACGAAACGCTCTGGCTATTTTTCGACCAGGTGACATTTTTGACGTTAATGGTGGTGGTAGGCGGGGGTCATGGGTGTTTTTGGTGTTGCATTTCGTTGTTGTTAATGTGTTGATGCTGTTGTGGTCTGTTGTGGATGGTGGTGGTGGTGTTTGTTGTTGTTGTTGTGTTTGGCTGTTGTTGTGGTTGTTGTTGGTGTCGCTGTTGTGCGTGATGCTGTTTGCGCTCTTTCTCTCTTCCTCGATCGTGGACGCTTTTGTTGTCCCGTCAACGCCCCAACCCCTTCCCCCCTCCCCCCCTCCCCCCCTCCCTCCCTCCCTCCCTCCCTCCCTCCCTCCCTCCCCCTCTCCCTCCCTCCCTCCCTCCCTCCCTCCCTCCCTCCTTCCCTTCCTCCCTCCCTCCCTCCCTCCCTCCCTCCCTCCCTCCCTCCCTCTACGAACAACCCCCTCCTGTTCGTGCACGTCATCGCAGTACGTCCACCTCCCTAACTTCGACGTGGCGAGCGATGCCTTCGTCACGTTAAGGGACCTGCTCACCCGCAACAAGGATGTGGCGTCGAAGGTGTGAGCCTTTTATTTTACAGTGGTGGATATCGCAATGACAAAGTTGAAAGTTTTCGATACACGTCAAAACATTGAACAATCAATTGTTTGTATCGTTTTTTTCTACTATATCGGTTCGAGTTTTGCGCTTCACCGTATGGAACGTATCGGTGTATCGAAACAACTTTCGACGTTATGGCATCAGTTTCTCTGTACCGACGCCACTTTTTGATATGTTAATGTCATTTTTTTTTTCCCAAAATCGATTTTCCTGGTATGGAATGTTCAACTTTCGATACATCGTATATATGAACGGTGGTACAAGCTAGTTCTAAGGGAAGTCGCCGACCTATACCCTCAATGAGGACACACGCCCAGAAATACGCGCGATCGGGGTATCACACACAGCTTGCAAAGATGAGTTTCGACGGAACATTCGATCTCACAGCTGGAGCGTATTTTAATGTTTTATCATGTATACCGAACGCGTTTGGCCCTCCCAGCCCCCAACCCCGACTACCCCTTCCCTCCCCTCGGCAGTTTCTGGCCCAAATTTCGAGATGGTTTTCGGCACGTACAAAACCCTCCTTAAGTTGACGAACTATGTGAACCCTGTCCAACGAAAAAACTGAGCTGCCCCTCCCCCCCCCCCCCCCCCCCCCCACCCCCGCTGCAAGTGGCCACACCTTGCAACAAGTAAATTAATTCGAAGCTGTCATCCGTATGCAAGAATGTACGAACAAGGTGCGGAAGCCCGAGCCTCACAAGCGGCTCTTAGTAGGATGCGGCTCATCCTTTGACTCGCCGTACACCTCCCGGCGCTTCGAGCTTGGTGCGCGCCATGTCCGCCTGTGGGTCGGTGAAAACCCAACGTGCGCCGTCCCAGCATTGTGAAGATGCAAGAGTGTACGGTCTTTAGACTAGCTGGTATTGCTATGCATGTGCATGGAATGACTACCCCCCCCTTTGGAGTCATCCCGCGCTAGGGGCGCAGCAGAAGTTTCTGAGAAGTTTCTGAGGTCTCCTAACACGAGGAGCTCAGTATCTCACAGCTCGAAACATGACTTGGAAGGCGTTCGTTCGCGCAACCCTGACCAACGTTTCTATGCGCTACGGTAGTCCCAGCACAAGGATACTCGTAATTTTTTTCGTGCTAACCGTTAGTTCCACGCTTGAGGGGCTCAACCGGTCACAAACCTTTAGTCTAACAACTGCAACCCCTACCGTGGGATGACTCCTTACCCCATCCCACCCCTCCCACCCACCCGCCCACCCTAACCCCCTCCCTCCCCCCCCCCCCCCCCCCTCTCTCTCCCCCCCCCCCCCTCTCTCCCCCCGCCCCCCTTCCCTCCCCCCCCGACAGTTTCTGGCCGAAAAGTTTGAGACCGTGTTCGACAAGTACAACATCCTCCTTCGCTCGTCGAACTACGTAACGAGGCGGCAGTCGCTGAAGCTCCTGGGAGAACTGCTCTTGGACCGTGCCAACTTCCAAGTCATGATGCGCTACATCCAGGTGGGAGGCGAAAAGGGAGGGGGGAGGGCGTTTTTTTTTAGCTTTTTATGGGGGGCGGCGGCGGGGGGGGGAGGGGGGGGGGCGTACTCATTTGTTGCTTGCCTTGGTTTTTTTTTTACCATTGACCACGTATTCCTTTCGAGACGGAGGGGGGGGGGGAGGGGGGGGGGGGCGGGGGGGGGCTTTTGGTTCGTGGTAAGGAGGTTCGGGCCAACTGCCAAGTGATGATGCGCTACATACAGGTAAGGTGTGTGGGGGGGGGGTGCTCAATTTGCGCATTGGCCGTAGTTGTGTGACCATAGACCTTCGCATCCCTTCTATGCCGGGATGGAGCAGATCGGGTTTTCACCAACCAGGCACGGTGAGGGGGGGGTAAAAGCGGGATTATCGGTTAGTATCAACCCCTTTAGAGCCCAAATCCCTTCCTATACTAATTCCAAGTAATTTGTCGAAAAAACGGGTTTCCAGATGTAAAGTCGTTAAGGAGGACGGAACGAACTTCCAAGTGATGATGCGCTACGTGCAAGTATGCCGGGGGAGCGGGGGGGGGGCGCGTACTCATTTGTTGCTCACCTCAAGTCATTTGACCATTGACCACGCATCCCTTTCGAGACGGGGCACCGTTCCTACTCCTAATACAGACACCTCCAACATTTGGGCGCTCGTTACGCTTCTTCCATATATTACATAGAAACTGTTTTCTTATTCTATCCCCGCCCTGTTTCGCCGTCTACACCATCTATCTCCTAAGATAGCGATCATTTTCTCGCTACTCTCTACTCCACCAAACTCTTCCATGTCACACGCGTCAAATTTTCTCATCTCCTCCTGTAACGCATCCCGTTCCTCCTAGTATATTTCACGTTCTCCCACTATGTGAGTCCTACTCTCTATTGTTGTGCCACACGGGCATATATATATATATATATATATATATTTGTAGCCTGTACAGGAGGGGAGGAGGGAGGGGGCGGTCGATGTTTGTGGCATGCTGCCCTGCTGGCCTGTCCTGTCTTGTCTTGTCCTATATATGTAGCCAGTACAGGAGGGGAGGAGGGAGGGGGCGGTCGATGTTTGTGGCATGCTGCCCTGCTGGCCTGTCCTGTCTTGTCCTGTCCTGTCCTGTCGACTGGATTTCTCTTCTCTCGCTGTGGCGCTACGCGTAGGGCGTTTAGGGGACGAGGCGCTGCAATATCTTCTATTACCTATGCCAATAACAAGGTCAATGCCGACGTTAACGCCGAGTCGGTCATCGTTGTCCCCTCTGTGCGCCCCCCCCCCCCCCCCCCCCCCTCCCCCCCCGCCCTTACCTTCACAGGACAAGGAAAACCTAAAGATGATGATGAACCTGCTGAGGGACAAGAGCCCGAACATCCAGTATGAGGCCTTCCACGTCTTCAAGGCAAGCGCTTTAACCATTTCCTCACTGCAATAATTTTCCACCGATTTTCCAATAATCTTCCTAAACGTCTTTACACCTCTAATCGAGGGTTGGGAGTATCCCTGCCGTCGGCGCCAAATGAGGGTTTGGGGTAACCCAGGTTCGACTCGCGACTTGCAACAACCTCTCTTCTTGTCTTTCGCATCGTGGAGGACACGCCAGGTTAGGGCAAGGTTCGACGGCGAACCAAGCGACGGTAACGATAGAAATGCTCCGAGGCAACGAGAGGTGCTTCGTAGGCAAAACAGAGAGTCGACAGTGATTACTTGTCAGCGGGGAACGTGAATTACCCGCCTCTCTGTCACCAGCATCTACGGAGACTCCACGACCACTTTAGTACAACAAGACACGATATCCAACACCTCTGGAACGGCTACCGTTCATACAAATTTTCACGAATAGATCTGTCTACGTATCGGTAGAAAGTGTACCTGCGACCCATGTAGTTTCACGTATTAATAGTTTTTCCGCAAACTATGAAGGGGTTTGATATCGTTTGCCATGGAAAACAACGAAGAAACATCGCTTTTCGTCTTGCTGAGGCAGAGTCGCAATTCGGTTGCACGCGCGAAGCATGGCAGTAGGGTGTTTGCGATTTCTACGTAGGGTGTTTGCGATTTCCACGTAGGGTGTTTGCAATTTCCACGTAGGGCGTTTAGCAATTTCCACACGCTGTTGAGTTGGAAAGCATGTAAGATTAGTATTAAAACCGACGAACGTCATAAGAAACCCAAGGCCAACCCGCCCTAAAAAAAAACAGGTCGCAAAATAAAACTAAAAATGGTCCGAAAATCATACATGCTAAATTTTGGCCGATTTTTCATGGGTTGGGTTTGGGTTGGCCTTCGATTGTGACGTGACGGTTTCAATACTAATATTGCATTTTTCCTACTCCAACTGCTACCGAACCGAACCTGGTATCTCGAAAACACTCTATTGTTTTGGTGTGGTGTGGGTTGGGGTGAGGTGTGAAGTGTTGGTGCTTTGGCGTTGTGTGGTACGGTTTTTGTTGGGTTGGCTGTTGGCGGATAGGGTGGGGTGGCGTGATTCGTGCGGTGATGGTGAGGTGAGGGGGTGGGCGTGAGACGTGGGATGGCTTGTTTGCTGTGGTGTGCTGTGGTGGGGTTTCGTGGTTGGGTTGGGTGATTTGTGTGGGTGTGGTGTGGTGTTGGTGCGGTGTGGGATGGTATGCGTGCTACGATAGATGTTTTAAGGTATACCGCTTTTTGGCGAAAACGTCTTCTGAATGACGGGGCTCCTTAACCCTTTCGGGGCTTCAGAGAAAAAAAGCGATAATACGGACGATTGCGACATCCTTAACACGAAGCGACACGGGCTGCTAGATTAGCTGACGCCCATTTTACCGTCGAACTCCAATGCCAGTACCTTTAAAACACGCGCACAGCTTGTGCCCTGCCGTGTGGTGCATGCTCGGACGATGATAGATACGCACGCCCTGATACTCTGCTCTGTCGCTGTGCACGGGTCCCAAAAGTGTTGGGTTATAACCGTAAACGGTAGCGGTTGTTATAAGCCAAAATCGTTGGAAATGACAGTTCTTGTTTTTTCAAAATGATTGTTTTTTTGTGCCTTGGTCATGGGTTTGTTCGTCGGGTTTCGCTTTTTGGTTTGCTAAAAAGTCCGTTTTTGGGTGAGGTACGGAGCTCATCAGGTTATGAACCCAACGGTTATAACCGTTATAACCCAAAATCGTCGGAAATGAGAGTAGGTCTTGTTTTTGCAAAACGGTTGTTTTTGTGTGCCTTGGTCATGGGTTTGTTCGTCGGGTTTCGCTTTTCGGTTTGCTCAAAAGTCAGTTTTTGGGTGAGGTACGGAGCTCATCAGGTTATTAGCCTCGCGGTTATAACCCAAAATCGTCGGAAAATGACAGTTCTTGTTTTTGCAAAATGGTTGTTTTTGTGTGCCTTGGTCATGGGTTTGTTCGTCAGGTTTCGCTTTTTGGTTTGCTCAAAAGTCAGTTTTTGGGTGAGGTATGGAGCTCAGGGCCCGAATTAACGAGGAACTTGCCAAATCGAATTTCGTTTTTTTTATTTTATTTCATGAAAAATACACGAAAAGTTCAACTTTGGTTCTTATCAAGGAACGGCGCAGTGCGTTCTAGGAAATAAAAAAATTCAAAAAACGCAAAAGGGTCAACGAACACCCGTGGGCAACGACCGAGGCGAGCGATGGCTCGCGTCCTCCCCGGAGCGCCGCGGCTAGCGGCAGATTCTTTTGGCCGGCAGCGGCTTGGAGGCTATGGCTCTAGGCGTCTCTTGGATGGGCTGGCGCCACCCCGCCGCCCGACACGGGCAGCAGCGACGGGGATATAGCGGTCGAACTTCTGAGCGAAGTCATCATGTGGTAGTTGGTCGTGTAACTTTCGAGGTGCAGGGCGACGAAAAAGGGTTTGCGGCGGTTTCGGTTGTTTTCGAAGCGTCGCAGGCGGTCTACGCTGTGCTAAGGACCTTCGGAGGCCGCGCTGCGGCTGCTCCGGTGGTCCTACCTCTCGCAATGGTGGCTTCTCGCCTCTCAATCAGCCGGCGACATGGCACCAATTCGCGTGGCCGGCTTCGGTTACACAGAACAAGCCATGTCTGGGTGGACAAACTCCCTAAATTTAATTTCGATTTTCGACGAAATTCGCCGAGAAAGTCTTTTTTTACTTGTATGTTGAATTTGATTTTTCGTAATAATTCTGAGAATGCCTGCTTGGTGATTCATTTCTTGACCAATCAGATGCGAATTAAATTAAATTCTATAAAAAAAATCGAAATTCGATTTGGCAAGTTCCTCGTTAATCTGGGCCCTCATCAGGTTATGAACCCGACGGTTATAACCGTTGTAACCCACAATCGTCGGAAATGGCTGTAGTTCTTGTTTTCGCGAAATTATGGTTTTTGTGTGCCTTGGTCATGGGTTTGTTCGTCGGGTTTCGCTTTCCGGTTTGCTCAACGATCAGTTTTTGGATGAGGTGTGGAGCTCATCAGGTTATGAGCCTCGGGAAAAAAACGGTGCACGCCTTCACCGTAGCGTGCACGTGCCGTGGTGTGGTTTGGTGCAGCGTGGATGTGATGTGGTACTGTGTGGTGTGTTGGGGCGTTAATGTGGCGTTACACGGTGCGGTTTGATATAGGTTTTGGGGCTGTGGTATGGCATGGCGTGGTGTGGTTTGGTGTTATTTTGGTGTGGTGTGCCGTAGTGAGGTGTTGGTGTCGTGCCCCCTGGTGTGTTGGGGCGTTAATGTGGCGTTACACGGTGCGGTTTGATATAGGTTTTGGGGCTGTGGTATGGCATGGCGTGGTGTGGTTTGGTGTTATTTTGGTGTGGTGTGCCGTAGTGAGGTGTTGGTGTCGTGCCCCCCCCCCCCCCCCCCAGCGCCACCGCCTCATTTCTTTGTAACTCCATCGCCGTCGCAACGCCACATAACAGGTTTTCGTCGCGAACCCCAAGAAGCCGCCGGAGGTTACCAAAATCTTGGTGAACAACAAAGCTAAGCTGATCGCTTATCTGGAGAACTTCCACAACGATCGGGTGGGTGCTCGTGGCGTGCTCTCGTGTATGTTTTCGGTGGCGGTAGGGTGGTGGTGGTGGTGGTGGTTTGAGGTGGGAGGGAAGAGGTGGTGGCTGTTGTTGGTGATGGTGGTGGTGGCGCTGCAACTGCTGTTGAAAAAGAAGCGTATTTTTCTGGGGCTCCTCTCTCACTTGTGCTCTGTAACTCGACATAATTTTCTGCTGCTCTTCACTTGTGGAGCTCTTATAGCTCTCGCCCAGAAACTGGTTTTCATAAAAAATGTATGCTTAGCCGGATGAACAGTCCCAGGGCTTCGCTATTCAACGAACACCTCACCCCAGCTCACCCCACCCCACCCCACCCCACTCCCTGCAGGACGACGAGCAGTTTAAGGAGGAGAAGAACCTTCTAGTGAGCACGTTGTCCCAGCTAGACGACAACGGCGGCAGCAACAGCGGGGGCGGGGGGGGGGCAGGTGGAGGCGGAGGGGGTGGCGGGGACGGCGGAGCAAGACGACATGGAAGGGCTTCTTCCTCAGCTTCAACGGCGTCCTCTCATTCTCATTCGTCTCCTCGCTCTTCGAAGCCAAGCGCGGGAGCGGGGATGAATCGATAGGAACCCCGGGGTGGGAAAGCCATCCTTTTTTGGGGCGTATGGAGGCTGGGCTAGGCTTGGCTAGGAGAGGTTGTTTTGGCTTGGCTTGGCTTGGCTTCAGGAGGTTGTTTTGGCCTTGCTTGGCTTGGCTTCGCTTGACTTGGCGTGAGGAGGTTGTTTTGGCCTTGCTTGGCCTGGCTTGGCCTTGCCTTGCCTTGCCTTGGCATTGCCTTGCCTTGCCTTGCCTTGCCTTGCCTTGCTCGACTTGGCTTGGCTTTGCTTGGCGTGGTTTAGCTTGGCTTGGTTTAGCTGGGCTTGGCTTGGCTTGACTTGGCTTGGCTTGACTTGGCTTGGATTGGCTTGGATTGGCTTGGATTGGCTTGGCTGGACTTGCCTTGGCTTTGGCTTGGCTTGGCTTGGCTTGGCTTGGCTTGGCTTGGCTTGGCTTGGCTTGGCTTGGCTTGGCTTGAATCGACTTGGCTAGACTTGACTTGCCTCACCCACCTAATTTGTTGACCCGTGATGGGGGAGGAGGGAGTTCGGTGGAATTGGAGTCCCATGTAATTCACACGCCGTGCCGTGGGCGGGATGGTGGGGATCGATGCTGTGTGCTCTGCGGGGCGGCGACTTTCAAGCGAAAGCAATCAATCGATCAGCCGTGTCGTGTTGTCTCGTGCCATGACAGCGGTGAGCGAGTGCCTATCGATTGGTCTTGACGGGGTGGAGGGGGGGGGGGGGAGGGAGGGGACACCCATCCCACCCGCCCCCCCACCCGCCGCCGCCGCCCTCCCGTCCTCTCCCCCGCCCACGCCCTTTTTTCAAATGAATTTTCACAGTGGCCATGGTAGCGGTGGTGTTTTTTTTTACATTTTTGAGGGGGGATTGGGGGGGGTACGGGAAGGGAGGGGAGGAGAGGAGGACGGTATTTTAATTTCTGTTTTGTCTGTCTGCTGTTTGTATGGTGTTTTGGCTCGTTGGGAGGAGTGTGCGACCTGCACAGCTAGCCTTCCCCTCGGAGCTGGGGGTGGGGGGGGGGAAGAGGAGACGGGGTGAGGTAAAAATGTATGGGGTTAAATTGGGTTTTCTGCAATGTGGGTCGCCGGATAAGGCGGTGGTGAGCCAGAGCAATAGGACCGCCTAATTGGGGGAGGTCGCCGTGTTCGTTCCGGGTTATTAGTGCAGTTCTGCAGTCGCGCCACGCGATTTTGACCGCCGTATATCGGGATACCGCCTTTCTCAGACCGCCTCGTTGGGTGACCCCTGCTGTGATGGAATTAGCGTCGGTGGGAGGTGGGCGCTGGGTGCTATTATTAGGTGCTAGCTCGGGTGCGATTGCTCGTTTTTGTTGTTGGTTGAACCTGTGATGGCGTTCGTGTTTGTTTCCGTTGCGGATTTTTCTACCGATTTTTCTGTGGAATGTTTCCACTCCTCCCCCCCTCCCCCCCCCCCCCCCCCGCCTCCCCGACTTTTTAAAGACTTTTTGGACGACTTTTTATCACGCGTTTCTCTTGTTATCCGGTGTTAGTCGTTTCTCTTGTGTTTTTGGTGTTGAACATTTTTTTCTTTCTTCTTTTTATTTCCCCCCCCCCTCTTTTGTGGTTCTGTCTCACCTGCCCTTGTTGTAGGTGTTACGTGTGTTGGCAGGAGAAAATGATATATGATAAATATAGGAGAGAAAGGAGGGAGGCGGGAGTGGGAGGGGCGGGGGGGGGGGGAAGGGATAAAGAAAATAATAGAAAGCAGAGAAAGAAAATAAGAGATATAGATCAACGCGTTAGATCAACCGCGATGAAGAAAAAGAAATGGCAAGCAAAATTAATCGCGTCTATCACCCATAGTATGGGCAGAGGTGGTGAAAGTTGTTTTTTAGTTTGTCACGTTTTGTTTTCTTTCTCCGATACTTTTTTTTTTTTTTAATCCCCTTTTTTTATTTCTTTTTTTTTTCGGTGAGTTGTCTGTTTTTTGTGTGCGTACATTTTGGGTTAGAAAGTACGTTCTTGGTTCGGAATTAAAAACGAAAAGCGACATCGTACGTCCTTTTCTTTGTTTCCCCGCCCCTTTTTTTTTCCGTGTTTTTGAAAGAAGGGGACAAGCGAGGTGTTATTGTCTAGGGGGTGGGGGGCGCGATGTGTACGCGCGATTTGTAGGCGCATCATGTCCACACCTTAAACAGGGGAATCCTATGTCATGACCTGTGTAGTTCACGACGGACAGACCCCTGGTGTGTATGAGGTGCATGCCGTGTAGATCACGTTGCCGGGTCTCAGAGCCGTACGACCTGCATTGTCTAGCACACATTTCCTGATTTTTAGATCTGCACAGCACATATCCTGCACACACACCATAACGACAGATACAGGATCTAGATATCTACATGATCTGTGAGATCTAGATCGTGATATGTCCGTTTGATGTATCTAGATGATCTAGATCATGATCTGTCCGATTTGATGTATTTAGGTGGTCTACTACTGTAGATCGTGATCTGTGCGATGTGATATCTAGATGATCTACTGTAGATCGTGATCGGTGCAATGTGATATCTCTAGATGACCTACCGTAGATCATGATCTGTGCGATGTGATTTCTATAGATGATCTACCGTAGATCGTGATTTGTGCGATTTGATATCTAGATGATCTACCGTAGATCATGGTCTGTGCGATGTGTGCAGTCATTCGTTTTCGGTCCATACAGGCCTATTTTGGGGTGTGTGAGCTCCCTTTTGGGTAGGGGGCGAGCGGGCCCTCCTATTTGAGGGCGTGCTGTTTTGGCCTTTGCGTTACTAATAGCTGTGCTGTTCTTCTGCTGCTGTGACTCAGGCGTAGAGACGTGAAAGCTTTTTTTACGTTTCTCAATTCGCTGCCTTATCAACGGAGGGTGCTGGTTAAACCCCTGTAGTACTGCAGTGTACAGAAACCTATATCGGAGTCTATTTTCAAGTGATTTGTCCCCAAATTGGGACTGCAGTCCTAAACGGGTTAAGGCCGAAACACGTGCCAACGGAGCCGTCCATACGAAGTTGGCCAAAAGTGCGGACGGCGCCAGCGAAACGGCAATCGCATATCATGATAAGCGTTAACACAGGGGGTGGAACACTGTCATCCCCTTCCGGAGTAAAAAATGCTAAAAAAATCGAGTGTTTGCGTTGAAGGAATTCAATAAAAAATTCCGTTGAAAAAAATTGGTGAGCGAACTTTGAAGGAAGAATTTGCCTCAAAACGGCATGAAAATTCCGATTTGAGTGAACGATTTAGAGTGAAGCTCCATCAATGACGACCAGCTCATACGATTGGCCTACAAATACCGAGCTTAACACCGCTGCTCTCCAGGCACAACGGCACAACAATCAGAGGGCACGAGGGCCTCCATAATGCTTTTTGGTGTGTATGGAGGCGTGTTTCCCACCAGGGGCGATTTATTTTTCAGATTCCGCGAACGGCAAGAATTTTGCGAAACCGCAGCTTGGTTTTGGCGAAGGCTAGCGTACGTTGTGGAACGCGTAACGAGCCGTTCTACGGTGTAGACCCCTCACATTTTCCTTAACGAAATCGCCGGTTTTGAAACCGAGCTCTCGGCCGTACCTCCTGAAATACGGTGCCCCTTGCCACCCCGACGTGATCGTTCGATAGTAGCAGTAGTCCGTCGCACACAAGAAAATGCGCGTGATGAAAAACATCATCTGGCCTGGCCTAGGTAGGTTCGTATGTAAAACGAGAATCACGCAAAGGAAATGTGTGGCCCATATATTGTAAGTGCCGACGAATTTGGGTATCACTTGGAGAGAAAATAAAGCTGTTGATGACCGGATGGAAAATCTCATCATGGCCTGGCCTACAGGTATAATATATAACGAGAATCACGCAAAATTAAAGTAGCCTACCTCGCCGACGGTTTTAAGTAGCCTACCTCGCCGACGGTTTTGGGTTATCTAATAAGGAGCCCCGTCGTTCCAAAAGCCATTTCAGACGAAAACTGCTACCTCTATATCGCAGCACGCGTCTCGCGACAGGACCAAGATTTCGGCGGAGGCGCACCGCGTTTTTTTTTTTATTCAAAGGTTCTTTCTCTTGAGGAAACTCCCATCATTTTCCATGCAAACAACTCTGATTTTTGAGTAAAAAACTGAAGAAAAAAAAAAAGGCGCAAAATCGACAAACAAACCCATATATGGCCTATAAATAGGGACACAAACCAAAACAATGAATCATTGCGAAACAAAAACAAAAAAAAAATGGCCTAGATATGTTTTTCCGGCGGTTATTTTGCGTTAGGGAGCTCTTGTCATCCAGCAACAACAACAGAAAAGAAATAGCCAAAAAAGCGCTATCTGTGCACTGTCGTAGCAGGCGTCCAACCCCGGTGGACAAACGAACCCATCCATGGCCTCGTGTAATAACAGGTATATATATATATATGACGAACTTTGCTGTAAGGCACAACTGGCATTCCAACACAGTCCACTATTAATAGTCTAGTATACCGGCCCTCTTGAGCACAAGAAAGGCTCTCACAAAAACATCAGCCTCCGTCGGAGAATTCGAGCGGGGGGGGGGAGGGGGCGGGGGGGCGGGAGAGGTTATTATACCAGATTTAGTGTGGAACACAGAGTCGTCCTATGGTAGCCCCCCCCAGATTTTCTTTAACGAAATCGCCGGTTTTGAAACCAACTCCCGGCCGTATCTCCGGGAATACGGTGTCCCTTGCCCCCCCGACGTCGTTGTTCGATAGTCCTTTGCAAGCGAGAAAATAGTCTTGAAGACATTGTTTTTATGGCATTCTTGCTCGTGTCGAGCAGCCAGGAAACGTTCGTTAATAAAAGAAAACCGTCGGTTTTTGTGGGGGCGCTATCGTAGAATCAGTCCACGCCGTTTCTCAACCCCTTCGGGACCAAAAAAAAAAAAGTCGCCCAAAAAGCAAATCAAGATGTGCGGCAATCTACGAGTTTTTTTAACCGGCAGTTGCATCATCCCCTTTTTCATACACGCACATGCCTTCAAAGGCACGTGAAACCCTAAAGGCATGCAAAATCATTTTTATACCGTACCCGCGCTCTGGACATTTTGGCTTGTTAGGCTCTCAGGCCAATACCGAAACAACATCAGAGTAGGCGCGCAGTCAGTAGTAGCATGGATGGGGAGTAGGCATATCGCCACGCGCGTATCGTAAAACCCATTATAGATTAATTGTCATGCGCAACGTGAACCAGCCAAACCCCTAAGTAAGCCAGCAACCCGCTTTGGTTCGTGGGACGGCCATGGGAATGCATACTTACGTCAGGACGATGATCGCCAGACCCTGACTTAAGTCTATTGGGCAGCCCCCCCCCCCCCTCCTCCCCTTTCCCCCCCTCTTCCCCCTCCCCCGCCTCCTCCCCTCCCCCCCCCCTCCCCCCTTCCCCCTCCCCCCTCTCCCCCCCGCCCCCTAACCCTCCCCCCTCCTCCTCCTCCTCCCCCGCCCTCCTTCTTCCCCTCCCTCCCCCCTCCCCCCCCCTCCCCCCCCTCTCCTCCCTTCCACCCTCCCTCGTCCCGCCCCCCCTCCCGACTCCCCCCACCGCGTACAGGTGTCAAAGGTGAGTGGCGCGGCTGCGGCCTTCGCGTGTTGCTCTGAAGCTCTACTCAACAGCTCTCCGCGTCATAGTATGAGAGGATCGGCACGGTGCGTTGGATGGTACTTGCTGGTGCGTTGTTCGAAAACGCTTTGCCCTTAACGATCTACGCCTTTCGCAGCACGCCCTGTTGGTTTATGCCTGCGCACAAGTCTGATGTATGATGTGTATGACTGCAAAGAATCTACGGAGATAGTAGACTAGAACTATTGATATGATTGGCGGTGCCAATCTTCGATATGTTCGAGTTGAGCCCCCTTTGGCGCAGTGTACTAGTACTACTGCTGTTACTCAGTTCACTATTTTGTCATCTTGGGGTGTGCATGTTCAGGTCGTCGATTGCGCCCCTCCCATGTAGCGACGCGTGCTACTACAGAGGTGCACCACCTTTTTTTTTTTCCCGAGGTTCCTCAATATGGGAGGCTTAAGACCTCTCCCACAATAAACTGATTTTTGATAAAAAAACAAGACTGATACGTAACCGGATGAAAAAATCCCATGGAGATGGCCTCGGGTACACGACAAGAATAACGAGGGGGGGCGGGGGGGGGGGGGGGGGATGTCCTATTTTTCCGACGATTTTGGGCTAAGGAGAGCCCCCCGCCATTCAGACAACAATTTCAGGCGAAAAATGCTATCTCTGTCGTAGCACGCGTCTAGCCAGAAGCTTGCTGGCTGGGGCTGGCTCCAATTTCTCAGGGCTGTTCACGGGTCATGCATGACCCGGCCCGCGGACCGTGTCAGGAACGTTTTTTGAAAAAAACACCTCTCGCGCGGGGGTCGAGTCGGATCAGGAGGTGCTCGATAGTGTTGCGCCCCGTCTGTCTCAGTACCGTTACCCCGGCACGTTTTTCCCGGTACCGCTCAGTACCGGGGCGAATCCGATACCGACCCAAATTCCCGCGGGATTTTGAGGGCCGGGTTCCCGGGACCCCGGGTACCGCGGGTTCCCGGGAATCGATACCACGACGCCCCCACACCCGCTAAATAGGCACCACGATGGCCCCCTCAGCACTCTGTTCTGCACACCACACGCAGCGGAACAGACCCACAAGGCCGAAGGTGGTCCAGTTTGTCACCGTGCGTGTGGGGCCGTCGCCGATGGTGTCCTCGACGCGGAAATGGTTGCATCTACTGACTGGTGAGGCTAGTGTGCCGTGTGCCGTACGATCCCTCCAAACGTGGGCAATGTCATTTTGGCCCTGCTGCATGATGGTACAGTGGTGCTGGAATGCTGGGTTATTTCATTTTTTTTTCTTTTTTCTCTGGAATTCGGGCTTCGTTCTTGTCTCACTTTTTTTCTGTTTTGTTTCACACCAACGCCATATATATGGCATGGCGTGCTCAGTCTGCGAGCTCGTCGTTTTTGCAATTTTGTCGTCACATTCCCACACACATGTCATGTAGCTGTCACAGCGGGATCGACGAAAGTTTCTCCACCGTTGTCAACACATTGGCTTTTCGCTTCTTCGGTTGGTTTCGTTTTTTTCGTTGTTTTTGCGGGGGGGCGGAGGTATTTTGTTGTTTTTGCTATATTTGCCCAGCATATACATAGGAACGGATTATCATGGGAAGACAACAACGAAGATAAATAACGTCAACAAATACCAACAAAAACAACAAACAGTCGGCCTTGGATGGGGTGTGCTCTTCTGCCGCCGCTGCTGCTGCTGCTCCTGTTATTGTGTTGATTTTGGTGTTTTTCGTGCTGAGTCTGTTTTGTTGTTCTCGCCTCTTTGTCGTGGTCAACATTGTTCATGGGTTCCGATGTTATCCAACCATCATACATACTATTCTTCCACTGCTGTGCATCGCACGTGCGTGCGTTCTCCTCTCGATACCATCTACTATCTACTATCACCGTACTACTGTACTGTCTGCTCTGCGAATATTATTCCACTGCTGTGCATCGCACGTGCGTTGTCCTCTCGATACCATCTACTATCTAATACCACCGTACTACTGCCTGCTCTGCGGGCACCGATCCTGCAGCAGGGAACACACGCTCAACTTTTTTCGTTCTTGTTGTTATGGCATTCCCCCTGGGAGCATAACAAGGCGTAAGGTATAGGATATACAGCTGGATATAAAGGGTTTCACATGACTTTAAAGGCATGTGCGTTAGGAAAAAGGGGATGATGCTTTTGCCTCGCGGAATTGAACTCAGTTCAGTTCGCCCGTGGCGTGCGTGGAACTAAGACAAGAGCTTATCTAGTACAAGTGAGTGACCAACGTCGAACCTGCCTAAGTAAAGAAACCTGCAAATTGTGGCCTGTGTCTGTAACAGCCCCATAATCTTATTTCATAAAAATTATACATGGCGTCGTCGGCAGGATCTCATTATATTGCGTTGCCGGGGAGAAGCCTCGCTTCAAGTTTCTTCCTGCAAGATAAAACGAGGGAACACTCTTCCTTTTCCACATCACCACACGCCACATGAGAACTGAGTACCGCAAGCGTATGCCGTTGAGAAGGGCGTCAAGAGCGCCAAGTAGTGTTCGAGTGTCCCACGCTCCGGGAACCCACGGTACCCGGGGTCCCGGGAACCGGCCACTCAAAATCCCGCGGTTCTCCCGGGACGAATCCGTGGCGACCTCCCGAATGGTTGCCGGGGTCCTGGTACCGATTCTTGGTGCCGGGGTGCAACCGTAGTGCTCAAAACCTTGCGCGTCGGATCAGGTCGGGTCAGGAGGAAAATCAAATCTTACGGGTCGGGTCGAGTCGGGTCGGGTCGGGTCGGGTCACCTTGACCCGATCTGACCCGCGACAAGTAAACACGATCCGGGAGAATGCCTGGCATTTTTTCCGGCATCCTGCGTCACGGTACGAAGGGGCAGTCTCCGTACGTTTTCCCAGCTGATGCTCCAAGGACGAGGTGGGAAGGCTTTTGCCTCAATGCCCTAGCCTAGCTAGAGCATCCCATGGAAACGTTTGTGGGGCTGGGCTTCCCCGATAGATACCTTATTCTCAGCTAGCGTCTCATATGGGCGAGGAGGGGACTGTGTCTCTACCTGAGAACGTCCAACGAATCTATGCGAAGGCGGATATGGGGACGGCCTCCAGTACCTACCCTGATATTCGCTCTTCTACGAAGGCTGGGAGGGGGGGGGGACTTGCCTCTGTGCGTTAACCTGGCTGGTATCACATGTGAAAGTTGATGGGGCTGGCCCTATCGCTCATGTTGGAGGGTGGGGGAACGGGGCTGCCTCTACCCAAACCTATGAACAGCCCATTTTTGGGGGCTCTAAGCGGCGCACGCGAAGACCTGTCCCAAAAAAACTGATTTGTTGGAGAAAAATAAAACTGCTGCCGCGGATCAAGAATCCCATGATGTCCCAGGTATACAACGATAATCATGCAAGAATAAACGGGGCGTATTTTCCGACGATTTTGGGTTAAGGAGCTCACCCGTCATTCAGAACCCATTTTCGCCAAAAAAAGGTATACCTTAGTACCTATATCTCTTAGCATGCGTCCTTTCGGTTCACTAAAAAATGAGGTGGTTGGTGGATGAGGGTATAGAGCTCCTCAAGCAAAAGACTCTTTCAGGGGGGGGGGGTGTCACACCTGTACCGCAGTAGCGCTTGTCTCTCGTGTGAAGGCGGGCGAGCAGACTCTACCCTCACATTTGTAAGGGTGTAAGGCGGGGACACAGAATGTCCCCCGCAGGGTTGGCCAGTTGAGCAGGTCCTCGGAGAGTACTCACTTTCTTAGCCGTTAGGAGCGACGTAGCTTATTAGTTTCCACCAGAGCTCCGGATGACCTCTGAGAACGGAGGCACGCGCCTCCGTCCTATTTCCTGACTATCCCGAATAGAAAACGCTAACCTTATCGTGCGAAAACCGGCCAAATTATCTCAACTCGGATAATTACAGGCCTTTCGCTCGAGGCCGTATCTTAGCATACTTCGAAGTACTGCTATTGGCGCTCCATGTGAAAGTCCGGGGGGGCTGCCCACACGGGCCGCGATAGACGTAGTAAGGTATACCGATTTTTGGCGAAACGTGTCCTAAAACGCCAATAGAAGTACCGAGCCATCCCACGGTAGAGTTGCAGCAGAGTGTCTCTGAGCTCGTCACATGAAGAACTCAATATCTCACTCGAAAAATGACTTCGAAGGCATTCGTTCGCACAACCCGACCAAGAAGCTTCTACGCCTTAGTCCAAAAATTTGATGTACTCCTGAAATTACTTCGTTGACCGGCAGTTCCTCGCATGAGGAACTCAATCGCTCAGGGACTTTTTGGCGCGGAAAGCGCAACCCCTACCGTGGGATGACTCTAACCAGGTAGTAAGGCATACCGCTTTTTGGCGAAACGTGTCCTAAAACGGCGGGGCTCCTTGACGCCTTTACAACAGAAAACCCTTTTCGGGGACAAAAAAATATTTGAAATATTAGTATAGGGAGGGGTTTTGGGGGCTCTTTGGCAACCCTTGGGCAAAAAAAGTCGGTAGTTTTGTTTTTGCTCAATATATGATTTGTTTGGTTTGTATATGCCTTGGGCGGTGGGATCGTTTATATCGGTTGCACGTTCGTTTCGTGTGTATCGGAAACAGTTTTTTGGGGCGGATATATAATAAAGCTCCTATTATAGCGAGGTGGCGAAGATATTTGTTGGTGGGCCTCTATGATACCATAGCATCCGTCCTGCCTGTATCCTCTACCCTACTAGCTATAGTAGTAGCATCCCACGTCAAGGTGGGAAGGAAGGGCTTCCTCCTCTGTGCCGTGTCGTGATGATATCTACTGCAGGATCTCCTATATGGCTGGGGGAAGGGTTGCCTCTCTGCTCAAGTCCAGCTAGCAGCGCCACTTGCGGTTGTGAGGACGTCCACCAACATGTATGCACACTGCTACTACTATTACTACTACTGCTACTACTTTACTATTAATACTACTACACCTGCTACTACTACTACTACTACTACTACTACTACTACTACTACCACTTGCGTTGACCTTCACGAAGCAAACATGGGTAACATGCATTGCACTCGACCAGCGATGTTGAGCACACGTCGTGCGTGTTCTTCTCACTACGCCGTTCTTTCTATACCCATCGGTATCCAGCGCATCTGCCATCCACTATCAATAGTGGTCGTACGGATTCTTCATCCTCTAGAGAGACATTTAATATAACTACACCCGGTACCAGGCCGTGGCTACGGTGGAGGCCAAGGGGTTCCTGTTCGGGGCCTCCTTTTTCCGGTGGTTCGGGGTTACTTGCGCGAGTGACCCCTCTCTCCGTTTGCGGCCTTAACCTTTCGTGTATACCTTTTCTAGCTGAAATAAAACCACCGTGGAATGGTCAGCTACGCCGCGCCGAACGAATCGCCTAAATGTTGTAAGGCTTCAACTTTGGGTAAGTTATTGGTTAACCTGAAGATTGCAAGTGTTCAAACGGACTAAGACCCCACTAACTGTACTTGACAAAATAAATGGCGTCGTCGGCAGGACCATGGGTTTTTCTTGGGTCGTGGGTTCAAATCCCACCATCCACAGGACAGTAATAAACTTTAAAAAACTTTTTCAGACTTTCCCGATCCATGTCGAACTTGAAAAATACTCTTCCCCCGGTATCCCCAGGAAATGAAACCGCTTGGATATCGACAGGCCCGCCCGTATATCCGGCCGATCTGCTATCCCGACGTTTCAGGGGGGGCGAGTGTTATATGGCTTAGTTTGGGTAAGCTATCATTGGTTCTAACCTTTTGCGAGTGGTCGAACGGACTAAAATGCGCCACTAATTATACTCAACATAAAGCCTTTTTTTTCGTTGAGGTACAGAGTCAACTGGGCGAGAGAGCGCCGAGATAACCCTCGATCCAGGAATGGAAAAAGGGGTACCCCCCCCCCTTACTGTTTGTAGCCATGGTACACAACGACGAACGACCAGTGCTACATTTTAGGGGGAGTGGTTTACCCCCTTTTGGCCACTTTTTTCCCAGTGGCTCGGTGTCACTCGCGCGAGTGACCCCCCCCCCCCCCTGTTCCGTGCGGTGACTGACTTTCGTGCTGCTGCTTAACATTGTCGATATCAATACGAAAACGGATGGTTGGTGTTACAAGGCTTAGTTTGGGTAAGCTATTGTTTAGCCTTTTGCAAGTGGTCAAACGGACTAATACCCCACTAATACCTTAAAAAATGGCGCCGTCGACAGACCATGGTTTTTTTAGGGTCGTGGGTTCAAATCCCACATCCACCATAATAAACTTTTTCAGACTTTCCCCATGTTGAACTTGAAAAATACTCTCCCCGGTATACCCAGGAAATGAAACGGCTTGGATGTATGGACAGGTCCGCCGGTATGTCCGGCCGACCTGCTATTATCCCGCCGTTTCAGGGGGGGCGAGTGTTATAAGGCTTAGTTTGGGTTATAAGCTATTGGTTAGCCTTTTGCAAGTGGTCAAACGGACTAATACCCCACTAATACCTTAAAAAATGGCGCCGTCGACAGACCATGGGTTTTTTAGGGTCGTGGGTTCAAATCCCACATCCACCATAATAAACTTTTTCAGACTTTCCCCATGTTGAACTTGAAAAATACTCTCCCCGGTATACCCAGGAAATGAAACGGCTTGGATGTATGGACAGGTCCGCCGGTATGTCCGGCCGACCTGCTATTATCCCGCTGTTTCAGGGGGGGCGAGTGTTATAAGGCTTAGTTTGGGTTATAAGCTATTGGTTAACATTTTGCAAATGGCCAAACGGACCAATACCCCACTAATACCTTAACATTAGCTACACGCTGCACACCAAAAAAAATCGCCGAACGAACGTGTTTTGGTCAGTGCGAGGTACAGAGTCACTCGCGCGACCGGCTCAGACCAGGTAGGGAAAACTGGGGGTACTCCCCCGGCCGCAGCCTTCATGAGACAATCTCTGCGTTCACAAGCTACGAGACAGAAATAGCCATCGTCGCAAACCAATAAAGCAAATACTTCGAAGTAGTCTGTATATTTTTGTTTTATTTTTTTGTTTTTTATCCTCCGACGGATGGATGGGGAAAAATAAAGCTTAATAAGCTCACCACACTTCCATGCATTTGCATTATTAACGCACCCTTTAAGAGCATGCATGCATGTATCTCCATCCGTCACGGAGCCCCGTTCCACGCAGACAGGGATTTGCGAATGGGCATCGTGATTGAGGCAGGTGGACTACGAGATGCTACGTCCGGCATCGGAGTATCGTGACAAATCGATTCTCCTCGACGTCACGTACGCGGACCCACAAGCGGGGGTCCACATGCGGGCAGGCAGCGTGGATCGAAACGGATCAGCGGCTTCCACTTCCGAGGCGCGCAAGCGCAACCAGTACGCTCGTCCGGAACAGGTGTCCTTCGACGAGCGCAGCTACAAACTCGCCACCCTCGCGGTGGACAGCTTTGGGCGCCTCGGTAAAGAAGGCAGTGACCTGTGATCGATCAGGTGGCGGCAAGCATCGTTGGAGAGACGGACGCGTCGGCCCTAGCACGGAAAGGCGTGTGCAAGAAGCGCCTATTCCAAACCATGTCTGTGACCGCTCAGGTCGCGACCTCGCGCAGAGTTCATCGATATAGGCTATCTTTGAGGGATTGTCAGGCCGCAAGGGGAAGGGAGGAATAAGCCGGAGGACTACGACGGCCACTGGCGTGGGGTGGTAGAAATAATCTTGACGATGATTTACTTAAGGTAGACTCCCAGCTAAAACATATTTAGGGAAAGGTAACAGTATCGTAGATAATGAGAAAAGATGTGGGGAAAGGAAATGAGGAAATGGTTGGAGGAAGATACCACTCACTCACTGCTTTATGGAGGGATATTCGATTTTCATCGGAATGGCATTTACGCTACAGTACATTGTCGGAGGGAAAAAATAACAATAATACTACGTATGGAGATTTGGTCAGGCCAATGCCAAGCGTATTGATGGCGATAGATACTGGAGGTGTGCACTGGCCCTGAGCCTGCGCAACGCGTCCACAATTGCAGTGTCAACCACTTTGAGCTAACGGCTACCAGGTAGATGCATGTCGCGTGAAAAAGTGAAACCGCCACACCACCACAAGTGCAACAACCTGTTGTCGTTGGTTGGCGCGATAAGAAACAATCGAGAGGTCGTGCCGCGCATGCAAGATGAAGATGAGTTGGTCGCATATAATCCGGCATTATTCCAGCATTCATTTTCGTTGCTGGCTGTTGCACTTTCGTTTTTCTTAGTAACATTGATATTTACTACAATACTATTAAATACTAATATTAGAAATTTGTAATCGCCCGAGACACACGCTACGGTAAAAAGATGTTATACCGTTTTCTTCCTGAGGCTCCATGCCCACGAGGAGGAGCTCTACATTGAACATATAGCCCTAGATATGTAGCCCACCCCGAAAAAAAGCGCTTTCGAGATAATAAATGAAAAAATTCAACCCAAAATAAAGATGATCCTATCGATGATCGTATGTATATGGCTTATTAGAGGGAGTCGTTCTACGGTAGCCCCCCCAATATTATTACTTTAACGAAATCGTTTTTTGAAACCAGCTCCCGGTCGTATATCCTGAAATACGGTGTCCCTCGACATCCCGACGTCATCAATCGATAATCCTCTGCAAACAAGAAAATCCCTCTATCTAGTAGTAGATATTTTTTCTATAGCATCCGTCCTCCTATCGAGCAGTACTGAAACGTGCTCTCGTTAAATAAAATCGCTGTTTTTTTTGGGGGGGGGAGGGTTACCTTAGAATCAGTCGAGGTATACAAAGTTCCAATTCGTAAAATTCGTCAAGTTATTTTCTAGTCAAGAATGGCCGAAATTCGGACGATTTTCGGCGAAGGAGGCCCCCCGTGTCATTCACAAAAAAAAGAAATTACCCAAAAAGTGTTGGCCATCTCTTCTATTATTATCGTAGCGGGCTTCGCGAAACACACGAGACGGCGGGTCACAGCTACTGCTACAACATACTACAACAGTAAGTATTAATTAGTAGTAGAAACAAGTCTTTTTCGGGACTATTTCCATTAACTAGTAGTACAGTTTCCGCTCAGGTATCAAGGTGTGAGATCCTCAAGAGGTCCTTGTTGGTATGGTCCATCGAAGGGGCAAGTGTGTCTATCGCGAGACCATAGCTGACAGCGGTATAAAACCCAGGTCGGTAGTACATTATCTTATTATTGATGTCGAGCAAGGCTTCGTGAGTTAGGTCAGGATACAAAAGTGATCGGGGGGGGGAGGAGAGGAGAGGGAGGGGGTGGAAGCTTGGCTCTGGCCAAGCTCCAAATACCGGCTCTCGTACTGGCAAGGTATCCATAGCTTCATGCCAAACGTCATTCCTGAGTGCAAGCTGCTAACTGCCGACGTGTGTGTGTGTGTGTGTGTGTTCTTCACATTAAACCGTTCTTCTACTCGTCGACATCCAGCACACCCAGTGTCCGTACTGATTCTTCACCCTAGAAAGATCAGCTCTGTGGTCACAAGCTACGACACAGAGATAATGCATCGTAATGCATTCGACAACGCAATGTCATGCCCTAGTACTGAGTACGACAGGCACAACATACATACGTCAGCAACAGAAATACATTGGAAGAGAGAAATACGAAATAAACAAAAACAAAAACAAAAACAAAAACAAAAACAAAATAATAATAAGAAAACAAATAAAAACAAAGATAAAAATAAAACAAGAAATGAAACAAACAAAATGAAGGGGAAATCGAAGAAACAACCCAACCGGAAAGGAGAGCCAAAGCTCGGAAAAGAAACATAATACGTGGGCCACTTCTGCAAGGCCGCGTGTGTGACTCATTGCATACTTGAAGTGGGAGTAAGGACCAACTCACAACACAGCCAATCGCATCCAGTTCTAGTTAGTGTTCTCCTAAGACGCATATCTTACTCTTTTTTATGCGAACGTGCAGCTACCTATTATTATTAGCTAATCAGCGCAGGGCGCGAAGCCTAGGGCAGGATGCTACCATTGTTGTGTTTCCTACATGCCCCGCAGGTCCCGTGGTCCATTCATTGTAGTTTTGTGCGATATCTATGTACGTGCGGAATCCTGGATCGCACGACAGCCTTCCTAGACATGTTATCGATTCCGAATCTCACGACTCCGATTCCGAATCGCACAACAAAAACGAACTAACGGAAATCAGACCTTAACTTATCAGCAGAAGATATAACTTATCAGCAGAGATAGACGGTTGGTCTAGGTCTAAAGCTCACGCAGATGATAGCGGATGCCTACGAGTGGGACACAATAAACACAAGGCTACGATCGGGGGTGGGGGTGTGTCCCGTTTTTCGATGCCGGTTTGAGCCACACTCGCACGACGGGTGGATCTTCACCCCACTGAGGAAAGGAATCAGTTTGTCACTTGTAGTCGATTTCTGTTTGGCGCAGCGTACGTAGTCAACCTTTCCATTTAATTTTCCATTATTGCGGGTTGATATCTAGATCGCAAAGAAAGGAAAGCAGGGGCACGGAGGCGGGGGGGGGGGGGGGGGGGGGTCACTCGCGCGAGTGCGACCTCAATCAAGCCAATCAACGCAAAAAAAGACCCCCCCCCCCCCACCCCCCCCCACCCAAAAATAAGGCCTCCCCTACCGGTTACGAGTAGCCTAGCTATTAATAGGTATTAAAAACATTAGTGACCAATGCTACGATAGAGGGGTTCCTTTTTTTTTGGCGGGGGGGGGGGGGAAGACGGGTTGCAGTGGCGACTTGGGGTCACACTCGCGCGAGGGTGACCCCTTGCTCCCTGCGGCCATACGCTATCGCGTGCTGGTGTAATTTTCTTTGTAATATATATATATGAATCCCACAATGGGATGATTACTGCTGTACGTAGCGTACGCTCGCGGAAAACATATCACATCGTAACAACAACGTGTTTTTTGTCAGAGAGTTGTAGAGTCACTCGCGCGACTGGCTCAGACCGCCGGTAGTCAAAATTGAGGGTTACCCTCCTGCAGTACGTCGCCTTGACGCAACTAGTGACGCGGGCTACGATACAGGTGCGCCGTGTTTTTTTTCTGAGGTGTTCGTCGATTTGGGAGCTTAAGAGGTACTCTCCCAAACGCATGATGATGTGGAGAAAAAATAAAAGCTGCTACATACCGGATGAAAAAGCCCCATGGCCCAGGTGCACAACGAGAATCACGCAAAAATTAAGGGGGCGTATTTTCCGACGATTGTGGGTTAAGGAGCTCCCCGTCATTCAGAAATCATTTCAGCCAAAAAAAGGTATACCTTAATGCCCCTATCGTAGCATGGGTCTAGTACTGCAAATCAAGAATGACATTGACACTCTGATGACTTCATGAATATAGGAGTCTTACTACGGTAGCCCCCCTAACTTTTCTTCAGCGAAATCGCCGTTTTTGAAACCAAGCTCCACCGGCCGTACCTCCTGCAAATGCGGTGCCCCTTGCCATCAGGACGTCATCGTTCGATAGTCCTTTGATGCACACAAGAAAATACATTGAAGGTTTATTTTTTATCGCATCCTTCCTGGTGTCGAGCAGCCATGAAACGTTTGTTAAAGAAGATTGCTGGTTTGGGAGGGGGGGCTATCGTAGAATCAGTCATAGGTTAACTAACCCCTGTAAAGCCCCCGAACCCCCTCCCTACACTAAGTACAAGTAATTTTGTCCCCTAAAAGGGTTTCCAGCTGTAAATGCGTTAAGGAGCACCGTCATTCAGAACATATATTTGCCAAAAAGCGGTATACCGCACCTCTGTTATTATTGTCGCAGCGCGCATCGCGAGCACACGACGGGTCACAGCAGTTACTAGTGTATAGTTACGGTGGTAGGCAATAAAAAAATCTTATTTTCAACGTGCGCTATTATTGAGTAGGGCTTCCGCTCCGTTCAGGACCAAACCTACGGGGGGGGGGATACTCCGTTTTCTCCTTCCACCCGATTTGAGCCACTCGCACAGCGAGCAACTCTGTACCTCAAGTTGACAGAAATAATAGCAGTTTAGGCGATTAGTTTGGCGCGCCGTAGTTATATATAGCCTCTCCGTTGCGGATTGAATCTCTCACAATTATATCAGAGCACGAGAGCTTGAGGCCCCCAGAGGGGGGGGGCGGGGTCGCTCGCGCGAGTAACCTCACAATCAAGCGAAACATGCAAAAAAGAAATGCCTCCAAAAGCGACCCCGTTGCCGACTAACCTTGGTGGAACTAATAATAACGTCCTTGTCGTTAACTGGCGTATGTATGATGTGACATTTGATACTGATATACTCCGGAGTATTTTATTATATGCCATTCCATGTATATGATGCTGCCGGTATACTACGATGCGATGCGTCGAGACATGTGGAAGATAAGAAAATATACTACAACAGCGGGCGGCACCAAGGAACGAACAAATACACCAGGTGTATTATCGGCAATATTTAGATATACTCGTATTTTATACGGGACGGTAGTTCTACGCTACATTTCCTGGGAAGGGGAAAAGTAGTAAAAATAGTATAGTTCTACGACGAAAGACTGTAAGCTAAGTAGTTAATAGTCTACGAAAGACCGGACAAGATCAGCCATAGTATGGGGAGAGGGGGTAAAAGTTGCTTTTTATTTTGTCACGTTTTGTTTTCTCTTTTTCCGATAAGTAGTAGGGTCTTCTCGTTGATTCGAGCATGATCAGATGATGGCGTGGATACGTTTGTTTGTGCTCCATGAGGGGTGTACTGATGGGTACACAGCGGGTCGCTGAGGAGGCCATTTAGAAGGAGTAGCGGGGGAGTGGGGGGGGGGGTAATGTATAGGAATATATTACGAGTGGATGTACCGCGAGATCGTCGTAGAGGCTAGAAGGAGCAGGGGGGGGGGGGGGGGGGGGGGGGCAGAGCCCCCCCCCCTCGGTGATAAGGCGAAGGGGCGAGGCCTGGATGAAGAGTCGAGAACATGATATGATAAATATGTTGATTGATGAATGAAGGTACAGCGCGATCGCCAATGAGGATAAAAGGACCGGTGACGGGGCGGGATACTGTATGGAGCGTACTAGTGAATGGACCGCGAGATCGCCAAGAAGACTAGAAGAATAATAGGCGGGGGGGTGGAGTGGGGGCGAACTCATTTGTTGCATGCCTTAGTAATTTGACCATTTTCAACGCATCCCTTTCGAGACGGAGCAAACATAGGGAGGGGGGGGGGGGGGGCAGACCTATACCCACATGTGGCGTGGGGGGGGGGCCTAGATGTGGTGTCGAGAGTATGGTATGGGGATTGTTGACGATGGGGAAGTGCGGAGGTTGTACTGTATGTGGGTGAATGGGTGAATGTTAGAAGGGCGGTGGTTTCAGACTCACACCCTTTAGGCGCGGGGGTGGAGCCTGAAGGTGGGGTCGGCGTTTTGTTTTTTTTCGCTCATCCCTTCTATTTTTCTTCGCAGTTTTTCTTTCTCCTCCTCTCTCTCTCTAGACGCAACCCAGATCCGGGGTCGCTAAGCAGGCCACCCTCCCCCGTCCCCGCTACGATACGCGTCTGACCCTTCGTTTTTATCGCGAGAAGACCCCTCCAGCTATTTATTTCCGGGTCGACTCGTTTCGAATTGCGCAATATATGAGCCATGTATCATTGATGACTGTATTGCGGGATTACCAAGAAAGGTAGGAGGAGTATAGGGGAGGGGGGTAATGTAATTACCCCCCGTCTTGAATTATGCCCGAAGTTCTGCGGGCAGATGAAGATGGAATTTTTACAAAGGTTATGTTCTGTCACAGGGTTTGTTGATTCCGGGTAAGGGTACGATGGAAGTCTTGCTGAACTTCCAGAAGTGTCGGGTACGGGTATGGAAGTGTTACAGAACTCACAGAAGTTCCGGGTATTGTGGCACGGGGCGTACAGTTTTTATCGCGAGAAGACCCCTCCACCAGCTACTTCCTTCCTGGTCGACCCATTTCGAATTGCGCGGTATATGAGCCACGTATCGATGACTGTACTGCGGGACTACCGAGGAAGATAGGAGTCGTTCTACGGCAACCCCCCCAGATTTTTTTTAACGAAATCATCGCCGGTTTTGAAACCAGCTCCCGGCCGTATCTCCTGAAAATACGGTGCTCATTGCCACCCCGATGCCATTGTTCGATAGTCCTTTGCAAACAAGAACATATTTGAAGGCATTGCTTTTTTAGCATTCTTCCTCGTGTCGAGCAGCCATGAAACGTTCGTTAAAGAAAACCATCGGTTTTGCGGAGGGGGCTATCGTAGTAAGAATCAGTCCTAGGAGGAGTATATGGGGGGGGGCGTAAATGTATGAAGAATACATATATATATTGGTGAATTTACCCCGGGGTATACTTCGAAGTTTATAGCCTTGGAGATTAGAAGGAGCGGAGGGGGGGGGGGGGGGTGATGTACTGTGCGAAAAATTCATATTGGTGAATGTGCTGGAGGATCGCCATGGAGGTCAGAGGGACTGGTAACAGAGCGTATGCGGGGGGGGGAGGGTTGTACTGTATGAGAACAGGCCCACGCCCGTTTGGCGCGGGGAGGTAGCCTGAAGTTGGATTCGATCAATATGAGCACTGTATGGCTGAGTGTATCGCGGCTTGCCAGCGAGGCTAGAAGGAATAAAGGGTGGGGTTCTGTATGAGGAATAATAGATGTTGGGGAATTCGCCGAAGGGTAGCCTTGGAAGCTAGACGGAACAGGGGGGGGGGGGGAGGGATGTACTGTGTGAAGAACTTTATATGGTGTAAATGTAACCCGGGATTTCAATGGAGGTTAGATCGATCGTAGCGTCGAGGGGGAGGGGGGCGTACCGTGCAAGGGGGGGGGACGACGACAGACCCTAATCCGTTTGGCGCGGGGACGGGGCCTGGATGTGGAGTCGATGATATGAGCAATGCATTGATTGATTGATGAATGCATCACGGGATTGCCAAGGAGAGACGAGAAGATGAGTAAGGGGCAAAGGATAGGTACTGAATGAGGAATGCGTAGTCTATATACCTATTATTGATGAACTTACCGCGGGATGGCCTCTAGGACTAGAAGGAGCGGAGGGGGGGGGGGGGGGGGGGGCACCACTGTGTGAAGAATGCATTGGTCGGGAAATGTTCTGCGTGCGGGAGAACCAAGAACAGGGTAGAAAGATAGAAGGAGTATAGGGGGGGGAGGGTACTGCAAGAGAAGTATGTGCATTGATTGTTCGTGAGTTTGCCACGGGGTAGCATCGGAGGTTAGCAGGAGCAGGGGGGGGCACTGTATAGAGAACGTACTGGTGAAATGCACCGCAGGATCGCCATAGAAGCTAACAGGGCCAGGAGCAGAGGGGGGAGGGAGGGGTATACTGCAGGACGGTTAATATTAGGTGGGGGCTATGACAGACCCACACCCACTTGGTGGGAGGGGATGGAGCCTGTGTTATGGCGTTGCCCTGGGAGCCTACTAATAGCAAAGAAGACGTCTTGTACGTGGATGTGGAGCCGATGTACAATATGAGCAATCATTCGATGATGAACGCATGGCGGGATCGCCGAGGAGGCTAGCAGAAGTATAACGTGGGGGGGAGGGGGGTACTGAACGAGGAATGTATACGTATATGGGTGAATACGAATGCACTGCGGGAGCGCCAAGGAGAGGCTAGAAGGGGCAGGGGGGTGGGGGGGGGTTACTCTCTAGTGAAGGATGTGTTGATAATGTGCACAGCAGTATCGCAATGGAAGTTGGAAGGAACAGAGGGGGGGGTTCTGTTAAGATACGTAGGCCGTACCTTAACAGTTCCTACTGCATTATAAGGATTTATATTGGGGCGGGTATGACAGACCCACACTCCTTTGGCGCATGGACGGAGGCTGGATGTTGAGTCGGACGGAGGTATGTTGAGTCGGAGGTACGAATTTGTCGTGTGTAGCTATGAATGTGAAGTTCAGGTTTGAAGTATGTGTGTTCTTCACGTTGAAGTGATCTTTCCATCCACATCTACATCCAGCACAACCAAGGTCCATGCCTATGTCTGATAAAGCCTAGAGAGACGAGCTCTGTGGTCACAAACTCTACAAGACGAAAACAGGAGGCAAAGGAGACGGGAGACAAGTCGTAGCCATAGGCAGTATGTATGAGAAGAAGTTCAAAAGCTGTTCAAGCTGTTTAACTTCAACTTTCAACTTTTGAAATCCAACCGCGGATGCTGATTGGTCTAGACTACACAACTCAATTGATTTCAGGGATTGATTGACATAACATTCAATTTGATGCAACCTTGGAGAGCCGGTGAAAAATGAATGTTTATGTTTTGCAGATTATTTCTGATTCACGTTTTTGAACCACACAAGTGGCAGTACCCTTCCCTTACCGCGTCCGAACAGCTCGCAGCTCTCAACACACAGGCAGGCAGCACCGCTCACCCATCCCTCCCTCCCTATACAGGCAGCACCGCCTGCCCCTTCCCCACCCCCTCTACGCGTACCCTCATTCGTACTCGTACGAGAGCTACTCTTACTTGTACTCGAGGAGAGAGCATCCAAAGCAATCTTTTTTCTTCGAATAAACCACTCGACCAAGCCAAGAGAGGCAGGTTGGTCATGATTCTGGGGATAGGTGCTCGTTGTGCTCGCACAAGGGTTACACTTTCCTCCAAGTGCCTCGCCCATCATGCGAGCCAGCAGACGGTGGCCCCGGGAGCAGCAGCAGCAGCATCAGCAGGGTGGCCGACTGGGGATGCCAGACGCTTTGTGTCAACAAGGACTGCTACGGACACAGCAGCAGCGACGGCATACCCCACGACAGCAGCAGCAGCAGCGAGGTCGATATTGGAAAAGCAACGGAATCATCGGCGAGGTCTCGTGGTCGAGCAGCCTGGTGTTGCTGGGGTGCCAGCAACAGAGCATGGTCGTCAAGCAGAGCAGGACCTTCCTCCGCCGCTCTCTGGCAGGAGGAGAGACACTAGCGCTCGAGCTGGGCATCAAAAGGAGGAGTCTGCTAGCAGTGATGATGTCGACGATCATGATGTCGCTAGTGTCATGCCCAAGAGCGTCGAACGACACCAGCGGCGCAACAACCAACAGCAGCAACACCACCAGCAGCAGCACAACCAACACCAGCACCAGCACCGGGTGGTATCGACGGGAGAAGGAGGAGGTGACTTACGTCTGGGAGAATTCATGGAGGAAGTAAAGACGGAGCTGTGGCAGTACGATGCCTTGCCATTGAGGAGGAGATTCAGGGTGCAGAGCCTGCTCAGGTGTGTAGAGTGTGTAAGCGCGCAGCGAGCAGCCTACGTATAGGATGACGATACAGCACATCCAGCTCGCCGAGATCAGATGGTCCGAGATTAGACAACGATCAAATCATCTGGTACGTATATACATCGCAGGTATCACAATATACATCGCAGGTATCACATGGTACCAGGTACCACAGGAAGTCTACCTGATGTGATAACATCATCGCCGTCAGTCTATACCACTGGCTGTTGCTGCTGCTTCGCGCACTGCTGTCCTCGTATCATGACCGATGACCGACCCACGGCAGATAGATATACATACACCCAGCAGTCGTGTAGGCAGGGCATCTCTCTTCAAATCGAATTGTTTTTTATGTACGAAAAAAACGTTTTTCCGATTTCGGCTGTTTTCTTTGTGCTAGTTTGACCAAAATTCGGTTCCGCGCAAATCTGTGACCTTGTTAGTACATAAAACGCGGTATGATATGTGTCGTACGCGGTATGATATGCGTAGGTTGCCCGCGACAGTAATGCCTGCGTCGCGAAGGGCCTGGGCGGGCTCCCGAGTCCCTTCGGCACTGCCTGAAGAGTAGTGAGGGCCAACAGTCAACATTGACGGAGAGAAGACGACTCGATTTCACGGCTTTCTCTCTAATCTTGCTTTTGTTCGCGGAACAACCAGGAAATGCAAGTAACTGAAAAAAATAGAGCTCGTCGTGGTTCCAGCACTCTCGGCGACGACGACGACGACGACCCGACCATAAATAGTTGTGCCGATTCGGAACTCTCTCTCTTCACACTGCACACTCCACACCGTGCACCCGCACACGCCGATACTAGATCCTGCGAACATCTCGTGAGTAGATGCTATAATACGTGCAGTCGTACTCACTCGTGTGCGAGCGTGTGGTACTACAAGACGCTTCGCTCCGCTGGCGGCACCCGCCCGCTACGCTTTTTTTTTAGCGCTGCACTCCCGACACAGGCACAAAGCACTTGGAATTAGACTAGGGTAATGTTACAAGTTGGAAAAGGGCTGATATATCAACGACCTGTATCCTTCACGGGTTACACAACCCGTAACACGTGCGATCTTGGAAGTATCACACGCACGCTTGCAAAGCTGAGTTTTGAGCAAGAAGAACTTTTTGGTCGATCTCACAGCTGAATGAAGTGTATTTTTTCATTTTTTTCATATTGCTCAAATAGAACCAAACGTGAAGCGGACAGACGTCCATGTACGACATATATGATTGGTGCAACTTGCGACTTGTAAATCCCAAGAGCTTCACGCTCCAGGAAGTATCAGGTAACCTGGATGTCGCATTCGCGCATGCCACTGCATGCCACCAGGTTGAATTCACACCTTTCCGTGGTGACGTGCTATATCAGGAAAATAGCCCTGACGCCGCATTCGCGCATACAACCAGGGTAAATTCGAATTCCTGATATTTCCGTGATGACCTGGTACATACCGTGCGGAGCGCAGAGTGCGAGAGTTCGTATTCTATGTGGCATCGACCACGTGACGTGCCAGGGCTGCTGGGGTAACCTTACGGAATGAGTAATGATAATAGACATTTCGCGCCCGCTGTTTTCCAATTGGGTCATGTCTGCTGTAGTGACAGCTGTTTTACGCTCTGTACAGCAGTGCAAGCGGTTAGCACTAGTTATTATTAATACCAGGTAGTAGTTAAAACGACGTTACGACACAGACAGGCAGGGTTGTCGTCTCCTTGACGAAAACCGCAAGTCCGCACGACGTACGCATCGTCTGTACAGGTCTACAAGAGTCTCGGGTCTCGGGTCTCGCGGGTCTCGAATACTTTCGACTTGATTTGATCCTAAACTTTTTTTTTTCTTCTTGCTTTTTTTCCCTCGGCGAGTATGATGTCATCCTGCCGCCGCTGTTTTCTTGGCTGCATTTGTTCTATCGCTGTTACACCATTGATAGGCACATGTATCATACCTCAGTGCACGCAACGGTGAGAAACGAAAAAGTCCAGCCGAGTTCTAGTCGCGTCAAGTTACCGGTCGAGTCGAGGGCGATTCAGGAGAGGGGCGTGTGCTAATTTCATGCATGGCCGTAGTCGTATGACCATAGACCGTCGCCTCTACAACGCCAGGACGGAGCACGTCGGGTTTGCACCGATCAAGCAGGGGCACGGCGGGGCGGGGGCGGTGGGGTACTCATTTGTTGCTTGCCTTAGTCGTCTGACCATTGACCACGCATCCCTTTCGAGGCGAGGAATCCAGGGGGGGGGGGGGGTAATCGTACCATGCATGGCCATAGTCGGCAGGACCGCAGCCCCTCGCGTCCCTACAATCAGGACGAAGGACGTCGGGTTTTCACCCAGCATCAGGCAGACGTCATGTGCTTGCACCGAAGATGGCATTTATTTGTCATTACTGCAGTAAACTTGAACACAGAAGTGGCTGAATATAAAGCGCTCTCAGGTTGTTGATTTAGCTTTTTACCTCGGTCAGTTCTCGGCGTCAGTGAGGCCACTGCCTGGTGTGATGGAAAATATCCTCACCCTGAAAACAACCCCCTCCCCCCCCCCCCCCCCCCCCCCCCGGCCCCGGAGTCAAGGGAGGGGGGGGGGGGGGGCGTTATTACTACGATACAACCAGACAATGGCAGTGGCTGAGATGAAAACAGCTTTCAGCTTGTTGATTTAGCTCTACGTCTGTCAGAGCTCGGGTTCAGACACGACGTTGGCCGATAAATTTGCTCGCACCTTGGAACGACGCCTCCCCCTCCCCCCCCCCGAATTAGGTTAGGCGGGGGGAAAGGGGGGGGGGGGGGGGGGTTAATCATCGCATCATGTAAGGCCGGCCATCGTAGTGCGTAGGACCGTAGACCCTGGCACCCCTGCAGTGCTGGAACTGAGCTCGTCTGGTTTTGATAGACCAGGCAGGCGTTGCGTGCACCAAGCGCGCAGAAGCCGTGTGGCGTTTGGCGAGTCGCATGAAGGGTGAGCTGCATCCTACTGCGAACCGCTTGTTGGGGGGGGGCGGGGGGCGGGGGGGCGTTCTTGGCTCAAGACACGCAGTAATTTTGCAGTTTTTTTTTTTGTATGTGAGAACTCTCAGTTTGCTGATTTGGTTCTGCGTCGTAGTCGGCTGATCTCGGCGCCACGTTTGTTCCTGATATTCACCGACCTGTCCAACAGCAGTAGCAGCTAAACCATCACGTCTTGCCGTCTCTATTAATAGTAATATTAGCTCTGATGCTCGGGTCACACAGAACAAGTAGATTTTGATTATTGATAGTGCCCCCAGGGGCGCCCATAAAGCCACCCACCCGTGTCTGCGATAATTCCATTCAAAATTTCGCGTAAGTCGTGCATTGGATGCTTGTCTCGCTATCGGTCTGTTTAGGCCTTTGATGTCATATAAGGATTTTCGGGCCTCTGGATGCGTGTGTCTGTTCGTCTGTTTAGCCTTTTGATGTTATGAAAAATATTTTTTGGACTTGTGGGGGTCGAACAGCCAGGTGTCCGGAAAGGAAGAGTCAAGATCTCTTTCTGGGTCACGAACAAAAAAAGCTGTTCCGTCGCGATGTTTGGTAGAGTTTGACTGAGTCGGGAATTTACGGAATTGAGAATGGCAGGGTGGGACACAGAGGCAGACTGACAGACAGACAGGCAGGCGGCCCCACCTAAAATAGCCAAACACGACTCCTTTTTGTGAAGGTGCAATGTAATATGTATCACCGCACAACAAACTCTACATTTCCTTCGACTAGTCTGAGCTTCCACTTTTTATTTTTTAGCACGACGGCACGGTCACCGTTAACCACTTGTTTAGATCATGTCGTCTGCCGGCCCATTCCTCCCCCCCTCCCCCCCTCTATGGATGAAATTAAACTGTAAAGTCGCTTGGGCTGGTCGGTTTTATCACTTGACCGGTTACTCGCGCGGTGGCCAATTGTTTGTTCTTTAGACTTTACAAGAATTTTGCCCCCCTCTTTGACTTGCCACACCCGGGATTTACAGCCAACCACATGGCGGAGGGGAACCTTGTACAGTGATAGTAAAGGGCAGAGCACACATAGGCAAGATGGATGCGACCCCAACAGACTCGCACCTTGACGCTAGGATTAAAGGATGTTTCATGATTAATGTGATTGTACCAACGCTAGAATATGCGGGACTAGTATGGGAAAGGAACACGAAGTTAGTAAAAAAGCTGGATGCGGGAGAAGTATGGGAAGGGAACACGAAGCTCGTAAAAGAGCTGGGTGCGGGAGAAGTATGGGAAGGGAACACGAAGCTCGTGAAAAAGCTGGAAACAGTACGGATGGCAGCAGCCCAAAAAGTTCGAGGATGCTCCAATACGATGCGCAATACAGGACTAAGAGCAGAATTGGGAATGCGCCCACTTTAAACAAATAGAGACGGGAGACGGTTGAAATGGCAATATAAAGTAAGGAACATGCCAAAAAAGAGGTTGCCAGCCAACCAGCTGATACGTGGTAGGGATGTATGGAAGAAAGTACAAAAGGTCGAGCCGGAAAAAGGTGGGATAGCGCAATCGAGAAAATATGGAAGGACTTACTGCAGAAGGAAACCAAGAAGAGATGCTGCCCATAGAGAAGTTTGGGGGGTACAAGCCAGGTGCAAAAGAAAGGATGGAATTAAGAGAAAGGCCAGCGCTAAAAAATGGGAGAAAATGAAAAACATTTTGAGATATGCGGGGGGTTGAGAGACGATATAGGAAAAACAATGTATTTTTGCACGGCCCAATGGACTACGCGACAACGTTGAAACTGCGTTTTCGTGTATGGGACCTGGACCTGCCAGAAAGAAGAAGTCGGCACACCAGTAGTCGGGTGGAGAAGGAAGAAGGCGCACTGAAACGACCTTGTGGCAGCGCAGACGAGAGTAGAACCCACATAGCGGGAGAATGAGAACTGTTCAAGGAGGAACCGAATGCGTTAGAGGAGATGAGGAAGATTGACGGATGTGACATGGAGATGTGTGGTGCGTTAGATAGTAGCGAGAAAACGATCGCTATCCTAGGAGATAGATGGTGTCCACAGACGGCCAAACAGGAAGGCGGTAAGACCAACAAATCGTTTTACGTAATATATGGAAGAATGGTACTGAGCGCCCATATGTTGGAGGTGTTTAGGAACGTTGCTCCATCTCTAAAGAGTGCATGGTCAATGGCCAAATGGTTAAGGCGAGCAACAAACGAGTACCCCCCCCCCCCCGCCCGCCCCCACCCCTATATGTCGGCCCATTCCTCCCACTTCCTATCCCCCACCCTTACCCTTACCCCCTCCCCTGCCCCCCCCTCCTTCTCCTCCTGCGTCTTGTTTTCTCTTTTTCCCTTTTGTGGCCTGTATCATCGTGCGTGTTTTCTGTCTGCGTATCATACGCACGGCCTGTTACTCAGGCGACTCCACACGCCACCGTTCGAGATGTGGGCGGACTCGCTCGTCAGGGCTACAGGTGAAAACCGCTCTGATTGTGCGGATCGGGCGGGCTTTGACCGCTGTACCATTGCACCGCCGTTTTTTGGGACAAAATACTTGGGAATTTGATTGGTTCGTTTGTTGCGGTGTAAAACCTTTCCCTACTGCAATGGTTGTCCCGAAGTTATAGTAAGCAGTTTGTATCCGAAACGCGGTTGGAGTTCTACAGGGACTGAAGGCATACGAGTACAATTGGTCGGTTGTTTGGTTGTTTTATACTCAGGACACCCCCTCGCCGGAACAGTCACAGCAGCAGCGGTGTAATGTATATACGAATTCAAGATGCAAGATCATTCTCGTGGCGAGCAACAAATAAAAAATTCCAAAGTTCAAAAGTTCAAAAAGTTGAATATTCATACAATCTTGTCGAAGAGCCTGTCACTTTTTTTGTGCGTATCATAGTCGATCATGTTTGTCGAAAAAACGATCATCGACGAGCCGAGGGTACACCCGCTCAGGAAGGAGGACGCGCAAGAAGACATAGCGGTGGGGTCGAAGAGACCGGGGAAGAATCGTGACTGGAATAAGGGGTCGAGAGACTCTGCTGGCGGCGGCAGGGCAAGCAATGGAAGCTCAGCGAGAGGCTGCGATCAAGCAGCAGCAACAACGGACATCCCCGCAGTAGCCAGAGGCAAGTCGGGGCCAACGCCAAGAGCAGACGAATTATCAACCTTCTCTCCAAACACCAAACGTCACGACGAGGGGCCAAGCCATCACCGCAGTCTCAGTCAAGTCAAGCCTCGACCAAAGGTCGTTCGGTCTACGATCTGCTCGAGAAAGCGTTGAGAGTCCCATCTCTCGGCGAGGAAAGCAAGCTCGGGACCACGCGCGCCGGAGGATGTATGCCAGAGGCCCGGCGGCGAAAAACTCGAGAAGAGAGCGGACGAAAAAGAAGGTTTTCGGTCCCGAGATCAGGTTTCAACGGATCCCGGTCTGAGGCCGAGACGAAGGATGAAAATTTAATATTTTTAGTTCTCTCTTGGTCATGCGAAGGATTTTATATATGAATATGCATATGTATACTGACCCAACGAACGATTAATGCGATTGTATCACCATGTGTCTAGGAAGAGCTCAACGTTTAACGCTCAACGTTCAATGTAACCCAGCCCAACCCAAGCCAACCCAGCGCTAACTTGACACAGCCCTTCCAAGACTCGAGGGATAAACACGCTTGCTTCGTTGTTGTTTGCACCTGTGCCACCCACCGTTAGCGTTCAACGCCCAACGCTCAACAATACACCCAAACGAAACTAACCCCCCTGAACCGGTCCAGCCCGACCCAGTCCAAGCTAAATCAACGAAACCCAGCCCAATCCACTAAATCAACCAACGCAACCCAACCCAACCCAACCCAACCCAACCCAACCCAACCCAACCCAACCCAACCCAACCCAACCAAACCCAACCAAACCAAACGCAACCCTACCCAGATGAATCACAGAGACCCTTTACGAGAACGCTCTTAGCTAGGAACGAGGGTTGTTCGACACCCCTCCTGGGGCGGGGGATGGAAAGAGAGGCGCCAGGCTTCGACCTCCTGCTGCTGTGCTGGAGGCCCGGAGCGGCGTCAGTCATCCACGATCACCCCGAGGCTGGCTGCTGGGTCAAGGTGCTCAATTCCGCTCCTATTTCGTTGCTTTCTGACCATGTAGCACAGGGCATACCTGGTAATTGGTTCCAATCGACCATGTAGCACAAGGCATACCTGGTAATTGGTTCCAATCAAGGACTGTTAATGGTAGGCACTCGTGTTCCTTTTCCCTCGGTACAAAATTCAATTCGGTTTTGACGTACTGTCGTCGGTTTTTTAATTTGAGTATGTCACCTCCATCGAGGGGTCGTTTTGACTATTAATGTACCGTCTCCATCGAGGGGTCGTGTTAGCTGTGCTGGAGGCACGCGGCGGCGTCGGTCGTCCATGTTCGCCCTGAAGCTGGCTGATGGGTGAGGGCAGGAAAGTCGATTGTTCTTTCTTCGGAAGGGCACGTATTGGTTGATGTTTTAGTCGTTTCATGTTGCTCCTTTTGTTTTCGTTCCTCGTGCCGTGCTTCTTTTTTTTTTTTTTTTTGTCAGGTGTTGAAAGGGGAGATGAAGGAGACGAGGTACACGCTGGTGCCCCCCCCCGGGCTTAGTCTTAACACCCCCCTCTCCTCCTGCTCCTCTTCTTTGGCCACCGACGCGAATCACCATCACCACCTCCACCACCACCATCCCGGTGTTGACAGAAGCGGTAGCTGCGGGGTAGGTGCCGGCGTCGGTGTGGGTGCCGGCTGCGGTGGTGGTGGCGGTGGCGGTGGTGGTGGTGGTGGTAATATTGGTGTCGGCAGTGGTGGCAGCGCTGGCGCTGGCGGCGGCCGTGGTCGTCTTCTTGAAACTTCTACCGTCTCGTGCGTCCCTGGCGCTGTTACCTACATCGAGGACTCCATGGGGTACCACAAGATGGAGAATGCGAGTCTCACCGAGGAGTGCATCTCGCTGCACCTTTATTCTCCCGGGATATCGGAGTGTACCGCGTGGGCGGACGAGTCCTCCCTGAGGTGAGAGGGAAGGGGGGCATGAGGAGGCGCACGCTGTGGTGGGGGATGGCACCTTTTGGTGGGGGATTCTTAGCTTGAGAAGCGCTACGCCTCACCCAACAACGAGATTGACATTTAAAATCATAAGCTAAACCCTATATGCACAATGCCATGTGGTCCAGAGACCTAGCGGATTATACATCGGACCCAAATGTGTCGGGTAGCTTCTCAGTTGCAAGGGGTTCCACCCAAAGAAATATTTGGGCTCAGGAGTTCAACCTTTGCCGTTGCACGGCTCGTGGGTGGGTGGGTTGGCAGGTGGGTGGACGGGGGGCTAGGTGGGTGGGTGAGTGTGTGGGTGAGTGGGTGGGCGGCGGCTTCACTGGCAGCGGATTATGTGCTGTATGCGTTGTATGTGTTGTATATGATGCACGTGTTGTATATGTGCATGCATTGTTGGTGTCATATGTGCATGTGTTGGAGTGCTGGGGTGTGGAATTGTTCGAACGGCAGCCAAGCATCCTCTCATCAGGGCAAGCAAATATGCTTCGAAACGACCCCGCCGTATTTCCTCCTAGACTCTAAAATGCCCCACCGTTCCTTACCGTGACGTACCCTTCCTCCGGTCTTTTCTCTCCCCGTCGTTGTTATTTGGTCTAACTTAATATTTTCGCTCGCTCGTTCTTCCCTTGGTCCGGCAGCAACGCAGTGAGGGTTTCGGTGTGCCTGGACTCCAGCTTCTCGCCGGAGAGAGGACCGTACAAATTCGGCCCACCTCCGTACCAACCATAAACGGCTAGAACACAATAAAGGAATGAGCCCCAACCGACATCGTCAGGGCTCCGCCGCCGCTGGTGTTGTTGCTGCTACTACTGGTGCTGGTGCCTGCTTACCCCAGTTTGGCTTCCCTGTGACGGTGGAGGACCAGCTACGATACCGCCAGACTACCCCAACACTGACCCAACAACTTCTATTCGCCCACCCACCCACCCCGCTTCTTCAGCGGTGGCAGCGGCCGTTATCTCCCGATTTCTGTTGACGCATCATGTATTTGGCCCCACTCGGTTATTTTCGACGTTCCGGGCAAAACAACAATCCTTCTAATAGTCTGGGCAAGAAAAAAGGTCTTCGTTTTGGATTGTATTCCTTAATTTCGACGTTTCGGGCAAGGAAAAAAGTCCTTCTGTTGGACCCTCCCCCCCCCCCCCCCCTCGCCCCCTCTTTATTTTGCGGTTCGGTAACCATCACTAGTTGAGGTACACACGCGTCTTTGGCGCGGAATTTTGTTTGCGACAATTAATTCCGGGGTGATTTGTATACGGCGGGCATTGCGCGTACGTTTCCTGAACGTTTGTTTTTTATGTCTTGTATGTTTTCTTTGCTTTTTCGAAGGGTTTTGAATTTTTTGTACTGTTTTTTGTGGCGTTCTTTTCGTTTTCTGCCTGCTGTCTGTTGTCAATGTTGCTGTACTGACTGATGGACAGACGGTTATGAGCATGTGTGTTTAGTGTGAGACGGGGGGAAGGTCGAAGTACTCGTTGATTATATTACCTGCCGTGTTCGTGCGGTATATCTAGCGGATAGGGAGAAATACCAAACATGATTCGCCGCATGACAGTGCGCTGAAGTGGTCAACAGACCACCAGGCAGAGGGGAGGGAGGGAGCGAAGGATGGCGGAGAAGGAGGGAGGGAGGGAGGGAGGGAAAGAGGGAAATGGAGACAGGGGGGGGTGGACGGAAGGAGGATTTTCTCGTACAGAGGTTATCAAGGCGTGTCTGTACGGCATTATAGTGCACGAGGGGGTGTATACTTGTATATTGCGGACATGAAGCACTCGTTGATTATATTAGCTGCCGTGTTCGTGCGGTATAGCTAGCGGGCAGGGATAAATAGAAAGCATTGCTCTCCGTTTGACGTTGTGCTGAAGTAGCTAGCAGAGCAACAGGCAAAAGGGTAAGGGGAGGGAGGGAGGCAGGAAAAGATGGGGGAGAAGGAGGGGAGAGGAGAAGGAAGAAGGGGGAAGGGAGGGAAGGCGGGAAGAGGAGCCAGTGGGGAGGGGGGGCGGAAGGAGGGTGGAGTAAATGGGGGAGAATGGAAGCGGAGTGGGTGGGAGGGAGGGAGAGGGGAGAGAGGGGGGAGTGTAGAGAAGCAGGGAGAAGGCGGGTGGAGAGTAAACAGGGCATGTTTTCTCCTTCACAGGTTATTGAGGCGTGTCTGTACCGTATTATATAGCGGGCGAGGGAGTGTACACTTGGATTTGACGGATACATATAGATAGCACTGTTCGGGCCCGTCGGTGTAACGCGCGCGGGTGGGTGTAAGATTCAGGTTTCATCCCCCCCCCTCCTATCAATAGTGTATGTGAACGAAAAAACGCCTGCCTGGATGTAAGAAGCCCTGTCTGACCAACGGATCTATGCTTGAAGTACTGTTTTTTTGTGCCTTGCGTGATCGTGAGTGCGGGGGGTGCCTTTCGATCGATGAGTGTTTTATGGTGTTATTTGGCTTGGTTTGGTTTGTTCTGGTTTGTTTTGGTTTGTTTTGGTTTGTTTTGGTTTGATTCAGTGTTGTTTGGTTTGGTTAGGCTCAGCTTTGCTTTGTTTTATTTGGTTGGGTCTGTTTCGTTCGATTTCGTTTGGGATCATTTTCGATTTCAGTTTTTACCCAATATACTGCTGGGTTTCTTGCGCTTCGGTTCGCCGACGGGGAAACGTGCAACGTGTCAGGTGGGCACACGTTTTGCAGATTTTACCGCACACCGTACCCGCTGCTGCTACGCCTTCACGCGCTCTCAATACTTTCGCGTAGCGGCGATGCCGCCTGAACGGTGGTTCAAAGCCAAACATGCTCTATAGGACGCTGGCAATTTTGGACCCGTCAAGGTCTCTTTCGGCCTTCTGTACTGTTTTTATGGTACGGGGACTGCCAATCAAGGGGTCGAATTATAACTTCCTGCTTGAAGCATCTTTGTTCAAAAAAGAGCGGGATTCGCTCCTCTACTACTGGTGATGCCTGGCGCGCTGGGGCGTGTGTTTGTTTGATGTGGTTGACGCTTTATGTTTGTACTGGAGGACGGGAAATTCCCAGTAGTCGAGGAGCAGACAGGCTATCGTTTCGTAGGAGGCCTGACTTTTTGGGCGCGTCAAGGCCTCCATTTTTGTCGTTTCGATTCTTGTTTCAGAGTAGGAGAGCAGTTGGTCACAAGGGGTCAACCCATGGTCTCCTAGCATACTCGTCAACGGGGGTCCCCGAAAGGGAGGTTCACGTTTTGACCGTGTCCGTGTGCGTGTATGATATTTTGCCTCCCGCCTCGATTTCCGCACAGGACGTGATCTGTATACACAGGCGCAGGGTGTGCTTAGCAGGGTACATAGCCGGGAGGTACTCGGGTTCCTTCCCGCGTACGGTCAAAACGACCAGGGTTGATGCCTGGGTACCCCAGAGCACATACCCAAGTGTTTGTAGACTCACCCTTGGTCATGTGGTGTGTGTTGATGTGTGATGCATAATAGGCTGATGGGTGATTGGTGCATGCTGTTTCACCTTTGTATGATATGCTTATCTCGTTCTGGGTGCTTGTTTTTTTGGAGGGGGGATAGCGTAGTTAGCTGTGTCTACGCACTCGTGGTCATGGCGCTGTGTCTGGATGGGGGGAATGGAAAGGGACGGAGCGGGGCGGGAGCGGAAGAGAAGGAAAGGAAGGGAGGGGGGGCGGAGGGAGAGAGACTAAGAAGCGGAGCCGAGGGAAAGAGGGGGGAGCGGAGGGCAGGGGCAAATGGACCGGAGAGCAGAGCAAGCGACAGAGAAGTAGTCGACGAATACTATCACAAGGTCTAGGTAGTTGCTGTACGCGGTTAAACCGTTCCTTGTCTGCTTGACCGTTTTTTCGTGTTTCTGCGCTCTATCATTGGTGTCTAAATACCCTAGTGAGTTGCTGTACGTGGTTACACAATTCCATGTCTAGTTAGTTGCTGTACGTGGTTACACAATTCCGTGTCTGTGTGACGGTTGTTCTGCATTACTTCTATACTCTCGTCATCGGTAGCTGTAGCTGTGCCACCGGTTTATAATGTGATACAAAAGGGGAGACATTTTTTTCATGGCGCTGTGCACACATTTCGGGCATTCACTGCTCATAAAATGCGGGCGTTGCTCGCACAACTCGGGCATTGCGTGCATACTATTATGGCGTTGCGCACGCCTCGGGCTTTGCGCATAGAATCCTAGCGCTGCGCATGCAACTCGGGCGTTGCGCGTAGACTTCTGGCGTCGCGTGTACAATTTGGGAGTTGCGCACACAATTCTGGTGTTGCGCACGTAGCTCAAGCTTTGCGCGCACAATACCGAGAAATGCGGGTGTTGAGTATGCATTTTGGGTGTTGCACACAATTCTGACGTAGCGATCTTCGGGCATCGCGTATACACCGGGTGTTGCATGTACAATTCGGGCATTGCGCATACAATTCGGGCATTGCGCAAATGATGAGGGCGTTGCGCATACAGTTCTGGCGTAGCGCATACATCTCGGGCGTGCGCGCACAAATTGTATGCGCAATGCCCTATTTGTAATGTACCAATACAGATAATGGTTTCGTGCATTCAATCCTGGCGTTGCGCATACACCCCGAGCGTTGTGCGTAAAAGGGCAAAAGTTGGGCATGACAATCGGGCGTTGCGTATGGAACTTGGTATTTGCGCATACAATTGGGACGTCGTACATACAATTCGGGCGTTGCGCATACAACAACTCGGGCGTTGCGCATACCAACCGGACATTGCGCACACCATTCCCAACGTATTGCGCGTACGCTGCGGGCGTTGCGCATGCAATTCGGGTGCAATGCGGTGTTGCGTGGCATTCAATTCAGGATTTGTTCATACAAGTCGGGCATTTCACATTCAACTTGGGTTTTGCGCATACTTCGGGCGTTGCGCATACAACTTGGGTGCTGCACATACAATTCTGGGCATTGCGCATACAATTCGGGCGTTGCGCATGCAATTCGAGTGTTGCGCATACAACTCAGGCGTCGCGTATACAATTCGTCTTTAGCGCATACAAAATTCGGGCGTTGCGCATACAATTTCGGTGTTGCGCATACAACTCGGGTGCTTCGTTTAAAAATCGGGCGTTTCCCATACAGTTTTTGCATTGCGCCTACACCTCGGGCGTATGCGCATACTCAACTTGGTCGTTGCGCATGCAACTCAGGTGTTGCGCATACAACTCAGACATTGCGCATACAACTCGGGTCGTTGCGCATACAATTCCGGCATTGCGCATACACTGCAGGCGTTGCGCGCAGACAATGCTTTCTCTTTGCAGTCCGGCTTCATTAAACTATTTCTTCAAGACAATACCTTCCTTGATCCCTGGTACATCGGTTTTTCCTAGTTTCGGTGAATTACACACATTTTCCGGCCTTCGCCTGTTCAAGGCCACCTTGTAGAGATATGGGAGGTATGATACGCTACGCCCTCTGATGTGTTTGTTGGAAGATTCAATGTTCAGTCATCAGTATTGGTACTGCTGTAAGCTACCATACTTGGCCCTAAGTCATAGGAACCCAGTAAATATTTCTGGAACAATCTTCGGCTGACTGTATTAAGTGACCGGGAGGTTGTAGGTATACATTGCGAGTTGTTCGTACAACAGACAGTTATAATAAGTCTGTTAGATGTCGTTTATCGATGCGGTATTTAGCATGCAGAAGTCTCAGCAGTAACAACTTGGATACATGATGCACAACAGCTTACTAGTTCGTCATATCCAAAAGCTGGCGCATGTAGTACGTACGAGCAATGCGGTGTTATAAAGTAAATGCGGCGGAATAACGTACCAATAGCGACATTCATGGAATATGATTTTAGGTTGACTGCCGGGACGTTGACGTAGCTAAGCTCCCAGAAGCAAATCTCAGGGAACGTTGCCATAGGTACGGTAGGCCACGAGCAAGCCTTAGGAAACGTGGCTGTAGGTAGATCAGAAAACTACCCGCAGAGCACATCCATCCGTAGCATATGCATTGCGCCGTCTCGATCAGGTGATGGCCAGACCCACCTCGATCACTCCTCATCTGTCTCTACCTTTCGGCCACCTGAGCGCCAATCCAACCCATCTTCTGTTTCAACCTATATCCAAGTGATTTCACGATCACTCTGTGAGCCTCTGCACCCACACTGTTCCATGCCGTGACTAGTGCCAGGGATACAACCTACACAGGTTTACATCCCCACAGGTTGTTTCATTTTATCTTTTTCGGGCGAAAGCTCAGGTGGTTGGTGCTCTCTACCGTTTCATAAACTGGATAAAAAATGATGACGTAAACATACATACTTCGAAGTATGATTATTAGATAGGATGCTGAAGAAGAGCTCCAGGCTCGTAGGCTCTACGAAGTACCAAGGAGTATAGGTTTTGGGGCAACATATGCGAACCACTTTTTTTGCGTAATCTCGGCACCCCCTTGGCAGTGCGCCCACGTTTCGAGTACACAAACTACTTGGTAAATTTAGTGCGGAAACATGTTTTTTGGGGGACGGAGTTAATGGGTTGGGGGAACGTTAACTAGTTTTTACAACGGCATGGCGGACTTCGTTGTTACCTGGTGCATTTCAAGTAATTTAGATTTTAAATGCTTTCATGTTTTCGGTGCTGGCAATGCCGAACCCTATGCGTGATGAAAAGCGAAGGTAAGCACCGGGTGGGAGGAGGGAAGGCATCTGTGACCACGGAGCTTAGGCTCGTTCCCAACGAACGCAAAAAAATATAAAAAAATCTCAAATCCTGACAAAACATCTTGAAATTCTGAAATGTCACGTTTAAAAAACAAAATCACGTTCTTGTCAGGAATCCTGACATCAATTTGTATGGGAAATAATGTTAACAAAGTCGTTCTACGGTACCCTCCCCCAAAAAATTCTTCAACGAAATCGCCGGTTTCGAAACCAACTCCCGGCCGTATCTCCTGAAATACGGTACCCCTTGCCCCCCCGACGTCATTGTTCGACAGTACTTTGCAAACAAGAAAATATATGTGTGTTTTTCCCTATCGTCCTCCTTCCTCGTGTCGAGCAGCCATGTAAAACATTCGTTAAAGAAAAAATCGCCGTTTTTTGTTTTGGGGGGGGGGGAAGCTATATCATCGTAGAATCAGTCAAAACGGTTCGTTACTTAAGTCCGCGGATTCCTGAGAAATTTCACCACGATGCTCATTCTTGGGAAAATTAAGTATAAGCTACGGTACACTTCTAATACAGGTTTTGCACACCGTTTTTTTTTTTTTTTTCCCGAGACGACTCTCACGTAAGGAGCTAGCTCGCTGTATAATACGCGTGCTACGACGATAGAGGCGGCGCCACATTTTTTTCTTAATACTACCCCTCATTTTGGGAGCTTAAGACCTCTCCCTCCAAAAAACTGATTTGCAGAAAAAAAATATTGCTTGAGCCCCGGATGAAAACAACGCACATGGCCTAGAAGTACACAAACCAGAATCATGCAAAAAAATGGCTCATTTTAGCGACAATTTTAGGCTAAGGAGCACCCGTCATTCAGAAACAACTTCACACTTTTTTGCGGCGGCTAGGGGTCACGCTCGCGCGAGTGACCCCCCCCTGTGTTCATTTGCGTGGTTTTAGTTTTCGTGCTGGATGGAGTCGTTCTACGGTCCAGCCTCCCCAACTTTTCTCTGACGAAAACACCGGTTTTGAGACCAGCTCCCGGCCGTATCTCCAGAAATACGGTGCCCATTTTGCCGCCTCGATGTCATCGTTCGATAGTTCTTTGCAACCAAGGAAATACATATGAAGGCTTTCTCTTCATGGCATCATTCCTCGTGTCGAGCAGCCATGAGACGTTCTTTAAAGAAAATCGTCGGTTTTGCGGGGGGGGCTATCGTAGAATCACTCGTCTGATATAATTTTGCTACATGGACCGCAATGGAATGGTTAGCTACGCTACGCCGAGCAAAAAAGCGTTTCCGTCAGTGAGGTCCAGATGTTGAGATACGGCCTCGAAAGGCCTGTAATTATGCGAATTGAGATAATTTGGATGGGTTTCGTACGATAAGGTTGGCGTTTATTGTATTCGGGATAGTCAGGAAATTGATGGGAGGCACGTGCCTCGGATCTCGGAAGTCATCCAGGACTAGTGGAATCGAATAAAGCTACGTCTCTGCGAAGTAAGGCTAAGAAAGTGAGTACTCTCCGAGGACCTGCTCAATTGGCAGACCTGCAGGGGACACGCTGTGTCCCCGCCCAACACTCTTACACGGAGTCACCCGTGCGAGCGGCTCAAATCCAGGAGTAAAACAGGGGGTACCCCCCCCATGTACCTTAGCGTTGGTCTTTTTTTTTTTCCTGAGATTCCTCAATTTTTTTTTGGAGCATAATTGAAGACAACCTCCCCCAAAAACTGATTTGACGAAAGAGCCATCCCGCAGTGTAGGGGTGCATTGTCAGCTAACCATCCCGTGCTGGGGATTCGTATCGAAAAATCAAACCAACACGAAGGCCCATGTATGACGGCATGTAACAGAGGGTTCACTCGCGCGAGTAACTCCGAGTCACTGCAACCGCCCCCCCCCCCCCTCCCCTCCCCCCCATGGCCCAGGTGCACGCAGCGAGAATCACACAAGAATAAACGGGGCGTATTTTCCGACGATTTTGGGTTAAGGAGCTCACCCGTCATTCAGAAACCATTTTCGCCAAAAAAGGTATACCTCTATCGTATCATGCGTCTATGATACCTCGTCCAAAAACTGATCCGGAGAAAAAGTCTCTCACAGCGCGACCCCATGAACAAAGCCCGTGACCGAGGCGTACTTTTTTGTTTTTGTTTTGCAGAATGTGGATACCAGGCCCTATTCCCTAGATCGTACCGCCTCGTTTTTATCACTATAATCCTTCAAGATCATCCTGGTTCCTCGAGGGGCGCTCTGAGGTGTTTCCTCATCGTTGACCCTCGAGAGTGCGGTTACGCACACAACCCACCGCGGTGTATCTTCACTACTAGATAGTCTCCACAATATCCATCTTATAACAAAGAGATCAACCTGCGAAGGGACCACAGCCCCACAAAAACTAAGAATAGGTGAACTTCCGACGATTTTGAGTTAAGGACCACCGTCGTTCAGAAAATGATTGGGCCAAAAAATGGTGTACACCTTATTACTTTTTTGCAGCACATGTCACGTTTTTTTGTCAGGATTCCTAACAATTGATGTTGCTATGTTCGTTAGGAACGGCCCTTATACAGAAGAAGACCACTTCTTAATGAGGAAAAAACCTCCCACATGTCGAGCTCTGAAAAGTATACGACGTAGTAATGTGGGAAGACAAAAAAAAGGGAAACGATGATGTATTTCTTTAAGAACGATTGGTGAACGTTTTTTTTTTTTTAATGGGGTGTTGGAGGTAGTTATTAATAGCGGAGGAAAAGAATGGAAAAAATCATACCAGGTTGTTGTTGTTCTCACATTAACTCGCATATTCAAGTCCGTGGTCACAGGGCAGGGTCCAGTCACTCTGGAGCTGAGGAATACCCCAGAGAAAAACCACAAACAAATCAAAGGTGGTACACGCATGTATCACAGCTGGCGCAATTCATGCCTCCGAAACATGCAGTATAAAAAGTGAAATTGGGAGTCAGCCTACGATGTGCCAGGTCCATACTGGTGCATACGTCTCACTATGTTTCTTTGAGGACGATTTGTGAACAATCTTGTTGTCACGGGGTGTCTTCTTTAAGGATGATTGCTGAACGTTTTTTTTTTTTACGGGTTGTCAAAGGTAGTGAGTGGAAGAAAAAAAAAGAAAGCAGGAAAAAAAAAAATGTCATACTCGGTACCAGATACGGTATATTTCATTTCTTTGAGGACAATTGATGAACACTGTTTTTTCCGCGGGCTATCGAAAGTAGTTGGTCGGTGTGTCCTTCATGTTATTTTCGACTTGACTGTCGTTGTTTGTTGTTCGTCGGGTATTACAGAAACCAACAACTTCATTATCTGATTTAAATTATCGCCGCGACTCTCTTCTCGGTTTCGTTTTGAACGCACGCACACACGGCGGAAGCTCAGTCGACCGGGGGGGGCATCTCTGGCAGGGAAGCCCATCTTTTTTTGTCTTGTCGCCAGGAAACCCGCCGATGAACTCGATCGAGGTGTCCCCACAACGCCCACCAAAAAAACGTCATCATCAATCAATCAAAGAATGATACGCACCCGCTTAAATATAGTGGACAAACTCTTCCACATTTTATTTCCACATCACACGTTTAAAAAACGAAAAATACACTTGAGCTGTGTGTGTGAGAGCGACCAAAGAGGAATTTTATCGAAACTCAGCTTTGCAAGGTGCGTGTGATACTTCGATCGCGCGTGTTACGGTGTGTATACCCTCGTGAAGGATACAGGTCGGCGACTCCCCTGCTAGTGCCAGGCTCAAAAGGACTAAGGCGTTCAGCCTTGTTCTGCGCACGGAATCTACTGCATAACCCGCATTGAGGGGACAAAACCAGACATGTATATGTGGAATTCAGTATGCATAAAACAAGTAAGTGTGAACTTTCGGAGTGGGCTACTTGGGTCTACCTGGTTTGTACGCAAGTTGCTGTGTACTCCCTATATATGTAGAGGGCAGCGGAGGTCCAGCCCAGGCCTGATGCTCGGGTTGTTAGCGCTGTCGATTCATGATGGAACATGCGGTGGACGTCGATCGCCACTGTTCCGAAGTGACCTTTCTTCTGCTCCTCTTGATGTAATGCAAAGGCACGCTCACACACCTGTATTGATCGAATGAAGACCGACGCGTGAGATCTGACGTTCTGCATCATCATCAGGCGTCGGGCGGTGCACACTTGATCCTTAAGCTGTTCGAACGCCCATCTCACCCACTACCAAGGAATACACAAAATGTAAAGCGTGGGTCCCAAACGCCAGACCCCTGCACTCGCTACGGATGGAAGTTTTTTCGCTAAAACATAACGATCAAAGGTGACATCACATATTTGTTAAGGTATTAAGTGGGGTGTTAGTCCGTTTGACCACTTGCAAAAGGTTAACCGATAGCTTACCCAAACTAAGCCTTATAACACTCCCCCCCCCCTAAAACGGCGGGATAGCAGGTCGGCCGGATATACGGCGGACCTCTGTCAATATTCAAGCCGTTTCATTTCCTGGGGGATACCAGGGAGAGTATTTTTCAAGTTCGACATGCACGGGGAAAATCTGAAAAGTTTATTACTGTGGATGGTGGGGATCGAACCCACGACCCAAAAACCCATGGTCTGTCGACGACGCCATTTGTTAAGGTATTAGTGGGGTATTAGTCCGTTTGACCACTTGCAAAAGGTTAACCAATAGCTTACCCGAACTAAGCCTTATAACATATTACACCACCGGAGTCTTACTACGGTAGCCCCCCCAACTTTTCTTTAACGAAAATCGCCGGTTTCAAAACCAGCTCCCGATCGTATCTCCTGAAATACGATGTCCCTCGACACCCCGACGTCATCGATCGATAGACCTTTGCACACAAGAAAATATATGGATAGTATGCTTGCAATAATAGTATCCTTCCTTGTATCGAGCAGCCATGAAACGTTCGTTAAAGAAAATCGCAGTTTTGGGGGGGGACTATCGTAGAAATCAGTCACCGACTTCGTTCCTTCTGAAGCACACACACCCACGTTTTCGGAGACAAAGTCCTTAGAAGCAAGATGTCAGGAGACGGCCACAGTCAAGGGAAAACGTCCAGCGGTCAAGGGGCGTCAAACCAACCCTTCCACACTAAAACCTAGTAGTTTGGCGTCAGTCAAGGTAAAACATTATTGGAAAATTGCCGTCTAGTTCGCGGTCAAGGGCTGAAAGTACCGTCCCCCGACATAATTTTGCTTGGTGCGCGCAGTAGAATCATCTCGAGCTAGGTACAGGGATGCCGCAAAAGCTGTGCTGAGCTGCTGACATGGATGAGGAGCTCAATATTTTACCCGAACACAAAACTTCGAAGGAATTTCGTTCGCGAAACCCACACCAACTTCGAAGGCGTTCGTTCGCGCACCAACCACACACCAACGTTTCTATGTGCCAGTCCTAAAAACAACGATTGTACTCGTAAAATTATCATACTACTCATCGCCAGTTCCGCACTTGTTTAGGAGGTCAGTCAGGCTGTCACAAAAAAACGTTTGCCCCCCCCCAAAAAATTCAACCCGCACCGTGAGGCAACTCGGTAGCACGGGGGGGAGTTAGATTTTGCGGCTCAGCGAAGAACTAATCCGGCGGTGTTGAGAAAAGCCAGGCGACCCCTTCTTCTTGTTTCTGCCCACACGGGGTAGTAGTAGAGAGCGAGCGAACACACAAACCTATCTATGATTACGGAACAACAGACATCATCAGAAGGTTTTTTGCTGTAGCATTTTCCCTGAGGCTTCATAGCTTCGCAGAGTAGAGGTATGGGAGTAGATTGTGAAGAGCCGCATCTTCGAGTCATGTTCTAGACCGTGGAACCGGTGCTTCCCCGAATCTTCCATATTTTGGTCCATATTTCTGCATATACAACTCATCAGGGTGGGCCAGTGTTATGGTATTCCCCTGGGAGCCTAACAAGGCGTAAGATATGGGATACGGCTGGATATAGAAGGGTTTCACATGCCTTTGAAGGCATGTGCGTATAGGAAAAAGGGGATGATGCTTTTGCCTCGCGGACCTGAACGCCGTTCGGTTCGTCCGTGTCGAGTGTGGAACTAACACAAGAAGAGCTTATCTAGTACAAGTGAGCAACCAACGTGGAACCTGCCTAAGCAGAGAAACCTGCAAAGGGTGGCCTGTGGCTGTAACGGCCCCTGCTAATCCTATCATAATACCCCAAAGCCCCTGGTACTACCAGAGAAAAACTATGTTGCGGTAGGGATATCATAGGGTACGCCATCTTTCACTACTACTGTATTTAATAGGAGCTTTTTCCAGGGCATTTCACGGGTCAGATCACATATCGGGGGTCGGATCGTGTCAGGGTGACCCGGCCCGACCCTTGATATTTTGAAACCTCCCGACCCGACCCGACCCGACCCGACCCGACCCGACCCGACCCGACCCGACCCGACCCGACCCGACCCGACCCGACCCGACCCAACCCGACCCGACCCATGAGGTTTCCAACACTTTCTGAGCCGACGCGGCTCGACCCGCGGGCTTTTGAAATGCGTCCTAACCCGACACGCGGGCCGGGTCATGACCCATGAAAAGTCTTGTTTTTTCGGCGTAGCGTGGCGAACCGTTCCACTGCGGATTTTATTATCGCAAAATTAAAAACAGCACGAAAGCAAGGAACAAGGGGGTCACCCGCCCGAGTTACCGCGAAGTCATTGCAAAACAACATCCCCCCCCCCAAAAAAAAAAAACTCTACTTCTTAATTTCCTTCATATTCTTAATAGGTACGTACCTGGTATATAATAGTTGGCCTCGGTTGGCACCGGCGCCGTAAAAAAATATTATACTGGTATATAAATATCGGGGTTGGCGTTGGTTGGCAACGACGCTGTAAAACATGCCAATCGCTGCGTGAGCTAGACAAACGGGGTACTTTTTTTTTTTTCTTCTTCTTTTTCGGCGGTCACCATGGTGGGTAACGAGTTAGATTGTATTGTGCGGGGTGGAGAACCCTAACTCCGCACAAGGGCAACGATCGTATCACGCAGTATGGATGTGGCAACGCACTCACGAGGCAGTGCATAGTAAACACCATTCATTGCTGTCTCTGGAGTGGCCACACCAGAAAACAAAGCAGCTCATTAGCGGTGTCATCCATCAGCAAGAAAGTGGGCACAAAGTGCCGAAGTCCGTCTTACGAGCGGTTCTTGGAAGGATGCAGTTCGCCCTTCCACAATGCGACTCGCTGAACACCTCACGGCGCTTCGCGCTTCGCGCAAGCAATGTTTGCCTGGCTGGTGAAAACCCGACGCGCTTCATCCCGGTGTAGGAGGGATGCGAGGATCTACGGCCATACACCTACGGCCATGCGCAAACTGTGTAGGCCCCCCCCCCCCCCCCCCAATCGTAGCATTGGTAGGTTAGATGCGAAAAATATTATCATTCCAAGCCCTTTCTGCATACAAATCTACCCACTAAGAGTGATTCTACGATAGCTCCGGATCCCCAAAACAGCGGTTTTCTTTAACGAACATTTCATGGCTGCTCGACACGAGGAATGATGCTATGAAGAATAGGTCTTCATGTATTTCCTCGGTTGCAAAGGACTATCGATCGACCACATCGAGGTGGCAAAAGGGGCACCGCATTTCAGGAGATACGGCCGGGAGCTCGTTTCAAAACCGGCGGTGATTTCGTCAAAGTAAAGTTAGGGGGGGGCTACCGTAGTAAGACTCCTAAGTCGGCCAGGTAGGTGTCCGTAGCCTTTCATTCGGCACTTGCGCCACTCTCCTCCCCACACCCCGGAGGGGAACCTTGTATATATGTACGTACATGCTTATATTTATGCCAGAGCCCCTCTCCCCCCTGACGCGTGCTACGTACGGCAGAGGCATCAGTTTTCGTCTGAAATAGTTGCTGAATGACGGGGCTCTCCATAACCCTCCTTAACCCAAAAGCGTCGGAAAATACGCCCCCTTAATTTTTGGCGAGATGATGATGATTCTCGTTGTGTACCCTAGGCTATGTTTGGGGCTTTTTCATCCGGTGGGGAGTCTTTTTATCCAAATATGTCTTTTGGGAGGAGTCTTGAGCTCCCGAATTGAGGGGTAGTATTAAGAAGAAAAAAAGCAGTGTGCCTCTATCGTAGCACGCGTCTTCCCCCCCCCCCCCCCCCCCCCCCCCTGTGACACTCCGACACTTGGTGGCGAAATGTTGCCGGTTGAAGTACGGTCGAATGTAGAGGAAGGAGAGAGGCTTTTTTTCTTGGTATTATTGCTGCTAAAAATGCTGGGAGGGAAGGGCGTCTTTGTTGTGTGCGCACATCAATCATGCAGTTTTTGTGTTTGGTGCGCAGCGCGTGTGCTTGATGCGACATACGAAAGGAGACCCCCACCTCTTCCTTGTATACGTTTTGAAGGGGCATAACGAAAAGTCCCCCACCTCCGCCAACATTATATCTTTGCCAGATGCGCATCGAGCCTGCATGACATGCAGCGTAAAGGGAGTTGGAATTTGTGCCCGTATGTTTCCTTTTGTTTCCGAGAGGTTTTGTTATTTCGGGAACGGTATGAGTAATCACCGCTAGAACTTATGATCATTGTCAGATGGCAAGGACAATAATAATATAGATTCAAAGGGGGTATTTTCGTATGCGCATTTAAACCTGCGGAACGTATATTCGGGGGAGGGGTGGTAGAATGTTGAGGAGGAAGGAGGGGCCCTTTGCGGTTGTGTAGCATGGTGAAATGTTGGGGGGGAGGCGGGGGCGCTCTTCTATGCGCATTGAACGCATTATACGGCAATAGCGATGAAGAGTCAGGGGGGAGGAGGGGGGGGGGGCGTACTATTGTGTTGTTTGCCTTAGTAACTTGACCTTTGACTACGCATACCTTTCAAGACGGAGCACCGTTCCTACTCCTGATAGAGAGTGGATGCAGGCTTAGTGCGTACCTGGTATATAACAAAGGCACCCTCCCCCCAACATTCCATATTTCTGTGTGCGCACATTCAACATGTAAAAATTGCATTCAGGTTTCATGGAGGTCTTCTTTTGTATGCGCATTTACCCAAAATACCCCCCCCCCCCTCAAAATCCCACCGCAATTACCAAAAAGAGCGCACCTCTCCCTCTCCCGTGGTATGGGAGTCAAAAACTAAACATAAACGTTGTACGGTGTACAGTACGGCATTTGCTTCTTTCTCGTTCTTCCTTATCGATAATGGACGATACCGGCGTACATCTCGTTGCCGTATATTCATATATAGTGCGTGTGATGGCCCACGACGTGCAAACCACGATGGCACATCGTCACCACCTCCATCACCACCACTACCAATGTCACCACCACTCTGTTATCATCACAACCACCACAATCACTTTCACATCATCAATCAACACCACCACCACCATCACTTTCACATCATCATCTACCATCATCACCGTCATTATCCTCATTGCCGTCGTCATCATCACAATCATCAATCATCATCAATCATCAATCATCATCATCACCATCATCATCATCATCGTCATCAGCATCGTCATCGTCATCATCATCGTCATCATCATCATCATCATCATCAACATCATCTATCATCATCATCATCATCGTCATCATCATCATTACATCATCATCATCATCATCGTCATCAATCATCAATCATCATCATCATCATCATCACCACCATCATCATTATCATCATCATCATCATCAATCATCATTATCATCATCATCGTCGTCATCATCATCATCATCATCATCACCACCATCATCATTATCATCATCATCATCATCCTCATCATCATCACCACCATCATCGTCATCATCCTCATCATCGTCGTCGTCGTCATCATCATCATCATCATCATCATCGTCAATCATCATCATCATCATCATCGTCATCATCATCATCATCATCACCATCATCATCATCATCATCATCATCACCATCATCATCATCATTATCGTCGTCATCGTTATCATTATCATCATCATCATCATCACCGTTGGCATGCATTGATCTACGACCGGTAGAGACCAACCACGAAGGAGTCGCGAGAGTGGGTGGATCCTGGGTGTAACAATACACCCGCGTCGGAGACGGATGGTATGCTCTGACGACAGGTGCTTCTTTATAGATAGGTACTTCCTACTGAATGTGGTGTTACCCACTGAGCTACCGGGGTAAAAGAAGATCAATAAACACCCACCCCCGGGCGTTAACTTCGCTTTGTAGCACGACCAACCCAAGCTCTGCCCGGGAGACTGAGTAAATATCATATGTATAGCTCTATTGATCATTTTCCGTCTGTTTGTCTTACCGTCAACCCACGCATGCGCACTCTACAAAAAGAATGCCTCATTTAAGCATGACGGCTGTTTTCAACTGCTGTTGAGCTGCATTGCTTCTTATACACGCTCGTCGTTCATACAGCGCATACATACTAGTAACTACACAGACATCACTTTTTAAAGCCGAAGTGAGCAAGAAACGCGGTTCGAGAGGGTGAAATCTTCTGTCTACAAAATGAAACTAAGTGGGGGCGGCCCCGGCACGTGGATCCCGAGCAAGAGAGGCTCCTTCCCGCCGACAACAAGCAGCGGTGCGAGTACGCGGTATTCATTCCTAGAAAATAGGAAACAACGATGGATACATACATCACATGCTGTCCTCTACAGGCTGTTGTTATTGTATAGAGTAGCCTGGTAGCCTGGATGTCTTTTACTTGATGGCGAAGGGTGGGGGGAAGTATTCCACCCTGACTGCAAGTGGGCCTCGTCGTACAGATTACTTATATTATTGCGCAGTTACCATCGCTGGAGTAAGTATCAGCCTGTCTGTGTCTTGTGTGACTTCTCATTGCCTGTTTGCTCGTTCTACTACTACTACTACTACTAAATACTACTACTACTACTAGAAGACATCTTCTTCATACGTGTACTACTACTGGACCATGGTGCTTTGTGTGTATGCTATGATGCATCGATCACGTCATTCGCCTCCCGACAGCATGTACCAGGCATTAACATCATGTTCCACTTAATTAGATTATAGATTGGACACACACAATAATGCATACATACATGGACTACATATATATGTCGTCGTCGGCATGTATGTATGTCCTTTTTCGGCGGCACGCACACGTAAATACGTCGCGCAAAAAAACACTTGACCCAACACAAGATAAAAATTAAAATATCGCGGATACCATACAATCAATCGTACTCCTGCACCAACATAATCCCTTCACCTTCTCTGCGTGTCCCAGTCTGTGCAGTCTGTGCTGCTTGCGCTTGATGGGCTGCCCACATCGTACGAAGACCTAGGCATATGCTATCTCTACCCCAGGTACCAGTACACTACTACAGTGTACTGGTAACTGTTGTGGTATGATTTGTGCATGAGACGAATGAAATAAAGCAGGTCGTTCGCAGTCAAGTCAGTGCACAAGGCGCTGGAAAAAAAAGGCGAAAATATGTAAAATGCTTCTGGCGGGACTTGAACCCGCAACTTTCGGCTCATAAGACCGACACTCTAACCAATTGAGTTACAGAGGCGTCTCGGGATGAACCGTGTTGACGTTTAGCCTGGATATTTGGGCTTATAAAGTAAACAAAAGTATTTGTTATCATGGACAACAATTATTTTGAGCCACCTTTTTCAGTTTCAGTTTTGCTTCCGTCTTCGTTTTTGTTTTTTGTTTTCCAACCTGCTCGTTTTGGGGGGACCAATTCGTCAAGAATCGACAGAAAATCACGGCTTTTGGTCTAAAATCGAGATCCAAATTCCGATTTACGAATCCCTCTGTTGTCTTTCTTCACACCCAGCAGCAGTTCACTTCTTGTTCAGCCTCCATCCCTCTCTGCTCTGCTGTGCCATCGCAATCCACCATGTGCGATGACTCATGCTCCCGAGTGGGGACACGAAGGTGCTACAGACACAGCAGCAGCGCGGACAGGTGGGAGGCTAGAAGTCGCTTTCGACCGAGCGCCCGGGGAGGGAGAACAAGCCGGAGGCACGTGGCCCGGTCCCGTTTGTCGGCGATATCTGGCGATTCTGCTGGTGCAGATGCCAACAGGGGCGTGCATCAGGTGCTCTGCGGAGGCATCGTGGTGAGTAGGCGGCCTCCGATCAGAGGCCCGGTAGCATGCGGGGTTTGCCCTGGGTTTTGCTACGTAGTGTGTGCATCTCCTCTGTTCCTTGTTGTTTTGTTTTTGATGCTGAAGAAAGTCCTACTGCTGTACTGCTGTCGTGAAGACACCGAGTAAGTGCAACCTCAACTACGGCACGCGCTCTCTGGGGCGTTCGTTCCCTTCGTTCTACACTAATGTACGAAATGTTAAATTAACATGTAGGATACAGTATGGAACATGCCACATTTCTGCTTTTCCTTTCAAATTCGTGCGGAATACGAAATAAACAGGGAGCAGCTGCCGCAGCTGCGGCTGCTGCTGCTGCTGCTGCTGATGTGACTGCTGCTGCGGGATGCGGGATGATGTAGGATCACATCCCGCGAGCGATTTGCGTGGAGAGCAGAAGTGCCCTGCCCCCACGCACTCGCGGTCGTCGTTCATTGAACACCACCTCCCACACAGCTTTTCTTTCAGGCAGGTTAATTTTGGTAGCCTCGTGTTGACGGACCAGATTTTCAGATGGATTTGTCGTTGTTTTTTGTTTTTGTACTCTTTTTTACGAGTATTTTTTCAAAATTTGCAGGTTTTATGACATTCTAAGAGCCCATTTCGCACAGATACTTGTAGCGATCTCCGTTTGGTTCAACGCTCCTGGCTCAAGCAGCAGCAGCAGCAGCAGCCGCAGGTCAAACGCGACGAACGGGTTTCGTAGCGCGCAGGTGGTTTATGGGGTGATTGAAGCCTGGTTGGGAAAGGGATGTGATTGTACCACTCGTAGACTAAGGACAGGGCTGGCCAAGGACGTGTCGTTGTTTGGCAGGCAGTGGGCTTATTAGAGGTGTACGATCTGCTTGTAGCGCGGATCTTCGCCCAACAGTGCTATTAATATGTAAAGAAGCGTCCGCGCAGATGCGTATACTCGCGTCGTAAAAACAGCAGTCTTTCTTTACTTATTTACTACTATTAATAGAGACTGCTGCTACTTCCCAAAATCTCAAACACGTACGGCAGTCTAGAACGAAGAACCAAGTTGAATCGTAACTGAAGAAACAAGTCAAGGAAAAGTAGCTGGCATCTTCCCGCGATAAAAATGAAGGCACGTGCCGTACTGGCCGTAACAAGGAGTAATGGAGAGGGGGAAGAAGAGCCTGCTTAGGAGTGAGCCCGGATCTGAGTCTCGTCTAGGGAGGGAGAATGAGGAAGGAAAAGTATGAAGATAATAGAAGGGATGAGCCCCCCCCCCCCCCCCCCCCAGAAAAAAGCGATAAAAATGAAGGCAAGTACCGGGGGCGAGAAGGGGAGACACCTGTGACCACGGCTTGCTTGTTTAGAAGATCGCTGAGGGTAAAAACCTCTTACCAGGTACAGTATACGATTTGAACTGGAGAGTAAAAGTGATTTGAAAAAAAAAAAACTGTGGATGCCAGTTCCTATTCCCTAGATGGTACCACCTCTTTATCACTATAATCCTTTAAGATACACCGATAATCACGAATGTCGCGGGCAGCAGAGTAACGAACAAAGAAGCGACTACCATTGGCACGTACCATTGTGGACCGAGTGTTTTCTGTATTCGGAGTACCAGAGTTACTACAAAACGAAGCAAAAGAAGAAGGAAGGTGTAAAGTCTACACAAGGCGAAAGGCAATGGGAGCTGTTGTGTTCTTGGTGTGGCCCATCAGGATATCAGGATATCATGAGGCGTATTTATTACAATCCCATCAAGTTCTCGTACGAATTGTTGTTGTTTTTGTTGTGGTTCTCACATTAACTCGCATGATAATCAAGTCCGTGGTCGCAGGACAGGCTTCAGACACTCTGGAGCTGAGGAATACCCTGGGGGAAAACACAAACAACCCAAGGTGGTACACGCATATATCACAGCTGACGCAATTCATGCCTCCACCAGAAACATACAAAAGTGAAATCGGGAGTCAGTCTACGATGTGCCAGGTCTATACTGGTGCATACGTCTCATTACTCGCGCCTGGAAAACCGACTATACCGCTTGCCACCCAAGAAAGACTACCACGTATGTATATATTACACGTAGTATCTATCACTACGCATACGCACGACAGACGCAAGTCAATTGGAAAAAAGAAACAAATAATAATAAATAATAAGAGAAAGGAAAGGAAAGAAACGAGAAGAAAGCGAAAAAAGAAAGCGAAAAAAAAAAACGCAAAAGGAAAGACAAGAAAAAGAAAAGAGAAGAAAAGCAAGAAAAGGCAAGACAAGGAGAGGAAGCAAGGAAAGGAAAACAGAAAAAAAATGTCATACTAGCAGAGACGAGGAACTGATGACGGCATTGGGCTCATAGAGGGTATCAAGTGCATCATCAAATGGCACTGGGGAGAGAACGCAACGTGGCGAAGAAGTTAGGGCAGTCTGACGCTATCTTGTGACGGCCATTGCAAGGCGCACAACTTTCAAGACGATGATGGCCAAACACAGACTTCAGTCTCTTGGGCATGACGTCCCCCCTTCCCCCCCCCCCTCCCTCCCCCCTTGCCCCCTCCCCCCTCCCCCCCCCCCCCCCGTTCCCCCTCCCCCCGGCCGCTTAGAGATGCCGACGGTGGAGGCGCTGCCGCAGCCTTTGCGCGTCGCTCTGCAGCTTCGCGCCTCTCCGTTTCATGCCAATTCCGCATGAACAACTCGGCTCCCTCCTCTACTCGTCGAAACCATCTGCCAGCCTTCTGAGCAGCCTTTCGCCACCCTTCGAATTTCATTCCGAAGACCGACATATCCTCCCTAAGATGAGCCATCCAGTCTTTCTCTTTCCCCCCTGAGTAGTCCTTACCCCCAACCAGCTCCCCAAACATCACCTTCTGTGGAAGACGCTCCTCCCCCATACGTGCTACGAATCCCGCAAACAATATCCTCCGTTTGCGCACCATCGCCTCTGTGCTCTCGGAAGCTGTCTTGGCAAGCGCGTCAGCGTACGATAGGGTGTGGTCGTCACGCTTCCGTTTCCGCCGTCCAAGGCATCGGAGGAGCATGGTACGAGTACAACACCTGGAGTGCCGTGTTGCCCCCTGTTTCCAGCACCCAGCACTCTTAAGTTAGTCCACGTCTTACACAGTCGGGTTCCGTCAGTCGAAAACGGCCCTTTTTTAACTGGACTTTTTTTGACAGGATTCTTTTGGGGCCTCTTTCTTAGGCCAATTAGTATGCAATCGGGTTTCGTCAGTCGAAACCGGCCCTTTTCAACTGGATCTTTTCCCACTGGATTCTTTAGGGCCTCCTTGTAAGGCCAGTTCTTATGCGGTCGGATTCCGTCAGTTCAAAGCTGCCCTCTTGGACTGGACTTTGTTCGACTGGATTATTTTGGGCCTCGTTCTTGTCGTGAGTCAAGTCGACTACAGCAACCGGGGGTGCCGTGTCGCCCCCTGGTTCCAGCGCTCGTAAGTTAGGCCATTTCTTATACAGTCGGATTCCGTCAGTCGAAAACGGCCCTTGTCGACTGTTTTTTTTTTACAGGAGTCTTCTGGGCCTCCTTCTTAATGTTTGCTCGTAAGTTAGGCCAACTTTTACACAGCAGTCGGATTCCGTCAGTCGAAAACGGCCCTTTTCGTCTGCTTTTTTTTTCGACTGGTGTCTTCTGGGCCTCCTTGTTATCGTCAGTCGCGTCGATTTTATAGTTTTTGTGCTCTATGCTGAAGGCGGTTGGTGTGAGGGAATACTGCTGTATGGCAATGGAAAATGGCAATCGAAAATCGGTTGGAGGCTCTTGTGCTTCGTGCGTTCTCCGCGAGCAACGTGTGCTTCGCGCGCAATGAACCCTCGCTCACGCGGGTTGGTATCGTTGAACCTAGGCCATCTCTTATAACACCGTTTCTGGATCCGAAAATGAACGTTTTGGGGTCGCAAAACCGGTTTGCCTACAATATCTTAAAGACCTGAAAATGTTCATTTTTCAGGCTTTTATTTTCGGATGTCGTTTTCGGGTCGGCCTCCACCCGAAAAAGAGGGTCCATTTTCGGATTAAATCTCTACCCGAAAATGGCACCCGGATTTGGTGTTCAACATGTCATGGGAGGCAACAAGCGTGGTAGCAAGCCGATGAACAGCAGTACTACGGTAGTAATACAAGACACAAGACGCGCATCAGGCACATCTGTCCGTTGAGCAAGCAACAGGTATAATAGCGTGCTCGTGGTGCTGCTGCTGTGTCCAGCTTTCCACCGGTACACCCCTCGGGCCTCACCACGAGTCGATGGGATCGGATAATGATTGTGACAGCTACGAGATTACGAGAGTCTTGTCACTCTCGTTGCTTTCGCGATTGCACCGTTAGCCAAACACAAAGACACACACTACTACTACTCGTACTTGTCGGGGACGAGGACAGCCGCCGTCTGCGACGGGTCGTTGTTGATGCACGAGATCGACGGGAGCGAGGGGGAAGACGACCCTCCTCGCGAGAAGCGCGCACGGCGTGCTTTCGCTCGGCCCACCAACAAAGCTTCATCTGCGTGTGCGCTGAGATGCTCTGGTGCAGCGAACTCGTGCGAGTATGTATGTAGTCGAGCGATCGCCGTGGCTGATTAATTTTCGCGAGAAATGTGTTGAAATAACAACCTGTATGTTCGGGTTTCATTATAAGGCTTGTCGATCCGATTCTGCCCGTCTGATTCTGCGACACGAAAATTCATCGCATTTTCGGTTTCTGATACGCTATTATAAGATATGGCCTTAGCCAAAAGCCGCCAAAGCTACGTTCGTGGCGTTGCACGCAGCCGAGAGCCGCCGAATCTACAGCAGGCGTAGCCGTTGTTGTCAAAGTTACGTCGATACCGCGCTCTGCTGCCATCGTATGATGAACGCTGCTGGCGGGCGGAGCTAGGAATGCGCCACGCTGACTCGCGGCGAGAAGCAGCAGCAGTGATAGCAGCCATTCCAGCGTCGGCGCTGTTATATGTTACTGCTGTGTGGTACCTGGTATGGGTGTGTGGGGTTGTGGGTGTTTGTTTTGTGGCGGGATGAGCGATGCGATGGGTTCAAAAATACGTTGTCGACTGACTTTGTCGACTGGCAGAAAAAAAAAATCGATTGGATCTGCCAGTCGAATCGCTCAATCGAAAAAAACCGAGTCGAAACAGCTCTTCTTCGACTAATTAAGAAGCCCGATTTGGGCTTCAGTCGAAAAGGGCCGGTTTTCGACTGACAGGTCCGACAGTATAAGAATTGGCATTAGGGTTAAGAATTGGCCTTAGGGTTAAAAATTGGCCTTAGGGTCAAGAATTGGCCTTAGGGTTATAGGGATAGGAATAATCGAAAAAAGGCCATTGAACAACGACACCTGGCACCCTGAGCCCACCTGACCCTGGGTACAAACCCTAACAAGGACCCATAACTGCTAACCGAGAGTAGATTACGTTTGCAAATGTACACCAGGCGTATGTTTGACACCCCGAATGCCTCCCAGGTATAACACCCTGATAATACATTTGATTTTTGTGTTTGCAGCAGGCGTTTCTCAGTTAGGGTCAAGGCTAGGGTTAGGGCTACGTAAGGTTAGGATGGTAGCTTCCCCTGCCTCGCCCCCAAAAGCGTATGCTGACACCCAGCATCATTGATGTATCTACAACCCCTCGTGAAAGACAAGAGCAAACCGGATAATGTGGATTTTTAGTGCTTCGTCTTGCCCATAGGATAGACTGGCATCCGTTCAACCCCGATATCTGGCGGAACAATCGCTCTTTCGACCGCTCTCTTCGCGGCCGAATGGCTCGACCATCGTCGGGCGTGTTCCCGCGCGCGCAGGCTCGACGCCACGCGCCGCAGCCGAGTTCGACGACCCCGAACTGAGTTCGTATGGGCGGATCTTGTGGGGATGTGTTTGTGCCAAGGAATTCTGAATCGTGAGGAATAATCTATCTGGATTGTGTGAAATACGTGTGTAGAATAAAAATTTGTTTTTTTGCGGTTTAATATTGCCGAACGTTGAAGGAACGATTATACCCAGACAGCACGGAGAGTTTAAGATTAGCGAACGATTTGGACCGAGTTTCAGCAAAAAGGGTCGTGTCGATCTCCAGCAAACCTTTCCACCATTGGCTACATGTTTTACCGAGCTTTACCTCGACGCTCTCCAGGCACAACGACACAATACAACGCCACAGAGGGCTGGAGGGCACACAACAACCCACACAGCAGCGCACAACGGACGTACCCAACAGACACTGCTCATCGCTGTGCTTGGTAGCGGTAGTCACAACCCAACTACTATACCTCCACGCCCGTACCACCACCACTCCTCCTCCTCTCACCTCCCCCCCCTCCCCCCACCCCCCCTCCCACTCTTTTCCTCCCGCGTCGCTTCAGGCCGGGGCACTGTTCGGCGGCGTCTTGGGAGGCGTTATTCTGGGTGCAGCGGCTGCCAGTGCTGTTGTCGTGAAGCGGATCCGAGACAGAGATAGGGCCGCGACGGAGCGGTCCGTTGTCGATGACTCTCAGGCTTTGCCTTCGTCGTTGACCATGACGAGAGAAGAGGTGGGTGTGTGTGTGGGGGGGTCGTTTTGGGGGGTCATTTTGGGTGGGACGTTTGGGGGGTCGTTTTGGGGGTCTTTTTGGGTGGGACGTTTTGGGGGGTCGTTTTGGGGGGTCGTGTTGGGTGGGAAGTTTTGGGGGGTCGTTTTGGGGGATCGTTTTGGGGGGTCGTTTTGGGGGATCGTTTTGGGGGGTCGTTTTGGGGGATCGTTTTGGGGGGTCGTTTAGGGTCAGGGATGTTTTGCCAAGCGGATCCGAGTCGGGGCGGCCACGGAGCTGTGTGTTGTTGATGACTCCCAATGTTTTTCTTCGCGGTTTTCCATGACAAGAGGAGGGTGGGAAGGGAGGGAGGCGGGGGAACGGGGACGAGAGGCAGGGAACGGGAGGGAGGAGAGGGGCGAGGAGGGAGGGAGGGGGTTGGAGGTGGGTGAGTGGGCGGATGGGTAGGTGGATGTGGGTGGGTTGGAGGGGAGGTGGGTTGGAGGGGAGGTGGGTTGGAGGGGAGGTGGGTTGGAGGGGAGGTGGATTGGGTGAGTGGCCGAGCCGGGGGGAAGGGTAGGTGGGTGGCCAAGTCGGTGTTCGGGGGGATGGGTGGGTGGGTCGGAAGGTGGGTGGTGCTGCTTCCTTGCCTGCCGTGCCTTGCTTCGCCTTGTCGTGCCTCCCCGTTCCCGTCCGCGAACACACCTTGCTTGGCCGTGGCTTGCCTTCCGGTTTGTTTGTCCGTCATTAAGGCGATGTACGCTACGGGGTGGGCCATTTCGCAAGCGGAAGGCGTGCCGTCGGCAACAACCACTGAGGCAAGAGGAGGGGGGACTAGAGGAGGAACTGGAAGAGGAGGAGGAGGAGGGAGAGAAGGAAGGGATTGCGCAGGAGGTGGAGAAGGGGGGGGGGGTGGAGAGGGAGGAGTTGGAAGATATGGAGGCGAAGGGACGGAAGGAGTGGAGGAGGTGGAAAGTGTGGAGAATCTTCCGTCGGCGCACCTTGTGGCCAAACCGGTGCACCACGCGGTCGCGGTACCTTGCACTTCCAGGTATATATATAGAGACTACATGCATGTACTCCCATTTTGTTCTTGATTGCCTGGTCGTTTGGTTTAGTCCTTTGATACTTTTGATTGATCTCATAAGTAATTGTCGCGCTGTCGTGCTTTCAATCTGTTCATGATTTATCTGCTCTTGTATTGGTATCCTGTTCATGGCAGTCTGCTTACTGGTCTGACCGTCTGTGTTCATTGCCCTGTGTGCGCGTGGGAGGGGGGAGGGGGGGTTATGTGTTCGTGTCGCCGTTTAGCAGACAAGATAACGCACACCCTCCCTCGGTCGACTTTTGGAGGTGGTTTTCTCTACGACGGGTATCATAGAGTGCGAACGACCACCGGCACACTCATTCACACGTCGGACAGATCTATCTGTCCCCACTTGATGATCTAGGTGTTTCAGGAAGACTTGTATGGTCTTAGCTCATGTTAACCAGTGGGAGCCGTACGATCTGCCATGATGTAGCACATGCTTCCGGGGTTGGATCTGTACGCCACATATGTATACCCTGCAGAACATATCATAGCGGCATATGTAGGATCTACATGATGTAGATGATCTAGGTTATCTGTCTGATATAGATTATCTAGATGGTGACATTTGTAGATCCTGCACAGCATCTCGTAACGGCAGATGCAGGATCTATATGATCTATGCGATCTATATGCTCTATGTGATCTATATGATCTGTATGATCTATATGATCTATATGATCTATATGATCTATATAATATAGATCGCCATCTGTCCGAGGTGTGAAAAAACCCAACAGCTTATGTCGTAACACCATAACCATAACAAAAAAAAAAAAACTCGAACCCAAAATCCACCACCCACCGTGCGCGCGACAGGTCCATTCGCACGGCGCGAACTTTAAGAGCTGTCACGGCCACCCCTGCTAGCAGTGTTGTCGTGGGCGTCCCAATGCCTGCCGCGGCTGTCAACACCCGCGAAGCCACCGCCTCCTCCCCCGGGTTTCCGGCATCAGCGGTGGTGGCAGGGAGTGGAGGAGAAGGGGCACCCCCCCCCGCCGCTGGAGATGGGACGGGGGAGCCCGTTGCTGGAGGAGGGGGAATGCCCCCCGTTGCTGGAGGGAGGGGGAGGGAGGTGGGGGCTGGGGAAGGGGGGGGGGGCGTCATTTCTGCTACCCCCGATACCGCTCGGCGATGGTGGCAGATGGGAGGCGTGGCTAACAGCAGCAGCGATGGTGGTGTTGACGGTGTTTTTAGTGCTTACGAAGGGGTGATGGGGCGGAGTGGGAGTCCCGGGGGGGAGCTGGAGGAGGAGGAGGCGGAGGGGGGGGGGGGAGTGGGAGTGGTGGGCGGGGGAGGAGTTTGAGGAAGATTGGGGTAGCGTTTTTGAGGCGTACTGTCCGGAGGAAGGGAGAGGGAGGCTGCCCTGCCTCGCTGCACGAGAGGTGGGTTGTGGGTGTTTTATTTTGGCGTGGGTTGCGGCTGGCGTGGTTGCCCTCGACCTGTTTGTGTTTTGGACTTTTTCATATCTTGTTTTGATTCATGGAGCGTTCTTTGGCCTCGCTTCGTTTCTTTTAGGTATTTATTTGCTAGTTATGCGTCAGATTAACCAGGTAGTTTATGTACCCGGTAAGAAAGTACGAGTGTTAGTTGGCGTGTTTGCAGAGTTTTTTCTGCACGCGTGCTCTATGTTAAAAATTGTTCGTATTTGCTTGTATGTAGCAGCTAGCGGTGTACGTTTAGTCCATGCGTATCGCACAAAACATACAGTAGGCTCACCTCGTGTGCTCATGTTTCCGCTTACCCCCCCCCCCCCTTTTCCCCCCCTTTTTTCTCCTCACTGCTACCATACGATACGAAACCCTCTTCGCTTCAGCCTCTCCAAGGCTCCGGGGTGACCGGGCGAGTTGCCCGAGGCATCCTGACGATAGCGGACTGGCATCAGAATGGGGACCTCGGCCGTGATGAATTTGCCCTCGCAATGTGAGGAGCCAACCTCCCCCTTACGTTGCATTTCGTCTGTTTTGTCTATTTTTTTGTACATATTTTCGTCTGCTTTTTGTCGGTTTTTTTTGTTCTTCAGTAACGATTTTCTTCGCAAGCTTTTTTTTTGTGGATGGTGTTTTCTTTTTCCTTTGTGTTTTTTCTCCTTGGTTGTCTTTTCTTTTGTCTTACAACTGAAACGTGAATAGTTTTTGTTGTTTGGTGCTTAATTTTTATTTTTTTACTCGTATGTTCTCTTTTATTTGTCTTTAATTAACTTGTGTGTTTTTTCGTTTACTCTGTTGTCTTTGTGTGTATGATTTCCGTCTGTTTTGTTGTCCTTTGTCTTCTTGAGGCCATTTTGCATGTGTTTCGCCAATGCGCTTTGCCGCCTTCCTATCTTTTGTGGTGCCGGGTCTTGGCTATTTCCCTCATTATTGTTCCTTTGCTTCCATGTTTTTTGGTAGGTACCTCTGCCGGCGGCACCGTCTTGGTGAGGGCGTTCCATCAATGCTGGAGGCGTGGATGATACCCCCGACACTGCGCGAGGCCAGGGGGTGCGATTGTGACAGCCCCTCCCCTGCGTTCCCGCCCCGGCTCTGATGCACGGCTAGGAAGAGAGGGGAGGGGAGGTGCTGGCGTTGTGTGTAGGGTCGGGCTGTTTTGCGGGGTTTTGATACGTGTTGGGGTACAAACTGTTGGTAACTATGTCGGTAAGTTAGGTAATAATTTCGTAAAAATGTCGGTAAGAACGTTCGGTACATAAATCGGTAAAACACGGTCGGTGAGAACGTTCGGTATTGATTTTCGGTTGAGACCGTTGGGTGAACATGGTATATAGCTGTCAGACGGGAATTCGGTAAAAATGACTGGCTGGTTAAGACGTGTGATAACTGCGTTCGGTAATGACTGTCGTTAAGAACGTTCGCTAAGAAACAGTCGGTAGAAAATTCGGTCATCACGTTCGGTAGATGTGGCCGTGTAAGGCGTCTTTCAGTCGTAAACGTACAAGCGGTGTTGAATTTTAAACGGTCACGACGAAGAAAAATGATCGCGTGTTGGCTTGGCTCGCAATCCGGGGTTTGCCGATACTTTCGTACGAGAACGACAACGTCGCCGTTGAGATTGACGTCGTTCGAGGACGACGGGTAGGGGAGTTATGTCATCCGACTTTCTCTTGCGCCACTCTTAAGGGGCGGGATGGAAGGGGGGAGGGGGGAGAGGGGCTTTTCCTTCCTTGTCTCTGTCGTTTTTCCATCACCTGGTGTCCCCCCTATTTGTGCTGACCTGAGATACTGAACGAAAATTTTCGATGTTTTTTTACGATACCAGGTATCGACTGTCGAAATTTTACGTATGGGTGTGTGTTTTTTCGTTTTTTTATCGGTACAAGGATTCGTATCGAACTCAAGTATCGTATAATATCATATCGAATCGATAATATTGTATTGAACTCAGTTCTCGTTCGATATCCATCACGAATAAGCATGCAACCAAGACGGCATGGATCTTTTTTTTTTTATCTTAGTCGTTGTTTGATTTTCGTTCTTTTCTTTGGCGCAGTGTAGCCGACGAGAATGGAAAAATGACAAGCTGTCCTGGAACACAATCGACCTGTGATTGTAGCAGTTGTCGTACCGTACCTGAATTCTACGTATCTCCAACCTTTTCGCTGTGGCGGGGGGGGGGGCTAGTGTCCCCGGCGGGAGGGTGAACTCTAAGTCTGTCTTCGAGTTTGTAGCCAGAGAGGGGGGGGGTGGGGGATAGTTTCCCCCGCGGGGGGCGGAGGAGTTAAGCGGGGCGCTGTTTGGATTTGGTGTGAGGGTTGCACGGTGGCTGCCGTGGCGTCCAAGGAAGGGGGGTTGCTAGAGAGAAACTTACAAATGTATCCCACGCTAACTGCAAGTAGTAGTTCGTCCGAAAAAACGTTGCGGTTCTAAAGGAGTTAAGGCCTACAGCAGCAGTATGTAGTTGGTCTCCGTCCACTTTTTTGTTTTTTGCAAAATGCACCCGATTTATTATGTAGGCTGCGAACAAAATATGTACATACATGTTATTTAGCGATCATCGTGGACGGATAACTTTGGAGGTTGGTGTGGTTATACGAGCGTAAGGATTTTGGCTGAGGTTTCCACGTGTTTGGTAGGGGGAAGGGGGCGTCATCTTGTGTACCCTCCCCCCCCCCTCCTCCCCATGTGTTTTTCCCGAATGAGGTTTTTGGACTTCCGCACGATATGGTTGTAGACGAAAGGAAAAAGTATGACGGGAGTTCCCACGTACTATAGGGGGGGGGGGGGGATGAGGGGGCGATTATAGTGTGCTCCCCTCACACGTTCCCAGTCCCCCTCATATGTGTTTCCTGCATGTTTTCTTCTTTTGGTGAAAGAGTTTTCCACGTGTGTAGGGAGGGGGGGGGGGGGGGGGGGGGGGGCGATTTTTTTTTTGTGCTCTCCCCACACGTCCCCAGCCAGACCCCCCCATGTGTTTTTCCTGCACGTTTTTTTATTACGGTGAAGAGTTTTCCGCGCGTAGGGGGAGGGGAAGGGTTATTTTGTGCCCCCCCCTTCTCCCCTTGTTTTTTTCCCGTGGCCGGACGGGCTCGTGTGTATGCGTTATGTACGAATGTATGTATATAGCACGGAGGTGAAGGTAGTAAAACGAGAGGACGGCGGAAGCGAGAGGAAGAGAAAAGGGATGGGGGCAGGGGGAAGAAACGACGAAAAAGAGAAAAAATTGATAAGAGAAAAGGAAATAAAACGGAGAATGATCGCCTCATGTTGTGCTGAGTTTGAGAACCACCAGCAAGAAAGCGAGCAGCCACCATGCAAGCAACAAAGGCACCGGAGCAAGCAACAACGAACCAGCTGCCAAGCAGCAAGGAATCAGCGAGCAGAAGGCAGTCTGCAAGACATGTAACAAGCTACCCGAGCAAGCAGCAACGAACTAGCAGTCAAGCAGGAAGGAATCAGCAAGCAACCAGCACCCGACCAGCAAACCATTGCGAGCGGTCAGCTGAAAACCTTCCACACATCGTACAGCTCAGATCCCCTATTGATGATCTATCATCTGTGTCGTTTAGAGCAGACAGATCCCTGGTCTGCATGGTCCAAACACCCTATTGTCCTCCTTTCTCCTTGTTGTGTTCTTTTTCCTTCCCATCCTTCTACTTCGTTCCGCTCCTCTCATCACAGCGCTCACACCGCTGCCAACAGTGCTACTATTAATAGTTGTCGTTGTTGGGCTCATACAACATCCGACGCCTCTTTTTCTGTCCGGCTTCTCCTTCCCTTCCTTTCCCCCTTCCTTGTCTTCTTCTCGTTGTCCCCCTTTTTTGTCTACGTTCCTTATCTTTTTTATCTCGTTCTTCCGTTCTTTTCTTCTCTTTCTTTCCCTTCTTTTCCTCGTCTTCCTTGTTTTACTTCGTCTCTTCGTTCGTTTCGTTCTTTCCTTATTTTTTTCCCCTTGTTTCCCTTATTTTCCTCGTCTTCCTTGTTTTCCTTCTTCTCTTTGTTCGTTTCTTCTTTCCTTCTTTTCTTCTCCTTCTTTCCCTTCTTTTCCTCGTCTTCATTGTTTTCCTTCTTCTCTTTCTTCGTTTCTTCTTTCCTTCTTTTCTTCTCTTTCTTTCCCTTCTTTTCCTCGACTTCATTGTTTTCCTTCTTCTCCTCGTTCTTTCCTTCTTTCCTTCTTTTCTTCTCTTTCTTTCCATTATTTTCCTCGTCTTCCTTGTTTTCCTTTTTCTGCTTCTTTTCCTCCCTTTCCTTCTTCCTCCTTTTCTTGTTCTCGTCTCCCTCAGCCTTCACCGCACCGTCTCCGACACTCTCCGCCCCCTGCCCCCCCTCCACTGCCTCTGCCAAAGCATCTGCGTCGCACCTCTCACCGAAACCACCCCCCTCCCCCCCCCCCAACGTCAACAGTGTCTGCGCGGCCCCTTTTATTGCCCTTAGTTCGAGGCGTTTTTCTGCCTTCCCCGCGAACGCCCCCCCCTGGGCACGCCTCATCAGCGAAACCAAGCACCGCCTCCTTCCTACGCTTGCTATTTTTTTCCCGTTTCGTGGGGTCTGTAACGCTTTTGGCGGCATCTCCTGATGACGTCCCGAGGGCATCAGAGCTTGATTGATTTGTACCGTTGGGTAGAGAAGCCTGGGTCGAAGGCTTAGGAGCCTGAAGAAAAGGGGTGGGGTCGACGACTCGACTCGCCAGCACGCACGCCGCGATAAAGTCCTAGACGAAAATTGACGACGACAACGATGGGAGCGAAAAACCGGACGCGCAACTTAGAACAAGCGCACCGGTTTTGCACGGGGAGACTTTGTTTAAATTAACTCTCTTGTACCTTTAGTGTTTATGGTGCGCTTTAATGGTATTACTGACTCCTAGGTATGCCAAAAACGATCCAATTATTCCCCCAAGTAGGCCATTTAGGAAGAACGGCGGACTTAAACGGGGAGGTTTCGACCCTTTTTGCTTCTTTAATTTGGCACTACCGACGACTGTAAAAACTATCCTATTACAACACCAAGCAGTCTAATTGGGGATAAGCAGCGGGGTCATACGTGGGGGGGGGGCGTTGACCCTTTTGCACTTTCAACATTGAGCAGTATTACTGCATTCACGATGGCGATGACAACGACGACAGCGAACCAGAGAAGAAGCGAAGGGCGGGCAAGAGCGTCGGTTCCATGCGTGACTGCTGTGGCGGCTGACGTGCCGCCACCGGAGGGCGCCAATTTGTTTTCCAACATTGAAACCCGACTGCTGCTGCTGACATGATCTCGCTCGTTGCGTGCAATAACGAAACGGAAACCGAACCGAAACGTAACGAAACGGAAAAGAAGAGGAAACGAAATGGAAAACGAAACGAAACGGAACGAAACCCCGAACGAAGCAAACCTACAAGCGAAGCGAAAAAATTAAAACGAAGCGAAACGAAGGTGAAACCACAAGCAGAAAAGAAACAAAAATAAAAACCACCCCTCCTTCTCCTATGAATACTACTACTTATACTACGGCACTACCGTACTGTATACTACACGCATTACAATTACTGCTGCTACTCCGCCTTCTCGTGCTCAGTCTCCCACTACTACCTACCATAAAATGCATATAACATACAAACATGCTGCCATCTAAACCCAGCACAACTCTAAGCCCCCATGAACGCCAACACGGAGAGCACGATCACCCTCGTCTCCTTGATCGCGACACGGTCAGATAAATCCAAGATTTGACACCAAAATTGGTTCCAGAATTTCGACACGGGACATCCTGGAAATTCTATAAAATATGATAAAAAACATGGTGAACGCCTAACCGAAAAGCCACGAGAACAGGGCCAGCAGAGGAACCAATCCTCTCCTCTCCTCTTCAACGGGCTCCCCCTAAATGCAAAACGGGCATGCAACAAACTTCCTGCCGGTCTTTTGTGAGATCGTTCAATCCTGCACATCGGCCCGGACCAACTCGACCTCGGGCCTAACCCTACCCGTAACCCCAACCCTTTGGGGGGCTCAAGATCGGCAGCGGCACTCTTGCGGTTTCGTAGCGTGTTCTGGAGGCGTTGTTTTCCAAGAAGAAAAAAAAAAAAAACGCGGCCGGCCGAAAGGCCAGGAATGACCAATAAGACCAACACGACCGCCCGTACTCTATTTCTGCAACACGGCCGGCCGAAAGTCCAGGCTTGACCAATAAAGACCAACGACCGGCAGTATTTGTTTTCTTCGCCATGCCCGTCCTGCCATCACGGGCAGGGTCGCGACCAGACGCACCTGTGACACTAGCGGGATCCCGTGCTTTAGGGCCTTCCGGACCTTCTGCGTCTTGTGCTTGACCGCGTCGGCAGTGCACAGCACGAAAGAGACGCGTTTGTGGATGATAGCCGACACCTTAGGGCGGGGCGGGGGCGAGGACGGGGCAGCAAATGAGCGCACGATCAATGGGGCCTTAGGACTACGGGATCGGGCTATTTAAATGCAACCCCTCGGGGATGGACTACGGAGGGGGGGAAACTGTCGAACATGGAAAATGATGACAACACAGCGTTGGCCACACGCGAAGCAGGCCGGATCTCAGAGAGGGAATACGCGTCGAAACATAAACACGACGATCACGGCTCTTGGTCACACGAAGCAGGCGGGACTTGAGAGGGGGAAAGCGTCGAAAATCGTAAAATGATACCAGTGCGACAATACATACAAGCTCGACATGAAAAACGCTTTAAAATGTGCGGAACTCCGAGATCTTAGGGAAAGGATGATAAATAAACATCCCCGGGTCAACCAAAATGGATGTTTTTAATCCTTTATTTGATCTATCTGCACAGCAGTGACATGACACGACTACAAACGAGTCTCAGGTTTATGATAGCTGTGCCGCGTGACCTCAACTCCGAAATCGAGCTCAGATTTGCTGTTTTTACTGTCGAGTAATATATTTAGTGTCGGACTGCCAACCCCTTTAGGACCCTAAAACCCATCCCTATACTAACTCCACATAATTATTGTCCCAAAAAATGGGTTTCCAGCGGTAAAGGCGTTAAGTGAAAATTAGACACATGCTACGATAGGGGTGTACCTCTTTTTGTCTAAGGATTCCCGCTCTTGAGGAGCACTGCTTGTACCTCATCCAAAACCCCAACCTTTGAAGGAATTAGTGCGAGCTCAGCCCTACGAGGAACCTTCCCATGGCCTCTAGGGCCAAGGCTACCTACTGTAAGGGGGGTAAGCTTATCTTGCAGCAGCTTGGGGTCACTCGCTCGAGTGACCTCCCCCCTGTTCCTTTCGAGGCCCTAAGCTTTCGTGAGCTGGTATATCTTATTGCGGTATGAACCAGAAAAATGGAACGGTAAGCCACGCTGCGCTTAAAACAATCGCCTTTTAAAAGTAAAGTAGTTTTCGTCCGCGAGGTACAGAGTCACACGTGCGAGTGGCTCGGATCCGGCAGTGAAATTGAGGGTATATCATAACATTATCATAACATTATCATAACATATATCATAACATCACCACAATATTATCATACCATTATCTCAACATTATCATAGCATTATCATAACATTACCATAACATTATCATACCATTATCATAACATTATCATAACATTACCATAACATTACCATAACATTATCATAACATTACCATAACATTATCATAACATTATCATAACATCATCATAACATCATCATAACATCATCATAACCTTATCATAACATTATCATAACATCATCATAACATTATCATAACATTATCATAACATTATCATAACATTACCATAACCTTATCATAACATTATTATAACATTATCATAACATCCCCCCTACCGCACCCTTGGCCATACAAAAATACACCACAAAAAAAAACGCAAAACAATAATATGGATGAAATTCCGACGATTTTTTTGGGTTAAGGAGCGCGCTTCCCCTCATTCAAGAAAAAAAACATTTTCAGTAAAAAAACGTGGGATTAATATAATAGTTCCTCGCTATCGTGCGTAGCAGCGCGCGTGAAATACAGCAGCACCGGCCACACAAACCAGCTCGGGCTGCTCGAAAAGAGGGGCGGGTCTGAAAAATAGGCACCTGGTACGCCAATTGAGTCATCCCACGGTATTGCAGGGGTCGCACGTTTCGGGTCCAACATTTCTGTCTGGGTTAGGGTTGAGCTACTCACGTGAGGAACTATACCGATTGTTCTGATACTTCTACTACCAGGTATACCTTGAAGTATTCGTTGAAGGAATAGCGCATATGAGTGTTAGGTCGGGGTTGGTTGCGCGACCGCACGCCTTCGAAAGATAGTCAGCCCCTGATGTTAAGAGAGCTCAGAAAATTCTCAGAGAATTCTCAGAAAATTCTCAGAAAATTCTCAAAAAACTTCTCTGCTGCACCCGTACAACGTGGGATCGTGACTCGATTATCAGCACGTACCGTATCACATGCAAGACAACACACCTAATTACTGCTGCAAAACGAATTACATAGAGCCGATTTTTTTCCTCCTCCAAAGATCAGGGGCGCGCGTGCGCGCACAATGAAAATGGGCGGCGTTGGGAAAAAACCTCGTCGAGATCGTTCTCCATATGAGAGTCATCCCTCTATAGTGCGGTAGGGGTTGAGTTATTGGGCCAACTTTTTCTTCTTTTTTTTATCTCCTCAAGCGTGCAACAAGACCAACTTCCGAGTTTATTTATTTATTTATTTAACTAGTGGTACTCCCGAAATATGCCTGTTGCCGGCCGGTATGGCGGACAAAAACAAATTGGTGCTGTATCCTCTGTATGTTAAGTGCCAAAAAAAAAAAAATCGTAGGGCAGCAGTACGGCAATGCAGCAGTACGTACGTACCAGTAAAGGTATCATCCTCTGTATGTAAGTATTCCAAAAAAAAAAGATAACACGGCAGCAGTACGGCAGTGCAGCAGTACGTACGGTAGTAAAAAAGGACAGAGGAGTGCAGCAGTGGGAGTGGTACTCCCAAGCACCAGTGGGAGGCTGGTAATTTAGAAACAAAAAAAAAGGTTCATCCCCCACAGGACGCAAAAAGACTCCCACGTACAAAACGGCCCAAGCACCCACCACGGACGACGCAGTGTACACTCCACCCACCCACCGACCAAACCTTTACTACATACAGCAGGACAGCAGTGCAGCAGCACGTACAGCGGTACACCTGGTACGCGCGGCGCAGTTAGTTGGTTCTTGAGGACCTTGTATGAAACAGGAAACAGACGGGGGGGAATTCCTTTTTTTACGACACTCGGCCATCTCGGGGAGCGGGCGAGCCGCCGTCTACCACCCACCCACCACCCACCCACCATGCACCCACGAACCTACCCAGTACAGCAGTACAGCAATGCAGCAGTAGAACGTAGAGCAATACACCTGACAGACGAGCAGCAGCCGATTTGTTGGTTACAATGCTCTCGGGTTGGGCGGGATTCGCCACTGTTAGGCCAAGGGAAAAGCGCTCGCGTTGCCGATTCTGCGCACGGCGAGCGGCGACGGATGGACGCTGCTGTGATTGGTCCTGCTGTTGTTGTGCTTGCTGTTGACGCAGGCGCGCTTGTGGTCTCGTGTCCATGGCTTTGTCCATGGCTCAAGTGGCCAAAAAGCAATTCGAAAGTTCAATATAGTTGGAGTTCGAAAAAAAAAAATAGCAGGCAGCGACGGAGAAAAGGCGGGGGGGGGCAAGCGAGCCGTCCCCGGAAGGGCGATTTCCACGCTCCCCCCTCGCCGAGGTGGGGCACCGACGCCCGTTCTTCCGCCGGCATGTCGTAGTGCTGCTGTGCGGATGGGACGTGGCAGCACCGCGAGGCTGCCTGAGGCCGAGTGGAGCTCGGGAGTCGCCGCTTTTTGGGGGGGGGTGCTTTAACCAAGATATTCTAAAGATCCAAAACGTCACGACCATCCTTAGCGTATTATATAATAAGGATTCTCCGGCGGATGGGGAAAAAAAATAAAAAAAACGTTAGGCTCACCACACCGACACGTATTTTCTCCATACACATCGTGTGTCGATCAAACTCAATTGTACTCGCAGTCCAGCGCTAGCTGGCGTGTCCTTCAGCTCTCGTGGTAACTTACGAGTATATTCGCTTCGGGACCAGCGCTTTCCGGGTAGACAGACATGCTGGCCGGGTTGCGCGCGAACGAAGGTCATCTTCGAAGGCATGTTTAGGTCGGGTGAGATATTCAACTCCTCACGTCTGGGCGCTCAGAAAATTCTGCTACACCCTTAGCGTGGGATGACTGACTTTAGACGCGTCGCTCGCTCGGTGCTAGCGTTCTTCCCGCTGTCAAAAGAAATAGGTTCGAAAGCTGTCCGGCTTTTTCCGCCGGGAGCGTGTTATCTTGTGTGTTCTAATGAGGAGCGAACTCCGAGCGTTAGCAAGGACTTCAAAAAAAAAAAATCTCTCTGCTTGTTGGGTCGTGAGCGTTGCGAGTTGTGCGCACGAACCTTGCATTTTGGAACCTTGACGCCTTTACAGCTGGAAACCCGTTTTAGGGGGAAAAACGCTTCGAATTAGTATAGGCAGGGGTTGTAGGGCTCAAAAAGGGGTTAAAAACCGCCAAGCGATTCTATCTTAATTAACCGATGCGGGGCGTGTTCAGGTGCGTGGTGTGCGGTGTGTGGTACACGTGTGTTTGTCGTGTCCTTGTTTTTTGTCCCCACGTGCGCGACGAAAAAAGCACGGATTTCGACACGGTCTGGTTCAAAGGAGGCTCCTATTTTACCTCTGCACCCTGCCGCTTCTTTCACTGCAAGGCGTGTCGATTTCGTCGAGCGATGTCGTCGTAGGTACCTCTCAACCACCGGAAATATGAGGACCTCTCCGGGACGCGTGCCACGGTAGAGGCGCACCACTTTTTTTCTGAGGTCGCTCACTTTTGGAGCTTAAGACCGCTCCCAAAAAACTAATTTGGAGTGAAAAAAAAATTCCACCACCGGATAAAACATCCCACGGCCTGGGTACACAACGACAATCATGCAAGAGAAATGGCCTATTATTTATTTTTTTTCCGACGATTTTGGGTTAAGGAGCCCCTTCATTCAGAGAACAAATTAGCCAAAAAACGGTATACGTCTATCGTAGACGTGCCAACTGCCGGGAATACAAGAACCGCTGGAGCATACAAAATAACAAAACGGGCCTTATATTAAGGTACCGTGTGGCACGTAAGGCAGCAGTGCTTCGCAGGTGCCATTTGTTGGACACAGGCACCGCTTTTTTCGCTGCAAGGTGTGTCGATTTCGTCAAGCGATGTCGTCGTAGACACCTATCAATTACCGGAAAATTAAGGACCGATGGGGTATACATGATAACAACAAAAATGTTCTTATATTTATGTACAGGGCGGCACGTGAGGCAGCAGTGCTTCGAAGGTCCCATTTGTTGGACACAGGCACCTGTGCGGATTGGACGTTTGTCAACCAACGACTAGTCGGGGGTGCCTTATAATATCATTGAGAGGGGTCGGTGGGCGTGCGCCATGCTCGACGGGTCGTGCCTGGGCTGGTGTGGTTGGCTTCGTCGGTTCAAGTCAAAGAGCTTCTTCGCACGCAGCAGCATTACGTAGCGGGAGGCAAGAAAAAACTAAGAGGGTGAGCGTAGCGCCATGTACCACTCTGGGCGTAAATATAAAGACCGATGAGTTATATTTATGTTGAGATCAAGACGGTTCTTGTATTTATGTAACGAAATCTACCAACCGCCATGTGGCACGCCAGACATCCGGTAGCAGTGTATTTTTTCATTTTTTAAATGTAATGGGTGCGCGTGTGTGGTCTTCACCTTGAACTGATGTTTCAACCCTTCAACATCCAGAACACCCGGTGCCCGTGCCGATGCCTCATTCTCGAGAGACAAGCTCGTTCGATATAGCTTGTCTCACCGAACAAAACAACCCTAAGCGACGGTTACAATGAATTGTCCAATGGAGTATTGACGGGGTACTTGCGGGAGCATTCTAGACTGGGAACGGTACGTTGAACGTTCCTACGTAATGGTAGTTGCGGGCTGTTCATAGGAACGGTCCGGTGGTTTTAAGAACTGTGTGTGAATCTCGATGATGCGGCGAGAGATGAGCTGGATACTTCGCACAAAAAATTACTCTACATTTTCTCCCTTGCACCAGCTCACCTCTTCAAGGACCAGCTAATAAAGACATTTAAATACTATCTTATTCACACTGGGTTATGTTGCAGTGAGCTTGCAGCCTGAAACTGGCTGTTGGGAGCCGATATGTGTATGTAAAACATGATCCTCGTTTTTTTTTGGCTCGCTGCTCTTCGGCCGCCGAGTGTTTCTTCTCGCACTTTCGGCCGCGGGGCAAGCTAGCCTGCCATGGGTACATTATGAAGCATGCCTGGATCTCGGCCGAGCTCCGTGGCGGCGATCGGCGCATTAAACGTCGCTTAGCTGGCTCTATTTGGCAAGAGATTGCCTCCCTGAGACGAGCAGGTCACATGGAACACCCAAAATTGTTTTTTAAACTTTGACATTTTGATAAACTTTTACAATATTTTGTTCATCGTTGTTTTGTTCGTGAAAAAATGGTCCGCTACTCAACTAACCTCAGCAGCAGCACAGCAGCAGTAGCAGCAACCGCCCGGGCTAAATCAACCTCAGCAGCAGCACAACAGCAGCCGTAGTAACAGCAACATACAGCAGTAGTAGCAGCAGTACACATGTGGATCGGATTAGTGTGGGGTTTGGGGGCCGCGCCGCCCTGGGCCGTTTCGGCCCCGGATCTCGACGTGGGTGCGTGGGCATGGGTGCAGGCAAGGGTAAACCGGCCTGCGCTCTCCCGCCGCGCGGGCGGCCGCTCGTCGAGGCAGGAGCGAAAGCGTCTATGGGCGTGGTTGACCCGGTGTGTTTATTTTTCTCTTGCGGGTAACTAGACGTGTCCGAGTGTAAGGACCGTTTTTACTAGAACAAAAACACATATCCCGGTATTACATTTCCGGACAAAGCGGATGGCTGGGAGGTAGAGGCCGGGAGCAGCCGAGCGTTGGAACGAGCGCCACAGGGCACGGCTTGCATCTCTCCGCGCGGGAGACGGGGCTCACAGGGACATAGAGCGGGGAAAGCTTGGAAGATGGCGCCGAGCGCGGCGAGGGTGGCAGGCATCGCGAGCGCAGCATGCACGCGAGTCTCGACCAGGCCAAATATTTTTTTTGGGCAGAGTGGAACCATGGGTAGGGTTCAAGTATATATTGTAAATACACCGTGCTGTTGTGGCCAAAATCGGGTACAGTTCTATTTCAGCGTTCGCCACGCGCCCAGGACGCCATCTGATTGGCTGGGTGGATCGGTTCTAGGTCTGTTGCTATTATCGTACACACATATCATGCACACATACATTTCTGACCACAGGCATCAAGTAGCGGCGGGTTCAAGCGGGAACACTATCGATCTAGCTCTACTTTCTACGAGGATAAACGAGGAGTACATCAAGGTTTCGATTCCCGTCAAACACAGTACCAAAGCGTTGAACACTACCTCCAACTCATCATGGAAAATCTTACCACGTACACCACACATACCGAAATTGTAGCCGCCAACCAACTAATTATTGTACAACATCCAAGAGCGACTGGCATTGGTTGGTCAACCCTATCCATTAGCACCAAGTGCAAACACATGTGACGTACTATATAGCAACGAGCACTCTTCTACGTACGGTACACAGCAGCAGCCCCTGACCACCAATAATTCGTTTGCGCGTACATATGTCAGTACAACGTGCACCCACCGCTATCATACTCTTCCCGCTGAGTACTACTACTAGTATTACTCTTTCTTTCGAGCAATGTTCGTAGCTCATGCCACACGTTTCTTCTAAGGGTCATTTCTAACGACACTTTTTTGGTAAGTTTCTTGCCGATTTGGCAAGGTTTTGGAAATTTGGACTTGCCAAAATGGCAAAAAACTTGTCAAAGTGTTTTTTCGGATAGTTCCGTTCCGCTTCGTTGGCAAATTGTTGGAAAGTGAGATTTGCCATTTCATTTGCTATTTTAGGCCAATAACGCCAACGCAAGGTTGTACAAACGAGACCACCCCACGACTCCCGACGCTAGACTTGCTCTAACTTCTGTAATAGCGGGAGGTACGGAGGATACACGATGTCATTGGCAGTAGCTATGATAGGGCTGGCGACACTGGCCGTGAGGCTCGCGTAGATGCCACATTGGCGTCGTTTTGAGCGGGTGCTGAAGCATCTCATCACAAACAGCAGCCGCCCCAGCTTTTCCCAGGCGAATTTGGCCGGGCTGGAAGGATTGCCAGCCTCTGAGGTACATGGGCTGTGTGCCTGGAGTCCTTTTTGCGCCAGCATTTACTCCATGGAGAGCGTCGCCGTGCCGTTGGCTTCCTTCTGCTGCTGCTGTGAGGGGTTTGAATAAAATCTGAGGGCGTTATGATGAGAAACTTGCCAAATATTTCCAGGGCTTTTCACGGGTCATGACCCGACCCGCGGGTCGGGTCAAGGGGGTTTCAAAATCTCGCGGATCGGGTCGGGTCGGGTCATCACGTTTTAAAATCTCACGGGTCGGGTCGGGTCAAAAGGTTTTCAAAATCTCGCGGGTCGGGTCGGGTCGGGTCAAAAGGCTTCAAAATCTCGCGGGTCGGGTCGGGTCGGGTCAAGAGGTTTTCAAAATCTCGCGGGTCGGGTCGGGTCATGACCCGCGAGATACGGGTCACTTCGCGGGTCAAGCCATAATGACCCGTGAGTTGTTTTGGGCTGACCCGCGGGTCCAACCCGCGGATCTAGCCGGCAGATCCGCCTTTTTCAAACTTACAGGTGAGAGCCACGTTGATGCCGTGTAGGCGCCCCGCGGGTCGGGCCCGCGGGTCCGCCAATAAAATACAAACATTTCGGCTTCCTGCCTCCCTCGTGTCGATGCTCCGATCATATGTCATCACAGCGTGCAGAACAATCACCAGGCAGTACCCCTAGCTACTCGTAACAAGGCATACAGCAGTGTGACGCGAATCCCGTACCTACTGAAGCCGTAACAACAGCAGTAATATTACGGTCATACCAGTACGAAAAGTGACCAAACGTAAAAAGGCAAGGAAGGGCAGTCGTCGTCGAAGCAGCAGCAGCAGCAGCACTGGCAGCAGCAAGTACCAGCAGCAGACCCCGGATTCTTGCGGATCGCAGCCCCTGCTGACAGACCCACCGCCCCAGTTGTGGGCTTGCTGCCGGAGGCGGCTCAGCTAGGCTGCTTGCCGGGGCTGGAGACTGCACAGATAAAATATAGATACAGCAGTGTAGTAGTAGTAATAGCTAGCTCGAGAATTATCATACCAGTACGAAATGTGACCAAAGTTTAAACGTAAAAAAGCAAGAAGAAGAGCAGCCGTTGTCGAAGCAGCAGCGGCAGCAAGCAGCAGCAGCAGCAGCAGCAGCAGCAGCAGCAGCAGCACAGCAGCAGCAGCACCCTGGCAGCAGCAAGCACCAGCAGCAGCAGACAACGCATCCTCGCGGATCGCACCCCCTGCTGACAGATCCACCGCCCCAGTTGTGGGCTTGCTGCCGGAGGCGGCTCAGCTAGGCTGCTTGCCGGGGCCGGAGATTGCACTTGTAAATTATAACTAGCTCGCTCGTCGGGTCGCTCGTCGGGTCGACCCGGTGGTCTAACGGTACGGGCATGTCCATGCATGTGGGTTGCGGTTTATTTCCTATTCCTCGCGCGCACACCACATGACATAATCATCAGCTGCAAAAAATGCCGGTAAAAAACGCAGAGAACACGACATACTGGGAAAAGTACGAGGGACCAAGGACCAACCAACCGACCGAGGTATACATGCTCTGACCCGTGACTTTTTGACTTCGACCCGTGAGAAATGTCACGGGTCAAGTTCACGTGACCCGCCAGACGACCCGAATCTCGCGGGTCACCCGGATTGTCGCGGGTCGGGTCGGGTCGGGTCAGGACGATTTCAAAATCTCGCGGGTCGGGTCGGGTCGGGTCAAGACATCTCGAAAATCTCGCGGGTCGGGTCGGGTCGGGTCAAGACGTCTCGAAAATCTCGCGGGTCGGGTCGGGTCGGGTCAAGACGTCTCGAAAATCTCGCGGGTCGGGTCGGGTCAGCTGACCCGACCCGACCCGACCCGACCCGCGAGATTTGACCCGACCCGTGAAAAGCCCTGAATATTTCAATATTTATTTCCAAAAGCTTGCCAAATGTGCAGTGTTTCGCGTTAGAAAGCATTGTCGTCTTTTGGGAAAGTGTTGCCATTTTTTTCTTGCCAAAATAGCAAGTTTTTTGGAAATTTCGTTTGCTCATTAGAAACGACTCTAAGAAGAGCAGTGGGGTTTATCTATGTGAGTACGCGTAGCACCATTATAGGTGGAAAAATATGGATACGTGTGTTACCGGTGTCTCCCTTTTCGCCTTGCGGCGCCCCCGGCATTTCACGTTACCCGCATCGCGAAGGGGAACCTTGTATATACGTATCATATCGCTGATAGTATGATAGCGCCAATCGAACAAAATTCGCGCGATCGCAAGTGGTTTATAATTTACAGCTGAGAATTTAGAAGGTACCTGGTATACCAGTACAAGGTTTCTGCGCTGTGACGCGCATTGTTTAATTACCAATACATTTGGTACTGCAAGACTGGTGGTGCAGGTAGGGCTCTGGTAGTACTATATTTGTTTGAAACCGAAATGTTGGTCCGGTGTCCTCGGAGTCTTCGCTGGCTGGTTGTGTGCCCGGAGTCTCTGCTGGCTGGTAGCATCTGAATCGGTCCCGCTGGCGTAGCAGCTATCGTGAGAACATATGACGGTGACGGGGTGAGGACGACAACTCATATCGTACATGACAAAACAGCAACCGCCAACGCAGTAGCTCTAGACTATGCCGTTAGGAGCTTAACCACTTTGCTGCCGTAGATCTGCCGCGCTCCTCATTCCCACTCTCCTACGACGTACCAGGTACCAGGCAGTACAGACACAGAGTACCAGTAGATCCCTTCGGCGCAAACTTCAAGCTTATCCTACGTCCAGCATCCTGCAAGCCTCTGCTTCGCCCGTTCTTCGTACGGAACGCAACGCAAGCAACGAGGTAGTGTACGCTGCGCAACCTCGAGCTTTGTTGCGACCAGATGCGTCCGGTTTGCACTTGGTTTGCATGTTCGTATCATATGACACACTTCTGCACCTGTGTTCGACAAACTGATCAGTGCTGCTGTGGTGGCTGGCCACCTAAACCCCAACCGTCACCCCAAAGATTCAGCAGTACTGTAGTACGTCCTGTACCTGTACCTGTGGTACCTGGTAGACGACTGACTGCTATAGGCTATTCGTACGTGATACCTGCTACGAGTATAGACTACTACTACTTCGTATACCGTACCAGCATCTTATCTTTCTTACCGTTGCTCCGTTTGTTTTTATCGCGGCCTCAAGCGGTTTCCTTGACAGCTCCCCGGTGAGCCCGAACACTTTGCCCCGCAAGCAGCCACCGCGTCCTGCAACAGTCACCATGATGAGACGAAGAGCTTCCGCCTTGGTTAATGGAGGCACCACTAGCTACTACTTCGTGTCGACCAGGTAGGCAGGATCAGCAGGGAGCCTATCCTTCTGACGATAAATGAGAGAAGGTACGAGTAGTATAGACTTACATATAAGTAGTAGTGGTGATTTGACAAAATCAAGAATACGGGGGCGCTTAGGATCTGTCCCCGGGTTTCAGGCCTCGCATTATGCATGTTTCTGCCGCCCCCCTCCTCTCCAGCGCACCAGCCAAATGCCAACTCCCACAGGTCAACTTGTAAACTTGTAAAGACACCGAAGCTCTGCAGCAGCTTGTTTACACCCTAACCCTAGGGGTGTACTAAACCCAAGCCTTCCCCATTGCTAACCCCGACCCGAAGCCGAAACACGCCAGTGAAACCCGGGGATGGCTCCTAAACGCCCCCGTTCTCATGATTTAAATCATGAGTGCATGCTGTATGTATGTACCCGTAGACTATCAGTTCCCGAGAGCAGCACGATATACGAGCTGAAAGGAGCGCTAAGCACGCAAAGACGCACGACACCCCCAGCGAGACATGGACTTTACAGCGGCGATGGCAACGGCATCTGTGATTCTCCTGGGATGTCGTGCAACGACTGCGTTCGTGCCGATCCCGCCATCCCAAGGCACAGCATCAGATGTGGTCCAAACAAGCAAGATGATGTTTCTGCAACCACTACCCAAAGGTGGCTTGGAGCACCCTCGCTCGAGAAGGCTGGAGACGTCGATGGCCGCGGCAGGCGGAGGAGGTAGTGGTGATGGAGAGCTACCGCGTGTGCTGTGGTAAGTTGCATAACATAGAGACAGGTAGACGACATGGCGGCGTCTTGTCTGAATCATGCAAGCTAATTGCGCCGCGTTTTTTCGCTCCGTTGCCCTTCCGGTGTCTCTTGCCTTTAGCTGCCTCAATTTCCACTTGTCCAGTTTGTTGTCTGCTGTCTCCTCCATACTCTATTGACTATATCTGCTGCTGTTGTTGATGTTGCTGTATTTTGTTCCTTGCTGTGTGGGTGTGTGTTGCGTGATGAATACAACAACGTCAGCTGTGATAAGTATACCTGGCACCTGGCACCTGGCACCTGACAGCGCAAGTACATCTTTTTCGGCTTGCCTACAAGGATCTCGTCTGGTTGCGCGGATCTTGGAGGCGGTAGGCTGCTCGCATTTGGGAGCTATGAAGCACTTTCCTTGTGGGACCACGATGCGGGCGTAGACCCAACCCTAACCCTAACGCTAACCCTTGTTCGTAGAGGCCAAGCCTGGATGCCCCGACCGCCTCGCGGTCTGACGAGTGTTCTTATCTTCGTTGTATTACAGGACAGAGAGGAGAGAAGGAGCAGAGAGCGGAGTGCTGGAGCTCTCCTCTCATGAGAGAAATTGCATAAAAACGTTTACGAATGTATACGCAACCCTCTACAACATTTGTAACCGTCGTGCTGTGACGATCCAAACTAACACCCTCCCTGGCTCTTCACAGCAGTGACGAGACCGAACGGGCATCCAAAACAAAAAGCTAGGACCAACGAACAGCTAACAACAGTCCCGCAGGAGGAAACCCGGCCACCGGGTCAAAACCCCCTGTATGTCTTATATCATCCAAACCATTGTGATTGTAACAATGGCCGCATTCAAACGATGACCATGGCCAGAAACTAAAATGCCAAGTAGCGCCCTACTCACCCATGCCCCTCAAAGTAGCGTGGGGTGGCGACCTGACAAATTATTCCTCACATGACTCAAACATGGTACGAACAATGCTCACACCCCTTACTCATCACCCAACGGTAGGTTCAACAAAAACTTACGGTGAGATTTAAAAAAGGTCGCAGCAAGGGATTTCGTCAAAATACCCGCGTGCTGCTCTTCCAAAGCTACGAATTGAATATCAATTTTCTTCGCACGAAGTAGCTCTCGGACGAAATGGAACAGCACTTTTATGTGCTTGCTCCGCGCAGAACTGAGAGGGTTCTCAGCCAGTGCCATGGCCCCCTGATTATCTTCAAAAACTCGGACACACGATCCGGTTAGCTCTGGACAAATGAAAGATAATACTGCCCCCGTAAACAGAGCCTCCTTTACCCCTTCACCTAGGGCTACGTACTCTGCTTCTGCTGTAGACAACGTAACGCACCTCTGCGTGCTACTTGCCCAACTGACGGCAGCATCCCCCAAGGTAATTACCGTTCCCGACACCGAGCGCCTGTCATTCGACTTATCAGCGTAGACAGCATCTCTATATGCAGTCAGATCCAATCCCGAACCTCTTACAAAAACCAAACCCATACCCCTTGTCCCGTGGAGGTATGCCATGATCTTCAGAACTGCTTTCCAGTGCCGGAGGTTGCTGATGCGTCTGAGCCGCTTTCGGCCCTCCCTGCCGGGACCGAGGAGGCGTCCACCGCGCCCCCTTGAGACGAATCCATCGTCTCGACTGTTTCGGCCCTCCCTGCCGGGATCGAGGAGGCGTCTACCGCGCCCCCTTGAGACGAGTCCATCGTCTCGGCTGTTCCGTCGCCAGCATCGCCGGCGACAGGTGCCTCCTGCGAGCGCTCCTGCAAGAACGCGTGCAGATCAAACCCCCACGTCACGTCGAGGTCGGTCAGGCGAGCCAGACCTTCGTCCTGCTCGTCCATCACCCCCCCCCCCCACCTCCATCTGACGTGCTCTCATCGTCGGCCTCGGACCCCTCCTCTTCCTGGGACAGGGAGTCATGCATCGGGGCAGGTGCAGGTGGTGAAGGCGACACGCGTTGCCAGGTGACATGGCGCGTGATACGCAGAGTACGGTGTGGTCAGCACTCGTACGGCGTCTCGGGGGTGGTTAGGCGCAGGACCCAGGTAAAAACACTCTTGTGCTTTCGGCTGAGACTTCTTTTTCCTCTTCACCTTGCAGTAGCCAGGCTTGAGGAAAGGTAGAAGCACTACCGGGGGGGGTTTACCGTACCACGTATCGTACGGCGACTTGTTTGCGGGGTTAGCGGGCGTTGCCGTGCGGTTCAGAGCATCGCACGCCCAGTACGACGCTTGAGCCCACAACGATTTGTTGCCGGCAATTGCGCGCCGCGTAAAAGCTCACGAGCTTGAATTCGACCCGCCATTGCGGCCGTCTTCATCAAACCTAGCGCGCGCTCGGCTACCCCATTGAATTGGGAACTGTCGGCCATGGTGAATTCTTGCTTAATGCATCGCGATCTACATAGGTCGCCAAACTTCCCCCCGCAAAATTCACCACCCCCAGCGGATCGGACGGTCACCACCTGTGACGGGACACCATCTGCACGAGTGTCCGAGAGGAACTGCTTGAACTTTTCCGCGGCGTCCGATTTGTGGCGCATAAAGTACACCTACGTATACCGTGAAAAATCGTCGCGCACGATGAGAGTGTAACGCTTTCCCCCGTCAGACTTTACCACCTTAGGCCCACTCAAATCCACGAAAACCCTCCCGAGCTTCTTATCTGCTCGAGTGTGTGTCGACTGCTTGATACCTCGACGGAGACCCTTCGCCATGGAGCACCCTTTGCACTCCAGTAGCTTTCCCTCGAAGACGACCCCTTGCTGCTTTGCGGTTTTGCGGAGCAGCGCCTCGTGGGAGTGTCCGGCCGCGCAGTGGTAGTCGTTTATGTCGACAACGGGCTTGTTTGGCAGTTTCCCGGGGCGAGTACAGCGCAGGCATCTCCCCTAGTGCTGCAGTCGACCCGGTAGCCGTACAGGCTGTACAGGTTCCCGGTCAACGGAAACACGATCGAACGCTCAGACTTGAGCTTGACTACAATCCCTGCGGGACGCCCTTCAAAAGTGTGACCGTGCTTCACGAGAGTGGGTAGGGAAAATAGATGATATCGGAGGTCTGGCACGGTCGCAACATTCGTCAGCGTTACTCGTACAAGACCGTTTCCGGATCGAAAGGCAAAGTTAATACCGCCGTATCCTTCGATCGTGCGGGTTGAGCCGTCAGCAATGCGCAGTTTCAAGTTGCGCTCTCTATAGTTGATCATGCCATCTGCAGAAGGCGTTATGTGAGTAGACGCTCCACTATCGCAAAGCCAGGCCTCATCCCCTACTTGCCAAGCCGACTCCCCTTCCCCCTTTTTGCCCGAAACATTACTGCACTTGCCTGTCTCTCTGGCCTTGAAAGCTGAAGCCTTGACCGCATCAGAATCGTCATCGTCGTCCGACGTCGCCAGCACAGCTTCCTCTTTTGATGTGGGGCAGACATCAGCAGCGTGCCCCCGTCCGTGGCATCTGCTGCATAGCTCCTCCGTGCAGTCCATCCTCCAATGGCCCTTCTTGCCACACCTGTGGCATCTCACCTCGGAGGTACCACCATCGGCGGCTTTGGCGCTGCTGCCATCACCGCCGGCATCCGCGGCCAAGCCACCACCGTCCTCGTTGGTACCTTTACCGCTGCGTCCTTGCCGTCCCAGACGTCCACCTTTTCCTTTCCCGCGGCCTCCACCTTTCCGGTGGGCACCGCCGCCGGCCCCTTTTCTTTGGCCACCATCGCCGCCGCCGGCGAACATGGCATGGCCGGCATGGCCAGCATTGGACCCCTTCTTCCTGCTTCCAGAAAGTCGGTGATGCTGTTCTCGTACAGCCTTGATGATGTCATCGCGGCCGATACTGTCACGAGATGCAAGGTTCCCTGCCTCCACCTTATTCGGCAGGCAGAGCGTCAATAAAAATGGTGTACAGCATGTGGTCGTCGACGGTCATTCCTGCTGTGCGCATTTCTGCGGCAAGATCTTCGATCCTGCCCATCTCTTCTAGAGGGTTACTCCCTGGCGCTATATTGAAACTATTGAGGCGGCGGGAGAGGTTGGATTTGGCCCCCGTCGTTTGAGAGCCGTACCACGCGAGGAGCGCGTCCCACGCTTCTCTCGGCGAGGTGCACCTGTGCAAGATACTCTTGTCGCTCTTGCTCTTCAGGGCCGTCGATAGGAAATTCCAAGCGAGTGCAAGTATGTGTACACGTTCGCGGTTGTACCCCCTTCCGACAAGAACCGAGTTTTCGGTGTCTAATTCCCCTAACGGAACGTACTGGGGTGGGTCGGACACAAGCGCAGATAGGAAACCTACTCCTTTCGCGTAGTACCTGGCGTCTCTGGTCCAGGCAGTGAATTCGGGCTTTTCCCACTAAATTGTGGGACAGCGGTGTGTTTGAGAGCAAGTCTAGGTAGAGGCATATCATATCCTACTCCCAACTCACCGCCGGGGTATGACCCCCATTCTCCAGCCCCCCTTCGCTGGTCTGGCTGACCCCTTGCTGGGCCAACCTCGACAGGAACAGCGGCTTCCCCGCGTCCCGTCACTCCAACACTACGCGAGGCATCCTCACGAAAAGTCGCCTCTCTTGCTGCTGTTGTATATCCTCGCGCTGCACCTCCAGCAGTAGCAGCACCAGCAGCAGAAATTTGTCGTGCCGCAGCAGTGGGTTCAGCCCCTTGTTGGCTACCCCTTTCAGCAGCGCTGTCCTCAGCGCCGTTCCCCCTCATAGCAGTGGGTCCAGCCCCTCGCGGGCTGGCCCTTACAGCAGCGCTGCCCTCAGCGCTGCTGGACTCCGACGGGCCCTTGTTCCTCATGAGCTCGGCCATCATCTCTCTCATATCATCATCGATGCTTGTCTCTCCTCTATCACCAACTGAAGCTCGTTCCCTAGCTGCTGAATCTCATCCGAAGAGTCTCTTTCCTGTGCAGACATCCTTGGCTCCTGGTACCAGAACTTCTACTTTCAAGCCACTAGTGCGTTCGTAGAGTCCAAGCCTGGATGCCCTGACCGCCTCGCGGTCTGACGAGTGTTCTTATCTTCGTTGTATTACAGGACAGAGAGGAGAGAAGGAGCAGAGAGCGGAGTGCTGGAGCTCTCCTCTCATGAGAGAAATTGCATAAAAACGCATACGAATGTATACGCAACCCTCCACAACAATTGTAACCGTCGTGCTGTGACGATCCAAACTAACAACCCTAACCCTATCCCTGACCCCAACCGGGACCCCAAACGGGCCAGAAACGGGCCAGAAACGGGGCTTGCGCCGCTTTTCGACATGCTTTTTTTTTCCGTTATGATCCGCGGACCACCACATAGCCGTCGGCCAATGAGAGGGTGGAAATCACCCTCCCAAACCCGCGCGGCCACATTGTTAAGTTGTTACTATCCAGCAGCAGTTGCAGCAGCAGCCATGGATGCGCACATGCCAGATGCAATGAGCGGACGCGCGTGCCAAGAATGCACCCACCCCCCAACCCCCAGCCCCCAGCCCCGGCGCACCAGCAAGGCACGCGCGCCTCTGCCTGACGGATATGATGCATATCCATGGCTTTTCTGCTGCAGCTACTGCTGAAGCTGCTGTCCAGCAACAACCAACAACAAATTAGCTGATGGATGAATATGCGGGCATGCTCTCTACCTCACCATACGTGCAGCAGCAGAATATGGAATATTATTTTTCATCTGCCGCCATGGTACTAGAGCAAAGCATGGACAGGAAGCGGATGGTTGTTGCCTGCCTTCGTCGGCAACAGAGGCATGAACGCGGATGGAACTCGGATGGTGCGTGGTGGATCGTTGTGGTCGAACAGCCCGGCCATTTTCAGACGGGGGGGTATAAGAATCGGGTACGTTTGGGGGGTTGTGTCGCTAAAACCGGGTCCACCCGGCGGAAATGAGGTCATCGCCGGGTGGTGGCCGGCGCTTGGCCAATAAGATGGCGTCTTGGGGTCGTTGCGGTCAGTGAGTTAGAAAGGTACCCGATTTCGGCCACAAAGGCACCGAGTATACCCTATTTTGGCCACTTTAATTTTCCCAAGTTACTGGGGTATCCAAGTGCAAAGCTGTTTTCTCACCTGGGTACGATTTGATAACCTCAGTTTGTCTCAAGTGTGACTCGAGACTAAATATCAACTTGCGTCAGCCCAATTGGGAACGATTGACCCCGGTACGGCCACGAACAACGCCTGGACCGGGTCTGCGCTGATAACCCCCTGCATCGGTGGGGTGCGGTGCGGTGTGGCTCGAGCTCTGCATTTTGGCTGAAAGTTGGACTCCCAAGCCATTTTGGTTCAGCTCAGTTTGTCTCAAGTGTGACTCGAGACTAAATATCAACTTGCGTCAGCCCAACTGGGAACGATTGACCCCGGTACGGCCACGAACAACGCCTGGACCGGGTCTGCGCTGATAACCCCCAGCATCGGTGGGGTGCGGTGCGGTGTGGCTCGAGCTCTGCATTTTGGCTGAAAGTTGGACTCCCAAGCCATTTTGGTTCAGTTTTCGTACCTTCAAAATGTGCTGCGAGAAAAAGAGTGTCTATTTTACCTTCGATTACGAACATCCCCCCCCTATCCGCCCAACCATCCACCACCCACCCATCCTCCCCCGCAGATACTCACCCGCCCTCTACCCCTCTCACCTCCCCCTCCCACCCCTGTCAATCCCCCCACTCCCCTCCAACCCTCCCGCCAACCCGACCACTCCCTCACTCTCACCCCCCCCCCCCCCCCCTCTCCCCTCGCCCCCCTCCTCTCCTTCTTCCCCCCCGCCCCCCACGCCCCCCTTCCCCGCGCCCCGCCCCCCTCTTCCACCTCCTCCTGATGTTGATCCACTTCAGCCACGGAGAGGTGTTGTTCGACTGCATCGCCAACCCAGCTGCCGCAGGCTGGGATCTGGATCGAGTGGTTTCCGAGGAGGCGTGGAAGGCATACCCGGGGGGGGCTCCCGCCAATGTTGCCTGCGCCCTGTCAAAACTGGGAGTTTCTGCGGGATTCGTGGGGGCGGTGGGGAGGGACGATGAGGGTGAGCATGTGGGTGGGGATGGGGTAGGTCAGGGTGAGGTGGGGTGGGGAACCGATGCAGGCGGACGGCTGGGTGCACTAGTATGATTTGAAGAATTAATCCCACCTCCACCCCTCCCCCCCTCCTCCCCTTCCCCCCCCCCCCCGTCCTCCTCCCCCTCCTCCCCCTTCACATCCATGCATATGGTCTAAAGACTACGGCCATGCATGATAATGACCCCCCCCCCCGCTGTCATCCACAAGCAAGAAAGTAGGCACAAGGTGCCGAAGTCCGTCTTACGAGCGTTTCTTGGAAGGATGCAGTTCACCCTTCATACGACTCGCCGAACACCTCACAGCGCTCCGCGCTTGGTGCAAGCAATGTCTGCCTGGTTGGTGAAAACCCGACGTGCTCCGTCCCGGCATAGTAAGGATGCAAGGGTCTATGACCATACGACTACGGCCATGCACAAATTGAGTACACCCCCACCCCCCCTTTCCCCCGCTTGCGCTACCCTACCCCCCCACACCCCGCGCCCCGTCTTCCTCAGGTGACAAGCTGCTGTCAGTGCTGGAAAAGTGCGGCGTCAACACGCAGCTAGCGGCGAGGATCGAGGGCTACCCGACCCGCACGGTATTTTTATCAATTGCAGCAGTAGTGGCCCCTATAAAGTGCCGATTGAGTAGTGCCTGTTGCCCGCTATAGTGTCTGTGAAATTGCGTGGCATATACTTTGTTTGGGAAAAGAGCAGTCGTGGCAGTATACGGAGTAGGGCCAGTTTCTGCTATAGTGCCGGTATTTACTTCTATAGTGCACATACCCGCACTATTTTTGGTTTTCACACACTTTTACTTTCTTTCCAGCTTCTGGACAAGCCGTGGTCACAGGTGTCGTCCCTTCTCCCCCCCGGTTCTTGCCTTCGATTTTTATCGCGCATAGGGTTCAGCAATCCCACTCACTGCTCGTCGATTTTTCATCGAGTGTTGCTAAGTCACGCTCTCGCGCTTTCCGAAAGTCAATTTGTGCACAGTAAAAAGTCCATACGAATTTATACGAGTATGCACTCGAGAGGACTCGAACTCATGAAAACTGACCGATACCAGGCTCGAGGATAACCTGATACGCCACCGGGGCGACCGGCTACTATAGCGGCAACCGGCACTACTGCGTGAGCAATATCGGGTTTTGTCATAGGAAAACGCAGCAAAACTAAATAGCACGAACAACTCCGCTCATTGTTGCGGAAGGCGAAGTACGTGCAGTGTGTACGTTAGTGTCAGTTCTGCGGGGAGTTGGTGCCACGTACCGTATGGAACACGTTATGCTACTTGTGTGTGTTTTTTGTGGGTTTGAACAATGGTTTGTTTTTTGTATCGACAAAGCTGTACCACCGTCCTTTAGTTTCTGTTTTATTTATTTTTCGTCAATGATCTTGCGTCAATGATTTTTTTCGTTAATGATTTTGTTTTTACGTTGTTTTTATGACTTGTTCCGAGTTGATTTTGGTTGTACGATTTAGTTTATGAATTTTATTTTATTTCAAGTGTTCCATGGTTTTGTTTTGTTTTTCCCCTGTCTGGGCAAGGTTATGGTGACGAGGGACATGGAGGGCGATCGAACCTTCGCCGGCTTTGGAGGCGGTAAACCGTCAGACTCCTTCGCCGACTGTCGCCACAGGTTAGTATTTTTTCCTTTCTACTCCCATAAGTATTCCTTCGATGACGCGTGCTACGATAAAGGGAGGTATTAAGGTATACCTCTTTTTGTCTGAAATGGTTTCTGAATGAAGGGGCTTCCTTAACCCAAAAAAAATCGTCGGAAATACACCATTTTTTTGAGGGGCCATGATTCTCGTTGATTACCTATACTTGTATAGGCCGTGGGATCTGTTAATTCCAGTAACAGTTTTTGTTTTTCTCCGCATCAGTTGTTGGGGAGAGGTCTCAAGGCTCCCTAGATTGAGGAACCCCAAAAAAACAAGTGGTGCACCACCTCTAATCGCAGCACGCGTCCGGATGCATTGCACGGCGGTAGAAGTACACTTTTTTTTTTTCTGTTGCCGAGGCTCCTAACCTATTGAGGAGCTGGCTCTGTTTTCTTCCTGAGGAAAAAAAAAAATGATTTTGAGTAGTAAATCTGAAAAGAAAGCAACCCGATGAACATACCCATGGCCTAGGTACACAAAAAAACAATCATATTACAAGACGAAGATGAAAAGTGAGGACGGGCTTATTGGGTCAAGGAGCCCGTCATTTTAGCAAAAAATAAGCCAAAAAAGCCAAAAAAGAAAAAGTGCTACCTCTCTACCTGGTATTATATATGTGGATCGCAGCACGCGTCCGGATGCATTTCACGGTGTAAGTACACCATTTTTTTTTTATATTCCGAGGCTCCTAACCTATTGAGTAGCTGGCTCTATTTTCCTTCTGAGGCAAACACTGATTTTGACTATACTGAGAGTATACTGCCCGATGAAGAAACCCATTGCCTAGGTATACAAAAAATAAATCATCATGCAAAACGAAAACGAAGAATGAGAACGGGTTTATTGGAGAAAGGAGCCGCCTAGGTATACAAGAAAAGGAGCATATTTGCAAAAACGAAAACGAAAAATGTGAACTTTGGTTTTGTGGAAAAGTTAGCCGCCTAGGTATACAAGAAAAAGAGCATATTGCAAAAACGAGGATGAAAAATGTGGACGTTGGTTTTTTGGAAAAATTAGCCGCCTAGGTAAACAAGAAAAGAGCATAGTTGCAAAAACGAGAATGAAAAATGTGGACTTTGGTGTTTTGGAAAAATTTGCCGCCTAGGTATACTACAAGAAAAGAGCATATTGCAAAAACGAAAATAAACAATGTGGACTTTGGTTTTTTGGAAAAAGGAGCCGCCTAGGTGTACAAGGAAAGAGCATATTACAAAAACGAAAATGAAAAAATTGGACGTTGTTTTGTGGGTTAAGGAACCTCCGTCACTCGAGAAAAGAAAGAAAAAGCCAAAAAAAAGTGCTGCTTCTCTCTATAGCTATATATATGGCACGCATCCTGTGTCACGCCGTGTAGTACGCGAAACCACTTTATTTGACCCTTTTTTGGGCCTAGATAGAGCGACAAAACAAACTTGCAGGCGTGGTCCTCTATCAGCAGTGAGCGCGCCGTACATGCGGTATCGTGGATGTGGTGATGAGGGACACGTTGGGGGGGCGACCGAGACTTCCACGCCCCCCGGGATACCATTTCAACTATCCGAAAGCGAGCCTCGTATATTACAGGCCGTGAGATTTTTGAAGAGCGAGGTCGAGGGTTCGATTCACGCCTTCATCCCATAATCTACACTAGAAGCGCTACCAGGCATGTGTTTCCCTTTTTTTTCAAAACCACATTTGGTCCTGAGTACTAGAGCTGCGAGTCGGCGCGACTTAAAGTCACCAACTAGTGATTAGTCGGATTAATTGTTGTTTATAGTCGTTTCCGGAAGTGGTGACTGTCCGACTTACTGGGTTTCCATACTCGTAGGAAGGATTGTTCAACTCAGAGAGTTTTTTTCTTTTTTGGGAACCCCCCTCTCGGCCGGGGGGGGCTGATTCGGCTCTCTTCGCTCTCCCAACTTAGATGGGAACGTCGGCTAAACATCAGGTGGTTTCGCCAGCCGACTTGCCGACCAAAGTCATGTAGTTGGCTGAAGGCACCTACCGATTAGATCTTAATCGTGAAATCCTGCCAACTCACAGCTCTAATGATTACTCTGTTCCTCCGTAATGGTGAGTGCTTCCCTCTTTTTTTGGTTTCTTCGAAGTCCTGTTTCAAGTTGGACAGCATGAGAGTACATGACGACGCCAATAAATGTGTGTTTTTGGGGTTAGCCTTTGAGGTCTTTTGCGTGCTTAAGGGCACCGCAAAAATCGGATATTCATATATTTTGTTGTGCTTGTAATCCGACAATATACAGCATGATCTTTTTGTTTTTGATCTTAATTGTTCTTGTCTTTTTTTTTCCCCTTGCGAATAGCCTGGTGTGCTGGGTTGCGTATGTTTCGCCCTTGTACTCGCTGCGGTTGGCATTGCGTGGCCATAACCACCGTGCTGTACATGAAAAAGTGTTATCTCAGTCGTGTAGTTTGTGACCACATCGCTCGTTTCTCTAGGCTGCAGGAGGCCTCTGTACGGACGCTGGTTGTGCTGGATGTAGATGGGCGGAAATATCAGTTTAATGTGAACAACACACACATGAGCCGCTCCCACGTCGGCCACTCATGAATCTTTGCCAGAAACAAGTAAACCATGGAAAAACCAGGAGAGCATAAAAAAAAAAAACTACCCATGCCTTTCTCGTAGGGAGCCAGACGGTCTTAGAGGTTACTAAAACCAGGTAAACGAAAGTTGAGAAAAAAAAAAACGTCATTTTCTCGATTCGCACAGAAATCGCGACGCTCCGATTTTTTGCCCGATTTTTTTTGTTGTTGTTGTGACCTTTCTATAATAGAAGGGTGACTACGTATTATCTTTTTTGTGCGCTCCCCTGGGGGGAAAAATATGAAAAAAAAACTATGCACGGGGGTCTAACTCCCTCCTGCACCTCTACTTCCTAGAACTTCAGCACTAAATTGTTGCAAGCCACACGCTATTATGAGGGTTTTAATGTTTGAGGGTGAAAGACGTAGTCGGACCACTGTTAACATACCGACGACGCCATTTCGTAAGGAATTAGTAGAGTATTAGTCCTTGTGACCACTTGCAAAAGGTTAACCGATAGCTTACCCAAACTAAGCCTTATAACACCACCCCAACAGACCACGCCTCCATTTTGATTGGCCAACTCTCATCCGCTATAATTTCCGGGCTAGGTTAGAACTTAGGCTTCTGTCTTTTATGGCCTGCAGTACGACGAGACCTTTGCTTGCAATCCTACTGGAGCGCAAATTGCAAGCCACACAGTATTCTTTCTTAGGATTTTGGTGTTCGATGGTTGATGGTGTGAAAGGCGTTACCGGACCAACCCCAATAAAAAATAGACCGCACCTCCATTCCGAGTGGTCAATCCCAATCCCACCCCACCCCCTGATCCCAGCGTCCCATAAGTTTGGGGCTAGGTTAGGTAGGGCCTAGGCTTCTGGTTGGCTATGCATAGCGACGTGATCCTACCTGGAGGCCGTAAGCCTGTACGCGCGAACCGTAATCGTGTGGCTTGCAAATAGTGCTGCAGTTCTGGGATTTGCAAGTAGCTGCGCCCTGCTGCACCTACTTCCAGCTTAACAACGATCGTTGCTTAGCAACGATGTTCTCCGCGTTGCTGCCCTTGCTCCGCCCTTCCTTGCCAGCGCATGCTCATCTGCTGGTACGTTCTACGACTGCACGGTTACAATTTTAAGTCGCGTCCAGGCCCCATTGTGATTTCTCACTTTTGTTTGTGCTTACCGTTTTTTTTTCCTGTCCCTTGTTTACTTTTTTGCAGGCTGTCGGAAATGAAGGAATCCGCTAAGAGTTTTCTTCGACCTGGCTCCTGGGTGGTGCAGGGGACGCTAGGGCTTGCGTCCCCGGCTTCGATGGAAAGCCACCTTTGCCTGGCCGAGTGGTGAGCCAAAGTGTTCTGGTAGGCGTCTTTGCCACGCTGTAGTTTCTTTGGTTGGGGCTTGTATGTAGGCTTTTGTGTAAAGCGTGTGTAGTCTTGTTTGGTGGCGTGCGTTGTGTTTGTGTATGTGTAAATGTACAGATTGGGATTCATTATGCACTGCTGTGCATCTGCACAGGGTCGAAAGGCAAACTCAACATAATAATATGCATACTGTGTGATGTACGTGTAAGTTGTTCGCATGTTCATATGCTACGCTGCTGTACGTGCGTCTCTCGTTTAGTATTTAAAAAAAGCGAAAAGTTACACGTCAGCCATGAGATCGACCAAAAAGAATTTTGATCAAAACTCATATTTGAAAGCTGCGCGTGATACTTTACTTTGTTTTGCTTTCCGTGCCCAGCACGTTGGGCGTGTCATGCGTTTTCTCTGTCTACTGTAGTAGTTTGTGACCACAATGCTGGTGTAACTCTTAGGATGAATAATCGGCAAGGACACTCCTGGGTGTGCAGGACGTCGATGGGGGTTTTGTTCATCTTTGTGTCGCCCCTGTGCCTTCACGTAGCTGTGTGCCCCCACGGCCACGTTTCATGTGAAGTGTACTTCGTATGTGCTTCCCTTGGCACTGAGCATGTGCAATGTGACATGACCAACCAGCTACAGCAGGGCATCATACGCGCCAGGTGCGTTGTTTTTTGCGCTACTGCTGCTACTGTTTTTACTACTACTACTACTACTACTACTACTACTACTACGACTACTGTTGCGTCGCGCCTCATTGTTTTGCGCCGGGCAGGGCGAAAGAGGCGGGAGCCTTGCGATTCCTCGACATTAACTGGCGGCCCGTTTTCTGGGAGCTTCCCGGTACGGAGAAGGTACAGCAGTCTGAGTAGGGTACATCAGCTGCAGCCATGCTACGGTCTAGAAAGGGTACTTTTGGACACCCTACGAGCGGGGCCCATCAGCGGGGAAACTTCCCAATGTATTTTATAAAACTATTTCAAATACTTGAGCGTACGTACCCCTCCCCCCCCCCCCTCCTCCACCCCTCTCTTTAAACCCCTCACCCCCCCCAGGTCACACGAATAAGGCAACAGTAGGGGTCCCCCAATAGTGCGGTCTGAATAAGGCGGTATCCCGATACAAGGCGGTCAAAATCGCTTGGCGCTATTGGGGAATTGCACTCATAACCTGGAACGAATGAGGCGGCTTCCCTCTATAAGGCGGTCAGATTGCTCCCGCACCACCACTGCCTTACTGGAGGACCCCTATATAGTGCTGTACTGTCCCCCTATAAGGCGGTCCTATTGCTCCCGCACCACCACTGCCTTACTGGGAGACTCCTATATAGTGCTGTAAGCATGAAATGAGCCCCCCCCGCGCCCCCGTCCCACTCCCCCCTCCCCCCCCTCCTCGCACAGACCATCTTGGAGTCGCTAGCGCGGGAGCGCATCACAGCCTTCTCTCGTACAGCGGACATTGTCAAGCTTACGGATGAGGAGGCCGAGTGGCTTTCGGGAGTTCCGGGGGATGAGGCGTTGCGAGACCCATCCCGCCTTAAAGCGACGTTTCCAGCAGCGAAGGTCCGTGCAGGGGAAATCACTGATGAGGCGTGCTATGATAGGGTGGCGGGGATGGAGAGAAGGGATGGGGAGGAGGGGGGGGGGTGGAGGGCAGGAGGAGGAAGGGAGAGGGGTGGGGGGGGGGGTGGAGGGCAGGAGGGGGAAGGGATAGGGGTGAGGGGGCGGGGAGACGGAGATAGGGGGGGAGAGGGGGAGGGGGGAAGGGGGAGAAGGGAAGGGGGAAGGGACGGGGGAGGGGGGTCTAGGGATTCGAGGGATTCTAAAATGCGTGATGAGCAAATCGTTCTCTTTGCGGAATAGGATCAGCAGCAGTTTGGCCTGAACACCGCGCGGTGTTCGCGGCGGTTTCATCGTGCGCGGCTTGCTTCTTCAATGGCCAGGGAATGGGAAACGGGGAAGCGAGCCCACAAGCCAGCGGGCTCAAGAGGTGTTCGCACACGAAAGGGTGGGGTCGGGGTTGGCGGAATCGATTTTTCTTCGTTTTTCAGGAAGGGGGGCCGGTATATCCGCACGTGCTCGACGATGTCTTATACCGTGATGATTGATACCGTGGTGCCTCGATCCTGGCGATGAATGTAAAACACTTCTCCACGCTGACACAGGCCACGGCCACACGATAACCAACACTTGTGTCGAATGACACCCCTCCCTCCCTCCCTCCCTCCCTCCCTCCCTCCCTCCCTCCCCTCGTCTACAAACCCCCTCCACTTCCTGACACCCGCTCCAATGGAAACTCTCCTGCCTCCGCCGGAAATGTCTGAAACTAAAAACTAAAACCCCAATGATACCAAACCAAAACCAATACAAACAAAAAAACAAAACAAAACAAAAAATGAACTAAAACTGAAACAAAACAACAAAACAACAAAACAAACGAAACAACAAAACCAAATACAACAAAAACAAAAAACATGGGAACCAATAACGAAAACGTCAACAGGCGATTCTCGTGACAGCTGGGGCGAACGGGGCGGGGTATGCCATCGGGGGACAGACCGGATTCATCCCCTCTTTCCAGAACACCGCCATAGTGGAAACCACGGGGGCAGGGGACGCTTTTTCAGCGGGCTTCATCGCTGAGGCTATCAGGTGCTTATCGTCGACTCACGGTAGCAGTGGTGATGGTGGTGTTGGGGGTGGTGGTGGTGATAGTGAGCGTTTAGACAGGCTTGGAAGGGGCGGCGCGGAAGAGGCGCGGGGGATGGTTCGTTTCGCCGCGGCCGTGGGGGCGTTGACTTGTGGGGGGGACGGGGCGATTGCACCCCAACCCTTAGAGCGCGATGTGTTGCGTCTGCTGGCCAAAGAAGAGGACGAGGGCGTAACGGCGGCTTGAGGGAGCCTGATGCTGCGAGGGGGGGGGGGGACGGGGGGTAATGAGGCGCGACCTGTGGGGGAAGAAAGGGCGGGTAAGCAACCCGTCCACGTCATTATCGCTGCTTCGGCGTTTTTTTTTTGTTTCTGTTATTTTTTTCGAATGTTTTCCTTTTTTTTCTTCTAAATATCCAATTACAGTGGGGCCAGGGGGAGGGGCAATGAGGCGTGTAACCTATGAAGGGGGGACGGGGGGGGGAGGGGGGGGGGGTTCGAGGCGATCAAGCAATGCGTCGCGAGCGTTGTTTTGACGTGTCGGCGTTTTTTGTTTTTGTTTGCGGTGCGTGCTGCTTGTCGGTTTTGGTTTTGGTTTTGTGCCCTCCGGTACGCGAGTACGTTACTGAACGAAGCTTTTATATGACCCCTCTCGGAAGGTCTGACGGAAAAAGCACTGACGAATGAAATATTACGACGGCTACAGGCGTTAGCCACAAGAAACATCGCGGGCCTCTACTTCAGGGGACGACGATTTTAGTTAAGCGTGCTACGATAGTGGGTTGGTGGGTACCCGATTTAAGAGCGCCCCGTGACAAGGTGAAGCAAGCGCTCTTAACCCCTTTAGAGCCCGAAAACCCCTGCCTATAATAATTCCAAGCATTTTTTTCCCCAAAAACGGGTGTCCAGCTGTAAAGGCGTTAACTACGCTTTGCTCTTATTTGTCGTGGGAAATATGTATCTTTTGGTATAGGCGGGACATGCCGATTTGACCGCTCTTGAGTTCCGAATGCTCTTATCCTGGGCGCTCTTTAATCGGGGGTACCCACTGCCGTGGCACTTTCGTGGCCGAAAAACATTTTCTGGATGGCCGGGCTCCTTAACCCAGTACGGTCGGAGCACAACAAACGCGCTGCTGGAACAGTAGCGGTGACCGCCGGTAGGGACAGCTCGCGCTGTCGCTACCACGGAAACTGAAAGACACGCCAGCCAGCAGGGCTGGATTGCGAGTACAACAGTAGTTGAGTTAAATTGACACACACCACGAATGTGATGAAAATACGTGGAAGTGTGGTGAGCTTAAGTATTTTTTCCCCATCCCGCCGGAGGATAGAAAGTATTAGTAGTAGTAGTGACGGCAATATTTCTGTTTTTCCAAAAAAAAAAGTCGTGTTACACTTGTGTCGTGGGATCGCGGTGCGCTGCTCATTCATTTTTTTCTCAACCTTTTTTTTGTTTGAGTTAGCAAGCACTTATTTCGAATAAATGTTTTTGTTTTTGTTTTGCCCATCCCTTTTATCTCCTTCGCACTTTCCTTTCTTCTTCTCCCTTGCCTAGACGTAACTCAGATCCGGGGTCACTTCTTAAGCAGGCTCTTCTCCCCTCCGCAACAATAGAGAGTAGGACTCACAGAGTAGGAGAATGTGAAATACACAAGGAGGAACGGGATGCGTTTGGAGGAGGAGATGAGGAAATTAGACGTGTGTGACATGGAAGAGTTTGGTAGACTAGAGAGTAGCGAGAAAACGATCGCTATCCTAGGAGATAGATGGTGGCCGCAGACGGCGAAACAGGACGGGATAGGATAAGCAAACAGTTTCTGTGTAGTATATGGAAGAAGCCTAACGAGCGCCCAAAAGTTGGAGGTGTCTCTATTAGGAGTAGGAACGGTACTCCGTCTGGAAAGGAATGCGTGATCAATGGTCAAATGACTGACAAAGGCAAGCAACAAATGAGTACGCCCCCCCCACCCCTCCCCGTGCATACTACGGTACGCGCCTTTATTTTGTTAATCGCGAGAAGACACCTCCAGCTATTTCTTCCCTCATCGACTCGCATCGAATTGCGCTACGTAAATGTGATCAGCCGTCGACGTATAGGCAACTACCTGAGGTTGGGATTTTTTTTCGGATTGCCTGCAATGAAATGTCATCGCATCTTGGTATTATTGTGGGTACGGTTACCTGGTGTGTACAGAGCTCCTGCAGGGTGGGCTAGCGTTATGGTATCCCGTCTACCCCGTTGGGGCGTTGCCATTTATAGCAGCTGTCCCCTTTGTAGCTGGCAGGCGTTATCGCCCTGCCCTGAGTCGGGGGTGCGTGGCTGGCCGGTGTTGGGAAACGCGCCCCTCATGGGTTCCAGTGTCTATATCATCTCTCTCATGTCTCGCTGGCTAGACTCAAGGCCTATACATTATTATTGCTCTAAAATAGAACGCTAAAGGAGAGGCCAAATAGGGCAAGGAAGGGTAGGGTAGGGTAATGAGATGAGGCGCGTCCTGCTTGTCCCATCATCGTCACCTACATTATCGCCCATCTATGATGGCCTTGACGTGAGTGTGACATCTAATATCACGCGGTTTCACCTCAACCATGACATGGTTTCACGTCGAATCTATAAACTATCCTTCTACGGAGAGCACTCCATTACATCAGGCCACCCTGAATACTCGTAGATGCAGATCACCTGGCAATCAAAGGATGTCAACAAAACATCCAGAATTGGAAAGGGGATCGAAGATGCGGCTACTCGAAACAAACGAAATTGAGGCTATAGATTCCCCCACACCTCGTAATAATGAGGCTAAAATGCCTCATTGCAAGATATACAACCCTATGATGGAGCCCACAATCGTGCGAGCTCGAGAAAAGGGTATGTACCTACGGTATACCAGTAGCAATCGGCCTACGAAGACATGCACGCGGCTGATGTTGTCCTACTTATAGTATGTTGTACTGCTGCAGGTTTCAAGCGTCGGGGGATTTTAAACGGTGATATTTTTACTCGCTGTCTACTCCAAGATATTCCCTCATCTGCGCTACCTCCAAGGTATCTGGCAGTATCAGTGCTGCTCATGTCTGGTTTTCCAAATATAACAGTTCACCGGGAGAGGATTCTATAATGTGAGCATAGTACCGATATGATGTAATGGGATGCTCGACGTGTAATATCGTCGTTCGCACATTCCGGCGTTGACACCCAAAAAAGTTAATGTACCGTAACAAAGCAATCATTGTCAATTGTATAAGTCAGCGTTGTGTGCAGTGCGTGTTGATACTCGTGACAAGGCGATTATTGTTGCATAAGCGATGCAAGGCCAAAAAAGCTTGCCTTGGGTAAAGAGCACCGGGAGGAGGTCGCGCAAGCCCAAGGTCGACACATGTCCTGCCGACGACGCCATGTGTCATGGTACTCCGAGTGGGGGGTGCGTGGCTGGCCGGTGTTGGGAAACGCGCCCCTCATGGGTTCCAGTGTCTATATCATCTCTCTCATGTCTCGCTGGCTAGACTCAAGGCCTATACATTATTATTGCTCTAAAATAGAACGCTAAAGGAGAGGCCAAATAGGGCAAGGTAAGGTAGGGTAGGGTAATGAGATGAGGGGCGTCCTGCTTGTCCCATCATCGTCACCTACATTATCGCCCATCTTTGATGGCCTTGACGTGAGTGTGACATCTAATATCACGCGGTTTCACCTCAACCATGACATGGTTTCACGTCGAATCTATAAACTATCCTTCTACGGAGAGCACTCCATTGCAGCGGCTCCGCCCCCCCTTTTGTCAGAAGAGGTGAGGGGGACAGCAAGCAACTAACACCAGAGATGCAACATCCTAGCAACCCCTCGAGTATGTAACCATTACGGAGCCAGAGGCACCCCTGCACAGCAATACTACTGAGATCTATTGCTCACAGGATGAAACTATTAATACACACAAAAAAAGGAAAACCATCTCGCCACCTTTCAGGCGGGCTCGCCCTTGTACGCTACGACAGTGTTCGATTGAAGCTCTGTGTATATATATACCTGGTATGACCAGCCGACAAAATAGAAATGAGCCAAACGCTGCTAAACAAAAGCGGGCGCACGTTTTTGCCCCCAAATTTTGTTCCAACAACAGCAGCTGTTCATCCTCTGCTAAGAGTGGATCTCCGTAAAAATAGTCGGTCCCTAGGTCCATATTGCCTAAAGCTACTACAGGGGGGCCCTCAGAAAAAGAACCGCTACCACCGTACGCAGCACATGGTGCGTGGAGTCATCCCTCGGTAGGAGTTGCAGTTTTTCGGCCAGGCGTTTCTGCCCGGGGTTGGTGTTTTTCTCGAGCGAGGAACTAACGCTTTATTCTTCGGTATTTTTTACTAGCGCGCGTAGTAGAAGTGGTGGTCGGGTGGCGAGAAACGAATGCCTTCGAAGTCGTGCTTCAGGTAAAAAGATAACGAGCTCCTCCTCGTGCTCGGAGTTCAGAAAATTCTTCGAAAATTCTGCTGCACGCCCCCCCCCCTACCGTGGTCGGTCTCGCACGACTCCGTTGTTGTTGTCGGAGGGGTCGCGTAGCAGGGACCGTTGTAGCCGGCACGCGCGTAGCATGAACTAGTGTCGTATGCTGCAACGCAAGGCACGTGCGCGCGCACTCGACGGTGATAGCTGCACGATGAGACCGGAAAAAAAGTCAGGTTGTTTTTGATATTGTTGGACTCTCGTGCTTACGATGGAGTGAGCACTTTTTTGGCCAAAATAGTTTCTGAACGACGAGGCTTCTTAACCCGTTTCTTAACGCCCTCATAACTGGAAACCCTTTTTGGGGACAAATTTACTTGAAGTTAGTGTAGGGAGGGATTTTGGGGCTCGAAAGGTGTTATATATAACCCATTTCTTAACCCATTTCCAACTCCCCAAAATATTTTCCTCGTCTAACTCCAAGGGTTTTGTCCCCGCGTCGGGACTGCTGTGCTAAAAGGGTGAAAATTCGTCGGAATGTCCTACTGAAAACCTTTTTTTTTTTGCACACCTAGGCCATGGATGGATTGTGTTCACCAATCTGGTGATACCATTTTCAGCTTACTCAAGAATCGTTTTTTGTTTTTTCGCATGAGCCATGTATGCATAGAGCTTCTAACATGAAGAGGTCCCTATCAATAGAAGCAGCCCTTTCTGCCGGGCAGAGGTTGAGTGTAAAGCGAAAAGGTTAGAGGTGTGAGTCGGCAGGATTTCACCACTATGTATAGCAACTTGTCGGTAGGTGTCGTTAGCCGACTATGTGACTATCCGTAGTCGGCAAGTCGGCTGGCGAAGCCAGCTGATGACCAGGGAGGCTTAACCCCTTGAGAGCCCCAAAACCCTCCCTGCACTAATTTCAAGTAGTTTTTTCCCAAAAACAGGTTTCCAGCTGTAAAGGCGTCAAGTCAGGCGAGCCGGGGAAGGGGGGGGGCGCTCTAAAAGGAAAAAATCAATTGGAAAAAATGCATCCCACATTAAGCAATCTGCCCAAGAGTATGGAAACCCCATAAGTTCGATAACCGGCACCTCCCGGAAACGACCAACTATTAGTCCTACTATTGACTAGTTGGTGACTTTTAAGTCGTGCCGACTCACAGCTCTAGTAAAGGTCGGTGCTGTTCGACATTTATTTTGTTGTGGTTGTTCACACTTCTACTTTCCAGCTTCTGGACAAGCCGTGGTCACAGGACCTAGGTGTCGTCCCTTCTCCACCCCGGTACTTGGCTTCAGTTTTTATCGCGCATAGGCACCAGCAATTCCACTGCTCGTCAATTTCCATCGAGTGTTGCTAACTCACGCTCTCGCGCTTTCCGCAAGTCAATTTGTGCACAAGAAAAAGTCCCTGCGAAATTTATACAGGTATACACTCGGGGGGACGCGAATTCACGCAACTGACCTATACCAGGCTCGAGGATAATGTTATAAGGCTTAGTTTGGGTAAGCTATTGGTTAATCTTCTTCAAGTGGTCAAACGGACTAATACCCCACTAATTCCTTAACAAATGGCGTCGATGGCAGGACACGAACCTGCGCGTGAAATCACTATGGATTCGGCCATCTCCTCCCCCCTTCGAAGTATCGGAGAGTGAGCCCGAGGTGGAGAAACCTGGCTGTCCTCCCGAGTGGTGGCGGCTCTGTCTTCCTCCGAAAGGCGGGCTGTGACCCCCCCCCTTGCCGCGGTGCGCCGAACCCTTGCGACGCCCGTTGCCACCACCACCGCTGCTATGGGCAGGCCAGAGGGCTCTTGCTCCTCGAGCCGTAGGGAGCCCGTCGCCTGAGGGCGGCGCGAGTCGACAGCACGACCCCATCGACTCGGCGTTCCCTCGCATGAACGGTGGGCATTCTGGTCTGTCCCCTATCGCAGAGGACTCAGCGAGCTTAGCTACCCCGCCCACACCCACAGTCGTGGGTACAGGGCAGAAACCCCCTCCGGCGGGCACTCAAGTGCCGCCCGTCCGAGACCCGTTTTTCAATTCCTCTGGAGTGTCTACAGGGCTCTCCTTTGCGTGCCCACGAGCACCCCGTCCGGATTCCCTCAGCACCAGTGGAACAGGCGATCCCGACACTGCCCTTCGAACCCGTGGTGACTCCACAACCTTCGGTCAACGTAACTGGGGTATCTGCCCGCCGTCACGCGGACGACTCGCTCCTCTCGTCAAGGAGAACTGGCTCCGAACCCAGTGCCCCCGTTGACCCCCAATTGATGGGCGCAGAGGGAGCCACTTCTCGTTGGGTTTCGCCTACGCGCGATAACGCCCCACCGCCGGTGACCGTCAGACCGCCCCCGCGGTCCACGTCGGCGACTCAGTGCCCCACAGGGCTGCACTGCGCGCCTCAACCATACCCTCCGAGGGCTCGCCCTCCTCGAATTTTAACCCTACACGCGAGGATTCCACGGGAAAAGTCGTGTTGTTTTGGCAACCCCCCTTCTTTTTTTCGTAATGGACAGCGTCGGCGTTTGTCGTCGACGACGTTCCGTATTGTTGCGCAGAGCAATGTATGATGGCCGAAAAGGCCCGCCTTTTCCGCGACAACCGTGCACTGGAGGTCATACTGAGCACGTCGGAACCCCAATCGCACAAGCGCATCGGACGGAGCGTCCGGGGTTTCGACAATGCCATTTGGGAGCGAGAACGCGAAAACATCGTTCTCGCTGGGACTTTTGCCAAGTTTACGCAAACCCGGAGATGAAACACCACATTTTAGGTACTGGCAACAAAATTTTAGCTGAAGCCAGCCGTCTTGACCAGATGTGGGGCATTGGCCTCCGAGCGGACGACCCCGACGCCCATGACCCCCACTTGTGGCGAGAAAATAACTTGCTCGGGCAGGCTCTTTCTACCGTCCGCGACCTCCTTCGCCACAATATGGACGGGTTGGCACACCCCTTCTCTTCGTCTCTGCACTCCGACATTGTCCGGGGGAGTTCATTAGATTAACCCCGCACCGCTGACGCGCCTTCGGGTTTCAGCACGTGCTTTGCTCCGATCCTCCTTCGGAGTTTTCGACCCATTTTTCCGACGCGCCAGCGGACGACAGCCCCGGTGTGCTGGCTGTCGCCTCTTGCACCGCGCCCACCCCCGCGGACGCGCCTTCGCTCCCCGAGCACGGCCCGGGCCTCGTCGGAGGCACGATTACGCTCAACGGCGCCTCATTTACCACCAAAACTACCGTGCATGATAGCGGAACCACCGCCTCTACAGTTTTTGGTTGTGTCGCGCTCCTAGACATTGGCTCCCCCCAGACTTTCGGAGCAGATGCTTGCGGGTGGCGCGGCCGCCGTTAATTGCGTGCAGGGCTCTGCCCCTCGTTCCTGGGGTGGATTCGGCAAATCCGCTCCCCTACGGACTCCGACGAGCGTCCGCTTGAGCGTTCAATTCTTCCGGGCTGAACAGCCGACGAGCTCTCTCGCCGTGTAGGCCTGTGTCGTTCCGCCCTCAGTTGTGCAATACGCGGTGCCAGTGGGACGCGATAGCTGGATGCGTTTTAACACGCGGTCCTACCGCTCATTCCCTCCCCGCCCCTCTCTGACCGGAGAGTTTTCGGGGAGCTGACGCTATCTCACCAAGCCCCCACGGGTGCATCGGCTTTTGTACCCGACCCTCTCGCCTCAGGCGGGGGTTTCCACCTCCGTTACGACGGCGCCGATCGCGTCACTTTGTCGGACGAGCCTCAGCTGCTCGCTGTTAACTTGGTCCGCAGTAACGGCCCACCGGCTCTTACAGGCCATTTTTTCGTCGAAATGTTGCCCCAGCCGAACCTTCTTCTTGCCGAAGAACATTTTGCCCCGTCTGGGCGACAAGTCCTCTGCAACAGTGGCGCGACCGACCTTTAGCCCGGCGACCTTCTGGGAGTCGCCCACGCCCCATTGATGCGCGCGCCCATTGCCGTTTTCCACAGTACGAACAGTGCACCAGCCGTCTCTCCGCCCTCGAACGCGCCTGAGGTGGCGGCCATTTCGGAACCTTCTCTCGCAGCAGCTGCAGCCACGGCCTCGCCCTCGCCTGCCCTCCTCGAGCGTTTGACTCCCGTTCTGCCGACGACGCCATGTATAGTAAGACGAAGGGGCTGTCACAGACACAAGCCGCCGTTTGCGGGTTTCTCTACCAGGCAGGTTCCACATTAGTCACTCACTTGTACTAGATAAGATGTTGTTTTAGATCCACACACGCCACGGACGAACTGAATAGCGTTCAATCCCGCGAGGCAAAAGCATCGTCCCCTTTTTCCTATACGCGAATGCGTTCAAAGGCATGTGAAACCCTTTTACATCCAGCCGTATCCCATATCTTGCGCCTTGTCAGGCTCCAAGGGCAGTACCGTAACAATAACCTGATACGCCACCGGGGCGACCGACACAATACATACGCACCGCATTATCATGTGTAACAACCGTTACTAGTACTGCTGCAGGTCTTTCGTAGACGGTATGATAACGTCGCAAACCTCTCGTTTTGGTCGATTTAAACGTGCCCCAAAAGGGTTCATTAGCATGCGCCTGGGGGGGAGGGTCGCAGAGCGAGACAACGTTGGGGGAAGAAACATATGTTCAAACAAACCCCGTGGACTCAAAAACAGACTACGAAAGAATGTAGCGTACCGCGTTTGCATCCTGAGTTCCACAGCTGTCTGTTTTTTGTCACGCAGCTTTCACAAAGATGAGTTTAAATGGAAGAAAAAAATCGATCTCACGGCTGAAGTGTAAAGCTTAAGTCTTCATTTTTACTGCTATAATAATATTTTCAATGTTTTTTTTTCGGTCATGTCGAAAAGTAGTAGGCCATACGGTACCGTTCGTCGAGAGGACGCGTGCTGCGATAGTTAGCAGAGGTATACCTTTTTTTTGTCGAAATGGTTGTCTGAATAACGGCACTCCTTAACCCAAAATCGTCGGGAAAAAAAAAGTAATTTGTACGGAGATCTATTGTTAACAGGGGTAAATGCCGTATCATGTTGCAAAAAAATCACCGGAAATTTCTCATAATTTTCGCAATATCTCGGCGAGAACATCATATTTTTTATTTTTTATTCTTGCGCCATGACCGCAGGGCCTATGCAAACAATCCGAGCTATCGTTTACCGTTATCGACGAAGAATTGACAGATTATGACCCCATAGGCATTAAATGACCCCTGCCAACAATGGATCTGCGTAAATAGGACATTTTTTATTAATTTCCGATTTGTTTTGTGTATATCTAGGCCATGGGACTGATTTTTTATTTTGCTCAAAATATGTCATGGGGTTTACAAGGTATGTAATGAAGCTTCTCAAGGAGGAACCCCAGAAAGAAAAAAAAAAGTGCACGTTTTCCTCGAGCATGTGTCAGCTGTGCACATTTGCATTTTTTATTTTTTCTCGACGTACGTATGTAGTTTTTATGAGGCTTAGTTTGGGTAAGCTATTATTATTATTTTACCTTTTGCAAGTGGTCAAACGGACTAATAATACCTTAAAAAATGGCGTCGTCGACAGATCACGGGTTTTTTGGGTCGTGGGTTCAAATCCCACCATCCACAATAATAAACTTTTTCAGACTTTCCCCATGTCGAACTTGAAAAGTGCTCTCCCCGGTATCCCCAGGAAACGAAACCGCTTGGATATTGACAAGTCCGCCCGTATATCCGGCCGACCTGCTATTATACCACCGTTTCAGGGGGGGGGGAGTGTTGTAAGGCTTAGTTTGGGTAAGCTGTTATTGGTTAACCTTTTGCAAGTGGTCAAACGGACTAACACCTCACTAATACCTTAACATAGTCACGCCAGTTTTTTTCGGGCGAGGTATATTAATAGAGTTCCTTCATGCGACTTCGGGAGCCTTTGTACAAGATTTTAGGCGTCGCCGCCCGTCAATGTCATGACTCTGGAGGGAGGTGGGGGGTCGACGATCGAGTCAGTATTATTCGGGGAAAAGGCACCCTCGCCCTTGCCACAGGGTGTCAAACGGAAGGAATTCCAGCAACTGAAAAAATCATTTGAGGCGACCCCAAATCCCATACGTGGGTTTGCTCGAATTAACCCTACAGAATCTGAAAAAAAAGGTTTAAAAGAGCACTATTAATACTACTCCAGAAGAAGTATAAGACAATTCAAACGGTGTAAAATATAAATCCATTAAAAAAAAAAGCTGCCGTGTAAGCGTATAAAATTGAAAGATGAAACAACAAGACTGCTTGTGTACCTTCTATATTTCGGTGCGTCACTGGTGGTGGTGGTGTGCCCTATCATGGTTTTGTCATTTTGTGGTATAAGACACCACAGAACCACCCACCACAGCCAGCCTACACCGGATATGGACCGAACTGCCTCACGATATTCTGAACCCAGCTCACGTACCGCTTTCATGGGCGAGCTGCCCAACCCTTGGGACGTACGACCGCCCCAGGGTGCGATGAGCCGACATCGAGGTGCCAAACCTCCCCGTCGAAACCGGCGAAGCTGAGCGGTCGGGGAGGGCCCGAGCAGGGCGGGGGGCGATGACCGAGCGAGACAACCGTTGCGGGTCGGGAAGAACTCTCCCTCGCCCGTGCAATGATACAGCTTTGTCGCAGGCAGTGCTGCCCTACGGGTTTAGTTCATAACTGGCAATAGCGGTAGAGGTGAAAACCCTTGCTCAAAGTCATCCCCACACCGTAGGATTTTTTTTTTGCGCTTTTTCGGGGCCAAGCGTTTCTGACCGGTTGAGCCCCTCAACTATATGGAACTATCGGCAGGTGTACGATTTTTTTTTTCTTGCGGGTATATACCTTGCAGTCGTTTTTAGAACTACTAAGCGAGTAGATTATGTTGGTCGGGTTTGCGCGGAACGAATAATGTCATCTCTTCGAAGGCATGCTCCCGGTGAATTTTCGAGCTCCTCCTCCGTCATGTTACTTGGGAGCCCGGAAAACTTCTGCTAGCGCCCTGAGCATGGAATTACTACTCCCGTTCGTTGGTTTTTTTTGTAAAATTTCTCACATGTGAGGAGAGGGCTTCTATTACTATTATACCCCCCACCCCAAATTCTGATTTTGAGAAAAACGAACGTTCTTAACCCCCTTTTAGAGCCCCCAAATCCCTCCCTATACTAAATTCAATTAATTTTGTTCCCCCCTCCAAAAAAAGGGTTTCCAGTTGTGAAGGCGTTAACCCGAACAACCCACAATCGTCGGAAAATCCACGGCCTAGACATTCCAAAACGTTTTGTTGCAAACAAAATTAAAAATGGCGTTTCGTTCCGACGACGAAAATGGGCTAAGAAGGAGGAGCCACTCCTTCTTCAGCCAGTATTGTAAATAAAAGGGTGCATGGATCGGTAGGGGGGGGGAAGGAGTACCCCCCGTTTTTCACTACAGTTATCGAGTTTGAGCCACTCGCGGGAGGGAGTGAACCCCTACCCCGGGCCGCTGACAATGAAGAAAAAAAAATCGAGCGATTTAGTTTGGCGCAGCGTAGTAATAGCTGTTCTGTTGTTGTAGTAAAACCATTCCCTTGCGGATTCACATCGCAAGAATTTTAACAACAAGAATAAGACCGCGAAGGAACAGGAGGGTCACTCGCGCGAGTGACCCCGACCCACCGAAAAGCGAGCCGCCAAAAAGTGACCACACGTAGCTTTGTTCCATGGCATTGTAATAAACACACCGCTAGTAGGGGAGATTTTCTACGGTGGTGGTAGTAGTAGGCTCCCCAACTTTTCCTTAAACGAAATCTCCGGCTTCGAAACCGACCAGCTCCCGCGGCCGTACGTAGCTCCTGGAAATGATGCGGTGAGCCCTGCCACCCCCGACGCCATCGTTCGATTGCCCTGTGCCCTAAAAAGAAAATAATTGAAGACATGTTTTCCGTAGAGCATCCTTCGTCGTGTCGAGCAGCCATGAAACATTCATTGAAGAAAAACCGCTGGGTTTTTGGGGGGTGTACGGTTATAGGGTGGGAACACAGAGAGCCCCTTGCAGGTCTGCTAATTGAGCAGGTCCCCGGAGAGTACTCACTTTCTTTGCCTTCGTAGAGACGTAGCTTTATTCGATTCCATCAGAGCCCCGGATAGCTTCTGAGATCGGAGGCACGTGCCTCCGATCTATTTCCTAACTTTCCCGAATATAAAACGCCAACCTTATCATACGAAACCCATCCAAATGATCTCAAATTCGGATAATTACAGGCCCAACGAGGCCGTAATTTAACACTAGCCCACCCTGATGAGCCGCATATGCAGACATATGGGAGATTCGGGGAAACCCCGGTTCTACGAACTAGACCATGAGTCGAAGATGCGGCTCCTCAAAACCCACTCCCACACCTCTAACGGTCTGGCTATGGAGCCAGGAACACGCGAAGAAAAGCAGTAGAAAGAAACGCAGACCCTACAACAAAGCAAAAGCCACCCATCAAAAATCTGCCGCGTGCCGCCGGTGTGGCGGGGGGGGGCAGAAAAGGCTCTAGAACCTGCCGCATACCGCCGGTGTAGTGGGGGGGGGCAGGAAAGGCTCTACGGCAAACCAACCACAGAGAAGGCACTATGGCGAGGCGAGCCCCGTCGATATGGAGGGGAACACAGGCGCTAACACAAGGGAGGAGTCATACGAAAAACCTCCCGCGGGCCATCGGCATGCCGGGGGGTAAGAAGAGGAAACGACAAATACCCGGGATGGAAGGTGGCAACACCTACAGCCCCGCGAGGGGGGGAAACGTTTGGTCGAAAAAAAAAGTAGAGCAAATACAACACACGAAAGATGAAAGATTACACACAGACCCGTACATACCCCTGTACCACGTTTCGCGCGAACACGGTACCCTGATCGCCCCCCGGCTGTGGGCTGAGGAGGGCGTCTGCAGGGCAAAATTGAGCAACGTGAAAAAATCGACAGCCTTGCGCCTCAGATAGCGGCGTTTTACCCGAACTCTTGCCCGGCACTGCGCAGGGGGCTCGGGAGGACAAAGAGAAAAAAAAAATGGAAAGAACAGCCCCAAAACCCGACGAAGACTCTGAGGACACTACGAATAACCCAAAGACGAAGACTCAAACCTCATACCTCAAAAAAATGAAGAACTATCGAGGAGCGGTGGCGGCTTGAAAGTCAACTGGCCACCCACGGCCGCGCCTCGAGATTCGTCTACGTTACGTTGGATTCCCCGAGGAAACGCACTGGCGATGTGAACTTGCAAGCATCAAGAGCCTCGTACGGCTCCCGTCGAAGTCGTATAGAGCGCCGGGGAAAGAGGAAGTTTAATCGGTCCCGAGTCGTCCAGAGAGCGGACCAGGTATGCCTTGTCCTCGGTAGTGCTCGCGCTGAGGTTTCCAAGCCACCATAACCCATCATCTCCGTTGTACCAAAAGTGGGTTCCCTTAGGAAGTACTGTGTCGTGGTAGCGACGGAGCCAATCGGCGCGGGGAACACAGGCGTAGCCCGGCGCTAGGAAACGTTCCCCGTTGTTGCGGGAGAGCTCGCGCTGTGTCGCCCCGATCCGCATTCGGCGGTAGAGGCGGTTGGTTTGGCGGTGCTGGTCCGGGATTCCGGCCCGATAACGCAAGATATGGGAGCGGGAGAGGTGGAGGTCCATTTCCCGCTCCCAGGAAAGTTCGGAGAGTCCCGCCCAATGCGTCTTGAATAGCACCGCGATTACGCCACCTCGCCCCCGTACCGACTGATGACCAGTGATCTGCCCCACCTTCAGCCGTTGGAGGGGGGTCGAAACGTCGTCTTGAGTGACGTGGTACGGCGGGGACTTTTTGAAAAATTGTTGACCACGTACTGCGTCAGCCCCGCCGGTAGGTATTTGGGCATGTCCCCGCTGTCGTGGGGGTTGGCGCAGGGTTTGCAGCGCTCGATGGCCACACGCCGACGAGCGTCCGAACCGGGCAGGTCGGAAGGGAGATCCAAATAGAGGAGGTTGCTCCCGAGCGGCGAACCGTCCGGGGTCTCGGCGTCGGAGCAGGGACCGACTGCCAGGATCTTGTACGGGCCCGTCCAGTCGAGCGCGAGTTTGGCCTTGAGTACCTTGGCATCGGTGTTCGCCTTCACACCCTGGCGGATGGTAAAGGCAGAATTGTGCATCCATGCCCAACCACCCGTAGCGAAGTTAGGTGCTGGGCGCAGCGCGTCGGTGAGGGCGGAGTTTCTGCGGTCAACACGGAAAACGGTGAGGGCGTGGTGTGCACGGACAACGTCGTTTGCGCGCTTTTGCCGGTCAGTGGCCAAGTCGCAATAGGCCAGGTGGTCGCGGGCTAGGCTCTGGTGTCCCACGACGCCAGTGCGGTCGAAAACCGTCAGGGGGAGCCGTGGAAGTCTGCCCATGTGGACCTCGTTGGGCGCCAGACCCGTCGCCGCGCTGACTGAATTGTTGTACGCGAATCTTACGTGGGGCAGATGCAAGTCCCAATCGTCTTGTCGCTCGTTGACAACCACAGCCAGCATTTGGGCCATAGTGTAGTTTACACGCTCAAGGCCCCCTTTCAGTTGGGATGATAGGAGCTTGTAGCAAGCCTGTGCACACCCAACAGCTGATATACAGCTTGTGAAAGCTTGGAGCAGAACTGCAGTCCGTTGTCCGAGAGTATGGTGCGCGGGCACCCCCACAAGGGGATATATTGGTTTACCACGATATTGGCTGCACCTTCCGCGGTGAACTCAGCGGCAGTGACGGGGAACATGTCGGCCCGACGACTGAAGCGATCGGTGAACAGCAGGATGTAGGTGTTGCCTCGTGGTGTGACCGGGAGGGGGCCGAAGTAGTCAACACTGACGGCGACACCTGGATTTTCCGGTAAAGGCATTGAGATGATGGACCAGTGGACAGTCAGCCGTGGGATTTTCCGCGCTTGGCACTTCAAGCAGTGGCGAAGCCACCACCTGGTGCACCCTTCATGCCAATCCACCAATAAAACCGCCCCAGCATGCGCAACGTGCGCGTGGTGCCGAGGTGACAAGAGGCCGTCGAGTGACAAGCTTGCATGATCCAAGGGCGCATGAGCAGGGAACGTAGATGCGAACTGGCTCGTCGTTTAGCAAGCAAGCAGCTCGCCCCACAGAGTTGGGTGTGTCAGACCTTGTTGGCGGCAGTGTCGGGTTACGGACGAGTAGGACGATGTCGTCGTCGGTTGTATGTAGTCGACCCTTACCCGCCAGCCCCTTGATGTCTGAGAGGAATGGACGCTTGTGCGAGGGGTAGTACGCCAAAAAGTCGGGCGGCAGGACCGATGGCCGGCCGATAGAGACGTAACGCATCATGGCGTGGCACGTCGGCTCAGCGTGCTGCTCTCGCTTCCAATCGGCATGTGAATAACGCGCGACGGAATCAGCGAACCGCAATTCAGCAGCGTCGCCGAGGGCGTCCGACCTTGTATGTGCAGTCGGCGTGTCACCAGGAGAAAACGTGAGCCGCAAGAGAGGAGTTCCTATATAGGCTCTGCGTAGTCGCGGTCGGACGGTGGTGGCACCGTGCGGACCGGCGAGTCGGCAAGAGCAGGGGTCGCGGCGGCATGCGGAGCCGGCCGCGGCCGTGGGACTCGCGGCGGGGTTGTACCTCGTCTGGAAGATGGCCGAGGGGCCCCGCCGGGCCTGAATCCATAATCTACAGCGGGGGTGCATTACCCGTTGCTGTCGTTGTTCGTCGGCGCGTCGTCAACGACGGAGGGGCTGGAGTGCCAAGCAAGGCGGAGACGGACACAGTCGAACCGGTGGTCGCGGCGGGGGGCGTCTCCTGTGTAAAACTCCGGGATACATAAATCGGCTGTGCGATGGCCGTCGCTGCAGCCAGAACTTCTGCGGAGCCCGTGCCGCCCTCGATGGGTATGGCAAAAACCGAAGCGAAAACGGTGTCAGCGGCAGGCGAAATCGACCTGCGGCCGGTACACCCTTCGGTAGTGGCGATGGAGGCAGAAACACGAGCGACGAATCTCCTCGGGGAAGCAGAAAGGCCGTCAATCCTCATACGTGGCTCGTGTGTGCGAAAATCGTGAAATGCGGTAGAGGTGAGAGGGAGCCCACCCAGGCAGCATGTTCAGTGCGGAGCACGAGCCCACCCAAGACAGTGCTTTCGGCGAGGCGTTCGAGTCCAACCAAAGCAGTGCTTTCGGTGTGGGGCACGAGCCCACCCAAGACAGTGCTTTCGGTGAGGGGCGCGAGTCCACCCAAACCGACCCCTGGGATCGGCGAGGAGGGAGCGCGCAGCCCGCGGGTCCGTGAGGTAGATAACGCTATCTCCAACGGTGTTGGGGCTTGTCAACCCCACGAGGTTGAAGTTTGTCAAGCCACTGCGGTCGTATTCCGTAGCAGGCTCTGGAAAACGGGCCGGAAAAATCGGCGATGCCGTTGACGCTGCCTTTGCGGTACTCGAGTGTGCAATTGAACGCGGTGACGAACTCGAGCTACTGCCGGACTCGTGCATTGAGGGTCCCCATTTTGCCAATGCTCTCCTGTGTCTCGTGGCCGGAGGATATGCGGAACTTTGTTCCCCACAGTACCCTCGGAGGCGTTTGGGAGCCCAAACAATGCTACCGGTCCCCAAATCTAGAGGAGTCCAGTGTCTCTCCGAGTCGAGCGTTTCTCAACTGATATACACGATTTTCATAATGAACGAAACGTCGTCCAGCGTCACAGTACCCTCGACGAAACAGGGGCCGTGTTCTGACAGCGCAAGGTCGAGGCCGACGCCAGAAGCTATCTCCAAAACTCAACGGCTTTTAATTGGCCAACGCGCCCGAGAAATAGATCGGAAACGCCGAAGTGGAAGCTTTGCGAGCGCTGGCCGCTGCTAACGGCCCGGCCGCGGCGCAGACAAGATTTCTTGGTTCTTGCATTTGCACTGCAGGTGCGGAACCGACTAGGGGAGGCCGGGTGTGCCGGCCCGGTCTCATTGTCTCGAATAGCTTTGCGAACGGCAGAAAGTGCCTCACCGAGCAACTTTTTCCTCTTCCCTGGCATGGGTTGTTGGCCATGGGACCATCCGCCCGGAGACCAATGCCCCACACTGGGTCCAGAGGGCTGGATTCAGCCAGAAGCTTGTTGTCAGAGCTCAAAAGGTAATTTTTTTATGGCTGGATTCTGCGTGAATTTGGCGTAGGTGCCAGATAACAAGGCGTTTTGCTCCTGTCCCCAACACCGGAGTCAAAGTTGCGCACGCCTCGATCGATGCGTTTGCGTCTGCTTGGACTAGGCGACGACATGATGAGCTCCACTGCTCGATGGTATTGGAAAAGCCTGGTCTTTTCGGCCATCATGTACTGCTCCGGGAAAAATTATGGCACGTCGTCAGCGGCAAACGACGAATAGGACCACGGTGGAAAATAGGATGGGGGCTGCCAGAATAACGCCACTTTGTCTGTGGAGTACTCGAGAGAAGGGTCAAAACCCGTGTTGGAATTTGGGCCTGCAATGTCCCCGTCCGGGAACACCAGGCCTCGGGAGGACGACGCGAATCCGAACCCGTGGTTTCTCGCCTCGGGTCTTTCTTCACTCGTTGGCGGAAAAGCGCGAGAATCCGCTCTAACTGCGCCCGAAAAATGGCCGAAACCGAAGGTGCCAACCCGTCGGTAGCCTCGTTGGACATTTGTGGGTCTGCAATGTCCCCCTCTGGGAACACCAGTCCTCGGCTCTTTGGGCCTGTAGTGTCCCCTTGCGGGAGCACCGAGTCCGAACTCGGGGTTTCTCGCCTCGGGTCCTCCTCACTCGCTGGCGGAAACTCGTAAGAAGTCGCCCTCGCTGCACCCAAAAAAGAGTCCAACACCGAGGGTGCCAATCCGTCGGTAGCCTCGTTGGACATTTGGGTCTGCAATGTCCCCCTCTGGGAACACCAGTCCTCGGCTCTTTGGCCCCGTAGTGTCCCCCTCAGGAACACCAGGCCTCGGGAGCACGACGCGAGTCCGAACCCACGGTTTCTCGCGTCGTGTCCTCTTCGCTCTATGGCGTATAATCGCAAGAAAACTGCTTTAACTACGCCCGAAGGGCCAGGGGCTCTGGGCTGTTTCTGCGTGACGAGGGGCGCGATTCTTCCGTTAATTTACGGGAATAGCGTCCAGCTGATCAGGCTGGAGGCCGTGGCGTCACCACTAGCCCGTCGCGCAGTGTCGGATCTTCTTCCTGGGCCACCGGGGCAGACGTATCCTGAAAGACGTGGGTTAACGTGTTAAAAGACGAAGTAGAGTCCGTAGACCCTGTGGGCGTCTTTTGGAGCGGGGCTCGGGAAAGTGGCAATAATGTTTTTACGCGAGGAGGCTCTTTTCCGCTTTGCCTCTTGGAGACGGGAGACGAGGTAGCTTATCTTGTCGACTCCTCATTGATGGAAAAAAGGATAGAGCGCCCGTTGTTATCGCGAGCAAACACCGGATCGAGCCTCGCAAAAGATCTCGGTGTTTTAGTGTTGGTCTTCCCACACCTCAAATCGACCGCCACCTCGTAGTCAGAAAATGTGTTCGAGGGTCGACCGTCCCACACCTCAAAACGACCGTCACCGCCTGGTCAGAGAGAGGGGGGGATGAACACGTTGGCGTAAAAAGGCGACGCGCCGTCACCGCATCTATATTGCTGCGCGACGCGTGCCTCGGGGGGGGCGCGCAAAGCGCAGGCTCCCGTGCCATGGTTGGTGGGGGCGGCGTTTGGAGTGCGTACCCCCATTGCCGAGTTTATGCCGCGGCATAGGGAAACGGCGCTGGAAGCGCGGTTCCCGTCGTCGAACTCAGACTATGGCCGAGGGGAACGTGGCTACGTAGAAGCGCGAGTTCTCGCCGTCGAAAAAAAACAAAATTACCTGGCTGGAGGAAACCACGCTCGAAGCGCTAGTTCCCGCCACCGGTACTACGCCGTGAGAATCGTCCGCAGACGGCGTAGGAGCCCGTGGGCTCTTGACAGAGGCAATCTGTGCTGCGTTACTGGACAGGCTAGCAACGGAACACGAGCATCTTCTGAAACCAAAAGAGGTACCCCCCGACAGTGTTGTCGACGGTGCCGTACCGCCGTCGAGCTGTCGATTGCCGGTACGGAATGCGCCAGGCTGGGGCGCGTGAGTATTTCCGCCCGGGTTATGGGCGGCTCCAAAGCGCATTCGAAGAGCAGGAGCGGGGGCAGAAAAGGCGGGCGAGCGCGGAATAGCACCATGGTGATCCGACGTGTATGTGGTATCGTTGTGACAGTTTACCTGGCCCTGATCCTGGTGGTACCCTCGCGATTGACCTGAAAGATGGCGACGATTTTTCTTGTGGTTGTTCGGGAGAGAAGATTTGTCGTCTCGGCGGTAGTAGGCCATGCGTTTTTGTCAACGTCGGTGTGCATCATCGTCGCCAAGCTGGCCAAGTTCAGGGTTGAAGCAGCCACTTGCAGTGATGAAAGGATGCCTGCAATGCTTGGAGGAATGGTTGTCTTCGTGGCAGTTGAGGCAAAGACCCCGGTTTTCTCGGAGGGCTTCAGCGCGAGGTGAAAGTGGGCCGCTCCAAAGGAGAGGGTCGTCTGTCTTAAGCGAGGCATTAACGGCGAAAACTTCTGCTAAATGATGCTTTTCTAGGGGCCAGCAGTTCGACATGTGGTCAAGCCCAGGGTCAGATGAATCATCGATGGGCATGACAGTTGAATGATGGGTCGATCCCGTCTGCCACGAAAGCGACTGGGACGGCACTCGGCCCTGGCCGCGCCCATGATCGGCGGGCCGGGGTCCCGACGGGGCGGATGACCGCGCTCCCATCGAAGAAACAGGGAGAGAAAAAAATGTTTCGCCGTTGACGGCAGTTGTCTTATTATGCGCTTAGTCGCTAAAAGCCCGCCACATAGCATCCAACGAGGCGTATGGCCGCGGGTCCGTTGCCTTCGAACCAGGGTACAACGCAGGCAGGAGAGCCGGAAATTGCTTATTCGCCGCCACCCGAACCACCTCCAACACCACATCCGTCCCCGGAGACAAAACACGCTCACTCCCCGTAGCGGTCGACACAAGTACGCGAAACTCCCGACTGAAATCAGAGAAAGGCGTGCCGTTACACATTCCAAAAAGAATGCAACTTAGTGTCGCCCTCCTCCGTGTCAACCCCGTCGAAGTGCGTCATCAGCAGACGCAACAGGAGGGTAAAAGCCTCAGGCCCAGATGCTCCTCCTGCCATGGCTCTTGACACGTCTTGCCTGCTACCACGGCCACCTCGCTGTGGTCCGTGCTCGAGGATGAAGACTAGCGGGAGGAGGTTCACGAGCCGTCCCACGCTGAACGTTCTCTCGCGCCATTCCTCCGACCTCCGTTGCCTCCGCCAGAGCTGCGGCCAACTGCCCCGGTTGTTGGACCAAAGTTGCCCCCTCAGCGGCGCCCTCAACCACACCAGCACCCGATGCGCCTCCCCCTCCTCCACCACCGCTGTCACCCCCCCGGCGGTCGTAGTGGTCGCCACCCCCACCATTTTTTTTTCTTCTTGTCCTGCCGACTATGCCATATGTAAGGTTATAGGGTGGGAACACAGAGTGCCCCCTGCAGGTCTGCCAATTGAGCAGGTCCCCGGAGAGTACTCACTTTCTTTGCCTTCGTAGAGACGTAGCTTTATTCGATTCCACCAGAGCCCCGGGTAGCTTCTGAGATCGGAGGCGCGTGCCTCGATCTATTTCCTAACATTCCCGAATATAAAACGCCAACTTTATCATACGAAACCCATCCAAATGATCTCAAATTCGGATAATTACAGGCCTAGCGAGGCCGTATTTTAACAGGGAGCTATCATCGTAGAATCAGTCAGGGGTGCCTAATAATAATAATAATAACAACAACAACAACAACAACAACAACAACAACAACAACAACAACAACAACAACAACAACAACAACAACAACAACAACAACAACAACAACAACAATAATAATAATAATAATAATAATAATAATAACAATAATAACAATAATAACAATAATAACAATAACAATAACAATAACAATAACAATAACAATAACAATAATAATAATAATAATAATAATAATAATAATAATAATAATAATAATAATAATAATAATAATAATAATAATAATAATAATAATAATAATAATAATAATAATAACAATAATAATAATAATAATAATAATAATAATAATAATAATAATAATAATAATAATAATAATAATAATAATAATAATAATAATAATAATAACAATAACAATAACAATAATAATAATAATAATAATAATAATAATAATAATAATAATAATAATAATAATAATAATAATAATAATAATAATAATAATAATAATAATAATAATAATAATAATAATAATAATAATAATAATAATAATAATAATAATAATAATAATAATAATAATAATAATAATAATAATAATAATAATAATAATAATAATAATAATAATAATAATAATAATAATAATCATAATCATAATCATAATCATAATCATAATCATAATCATAATCATAATCATAATAATAATAATAATAATAATAATAATAATAATAATAATAATAATAATAATAATAATAATAATATAATAATAATAATAATAATAATAATAATAATAATAATAATAATAATAATAATAATAATAATAATAATAATAATAATAATAATAATAATAATATGTTTTTTGCACGTTTATACGCTTCCCCCTTCGTTCGGTTTGTGGTTGGCTTGAAATCCCCGGCGGCGGTGTCGCAAGTTGAAAAGTGGAGACGCAACAACTCTTCTTGTAACAACTAAAGAAGAAACAGCTATTAATGGCCGCCGTGCGCAAAAAATGTAACCGGGCAGCAAGTTGTTGTTGTTGTTGTTGTTGTTGTTGTTGTTGTTGTTGTTGTTGTTGTTGTTGTTGTTGTTGTTGTTGTTGTTGTTGTTGTGGTGGTTGTTGTTGTTGTTGTTGTTGTTGTTGTTGTTGTTGTGGTTGTTGTTGTTGTTGTTGTTGTTGTGGTTGTTGTGGTTGTTGTTGTAGTTGTTGTTATTGTTTCAAGTCCGTGATCAAGGGGGACAGGACAGGCATCCAGTCATTCACTCTGGAGCTGGTAGTATGAATAGAAGTTGAGATTGTGAAATATAAACGACACGAAACAGTGAAAAATCCTGCAAATAAATTCATTTGGGCTGGTCAGTGTTGATTGCCCTGGCGTATTCTTCCCACTCCCATGCTACGTCGAACGATGTGAAAGGAGAATAAAATGTCGACACTCAACGTACTTTTAGAAGTAGCCCGTACCAACCCGCGGCTCGCGGCTCATGCCTCCCGTGGAGAACAGTTTGTTAGAGTCAGAGTTTTAGAGTTGGTATTATACTTCTAATTATTTTAATTATTTTCTTTTACCAGGTGCATGCACATAATATACAGGGACAGCATATTTTACGGGAGGGGGGGATCGAGGGGGGGGCGGGGGGGGAAGGGAGAGGGAGGGGGAGGGAGGGCGCACTGTCCAAGAGACTGAAGTCTGGGTCTGGCCAGTCTAGGTCTGTCCACCATGGTCCTGACGTATGTATGTATGCCTTCCCACGTCCGTACGTAGCTAGCGTAAGGCCACTCGGACTTCTTCGCTTTGCTGTGCTCTCTGCTCAGTGGGGAGGGGGGGGGGGGGGGGGGGCGTCCTGCCCAAGAGACTGAATACTGGGTTTTGGCCATCGTCGCCCTGACGTATATATGTAGGCCTTCCGATGGCCGTAAGGAGCTACGAAGCGCAAGGCCGAACTTGTTTGCGTTGCCAAGTTCTGCCCTCCGTGACTTGATGCCCTCTACGTGACCAACCAATGCCGTTCTCCGTCGGTTTCTAGGATCTGACTTTTCGGGTTTCACTTTTATATTTTTTGGCGGTTGTACGACTCGGTTCAGCTATGATACCAGTACATATTAAGTGTATGTACTTGTACTGTGTACTTGTTGTCATAAGGCTTAGTTTGGGTAAGCTATTGGTAAACCTTGCAAGTGGTCAAACGGACTAATGCCCAACTAATTCCATAACAAATGGCGTCGTCGGCGGGACCATGTTTTTTTTGCGTCGTGGGTTCTAATCCCACATCCACCATAATAAACTTTTTCAAACTTTCCCCATGTCGAACTTGAAAAATACGCTCCCCGGTATACCCAGGAAATGAAACCGCTTGGATATATTGACAGGTCCGCCCGTATATCCGGCCGATCTGCTATTATCCCGCCGTTTCAGGGGGGGGGGGTGTTGTAAGGCTTAGTTTGGGTAAGCTATCATTGGTTAACCTTTTGCAAGTGGTCAAACGGACTAACACCTCACTAATTCCTTGACATTGTACTGAATGTACATGTATATATACCACTTTGGTTTGTTTTGTTTTTCCCTCCTCGAATACCACTACTGCTACTAGCGTTGGTCCTTGATGACTTCGATTCCCAACGCCATCATCAGAAGTGCGTCCGTATGTTCTGCATATATTATACTGATATTTTCACCCATCTACATCCGTCACATCATATTGATTCACCGTGTCCGTGCTGATGATGCCTCATATATAGAAAGACGAGCTCTGTCGTATATTTTAAGAATAAAAGTACACTCCATCCAGCTGTGAGATCGAAGATTTCGTCGAAACTCGTCTTTGCAAGCTGTGTGTGATACTCCGATCGCGCGTCGTATACGAGTATATCGTCACAAACTACGAGGCAGAGATACACATTTTAAACACAGGTGCTTCATCATCATCATCATCATCATTATCATCATCAGTAAAACACACAGTCATTTTTCATCCCGGTTCTTGGTTGTTATATGATAGAGAGATACAAATTGTAAGGTTATAGGGTGGGGACACAGAGTGCCCCCTGCAGGTTTGCCAATTGAGCAGGTCCTCGGAGAGTACTCACTTTCTTGCCTTCGTAGAGACGTAGCTTTATTCGATTCCACCAGAGCCCCGGATAGCTTCTGAGATCGGAGGCACGTGCCTCCGATCTATTTCTCAACTTTCCCGAATATAAAACGCCAACTTTATCATACGAAACCCATCCAAATTATCTCAAATTCGGATATTTACAGGCCTTTCGAGGCCGTATCTTAACACTAGCCCACCCTGATGAGCCGCATATGCAGAAATATGGGAGATTCGGGGAAACCCCGGTTCTACGAACTAGACCATGAGTCGAAGATGTGGCTCCTCGAAACCCACTCCCACATTTCTAACGGTCTGGCTATGGAGCCAGGAATACGCGAAGAAAAGCAGTTGAAGGAAACGCTGACCCTACAACAAGGCAAAAGTCACCCATAAAAAGTTTGCCGCGTGCCGCCGGTGTGGCTAGGGGGGGCAGAAAAGGCTCTAGAACCTGTCGCATAGCGCCGGTGTGGCGGGGGGGACAGGAAAGGCTCTACGGCAAACCAACCACAGAAAAGGTACTATGGCGAGGGACGACGCCATTTGTAAGGTTATAGGCGGGGACACAGAGTGCCCCCTGCAGGTTTGCCAATTGAGCAGGTCCTCGGAGAGTACTCTCTTTCTTTGCCTTCGTAGAGACGTAGCTTTCTTCGATTCCACCAGAGCCCCGGATAGCTTCTGAGATCGGAGGCACGTGCCTCCGATCTATTTCTCAACTTTCCCGAATATAAAACGCCAACTTTACCATACGAAACCCATCCAAGTTCTCTCAATACCGATCATTTACAGGCCTTTCGAGGCCGTATCTTACAAAATGCTGTGGTCACAGACTCTGTGAACAGAGAAACTACTACTACTACTACTACTACTACTACTACTACTATTACTGCTACTACTACTACTACTGCTACTACTGCTGCTGCTGCTACTACTTCTACTGCTACTGCATGTATATAGTAAGGCAACTTGTATTTCATCGTGTTTCTGGTTTTTAACACTCGCGCTACATTGTCAGATGGCAAATGAAATAATGATATATACCATGGTATATAGTTTAAGTACAGCAATACAACTGAAGAAGTGATATAAGTAAGCATATTATATATCAATGTACACACATGTTGAATGGTGCAGAAGAATCATTATTAACTATCATAATAACAATACACAAATAATACTGCTCGCTGTACTTTGTTTTGCCCTGGACTCTGCTGTCGACGTAATGATAAACCTATCATTCCAGCTGGTTGGTGGTATATCATCGTATGATATGTGACACCTGGCTTTTTTTCCCGCGGTTTTGTACGACCGAGTACGAATGGAATGCATGCTTTTATTCTCTTGTTTTTTTTTTGCCACACGAGTTGATGACCATGAAATTTACACCCTCTCAATTTTATTAATGGAAACAATCATGACGGACCCTGGTTCCCACGTCCCAGGCGTCTGGGTGTGTGCCGCTTGGAGCCCGGGTATAGCGACCAAAGACGTGATGATGACGATATGCGATGTTGTCCACCGTCGTCTCCGTCGGCAGTGCGCGGCAGCACGAACAAACGTATTTTGGGCCCCTGGTTCCCAGGTCCCAGGCGTCTGGGTGTGTGCCTCTTGGAGCCCGGGTATAGCGACCAAGGACATGACGACAAGGTGCGCGATATGCGATGTTATCCGCCGTCGTCTCCGTCGTCAGTGCGCGGCAGCACGAACGAACGTATTGCATTATAAAAAATTGAAATGCACTCCATCCAGCGGTGAGATCGAAGGTGTGAGGTTTCGTCGAAAAACATTTTGCAAGCTGTGTGTTACTCCGATCGCCCGTATATACTGGGTGTGTGTCCTCATTACGGACATATAGATAGGTCGACGACTCCCCGTACAACTACATTGCAGTAGTAGTAGGAGTAGTAGTAGTAGTAGTAGTAGTAGTAGTAGTAGTAGTAGCAGTAGTAGTGGCTTACGCCAGGGTCTATATAAGGGATCATGTCGCGCATCTTGTTTGTGTTAGTTGTTGCTTTTGTACACGAAGAAATTGCTGTATTTTTGTCGCGGTTGGGACACGAAATGTATCACCAATAGTAATAATAATGTTCACGCAACACAGCCCGCGCGTTTGCTTCGAATGGGCGATGCTGTTGTCGTAAACGTCAGTTTTATGGGTCGATTTTTCTTATTTCCGTCTGAAGTATACCCAAAAGGTGTCATTGTTAACATTGAAAAAAAACTTTTTCTACCCACCCTTGTTATAAGGCTTAGTTTGGGTAAGCTATTGGTTAACATTTTGCAAGTGGTCAAACGGACTAATACCCCACTAATTCCTTAACAAATGGCGTCGTCGGTAGGACCATGGGTTTTTGAGTCGTGGGTTCATATCCCACATCCACCATAATAAACTTTTTCAGGCTTTCCCCATGTCGAACTTGAAAAATGCTCTCCCCGGTATACCCAGGAAATGAAACGGCTTGGATATATTGACAGGTCCGCCCGTATATCCGACCGATCTGCTATCCCGCCGTTTCCGGGGGGGAGAGTGTTATAAGGCTTAGTTTGGGTAAGCTATTATTGGTTAACTTTTTGCAACTCATCACGCGGACTAATACCCCACTAATTCCTTAACACCCCGGTGATAAATAAAAAGCAGAACTCGAATAGAACGTGTTCTTTATCACCAAGGTCCGCTACCACCCGACCACACGAAACCACCCCCGTTGATAAACAAAGCAGACCTCGAGTAAAACATGTCTTTTATCAACGGGGTTCGTTAGATACCACGAAAGCACTCCTGAGAGCGGTTTATATAGCGTGGGTAAGCACAACTCGAAGCGAGTCGACGAGGGAAGAATGTGCTGAATTATGCTCGCGATGAAAATGAAGGCGCGTACCGAGGTGGGGAGGGGGGACTGGGGAGGGTCTAGAGGAGAAGAAGGAGAAAGAAAGCGCACGAATGGATATAATAATAGATAATAGAGTGTGAGTGTGGGTGTGCGTCTTCATATATCATAGCATCAAGAAGAAGAGCAAAAAAGAGACATCACTTCGGAACTGTAGCGATCGACATCCGCCGCACGTATGTTGCATCGTGACTCGACAGCACTACGAAGTAACCCGGGCATTGGGCCTGTGGGCTGGACCTCTGCTGGCCTGCCACATACTATGCAGGGAGCACACAGGAAGTATTATAGCGTATCTAAAGTCGGAATGTACGCTTTGCGTGCGACAACGGTGGGTAGCTCGCTAGTTCTCATTCGCGTACAAATCTGGTAGACTCAATCAAGTGGTCCACTCCAAACGTTAGCGTGCACTTCAAGTATTACTTGGTTGTGCACCCTGAATTCCGCAGGAGAAGACGATGTCTGTTTTTGTTCCCCTTAATGATACCCGGTCGCCCCGGTGGTCTAGTGGTTACCCTCGAATACTGCTACTAGCGTTGGTCCTTGAGTTCGATTGTCGCCGTGGTGAGATTTTGACTTTGTTTGCAAAAATGCAAAAAAAGGATCAACTGCTTAGAGCGCCTAGCAGCGGGGGTAGGTACAATTCGACGCGAGTCGACGAGGGAAGAAAGTGCTGAATTCTCCTCGCGATAAAAATGAAGTCACGTACCGGGGTGGGGAGGGGGGAGGAGGGCCCGCTATGTGGCCCCGGATCTGAGCTGCCAATGGGAGCGGGAGCGCGAGAGTAATGCGAGGATAATGAATGGGATGAAGAAAACAAAAATGTTGGTTGTTATGTAGTTTCCGTGCGCAAAACAAGGCTTAACACCTTCTTAGCCTTAGTCTTAGTCTTGTTTACCCTGACGTGAGCAGGGGAGTGACATAAGACCTGTATCCTTCACGAGGGTATATATTACACTAATACTCCGTAACACGCGCGATCGGAGTATCCTACGCAGCTTGCAAGAATGAGTTTTTTCTTAGTCAAAATCCTTTTTGGTCGATCTCACAGCCGAACGGAGCGTTTTTCTTTTGCATTTTTTGAAACAGATCGGGATGACTCGGGGATGAGCAAAACAAAAGCAGCTTGCGCTGCCGGAGTAGTAACGGGGACCGCCGGTAGGGACAGCTCGCGCTATCGCAATCGCGGGAACCGAAGGACACGCCAGCAAACCAGCTGGATTGCGAATGCAATTGAGTTAAATCGACCCACGACGTGTCTGAAAATACGTGGACGTGTGGTGAGCCTAACTGGGCTTCATTTTTCCCCATCCGCCGGAGGATAAAAACACACACACAAAAAAAACACGCACACAAAAAAAACTGGTATGTACGGTGCAGTACACTTCTTCTTGATTGTCGTTTCTTCTTTCTTATTCTTATTTGCGTGGTTCCTTGCAAATGGTCTGGTCTGATGGCTTGAACACTTTTTTGCCCTTGTTGTGTTCATTTCCGTTGGCATCGCATGGCCAAGTCACCTTGCCATGCGTAGTAGTTGCAATATGTTGTCTCAGTCTGCTTGAATTTTGTGACCACGCAGAGAGAGCTGGTTGACCCTGGTATGATACAAGCTACACTGTAGTTTTAGCGGGAGTCGCCGACGTATATCCTTAATGAGGACACACACCCAGGAACACGCTCGATCGGAGTATCACACATCATAGCTTGCAAATAAAAGTTTCGACGAAATCTTCGATCGCACAGCTGGAGTGTGTTTTCATTTTTCCAGGTATAATAGAAGGAAAGGCATCGACCCGGACGCTGGTTGTGCTGGGTATAGATGGGTGGAATATCGTTTTAATGCGAAGAATACACAACTAATGAGAAACCGGATGATACTTGATGCTAAGAAAGGCAGGCTGAGATAGCTCTACAGAAAAGCAAGAAGCTTGGGAATCGTTTGCTTTGAAACCGCACACAACACGCGAAACGGCACACAAACACCACGCACACACCCTCCTCTCGTAGTCTGTCCAATGTTCCCGCGGCTTTTTGATCGACGAAGAGGGGGGAGGGTGCAAACAAAGCAGACATATCGATGCGTCCTGTACACAGACAGACAGGGTATCGTCCCTCCCACAAGGAACCTAAAATCCGGCTCCTCTCTAAGCTAAGCATCTCTTTATTCTGGCGGAGCGAAAACAGGGTAGTCGTATTAGTAGGAGGAGTAGTAGTAGTAGTAGTAGTAGTAGTAATAGTAGTAGTAGTACTACTACTAGTAGCAGTAGTAGTTGTAGTAGTAGAAGTAATAGTAGTGGATAGATTTCGTAAAATTTCCTATTCTACTTCTACAATAGAGAAAGGTTAGCATCGTTAATCTCTGGCGGAGCGAAAACGAACGGCGTGGTGGTCGCCGTATTAATAGTAGATTTTGTTCCTTGCGATTTTCGACCATAACTACGGCAGGTAGGGGGGATGTTACGACGGTGTTATACAGTAGATCATGCAGTAGCTAGCGCTGAGTAGAGGTTGGGGTGCAGGAAAAACAGAGTGAATTAATCTCTCACAGCACAGGCGTCGAACCTACCTGTACTGACGGTTTCGTATCCTCGTAAATCGCCTGTTTATATAGTACAAAACCCAAGTATCCCATGAGTCGTTCTTGCACTGCAAATATCCTGACAGGGGGGATGTTACGATGATGTAATGATGATGTTACGATGGTGTTATGATATATTATTATGATGATGTCATGATTATGTTATGATGGTGTTATGATGGTGTTATGATGGTGTTACGATGATGTTATGATGATGTCATGATGATGTCATGATGATGTTATGATGGTGTTATGATGGTGTTATGATGGTGTTATGATGATGTTATGATCATGTTATGATGATGTTATGATGATGTTATGATGATGTTATGATGATGTTATGATGGTGTTATGATGATGTTATGATGATGCTGTGATGGTGTCATGATGATGTTGTGATGATGTTATGATGGTGTTATGATGTTATGATGGTGTTATGATGATGTTATGATGATGTTACGATGATGTTATGATGGTGTTATGATGATGTTATGATGATGTTATGATGGTGTCATGATGATGTTATGATGATGTTATGATGATGTTATGATGTTATGATGGTGTTATGATGATGTTATGATGATGTTGTGGTAATGTTATGATGATGTTATGATGCTGTAAGGATGATGTTATGATGCTGTAAGGATGATGTTATGATGACGTTATGATGGTGTTACGATGATGTTATGATGCTGTAAGGATGATGTTATGATGCTGTAAGGATGATGTTATGATGACGTGATGATGGTGTTACGATGATGTTATGATGATGTTATGATGATGTTATGATGATGATGTAATGATGATGTTATCATAGTGTTATGATGATGTTATGATGATGTTAGGATGATGTTATGATGATGTTACGATGATGTCACGATGATGTTACGATGATGTTATGATGATGCTATGATGGTGTTATGATGATGCTATGATGATGTTATGGTGGTCTTATGATGGTGTTATAATGATGTTGTGACGATGTTATGATGATGTTACGATGATGTTATGATGATGTTACGATGGTGTTATGACGATGTCATGATGATGTTATGATGATGTTACGACCGTGTTATGATGATGTTATGATGATGCTATGATGGTGTTATGATGGTGTTATGACGATGTCATGACGATGTTATGATGTTACGATGGTGCTATGATCATGTTATGATCATGTTATGATGATGTTACGATGATGTTGTTATGTTGTGATGATGTTATGATGGTGTTATGATGGTGTTATGATGATGTTATGATGATGTTATTATGATTTTATGATGATGTTATGATGATGTTATGATGTTATGATGATGTTGTGATGATGTTATGATGGTGTTATGATGATGTTATGATGATGTTATGATGATGTTATGATGATGTTATGATGATGTTACGATCATGTTATGATGATGTTACGATGATGTTAAGATGATGTTACGACCGTATTATGATGATGTTATGATGATGTTATGAGGATGCTATGATGATGTTATGATGATGTTATGATATACCCTCTATTCCACTACCCGTTTTGAGCCAATCGCACGAGTGACTCTGTACCTCACGGACGAATTTTATCAGCTTATCCCCTCGCGCTTCGGACACGTCCCCTACGCCGGCAGCTCGGGCTGCTTCATGTTGCCGATCGATGCTGTGGGTAAAACAGCGTAGCCTAACATTCAATTGCGAATTCTTATCGCCAACGCATAACAGCACGAAAGATACAGGACCGCAAATCAAAGGGGGGTCTCACTCTCACGAGTGACGCCAAGCCATGGCAACCCCCCCCCTCAAGAAGCAAGAAGTAGGCACAAATTGTCGAAGTTCGTCTCACGAGCGGTTCTTGGAAGGATACAGTTCACCCTTCATGCGACTCCCCGAACACCTCACGGCGCTTCGCGCTTGGTGCAAGCAATGTCTGCCTGGTTGATGAAAACCCGACGTGCTCCGTCCCGGCATAGTAGGGATGCGAGGATCTATGGTCAAATGACTACGGCCATGCACAAATTGAGTACACTCCGCCCCCCCCCCCGACGTAACCTTTGTATTTCCCAGTATACTGAAGTATATATAAACGGCAAGCGCTTACGGTAACAAGGGCTACATATACTTTCCAAATTTGTTTTTGGCAATTCTAGAGGCTGGTGTTATCAGGCTTAGTTTGGGTAAGCTATTGGTGAACCTTTTGCAAGTGGTCAAACGGACTAATGCCCCACTAACACCTTAACCAATAGCGTCGTCGGCAGGACCATGTTTTTTTTGGGGGCGTGGGTTCGAGTCCCACCATCCACCATAATAAACTTTTTCAGACTTTCCCTATGTCGAACTTGCAAAATACTCTCCCTGGTATACCCAGGAAATGAAGCCGCTTGGATATTGAAAGGTCCGCCCGTATATCCGGCCGAGCTGCTATCCCCCCGTTTCAGGGAGGGAGAGTGTTATAATGTTTAGTTTGGGTAAGCTATTGGTTGACCTTTTGTAAGTGGTCAAACGGACTAACACTCCACTAATACCTTAACACTGGTGCGCGTAAAAAAAAACAAATGTATTCCCCGGCGGCTGTCCACGCCGTTTTTTCGATTCAGACCGTGAAATTCTGCACAGGTCTTTTAGGTGCCATTGCGAAGACCTCGCCTGTCGGGTTTTTTTTGCCTGATTTTTCGTCAGTTAAGATTTTTTGGAAAATGTGGCCCATCTTAGACCAAACGTTTTCGGTGATAAAATTAAAAAGAAAAGAACCCCTCCCCCCGGATATCAGGCCTCGGGATGGGCATGCATGTAGAACACTTGTGCAAAATTTCAGGGTCTATCTCTCAAAAACGGCGTGGACATTTGGCCTTTGTGCGTAAAAATGAGTAAGATATGTTATATCCTTCAAATTATTTGATTTTAGTGAAGGATCCAATTTTCTCGGTAGATTATGCTTAATGCTGAACATAGGCGGGTCAGGTCTTCGACCTTTTGCGCTAAAAAATCTACAGACCTGCCTTGGAGTACCTCCAACCGGTTCGTGCAAAATGCGGCGCAATTTATTTTCTCGCCTCGGACAAAGCCTGGATATTATTGAAGAATATGAAGGCCTGTCATTGATTGGTCGATACGAGTTTTGTTCCGGGAGACAGCCCGCCGAGGTGGTTGAAAAAAAACTGGCCATGTCACCTTCTTACCCTCTTACATTGGTCAAGGGGGTCGGTATGATACCAAATATAAACATTCACCCTTTGGATATTGCGAGCGGCATTCGCCGGGGAGATAATTCGTTTTTTTTTACCTGAACGAGCCTGTAGGCTAGGCTACAAGTTTCTTAAAAGTCTACCCGGTATGTTTTTGTATTATGAACGGCCGATACTGCTGCTTGTTGTTGTTGTTGTTGTGGGAAGATATCGATGAGACATGTTTTCAGGAGCACCACTAACAAGAGCACCTGACATGGACGCGACATCTACAGGACCACAACATCTTCGACGACAGTGGGGAGAAAACAGGGTGTATAATCGTACGCAAGATAATAACAATGTAAAAAATAAGCAAACAGATATGTTAACACTGCGGTAGACCATACTACCAACCTATTACGCAGGGTATTTCGTGCCTCCGGCCGTTTGCATGATCGCCTGACAACCTCTACCAAACGCAGTAGCATATGCCTAACAAAGTAAAGTCACCCTCGCGTTCAATAGTGGTGACATCTCATGCCCACGTCACCTCGCCTGGTGTATTTGCAAGATGTATCTCTGTCTTAGAGTTGGCGACCTCAGAGTCCCACATCGGCACGGTAAAAATCATAGGCGAAAAATCGTATTATGTGAGACAATAATAATGTGAAAGGAGGTACAGACAGATATGTTAAAATTGCGGTAAACCGCACTACCAACTTATTACGTAGGGTATTCCGTACATACCGTCTGCGTGATCGCCTCCCAAACTATGCCAAGCGAAGTATGACTAACGAAGTAACGTAATTGAGGGCGTGTATACTAAGCGTTCCTTCCAAAACAATAACTATTCGCATTTCTCCCTTTCGTTCTCAATGGCAGTGACATTGCATGACCACATCACCTTGCATGTTGTATTTGGCAATATGTATCTATTATAATTAGCGATGTCAGAAAATAATGGTATCTACATGATTGTACCTCGATTGAAACTTTCTATCTTTCGATCCATGTACAATAACAAATTATTAAGCTTTTAACACGTTGTTTACTACACCTAAGAACTAGGTTGCATACTACATGTAACACCAAACCTTCTAGAACAATAAACATTACCAGGCAGGTGATATAAAGGGGTGTCTTCTTGCTACAACCGTCAGATTTGTCCCCTTTAAGGGTTTATAGTTTCCGCGCACATATTGAAATGCCCCCCCCCCCCCCCCCCCCCCGATCCCTCTTGTTCAAACGCCCCACCTGAAATCAAAATCTACCAGAGAGGTAAACACTACCAGCCAGCTGATATCATCTCATTATCCATCTAGCCATCCATGCCGTAGCTCCAACTCATCTCCGCCCCCCCCCCCCCCCCCTTTTGTTCTCCGCCCAGTTCGGTCAAACGCCCCACTTACAATCGAAATCGGCCAGAGTAATAAACACTTTTAAGTAATTGATGTCACGTCATTATCTTTCTAGCCATCCATGACGTAGCTTTCATTCATCCCCCCTCCCCCCCTCCAACGCCCCCTCCTTCCCCACACCCCGCACGATCGCCTAGACCCAGCACCGCGCGTATAGTAAGCCCCTACATATATGATTAATACGCGCGATCGGACGATCACACACAATGTTGCGGAGATTCAGTGTTGACCAAATCCTTGATCTCATAGCTGGAGTGTATTTGAATATTATATGTGACCTAAATCTCTTGAACCCCCCCCCCCCCCCCCCCCCCCCCCCTTTTTTTTTTTTTTTTTTTTCCCTCGCTCTCTCTTGCTTAAACGCCCCACCTAATATCGAAATCCGCCAGAGTAATAAACACTTCCACGCCCTGGATATCGCCTCATTATCTTTTTAGAGCCGTCCATGCCGCTGCTGCAATTCCCACCCGCCCCCGCCCCCAACACCCCCTCCTTGCCCACCACCCGCACCATCGCCTAGACCTAGCACCACGCGTATAGCAAACCCCTACATCTATGCGACCTAAAGCCCTCCCCCCCCGCCCCCCGCCCCCCCCCGCTACATCCCCCCCCCCCTCCCCCACAAGAAGGATTTATAGTTTCCACGCACAAATTGACCTGCCCCACCCGTCCCCTCCCCCCCCCTCCCCCCCTCCCGCCCCCCTTTTACTCAAAATCCAGGCCCACGTCCTTACAAACTCCGCCCTCCCCTCACCGGTTACTCAACTTCCAGGATTCACTTTATAAACTGATGCATTTCCTTCCACAGCTGTCAGATTTGGTCCCCCTCAGAAACGGGTTTTATAGTTTCCGCGCACAGGCTGCCTAACATCACCCTGTCGACCCTGATAGCTACACTGTAGTTGCAATGGGAGTCGCCGACCTATATCCTTAATGAGGACACACAACCGGTGATACGCGCGATCGGAGTATCACACACAGCTTGCAAAGATGAGTTTCGACAAAATATTCGATCTCACAGCTGGAGTGTATTTTAATTTTATAATATTACATATTATCTAAATAAAGTGACAAGTTGACTACTATTAACAGCGGAAAGCGCGCGATAGAACGCGCATCCGTATACAACGGCAGCTTGCGCTGGCGGGGTTGTAACGAGGACCACGGATAGGGTCAGCTTACGCTATTATACCTACAATGGGATTCGAAGGGTGCGCCAGCTAGCGTCGGGCTGCGAAAGTAACTGAGTTAAATCGACACACGACGCGTATGAAAGTACTGTACGTGGAAGTGTGGTGAGATTAAGCTTTATTTTGCCCCATCCGCCGGAGGATGAAAGAAAAAAGAAAAAAAAGTCAATGAGTGAGTTCCGAAGCAAAATTCGGTGAAAATCGACGAAGTATACTCGAACTATGAACATAAACGTCGAAAAAATATCATGCTACCATCCATGTGTACATACATGCCTGGTATATAATACCATACTCTGTAGATACCTGTAGGGTCTGTCTGTTGTATTCTTTCCCCCTTTATGAATCCTTACCTCTTTCTCGTTCGTACCCATTGTGAAGAAAGTGTTTGCGAGCAGTCGAGAGCGTGATACGTTTTTCATTTTTCGATGAAACGATTATTGTTCTGTGGGTTCTCTTTTTTTTCGCGTTGGGTATCACCGAAGAGGCTCGCGACACGAGTGCTGCGGGCATTCGTTCTGATAGTTGGAACGGGATGTTGTGCACCTGCCACGCGTTTACTTGTCGGAAGCGAAACAAGTGAATTGAGCGCTCGTGAAACATTCTTGATGAGTACGTCGTAGTTTTGGGCAAAGAAAGGAGCTGTCAAAAAGCCTGTTACATGGCAAAGAAAAAGAACACACGGACCCGTTCGTTGTGTATGACAGACATGACGTTGTGTTCATAGTTCGAGTATACTTCGTACGTACATGTATGTATGTGTCGTGCCGGTTGTGATGCAAGCAGTTATTATCTGGTGTGTACTTCATCGCATTTCATATGACATGTTTTATTTTCTGTTTGTCCATCTCTGATCCACGATATACATGAACACCGAACGCATTGTTGGCAGGGAAGCCACCGAGCTGTATCCTTCACGAGGGTACACACCCCATACCACGCGCGATCGAAGTATCACACGCAGCTTTCAAAGCTGACTTTTGATCAAAAGTTCCTTTTTAGGTCGATCTCACACACACAGCTCAAGTGTATTATACACCAATGGTAGTTCGTACAGGTAGCAAATCTATTGGAGGATTATAGTAGTAGTAGTAGTAGTAGTAGCAGTAGTAGTAGTAGTAGTAGTAGTAGTAGTAGCAGTAGTAGTAGTAGCAGTAGTAGTAGTAGTAGTAGCAGTAGCAGTAGTAGTAGTATTAGTAGTAGTAGTAGTAGTAGTGGTAGTAGTAGTAGTAGTAGTAGTAGTAGTAGTAGCAGTAGCAGTAGTAGTAGTAGTATTATTATTATTAGTAGTAGTAGTAGTAGTGGTAGTAGTAGTAGTAGTAGTAGTAGTAGTAGTAGTAGTAGTAGTGGTAGTAGTAGTGGTAGTAGCAGTAGCAGTAGTAGTAGTATTAGTAGTAGTAGTAGTAGTAGTAGTAGTAGTAGTAGTAGTAGTAGTGGTATGTAGTAGTAGTTGTAGTAGTTGTAGTAGTAGTAGTAGTAGTAGTAGTAGTAGTAGTAGTAGTAGTAGTAGTAGTAGTAGTAGTAGTATTAATAGTAGTAGTAATAGTAGTAGTAGAGTAGTAGTAGTAGTAGTAGTAGTAGTAGTAGTAGTAGTAGTAGTAGTAGTAGTAGTAGTATTAATTAGTAGTAAGTAGACCAGTCAATGCTCTCCCTCCCACGTATGATAACAAGTTGGCAGCGCGCAGCAGAATGCACATTTTATTATACGTTTACTCTTCTATCTGCTGACTGCTGTACCGGCAGTTTTGATAGAAACTATTATTCCTAATATTATTTTTATAAACTGAAAATATACACTTCATTCAGCTGTGAATCGACCCAAAACGATTTCAATCAAAACCCATACCAGGTACGTCGTACGATGTACCTGGTATTTGTTTGCAAGTAACAAGCAAGGGTGGTATAATATAACAAGGGTAGTATAATATTTGCTCCACGGCGGCAATGTCCAGCTCTAAACCTCGATCCGCGACAAAAGAAGAGCCATTTTTTCTTATTTTTTTTTGCCTCTTTTATCTTTCATCATCAATCATGTCACGACATACTTTCTTCCAGCTCAACTCGTAATGAATTTATAAGAAAGAAGAGGTTTTGCCCTGACTCAGCGACGTTTCTGGACCAACAACGACCCGTGGTCGCGTGGTCGCAGTGTATCTGAATCCCTTCTCCCCGCCGGTCGTAGCAGAGCCAATAGAAAGTAGAATTAATACCTAAATGATCGCAGAGGGTACCTGACTTACCGATTTTTCGAGAAAATTGTTGACATACTGGTAGTCTTTAACCTCTTTACAACTGGAAACCCCTATTATTAGGGGACAAAATTACTTGGATTTAGTACAGGGAGGGGTTCGGGGGCTTTAATAAAGGGGTTAAACTAAATGTATACACACCCGAACGCTAACCCCAACCCTAACCCAATGACGAAACGCAACCAACCAATGTAGGGTGGAGCCCCCTTATATTTAATATTATTATTATTTTTGTTTTTGCCCTCCGACAATATAGCGTTGGTGGCGTTCCTATGTACATCGAATATCCTTCCATAAAGCAGTCAGTAGTGCCTAATGTGAAGTCGAATGATCGCACCATAATGCAATCGAGTACACAGACAGTGTGCGTCAACTATCGTCTCGAAAATGTGGTAAGCTCTACTACTGAAATGGCCATCAAACAATCATTATATTTGTTGACTATCACTATATATCTATCGCTGATATTTTTGACTGACCGTCTGTCTGTATCATGTCTCCTGCATGATACATCGTACCTCCTCCTTTTCTTTTTCTCCAGAGAGAAAGTTCACGGCGGCGGTATGTATGCACGAAGAAGCTACTACATACAGCAACCAGTGTGTGCATTCTTCACGTGAAACTGATTATTCCACCCATCTACATGTATACAGCACACAACCAGTGTCTGTGCTGATGAAGAGGAACAGACTAATTATCTTCCTGCAGTGTGGTCACAAACTAACAGCTAACTATTTAAGCGACGAAGAGATACGTACACACATTGCAAAAATCCGGAAAAAAGTTGATTTGGCCATGCAATGCAGGCGTCCCCTTTGTAGTAGTAGTAGTAGTAGTAGCAGTAGTAGCAGTAGTAGCAGCAGCAGCAAGCAGTAGTAGTAGTAGTAGTAGTAGTAGTAGTAGCAGTGGTAGTAGTAGTAGTAGTAGTAGTAGTAGTAGTAGTAGTAGTAGTAGTAGTAGTAGTAGTAGTAGTAGTAGTAGTAGTCGTAGTCGTTGTAGTAGTCGTAGTCGTAGTCGTCGTCGTAGTAGTAGTAGCAGTAGGAGTAGGTGAACCGCTTCCCCGACTAAATAAAGTGAAGCGGGTCCGAGTCCTCCATATCAATACCATATAAGCCAGGTAATATGCGCGATCGGAGTGTCACACACAGCTTGCAATAATATAAGATGAGTTTCGGCGAAATCTTCGATCTCACAGCTGGAGTGTATTTTATTTTTTATGGTAACTAGTTCTTCATGCCCGTGCTCGCGGGGACTTTTTCTTGCGAAAAAATAGGCCAGCGGAAAGCGCGAGTAGCGCGAGTTGGCTAGCTAGCAACATCGATGACAACCGGCGAGCATGTAGCTATAAGAAATGGGAATGCTGAACCCTATGTATGTGCGCGATAGAAATGAAGGCTAAGGCAAGTACCGGGAGGGTGGGGGGAGAGGCAAGGGAAGACACCTGTGACCACGGCTTGTCCAGAAGGTCGCTGAGTGTAAAGCCTCTTACTACGAGCTGAGCTGGAAAAACATACAAAGTGATGATTGTTGACAAAAAAAAAGTGTCGACCGCACCGAGCACGCATCATTCATCATGAAAAAATCAACAATAAAAAAAACATCAGCTGGAAAACATGCAAGCCAGCACACCAACCAACAGACTATTTGCAGTAAAAAAAAAAGAAGAAAAAAAGCAAAAAAAAAGTGACCAAGCTCAATTGAAAAGAACGCGAGGGAAACAGGAACGGCGCGACGACCAAAAGTGAAAACCAACGCACAACGGACACACAAACCAGCACCTACTCGTAGCAACACAGCAGGGGGCGCATCCAACCTACCTCGAGGGCCGCAACCATATTGGGTTGCTCCGAATGACGCTGTTGTATGAGCATGAGTCATAGGAACGAGCAATACCGTCGTGGTCGTCGCCACGACGCGTGCTACAACAATAGAGGTATACCTTTTTTTGGCGTAAACGTTTTCTGAATGATGGGGATTCTTAACCCAGAACCGTCGGGAAAAAAAAAAATAGTGAGCAATTTTTTTAGCATGACCTCTCTCGTCGCGTACGTACCTAGACTGCTGTGACACGGGAATTTTTATCCGAGGTACTCGTTTAGACTATAGCAGATTTATTTCTGTCCATCAAGTCGGTTTTTGGTGCTAGAGGCCGCCCTTATTAAGCTCCCATATTATTCAGGAAAACCCAGAAAAAAAAAAAGTGGTGAGCAACTCACCTTTTTATCGTCGCACGCGACCCCTCTCGCACCTGTGCCGAATAGAAATATGAAGCCTACTAATTTAGCAAGCAAAGACGCCACAGCCAGTAGTAGAAGAAGAGCTCACCACTTTTTCGAGAAAATGGTGTTGCCGCACACTGTGTCTACGAGACCAAGGAGGTTGGGCCCTACATTTGGTTGGTCGGTTTCGTTTTTATTGGGTTAGGGTTAATACAATGTAACATAGAGCTGTAAACTATTTCCTCGGACAAGTGATACATATATACAGGTACCCTCCCCCAACAATGGCGTCGCCCAAACTGGGTTCCGGACGCAACTATCACTGCGGACATCCATTGTTAGCAGGATTAATGGTCAAACAACAAAGAAAGGGGGCCAAAAAAGCACCCGGCTTCGTGTAAAAGCGCTTGGCTACATAGAGTTTGTTTCGTTGGCTGGTTTCCTTGCCAAGTACACAGAGCCTCGATCGAGCACAGTTAGTTGTAGCGCAGGAGAGAGCTCGCCTACAACGTGGCGTTCGCCTACTACAAAGTGGCGATGCTTTCCTTCTTTTTTTTTTCTGTGAAATTTCATCAAGAAAGAAGGGAAAGCATCGCCACCTTGCAGGCGAGCTCTTCTGCGCTACAACTGCTGTGTTAAAAACGGTAATCCATTGTTAACAGGATGAAATTTCACAAAAAAAAGGGAAGCATCGCCACTTACTTTCTTTGCAGGTGAGCTCTCCTGCGCTACTACTGTGTTCGGTCGAGGCTCTGTATACTTGGCAAGGCCAGCCAACGAAATGAACTGTATGTAGTCAAGCACTTTTATACAAAGCCGGGCGCTTTTTTGCCCCCTTTTTGTTGTTTGATTTTCCTTCCACAGCTGTTAGATTTTGTCCCCCTCAGAAACGGGTTTCATAGTTTCCGCGCACAGACAGACTGACCAACATCACCCTGTTGACCCTGGTACAAGCTACACTGTAGTTGCACGGGGAGTCGCCGACCTATATCCTTAATGAGGACACACAACTCGTAATACGCGCGATCGGAGTATCACACACAGCTTGCAAAGACGAGTTTCGACAAAATCTTCGATCTCACAGCTGCAGCAAAGCTGGAGGAGTGTATTTTAATTTTACAGTGATTCATGCTGCTAACAATGGATCTCTGTAGTATTACGGAGGACGATAGTAAATAGGACCAAAAATTGTTAGTGAAAGTAGATGAATATATTGGTTTTTGTGTCGACCGTAGGTCCTATTTACTAGGGTCCCCCGTAAATAGTCGGCCTGGCGCCTTTTTACCACCACCCTGTCTACCGTCTCCTTTTTGCTTTCCACAACGAACGGCGGTTTCCCTACTCCCCCCACTCCCCAACTTCGGCTTTGTGCGTCACACGTGTGGGCTCCGCGGCGCGCCGGGCTCTTCTTCTTCCTTTCCTCCTCTGCGTGCCACGTGGCCATGAACCGTTCGGCTGCTTCGAGGATCCCCCGATGTCACTTGCCCGCCTTCCTTTTCGCTGCATGGACCCACAGCAGCAGCAGTAGTAGTAGTAGTAGTAGTAGTAGTACATAGTACGGTTTCAATTCCAACTGCCGTGAGGAATGTTCCAAGGAATGTTCCATGGAGCCTTCTGTGGATCGAAGAAACGGCGAGGTCGTCAGTAGTAGCACGGTCGTTCCAGGTTGTAATAATAGTTGTCGTTGTCGTGCGTTGCCTTTCCTGGGATCGTAATACTTCTTCTAGTAGTAGTAGTAGTAGTAGGTGGTTGGATATATTGGTGTTTGTGATAACCATTTACTGTTGATATTGGTGAATTTGGTTGGGTTTTTCGCATTATCCCGACCCACGAGCTGAATTATTTGCGGACCTTTCTTGGGTCGTTGCTAGAAAGCACTAACGAATTATTGGTTCTTCTATTAATAGTTCCCGGTAAAGAAATTGGTTGGTTTAGACTTAGGCAGACAGGTTTGCCGATGGAGGGGCTTACGACTGGTCAATCAAGGTCTTCGGATTAGCAGAACTGTCGTTGTTGTTGTTGTTGTTGTTGTTCTCACATTAACTCGCATAATCAGCTAGCTTTGTTCGACAGGTTGCGTCAACAACAACATGTTACAGCTGCATGCAGCTATATGGGCAAGCTCTCTCGCCCAGCTGACCTTAGCAGCAGCAGCAGCAGCAGCCTCACACCCATCACTAATTACTAGTCTCACACCGCAAACAGTTTTGATACCCCTCCCCAACCATGCAGTGGCGTTAGTATTTATATTATCAGAAGTTCTCCCCTTTATAATGGCTGGCAGGCGTTATCGCCTGCCTGAACGAACAGCTCCGACCAAGCCCCCCCCCTTCTGTCACAAGAAGGTATCCGGCGGACAGCAAGCAACTGATACTACCTACCAGAGATGCGACATCCAAGCAACCCTCGTGTGAGTGACCATTGCAGAGCCAGACCACGCACCCCTGCACATAGCAGTAATAGCAGGGTAGTCGGTCCCTAGGACCATAGTCTATTGCCCTAGTACTGCTACAACACTGACGTCGTCGGCAGGAGGACCACACGGAAAACTGCGCGTGAACTCACCGTTTTCATGTTAATATGCATTGTTGATTGATTGTCAGCCGATCGATGCTGCTGCTGCTGCTGCTGCTGCGTGCGGCACTAATACCGGTGGTGGTATGCGAGTTCTTGGTGACCCGGCGTTGCCCTTTTTTTTTTGTTTTCACTTTTTTTATCCTCTTTTTTTTCCCCCCATTACTTCGTCCCTTGATTTTGTTTCCCTTTTGGTTTGCCCTTTTTATTTTCCGGTATCCTTGGGGATTTTATTGAGGCGGTGATGTCGGTATGGGCACCACCATGTGAGATACAGTAGTAGTAGGAGTAGAAGTAGTAGTAGTAGTAGTAGTAGTAGCAGTAGTAGTAGTAGTAGTAGCAGTAGTAGCAGTAGTAGTAGTAGTAGTAGTAGAAGTAGTAGAAGTAGTAGTAGTAGCAGTAGCAGTAGTAGTCGTCGTCGTCGTCGTAGTAGTCGTAGTAGTAGTAGTAGTAGTAGTAGTGGTAGTAGTAGTAGCAAATGGAGGACAGAACAGGCAGTCATCATGCTTGTAAACCCTCTATTAATGGTAGTTGCATCCGGAACCTCCAGTTTGGGTGCTGCTCCAGCGGGGGCTGGGTGGTGTTCTCTGCTTTTTGTTGCTTGCTTCGTTTGTTGCTTCGTTTGTTGTCTGCTTGATTATTAGGCTTCGTTTTTGCATTGATTCAGGGTGCAGGGGCGGCGGTGACGACGACGGTGTTGGCACCATCATTGTCGTCAGAAGCAGTGTGTTTTCTTCACATTAATGGTGAGTTTTTCACCCATCTACATCCAGCGCAACCAGTGTCCGTGCTGATGTCTCAATAGAGAGACGCGCTCTGTGATCACAAACCACTAGACAGAAATGATGCACACGCATCATTGTTGCCAATTCAGCAAAGGTTGTTCGGCCATGCAATGATGAAGAATCAGCACGGACACCGACTGGGTGTACTGGTACATAGCACTTTTCGTCTTTCTCTGGGGTATTTTTTTCCCCTTTGTTCCCTCCTTGCGTGTCCAGGTTTTTGGCTCGTGTTCGGATTATCTTATTTTGGTTTTACTTTACTTTATTTTATTTCATTTTATTATGTTTCTCTTCCGAGCTTTGGCTCTCCTTTGCGGTTGGGTTGTTTCTTCGATTTCCCCTTCATTTTGTTTGTTTCATTTTTTGTTTTATTTTTATCTTTGTTTTTATTTGTGTTCTTATTTTGTTTTTGTTTTTTGTTTTTGTTTTTGTTTTTGTTTATTTCGTATTTCTCTCTTCCAATGTATTTCTGTTGCTGACGTATGTATGTTGTGCCTGTCGTACCCAGTACTAGGGCATGACATTGCGTTGTCGAATGCATTACGATGCATTATCTCTGTGTCGTGGCTTGTGACCACAGAGCTGATCTTTCTAGGGTGAAGAATCAGTACGGACACTGGGTGTGCTGGATGTCGACGAGTAGAAGAACGGTTTAATGTGAAGAACACACACACACACTGACAATAATAATGTCGTTGGATAGAACGACCGGTTTGATGTGAAGACAACACACTACCACCGGTATTGAGCACGCGGGCAAAAACGAAAGTGAGCAAACGAGAGCACACCCCGGACGATTTGCAGGAAAAAAGGGAAAAAAAAGTAAAGATAAAGAAGAAGAAGAAATCACAACAAGAAGGAAAAAGCAATGTGGAAGAAAGAGGGAAACAGGACGGTACGACAAAAACGAAAAACAAACCACAGCCGACGACTAGCAACTACTCGTAGCAACACAGCATGTAGATGACACCATGCAACCAATTCGGGGTCTGCAACCATGTTGGCATTCGGATTACCCTACTTGGGAATATATTTTAAAAAAATGAAAAATGATAGGCATATAGGAGCGTTGCCGCACCGTCTGTCACCTGCGCACTGCTGTGTTTCTAACGACAGCGGAGTGGTGGTGCCAATGCCGTCGTGTGCGTCATCGTGGCCCCGCGCGCGTGCCCAATACAAAAACGAAACCCAACAATGAAGCAATAAAAAAACGCAGCAAAAAAATCAGGTTGCACCACCCAGCCGCGGCGTCTTGCAGTACCCAAACTGGGTTCCGAATGCAACTGCCATGTACAACAGTGGTAGATAAGAGTGTTAAGCGGAGAGAATTGCTGCCTGGTCTGCCCTCCACGTGCTGTTGCTTCGACGGCGATGCCCATACCGACATCGTCGCCTGAGTAACAAGGGCTCCCAGAAGGGGAAAAAAACAGACAGAGCACAAAGCAAAACTCGGAAAACGAAAACTATAGGGACGAAGAGCGGGAAAAAGGGATCGAAAAAATGAGGAAAGGGTTCAGCAACAACCCGCACACCGGCGGTGGTAGCAGCCCGCGGAAGTATCGTCTGACACTGCACCTCCGACGGGGGTGGTGCCTCGCTTCCCTCTCTGGCGTCTCTTTGCTTTCTGCAGCCAGTCGCGGTTTTCCCTACCCCCCCCCCCCCCCCCCCCCCCCCCTTCCGTACTTTCCTTTGGACGGCACGCACCTAGGCTGCGCGGCGCTCCGAGCTCTTCTTTTACTTCTCTACGTGCCACCTGGCCATGAGCCGGTCGGCTGCTTCGAGGACCCCGCCGGTACCACTTGTCCGCTTTCTTTGCCGCATGGACCTACAGCACGGTTTCAACTCCATAGTGACGTCGGGAATCTTCCGTGGAGACTTCGTTCGGGTGGATCGAAAAACGGCGAGGTCGTCTCTCAGAGTTCTGAGCCAGTTGCGTTCCGTGGCCCACGTGGTCCCGGGTTTATTCCACCGGCTATCTGCGCAAACATCACCCGACCGGGAAATAGCCCCCCTCGTTTTACCGTAACGTATTGCCCCGGCGAAGAAGAGCCGCCGTTTCCGGGTGGTCGTTTTGATGCTCCTTTCTCGCATTTCGTCGTCTTGAGGGCCTTCGATAACGAGGGGCACATTGCGGTTGGCATTGCATGGACAAATCGCCTTGCTGTATTTGCCATGTGTGTCTCTGCCTCGTAGTTTGTGACCACAGCATGACAGAGCTCGTCTCTCCAGGAGGCATCGGCACGGACACTGGTTGCGCTGGATGTAGACGGGTGGAAACTATGTTCGTTTAATGTCCAGAACACGCGCCACACTGTTTCTGGTGGCAGTGGTGGCAAGACCGTCTCATCTTCGCCCCCGTTCCGAATGCAAAACGAAGCCTACGCCTACAGCAAGAATTACGCAAGCCAAAACGTAGCCAAAAAGCAGATGACACCACCCAGCCGGCGTTGAGGCAGCACCCAAACTGGTTTCGTAATGCAAAACTACTAGATAGAGGGTTAGGATCATTGCTGCCTGGTCTGTCCTCTACTTACTGTATCTTCGACGGCGGTGTCCATACCGACATCATCGTCGCAATAACCACCAGGGTGCCGATGGTCAAACGAACTAATACCCACTAATTCCTTAACACCTACCAGGAAGCTGGTAGCTACCATTTCTCGAGTTACGATTCTCTCCGCACCGCATCTCGGAGATGGTCGCACCGAGCAAGACCTACAGAGCAAGGCCCATACTGCCGCCTTCCTCGTTTCGCCGAGCCACTCACGGCCCATAGAAACCCATATGCCCGTCGTGAGGAAAGCAGACTAGAAAAAACGTCGATCGACAGAAGCTATTACAGGTAGGCCCTTCTATACTCGACTTCCACCACATCCGCCACCCCTAAATGTTAAGGTATTAGTGGGGTATTAGTCCGTTTGACCACTTGCAAAAGGTTAACCAATAGCTTACTCAAACTAAGCCTTACAACACTTTCCCCCCCTGAAACGGCGGGATACCAGGTCGGCCGGATACACGGGCGGACCTGTCAATATCCAAGCGGTTTCATTTCCTGGGTATATCGGGGAGAGTATTTTTCAAGTTCAACACGGGGAAAGTCTGAAAAAGTTTATTATGGTGGATGGTGGGATTTGGACCCACGACCCAAAAACCTATGGTCTGTCGACGACGCCATTTGTTAAGGAATTAGTGGGGTATTAGTCCGTTTGACCACTTGTAAAAGGTTAACCAATAGCTTACCCAAACTAAGCCTTATAACATAAACCCGACATACACCTCGGGTTGTGCCAGGAACCCCGATGAGGTTCTGCCAATTTTAATTTCCCCTCCGACTCCATTTCGGTATTGGACACAGTAGTATGCAATGATCGCATTGCTCTCATCGTTCCATCTGGGGCTTTCTAGGTGTGTGAGTTTTGTAAGTTCTTGACACGTGAGATAATTTCCATTTTTTTCTGTAGATTTTGGGATGAAGAGAGATGAACCTCTTACTCTTCGAAATCTCACGGCCAGCACTTGCGACGTCATTTGTGAGGAAAGTAGACTAAAACAGTCGAACGACAGGTAGGTGCTACTACGAGAAGGCCCTTCTGAACTCGAGTTGCACCACATAGTGGTTTTTCTCGCTCTGCTGCTGCCGCTGCTGCTGCTGCTGCTGCTGTGTTACTGCATCACACATGGCCCTCCAGGCTCAGTACTTGTGGCAGTCACGGTACAACGGCAGCCGCGCTGTAAGCTCTCTCCTTCGTGACAGCCGCAGACGGTGTTTCTGTGTGTACGTGTATGTTTGTGCGCTTCTGCACGAACCAGGTATGTGTCCGTGGCGTGTGTGCTGTAATAGAAATTGGTACCTGAAACACAGGAGCAGTACAGCAGCAGCAGCAGTACGACTGCAGGAGCCGTGTTTCAAGCTCTTGCCTTTGTGCCAGTAGGCACGGTGTATGTGCGTGCGGTTGGCGCACAGCAGGACATCGAGCCACGACAACCAACCGCAGATCCACGTCCGATGCAACAATCAAACACACATGCTCGGACCTCATACCAGGTAAAGGAAGCGTACAGCTGTGAGCAAACGCAGCAGCTCATTTCTAGTCAAGAGTCTTACTACGGTAGCCCCCCCGACTTTTCTTTAACGAAGTCGCCGGTTTCGAAACCAGCTCCCGGCCGTATCTCCTGAAATCCGGTGTCCCTTGCCCCCCCGACGTCATAATGGTTCGACAGTACTTTGCGAACAAGAATATATATGAAGATTGTAGTCTTCCCATCATCCTTCCTCGTGTCGAGCAACCTTGAAACGTTCGTTAAAGAAAATCGCTCGTTTTGGGGGGGAAGCTATCGTAGAATCAGTCTCAAGATTCGCGACATCTTTTTGTGTTCGTTGGGAACCGCCCTTATTCATACAATTGGAAAGGCTGTGTTCCCCGCCCTACAAGCGCACACCTTCTCTTTCTGGCGGACATCGTGTTGTCAAGCCGAAAGTAGATAGGTATCATTGCATGACACTCCGACGTATCCTACGAGCGCGAAAACAAAACTCCCTCAAAAGCAGACTTGTATACTTGTTTCGTAGGACACGAATCTTCTTCACGTGGGTTAGGCCTAGGTATTGTTTCTGCAGAACAGCAGTGGGCACCCCAATTTAAGAGCGACCCGTGAAAAGCCGAAAAAGCGCTCTTAACTGAACATTACCCTTATCTGTAGTAGGAAAGATACAGCTTTTTGTTACAGGTGGGGCGTGCCGATTTAACCGCTCTTAACTCTTGTCCTGGGCGCTCTTAAATCGAGGGGCACCCCGCTCCACTACTGTAGGAGCACCATTTACTGCTGTAGTAGCATTAGCGGTAGTATCGTAGCTGTTTTTGACCGACCGGCGTTTAACTGTCCTCGGTACTTGAGTTTTTGTCTGCACATCGTCGGATGTTTTTTTTTCTTTTTGCAGGGGGGCTGGAGGGGGGCAGGGTGGAGGGGGGGGGTGGAGGGGGGAATAGAAGTTGGGGGGGGGGGGGTTGGGGGAGCGGCGGCGGAGGGGTGGGAGGGGGGGGGGGTAAAGGGGGAGGGGGGGGGGGGGGTGCGGGGTAGGGAGGAGGTGCGGGGTAGGGGGGTGAGGTGGAGAGGGGGGGGAGCGTGAGGGGGGAAGGGCGGGGGGCAGCGGGGTGTGTGTGTGAGGTGAGGAGGCAGGTGGAGGGGGGGGGCGTGGAGGCGGAGGGGGTGAAGGTGGAAAGGGGCGGAGCGGGAGGGGAGGGGGGGGGATGAAGATGAAGGGGAGGGTGGCGGGAGGGGAAGGGGGGGGATGGAGATGAAGGGGGGGGTGGCGGGAAGGGGAGGAGGGGGGTACAAGGCGTCCGTTATGGTCTATTCGCGGCGCACCACGCGCGAGGCAGTGGCGATGCCATGTTCGTGGACGACACGGTATGGGTATTGTTGGCCCTATCGTTGCGTCAAGAGGTGGAAAATAACGACCAAGAACGACGGCGAGTTTTGAGGGAGTGCTCTACATGGACGAGGAAGCTGTATATCGGATAAGTCATGATGTCAGTTCTCTCAGAAACTGTGGAATATGCCATGTCAAACCTTTTCTTAGACGGTCGATGGATACAGGCGAATGCTTCGTGGTGAAAGCATCGTACATGGGGTCCGTGTGTATTTTATTGATAGCGTCCTTTCTTAGGATATTTTTTGCTTGGTCCTCCCTTTCTGTGTGATGTTAGTTTGGAGACACGAACAAATCGAGCAATGAATGAGATGCCATGAGCCATGGAGGAGGGCCATTTTTTTTTTGTCTTTTTTTCATCTCTCACACTTGTACTTCCCAGCTTCTGGACAAGCCGTGGTCACAGGTGTCATCCCTTCTTCCCCCCAGTTCTTGTCTTCAATTTCTATTGCGCATAGGGTTCAGCAATCCCACTGCGCGTCGAGTTTTCATCGAGTGTTGCTAACTCACGCTCTCGCGCTTTCCGCAAGTCAATTTGTGCACAAGAAAAACTCCCCACGAATTTATACGAGTATGCACTCGGGGGGGCTCGAACTCACTAACTGACCTATACCAGGCTCGAGGATAACCTGATACGCTACCGGGGCGACCGGTAGCATCTACCCAGCACCGATACCCTGCGTCCTCACGGGGCTCCTCAACCGAAAGCACCGGCCACACGTTTTGGCAAGCGGGGGTGGAGGGGGGAGTAGCGGGGGGGGGGGGGGGGGGGGGTAGGCTGACGATGGGTGGAGGGGGGGGGGGGGGGGGGTCAAGGGAAGGAGGAGGGGGGGTCGATGTTGACCGCATCATGCGCCGCCAGCATGTCGACCTCTGGGTGTCTAGGAGCTGGATGCCCCTCTCTGCCGAGGCCCCGTTCCAATCAAGGCTTCTGCGATGGTACTTTCCACTGCATGCTTTCGTGTCCCCCCAAGCATCTCGAACCTGCCGCAAGTTCCCTTCGAGCCGGACGATTATGAGTGTTATAAGGCTTAGTTTAGGTAAGCTATTGGTTAACCTTTTGCAAGCGGTCAAACGGACTAATACCCCACTAATTCCTTGACAAATGGCGTCGTCGACAGGACCATGGGTTTTGTGGGTCGTGGGTTCAAATTCCCACCATCCACAATAATGATTTTTTTCAGATTTTCACCATCCATGCCGAACTTGAAAAATACTCTCCCCGGTATCCCCAGGGAATGAAACCGCTGGGATAATGACAGGTCCGCCCGTATATCCGGCCGACCTGGTATCATCCCGCCGTTTCAGGGGGGGCGAGTGTTATAAGGCGTAGTTTGGGTAAGCTATTATTGGTTAACCTTTTGCAAGTGGTGAAGCGGACTAATACCCCACTAATTCCTTAACATATGCTCGATTCAGACCAATCCCGCTTCTCGACAGGGCTCCTAACGGGGCCGGCAGGTCCGCCAAAGATGTGCTACAATACGAGTAGGATTAGAGATTTTCGAATGTCACAGCTGAAGTGTGTGTGTTTGTGTGTCTGTGTGTTTTTTTTTCTAAAAAGAGGATGCATTATAATTCGTACCCTCTTTTTGGCCGTCTCACAGATTCTGAAGTGCGTTTTTCTGAGTTTTTTTGTTCTGTTTCTGCGAAAAGGGGGAACCTGCACAGCAGTACCTCTTTCTGGCTGTGAAAACATTTGTGACCGACGGGGAGTTTCAGTTAGACTACCGACACATGGTAGGCGGTAGAGATGCACTCTTTTTTTTCTCTCTCCCTCACATGAGGCAGAGCTCTACACCACCTCAAAAACTGATTTCGAGATAAACAAATTGAAAAAAATCAACCCGATGTACAATCCCATACTAAACAACGTATCGTGAAACAAGACCGACGTTGGGATCTATTTGAGTTATAACAAGGGCTTGCCATGGGCCGGCGCTGGTACCCCCCCGGCCCGAGGTTGGGCCGGTCCAGACTCGACCGGCCCGGCCCAACCCATCAATTTTTCAAAATTCTCCGCCGCTGGGCCGGCCGGGCCCGGGCCATCAATTCTTAAAAAACTCTCGGTCCGGCCCCGCTCATCACGCTTCGAATAATACTATAGACCCGGGCCCACTCGGCCGATCACGTTTTTCAGATCGGCCCGGCCCAGCCCGGCCCAGGACTATCGCCCCGTTACAAATCCTAGGTATATATAGCCTTTTTGAGGCTTTTAGAGAGGGAAAAAAAATGTTTGAAAAAATTGATGTATGAAACTATCGATTGCGGTATCCTTCACGCGAAGCAACCCGCGGGCTGCTGTTAATAGATCAGCTGACGACCGTGCTGCCGTCGAACTCCAATGCAAACTAGTGCCTGTAAGACACCCGCATAGCTTGCGCTGCTGCGGTGTGACTGCATGCTCGCGCCATGATGATAAGAACGCGCTTATACTTCTGGTTTGTCGCTGTACTATAATTAAGTCACAAAATGGTTGATGTTATGAGGCTTAGTTTGGGTAAGCTATTGGTCAACCTTTTGCAAGTGGTCAAACGGGCTAATACCCCATTGATACCTTAACAAATGGCGTCGTCGACAGACCATGGGTTTTTTGGGTCATGGGTTCAAATCCCACATCCACCATAATAATTTTTTTCAGACTTTCCCCATGTCGAACTTGAACAATACTCTCCCCGGGTATCGCCAGGAAATAAAACCGCTTGGATATGGACAGGTCCGCCCGTATGTCGGCCGACCTGCTATTATCCCGCCGTTTCAGGGGGGGAGAGTGTTATAAGGCTTAGTTTGGGTAAGCTATTGGTTAACCTTTTGCAAGTGGTCAAACGGATTAATACCCCACGAACACCTTAACAAACCCCTTTAGAAGCCCCCAAACCCCTCTCCATACTAAATCCAAGTAAGTTGTCCCCCCCAAAGGGTTTCCGGTCGGTTTAGAGCCCCCCAAACCCCTCCCTATACTAATTCCAAGTAATTTGTCCAAAAAAAACGGGGTTCCGGTTGTAAAGGCGTTACAGAGCCTCGTCATTCATAAACAATACATGGAAGGAGATTCGATTGGTATCGGAACGGCATAATCTACGACGTACGCTGTACTGTCGGAGGACAAAAATGACAACAAAAGTAAAAAAAAGCTGCCACCTCTACAGGTATCGTGTTTATAGCCCCTGTCTGTACCTCCCTCTCTCGTTGAAGGGCCATTTCATATTATTCTGTATAATTACATGCCATGATGGGAGGGAGTGCTATATATGTCGGATTTTTGGCGCTTTTCGTTTTTTTGGCTCTTTACGATACCGCTCATTTTTTTATTTTTATTTTGCGTACGGTATTAGACCTGCTAAGATTGATCATGCCTCAGATTGATTTTGTTTTTGGGCGCGACCCATGCACGGCACCAGGAGCGTGTGTCTCCACCCCCCCCCCTTCCGGTAGGGTCTGGACCCTGCTTCCCATAGAAGCACGCTTCTGTCGGTGAAAACCCCGAGCAAAGGCTACATAGGAGGCGGGCGGAAGCCCCATTTTTGATGCCGAGGAGTGTATATAGAGAGCCGGTCGCCCCGTTGGCGTATCAGGTTATCCTCGAGTCTGGTATAGGTCAGTCTCGTGAGTTTGAGTCCCCCCGAGTGCATACTCGCATAAATTCGTGCAGACGTTTTCTTGTGCACAAAATGATTTGCGGAAAGCGCGAGAGCGTGAGTTAGCAACGCTCGATGAAAAATCGACGAGCAGTGAGATTGCTGGACCCTATGCGCGACAAAAGTCAAGGGCAAGAACCGGGGGGGAGAAGGGACGACACCTGTGACCACGGCTTGTCCAGACGCTAGAAAGTAGATGTGTGTGTGAAATGTATATATATATATGTATATAGCCCGCTGGCGCGCGTGACTTCGCAAACCGCTCACTCGGTAGTACGCGGGTTGCTTGTTTTCTGAGGCGTACTTGCTTAAGGAGAACTTTACTTTACATCTCGCGAAAAAAACGGATTTTGGAGTACACTAAAAAAGGCGCATTTGTGATGACCAAAAAAAAATCCATGCATTGGCCTAGGTACAGAAAGCATTCAGATTTGACGAAAGACGCGTGCTTCGATAGAAAGGTAGGTACAGCACTTTTTGGCTAAAATATGGTCTGAACGACCGGGCTCTTCTTGACCAAAAAATTGCCTGGAAGGCCAATATTTTTCACGGAATATCATTAGCGTTTTTTTTTTTGTACCTAATAATAGACCTTGAGTCTGTTCACCAAAGTTGCACTTTCAGTTCGCCCCGCAAAATCAATTTTGGGCGAGGTACAACTCAATCCAGGGGCTTTAGCACCCCGAAACCCCTCCCGATACTAATTCAAAGTGTACTTGTCCCCAAACACGGGTTCCCAGTGTTGTGAATGGGCTAAGTGGAGAAATCCTCAGAAAAACAAACATGAGTGCACCTACATCGTAGCGTGCGTCGAAACAAGAAAATGTCATTCCGATGGTTTTGAAAGTCAAAAAGCCAAAAAGTGGTATACCTCGTTGTGTCTTTGTCGTAGCACGCCTTTGTGCACGCTAAGAAAACGAACTTATAATACAGATATTCTTGGTTGGCGCAGGCAGCGCAGATACGGCGTGCCGCGATGGGGGCACTCGCTCGTACCGCTTTTTGGACCAAAAGCTTTTTGTGGCTACTTCAACGGGGAGTCTTGCTTTCCTTCGCCGAGGGGCTATCCAATACCGATCAAGGTTGTTGGATTTTCGGTTATTGTTGAGTGAGCGTTAGAAGGTATCAAGTCCGTTTGATGAGGGGATTAGTGGAGTATTAGTCCGTTTGACCACTTGCAAAAGGTTAACCAATACTAGCTTACCCAAACTAAGCCTCGTAACACTCTCCCCCCCTGAAACGGCGAGATACCAGCAGGTCGGCCGGATATACGGGCGGACCTGTCGATATCCAAGCGGTTTTATTTCCTGGGTATACCGGGGAGAGTATTTTTCAAGTTCGGCGTTGATGGGGAAAGTCTGAAAACATTCATTATTGTGAATTGTGGGAATTAGAACCCACGACCCTAAAAAACCATGGTCCTGTCGACGACGCCATTTGTTAAGGAATTAGTGGGGTATTAGTCCGTTTGACCACTTGCAAAAGGTTAACCAACAGCTTACCCAAACTAAGCCTTGAAACATTGTTTCATCACAATTTTTTTTTGCTGTTGACAATGAGTAACACTGCACGCTGCTGTCGGATGTCAAGTGAAATGGTGTTGTTGTTTTGATGCTCACCCCGACAACATCCATAACGTCGTAGGTCGTAGGGGTCGTATGCATTCAAGGGATAACATATCTGTGTTATCTAGATACTGTAAAACAAAACGAGCTGCCGGTGTATCACGCAGCTCCTGTGAAGATGCAGTACCGACCCTAAATTTGTCGAACTCACACACAGCTAGCGTATTTCGAATATATATACATGTTGTAAAATAATATTATCGTTGGAACGCCTACTACTGTTGTGAGCTTTTACAGAATAATATTTCGTTGTGAAGCTACAAGCTTCAGAGATCATGGGGTCGTCCATCGAACTGCCCTCTTTAAGCTTATTTAATATTTACCCCCCCGAAGGACTGGACTGGACTGACGCGTGCTGCGATAGTTAGTAGAGGTATTAATAGCACGTTTTCGTCTGAATCAGTTCCTGAATGACGGGTGAGCTCCTTAACCCAAAACCGTCGGAAAATACGCCCCCTTAATTCTTGTGTGATTATCGTCGCAATACCGTAACAGCACCTACAGGGCATGACCCGTGCTACGGTAGAGGTAGCACGTTTTCGTCTGAAATGGTTTCTGAATGACGGGTGAGCTCCTTAACCCAAAACCGTCGGAAAATACGCCCCCTTAGTTTTTGCGTGATTCTCGTTGTATACCTAGGCCATGCGATTTTTTCATCCGCGATACGTAAAGTAGGTTTTGTTTTTCATCCGGGATCAAATCGGTTTTTGGGTTAAGAAGTGACTCGTCTTAACCTCCTCCAAAATTGAGGGGTAGTATTAAGAAAAAAAGTGGTGTGCGCCCTCTATCGTAGCACGCGTCGCGTGGAAATTTTTATCTGTATGGTGGCCGTTATTGGTTTCCCCAAATCAGTTTTTGGGGTTAAGAAGGACATGTCTTAACCTCCTCCAAAAGTGTGGGGTAGTATTAGGAAAAAACGTGGTGTGCATCCTCTATCGTATAACCGGTCGCCCCGGTGGCGTATCAGGTTATCCTCGAGCCTGGTATATAGGTCAGTTTCGTGAGTTCGAGCCCCGCCGAGTGCATACTCGTATAAACCCGTTGGGACTTTTTCTTGTGCACAAACCGACTTGCGGAAAGCGCGAGAGCGTGAGTTAGCAACAACACTCGATGAAAAATCGGCGAGCGGCGGGATTGCTGAACCCTATGCGCGATAAAAAATGAAGGCAAGAACCGGGGGGGGAAGAAGGGACGACACCTGCGACCATGATGGCTTGTCCAGAATCTGGAAAGAAAGTAGAAGTGTGAAAAATATAAAAAATGAAAAAAATAATCGTAGCACGCGTCGACTGTCAAAAGGTTTGGATGAGGTTTGTAGAGCTCCTCACGTTTTGTTGCCTTAGAATATGTGGGTGCATTCCTACCGTGCTCGTACGAACGATACAACGCCCCAACTTCGTTGCTACTAATTATTTTTTGGGGTGTAAACGAGGGTGCCCGGGGATTGCGGGATGACATACACCTCACATCAAAAATGGTCAGAATAGAAAACTAACCGAAGTCACTGTGCTCGCAGGGCGATTTAGAATAGGAAATTAGAGAAAAAAAACTTGGTATGTTTTCTTCGAAACCGTCCTGCGATCACAGCGTTCCGGTTAGTCTGGCCATTTTATTTTTTGCGTGAGGTGCCGAAAAAAAGAAGGTGTCCGGGGCGCCCTCGATGTAGGTTGTGCGCGGAGGGGAATATAACGCGCAGTGTTAATTCAAGACATTAATCAATTTCCACGGTCAAAGCAGACGACGATTCCCATGTTCGCTGGAGACGATATGTATTATGTACACACAGCTTTCAAAGATGACGTTCGACGACATATATATTCGATCTCACGGCTGGAGTGAATGTGTTTTAATTTTTTATAGTATTTTGTAGGGCGGATAATAATTTTTCTTAACGCTATTTCAAGACTTTTCAGTGTTTCTTCTTTTCAAGGTAGATGGCGACGGTATAGCATCGACGAGTGTTATCAACAAATTATTCCATGAGGCGGCGGCGCGGTGCACTACCGCGAGCCAGGAAAAACACACACGAGCTTAAGATTGCAAGGCCTTTGGGATTATCGACTCGGGCCACAGCCCTACGAGTAAAGATGACCTTTCTATGCAATAGTTCATTCGAAGCTGTCATCCGCACTGTGGTGGCCGGGCCAAAATACCAAAGGAGCTGCCCCGATCATGCACGAGCAGCAATTTACTCGGCCTCTCCTTTCTTTGTTATTGAGCTGGGTCCATCTACCACGCCGGGAGCAAGACTATGCCGGCCCCGGGCCCCTGCCAAGTACGGGGGTGTAGGTGTGAACGCGTGTCTTCTTTTGTTCGGAGAGTCGCGAGCTACCACAATATGCGAGAACAGTAAGTACGTACAAGGTGGCGAAGTCCGCATTACAAGCGGTTCTTCGCAGGATGCAGCTCACCCTTCACGCGACTCGCCGAACACCCCACGGCGCTTCGCACTTGGTGCACGTGATGTCTGCCTGGGGTGGGTGAAAACCCGACGTGCTCCGTCCCGACATTGTCAGCACGCGAGTATTTATGGCCATACGAGTACTGCCGTGCATGAAACGAGCAATATGTTATACCCTTTCGGGAAACAATGAGTTTCACCGCATCTCCGAAGATGCTACCGTCACACATACCAATGCCATATAGTAAATCAGACTTGTCCGCAAGCATTTTTTTTTTTTTTTTTTTTTAAACCACCACCGCATAGCCTCGTCCCCCAACCCTCCCACTCCTGTGTCGGATAATTACGCTTTTACAGATTTTCTACATGTATGCGTCGAAGCTTATTGGTTTAGGTTCCCCCGCAATATCTCAGGTTGCGCCGCATTTTTCTGTGTAACATATCTACCGGGTATTCGCGAGTGCAGAGTTCGAGACACCCTGTCGAAAAGCGTCCCTGGGCTTGCTGGTGAGATAGACATGTTAGCCAATCGTTCGGTCACCCCACTCCCGGAAGAAACGATCGTGCCGTCGCTGCTCCCGGTATAGCTCGAGGACATGTTTTTTCTCGTGCGCTCACTGCGCCCCCATTTGTCCGCCCATCTACTGCATGCTCCGAAGGAATGCTCCGTGTCACAGAAAGCTTTTAAACTCGTTCAGAATTAAAAAAAATGATCCCACCCTAGTTTGAAGTCATTTACCCCAAAACATGTTGGTGCACGACTACAACTGTCTTCTGCGAGGGGAGCTTGGTACTGTTGACGGCCACCGCTTGCTCTCTGTCCAACCTATCAGCGAGACTGAGCGTAAGGTTGTCCGCGCCTCCATCCCTCACTATCCCCCTCGCTCTCTTCAGTACGTTTCCCTCTGTGCCGAGATCGGAACGCCCATCGCTCACCACCACCATTCACCCCCTCCCTCCTAGTAACATTTTTATTTTAAAGTTTTGCTCATATCATTTTATCTAATAATGCGCACTTTTTTTGTTTCTCCTCCTTCTCCCTCCTAGACGTAACTCAGATCCGGGGTCGCTGAGCAGGCTCTTCTCTTCTACCCCGCCCTCCCCACTACAGTGCCCGCCTCCTTTTTTTTATCGCGAGAAGTTAAGTACAGCACTTTTTCTTTCCTTGTCGCACACGCATCGAATTGTAACCCCTTTTGAGGCTTGAGAGGGAAAGACTGACGAAGTAAATTGGCAGTTCCAGAACCGGTCACACGGGGCAGCCCGGGACGCCGGGAAGAGGGGGAGGGCGTGTCCCCACTAGTAGTGCGTTCGAAGTGCAGCGGTAGGAGCTGCACGATATACGGCACCACACGCACCGCATTCTCATGCTGTTAATGATACTATTCATAGTACTGCGGCAGGCTTTTGCTAGACGGTTGAGACTACAGTGATATATCGAAAACGTCTTGTTTTAGGTCTGTATAAACGGGCCTCGAAAGCGTTAAGCGATGCGGACGTTGACGTTTTCAGGAAGCGAAGCATCTTTCGCCGTCGGGACGCGCATGCCTACGTACGGTACGGGTGCATACTACCTAAAAGGCGGGTGAGGCATATCTCACTGGAGGATCTCTGTGCCCCCACCCAATCACCGCTTGTGAGAAAATATCAGGGGTTTTCAAGGGTCATGATCCGATCCGCGGACCGGGTCAGAAGAAGGTTCCTACAACCTCTCGGGTTGTGCTAGGAGATAGTTCTTCGAAATCACACGGGTCAGAAGCGGTCGCCCCCCCCAAAACAATGTATTATCCCACCTATATATAAACTCCTCTCCTTCCCCCCCCAGCCTCTCTCCCCCCCCCCCCGCTCCCCTGCCAAAACCTATATGTATATATCAGTTTGACCAAGCCCCCCCCAAAAACAATAGATCATATATATGAACCCCTCTCCTCTCCACCCCCATCTCCCCCACCTCGCCCCGCCAAAAATATATATATGAACTCCTTTTCCCCCCGGGTCAGCAGTTTTTCATAGCTCATCGGTTGGGTCGGGTCGGGTCGGGTCGGGTCGGGTCGGGTCGGCCTGCGAGTGGCGGCCCGATCCGTGATAAGCCCTGGAACATACGAAAGTATAAGCCCGAAGAACAATCCCATGCCTACTAGGTATACGACCAAGAAGCAACGCTACAATAGAGGTTTTATAAGCAATTTTCTGCCAATTTTGTTTACTGAATCATTGACCCAAATCGTTAGAATTTTTCGTTTTTCCTTCTTTGTTTTTTTCAATTTCCATTGTTTATTTTGCGCATCTACAACACAACAACAGTAGGCCACGGGTTTTTTTTGTTGCATCGGCTGTTCGCTTTCGATTTTCGTCAAAAGTCGTTTCTTTTTTTTGGGGGGGGAAGGGGGGCTGAGGTATAGAGATTTTTCGATTTCGATTTCCCCAAAACTCGTTTCTTTTCAGAGTGGGGTATCATATAGAGCTTCCTCAAGTGAAAAAAGGAGCCTCAGAACAAAAATAGTGCACCGCTGCAGCAGTGATGTGTCCGACTACTATTGTAAAAATCTTTTGGTAGCTTGCTAGTCTAGTTGGATGGTGGAGATGTGAGTCGGCACGACTTCACGACAAACAAATAGTCGATACGTTTGCCAACTAGCTGCCTTGAGTCGCCAAGTCGTTTGGCGAACCCAGCTGATGCCTAGCTAGCTTACCGACTTAAGTCAGGCGAATGTAAAGCGTAATCACTGACCCAACAAGTCAGCGCTGGCTGCTACTGATGCCTAGCTGACTTACCGAATTAAGTCAGGCGAATGTACAGCGTAACCACTGACCCAACAGTTAGCGCTGGCTGCTAGCTCAATGGTCATGGTGCCCCAGCCAAAACACGTTGTGGGGGTCTAGCTCGCGCCGGAGGGAGCGAATAGCTCTAATCGTGTTGGGTGTGGCCACCATACGGCCGAGATATTTGTCGTCCATATGATCAACGTATTCCATTCCTTACCCTTCGCTACTCTCGACAGCTTCAGCCCAGGTCCCATGGGGTCCTCCTGTTTGGACCCCGCGGGAGCAAGCCATATCGTCCTTGTCTCCCCGGAGTCCATCAAAAATACGAGTCGGCTGGTCTTGCACCATACAGCGCTTGGCCTCTATCGGCGTGCGCGCTGACACGCAGTTGGTCACCTCCGCAAGCGCCGCCGTCCTGTTGTTGGTTGTTTGCGCGCGTCGAAGCAGTCCGTCCTGCGTAGCGCTCTCGCTCTGAGGCGTGACTGACGAGCCAGCCACCACTCTCGTGTAGCGTTGATGCCCTCAGGCCCACAACGGTCCACTTCTCTCCGGGTTGACTACGACGACCCCAAGCTTCCTTCACCTCTCGACCGACACCCTCCAACAACCGCGGCCGCCACTGTCGCGTATAGCCCCTGCGGCGATGAGCCTCCTCCATGCCATATACCAGATTTAACCGGCCGACACTTTCCCCCCAGCGTGGCGAGGCTCGAAAAAACTGCAAGAAAGATAGCTGCCCGAAATTCCGGCGGGAAGGCGTCCGGCTCGTCGACGATTTCTCCGCCAGAAGGTTGCCATGCCCCGGTCGAACCGCTTCCGCCCGACGTCGGTACAGACGATGGGCTGGAGGTGCGCAAATCGTTGCCCGTCATTTCTGGCGCCACGTAGGGCGCCGCGGGAGCTAATGACGTCCAAGATTCCAGTTTTAGTAGGAAAATTTGGTTTGAAAAGTGTTACGGGACGCTATTCCGCAGCCCGTAGTACCGTTCACGTTGCGTACTGGTACTACCTCGATACTGCCGAGTATGTACCTTTTTGTGTACCTGTTTTGTTTGTTCCCCTCGAATGGTTTTCTTTCCCGTTTTGTGACCTCGGGCCAGGTTCCAGGGCCACCCGCTATCGTGATAGTACCATCAAAGGCACCTGGGCGGTAAGATCATCTTCCTGGTGCCACGGCACAAAATAATGACCTAGGCAGCGGTACACAGTGTACCCAACCCACATTTTTATGGAGGCAATGCAGGTGGACAGACCCGCCAGACCAACAGAGAACACGCAGCACACGATACATAGAGCCTACATGCTTCCGTCTTTTTTAGCGATAGAGATCATAATCCAGATCAGCATGAAAAGCCTCGGCCATGAGGCAGGGACGGACACGTTTTTTTTTTTTGTAGATTAAGCACTGGTGGAAAAAGCACGGGCGTCTTTGTTCAACTTGTCCATGAAACAGCTTCGTCCTCTACCTCGGTATGCCCTCGTTAGCGCTGCAGCCGCCGCGGCCACGGCAGCGACGGTGTGGTCTTCGGATGAGAGTGTAGACACGAGCGTGACCTACGCCTCTTTGCCGCCTGTTGAGCGCAGCTCTTTGCCGCCTGTTGAGCGCGGCCCCGCCAGAAGAGTCCGTGTTGCGACTTTTATCCTTTCCGCAAAGCGACACCGCCGACGACGCTCGTTCGAGCTTCGCCTCCTCCGAAGTTTCTTGCGTGGTATCCCCTTGCCACGTGTCCCCTCGCCTCGATGTTTTTGCACCATCAGCCACGGGGACCAGGAGCACTATATCAAGCCGGGAGCAATCACACTATATCACCGCTCTTTATCAACACTAACCGCTATTACCTGCCTGTTCATGCGGCCGCCCAGTGAGTGAAAGCAGGGCCGGCACGATACAACCCAGCTTATCCACCGGCAAGAGCGAGCGCTTTCGGCGTCTTCCCCGTCCCGGTTCGGTAGGTGTTTTCACACGGCGGGGGGGTCGATGATGCCAAGCACGTCTACGTTTAGGCGTGTGTGTGCATGTGCGCCTGCAAACTCGCGGCTGATTTTGTTTTTCCCGGTCGCGAAGCGTTGCCGTAGGTCATCGGACGCGGACGCTACGCTAGTAGGGATGAACCCTTGTTTTTTTGAGGTTATCCCCACCTGGGAAGCTCTATACGTCATCCAAGACTAGACTCCAAGACGCAATGAAAGTGCGACCCCGATGAGCAATCTCAAGGCGTTTAGGTGTATGATGAATAATAGCACACCAGCACCCAAACAAGAATGTAACACTCGTACGAAGCGTGTTTGCGAAATACCAACCTTGGTTAGGCAGGGGTTCAGGGGCGGAGAACTTACAACAATAGAAGTTTTGAAACCGTCGAACGTCGCAAGATCCAAGGCCTAAAACCAAACCCACCAAAAAATCAAGAGCGAAAAAACTAGGCCGAGGAATGTGTTTGTGGTCCTCCACAGCTGCACTTTTTTTCTTCTTTAGCTTGATGTTTTGCGTTGTTTGGTTGGTTAGTTGGTTGGTTAGTTGGTTGGTTGGTTGGTTAGTTTGCCTTGGATCAATGATGTTCGTTGATCCCAGTAATTTTTCCCCTTTTTTTCCCATCCTCTTTTTTCCAACCCTGAACAGAGGTTGAAAAAAAATCGCAAACACCGTATCACTCGAACGAAAAAATCGAAAAACACCTCAGTTGGAGAGCACACGTCAATCAGGATTACTTCGGCCCTCCCAAAACGCCACCCCTATCGAAGCAAGCGTCATCCATGGCACAACAACAAAAAACGCCGTCGAGTGGCAGCCCTAAACCCGGGCTGTTATGGCCCCATCCGTACCAAAGCCCCCGACTGCGTAGATCCACTCTGCCTAAGGTCTCCCCTTCCCCCCCCATCCGCGCGGCCCTCCTTATTGCGTTTCAGTCTTAGTTTTCCAGCTCAACCAGCATCACGAGGAGATTTTGACCCTCACCGCCGACCTCCTGGACAAAGCCGTGGCCACAGGTGTCATCCCCTTCTCCCCCCCCCCGGTATGATACGCGCCTATTTGTTTTGGTCGCGCATAGGGCTAGGCATTTCCATTGCTTCGTCGATTAGCATCGATTTTTTTTTTTACCGAGACCCGGGTCGGCTTTGACCGCTGCTTTCGGGGCGTCCAGCCTCGGGTGCTGGGCTCCAATGCTAGGGTAGACAAGGGTCACCCCCTCTTGACCTATCGGATTTGAGGCCCTCGCATGCGTAACTCTTGTGTCTCACGGCGGAAAAAAAAGGGACTTTAGGCGACACGTTTGCCGCAGAGTAGCTAGCCATTCCGTAGCGGATTCATGTAGCAAAATTTTGCCAGAGCGATTTTTTTTTTTGTTGAAGACCGCAAAGGAACAAGGGGGGGGCTCAATCGCGCGAGTGACCACGAAAAAACGCAAAAAAAAAAAACGGGCCCCGAAAAGTGACCCCCCCCCCCCCACTGTGTAGCTTTGACCCTGTCTTGAAGGTGCTGGGCTCCACAGCCGGCTACTGAGCAGAGGGAGTGGTGCCGGTGCCGCGCCTCGCGCGAGGATCTCAACCTCACAACGAGCGGGAAGCACGTGGCGTTCTCGCCCACATGGAAAACCTACCACCCGGGTGCCCGGGCTGGAGCGTCACGCGGCAGACCCTGCGCGCCACGTCTCCCCGGTTGTTGCCCAATAAGGCGCGGGGTGGCGTCCTAATCCCGTGCGCGCACTTCCCAGCGCCACAAGGGACCCTTCAGCTCGTGACTCGACGTTTGGTGGCATAAGCCCGCTGTCGTGCGTTGCGGTTCCCCTTCTCTCCTTGCCTTTGACTCTCCGCTCTTTCTTCTCCCCCCCCATTCGACCGCCTGTTGACGCCCTTCTGATTTATGCTTTTTCCACCGCCTTTATTGTCTCCCTCCCCTTTGCTGGGCTCGCCCCCCCCACCCTTAAAATATACATTTTGAGACTAAAACTACACTCCAGCTGTGAGATCGAAGATTTCGTCGAAACTCATTTTTGCAAAAGCTGTGTGTGATACTCCGATCACGCGTATTACTGGGCGTATGTCCTCATTAAGGATATAGGTCGGCGACTCCCCTTGGAACTACAGTGTAGCTTGTACCAGGGTCAACAGGGTGATGTTAACCAATCTGTGTGCGCGGAAACTATAAAACTCGTTTTCGAGGGGGACAAAATCTGACCGCTGTGGAAGGAAATGCATCAGTTCATCAAGAGTATCCTGTAAGTCGTGTAACCGGTGAGGGGAGGGCGGAGATTTTTTCAAGCCGTGGGAGCCGGGGTTTGAACAAGAGGGAGCGGGGGGGAGTTGTTATTTTTATATATATAATAGTTGGCCTCGGTTGGCACCGACGCTGTAAAACAATACTGAGTATATATTTATATTGGGGTTGGCGTTGGTTGGCAACGACACTGTAGAACATGCTAATCGCCGCGTGAGCTAGACAACCAGGGTACCTTTTTTTTTTTTTGGCGGTTTTGGCGGTCACTATGATGGTTATCGAGATAGATCATATTGTGCGGGGTGGAGAACCCTAACTCCGCACAAGGGGAATGCTCGCATCACGTAGTGTAAATATGGTAAGGCACCCACGAGGAAGTTACATGTTTTTTTGTTTTTTTTTTGCACACTTCTACTTTCCAGCTTCTGGACAAGCCGTGGTCACAGGTGTCGTCCCTTCTCCCCCCCGGTTCTTGCCTTCATTTTTTATCGCGCGTAGGGTTCAGCAATCCCACTGCTCGTCGATTTTTCATTGAGTGTTGCTAACTCATGCTCTCGCGCTTTCCGCAAGTCAATTTGTGCACAAGAAAAAGGCCCCACGAATTTATACGAGTATGCTCTCGGCGGGGCTCGAACTCGCGAAACTGACCTACACCAGACTCGAGGATAACCTGATACGCCACCGGCACGACCGGGTCTTGGTAATACCATTGCTGTCTCTGGAGTGGCCCCGCCAGAAAACAAAGTAGCTCATTGGCTCTGTCATCGATAAGCAAGAAAGTAGTCACAAGGTGCCGAAGTCCGTCTTACGACCGAAATCCGTCTTACGAGCGGTTCTTGGAAGGATGCAGTACACCCTTCCTGCGACACGCCGAACACCTCACAGTGCTTCGCGCTTGGTGCAAGCACTGTCTGCCTGGTTGGTGAAAACCCGGCGTGCTCCGTCCCGGCATAGTAGGGATGCGAGTGTCTATGGTCATACGACTATGACCATGCATGAAAATCGAGTACACCCCCCCCCCCCGGTTGCTGTCTCGCGATGCCTGCCTGATCGGCGAAAACCCGACGTGCTCCTTCCCGGCATTGTAAGGACGCGAGGGTCAACGGTCTTCAAGCAACGGCCATGCGTGAAATGAGTTCACCCCCCCCGCCATTTCTGTCTCTGGAAGTGGCCACATTCTCAGAAAAGAAATAGCTTCATAACAAGCTGTCATCCATATGCAAGAAAATACGCACAAGTTACGGGAAGTCTCCGATTCACAAGCGGTTCTTAGTAGGATGCAGCTTACTTTTCATGCGAGTCACCGCACACCTCACGGTGCTTCTCGCTTAGTGCACGCGATGTCTTCCTGGTCGATGAAAACCCGATGTGCTCCGTCCCGGCGTAGTAGGGATGCGAGGGTCTGTATGGTCATACAACTACGGATGTGCATAATGAGTTCGCCTTTCCAGGGCCCACATAATGGGATAATATGAACTGTACAAGGAGGAACGGAACGTGTTGGAGAGAGAAAATGCATCATGAAAAGAGATCCGGGCATCACATGGAGAAGCTTGGTACATTAGATAGTGGCGAGAAAACGATCGCTATCCCTAGGAGACGGATGGTGGCCACAGATGACCAAAGAGGAAGGGGGCAAGATAACGGCGATTTTTCTTCAGTCAGTGTAATATACGGCAGAAGCGCATCGAGCACCCAAATGTTGGAGTCGTCTGTATTAGGAGTAGGAACGGTGCTCCGTCTCGAAAGGGATGCGTAGTCAATCGTCAAATGACAAAGGCAAGCAACAAGTACCCCCCCCCCCCTCCCCCCGCCCCCCGGCCATCCGACAGGGCTGACACGCTACCCCCGGGCCTGGGGCTTCGCCCCGTTCCCGTGTCGCCCCTTCTCCCGGTCCTGGCTAATCACAAGCCCCTTCCTGATCCCCTCGGTCGGCATCATCTACCCATTGCCATGCCCTCGCTGCTAGGTGTAGACGGTGCCACCCCAGCTGTTGCCGAGGCGGCGGTGGGCCTTGCCCGGGCGGGGTTCGGACTGTCTCGTTGGTGTGGTACCCGCGCTCTCCCGCGTTCAAGCGGTCCTCCCTTTTTTTTCGTCTCCCGTTCAATCTAGTGGCTTTGGACATGCTATCGGGCTCCGTTCGTTTGTGTAGCTTAAATGCGGGGTCAAATAGCACCCCCACCCCCACACACTACGGTTCTTGCCTTCATTTTTATCGCAATAAGAGTTCAGTATTTCCTTTTCCTTGCGCCGATTCGCGCCGAATCGTGCATGCACGCGCTAGGGGCTACCGGCGTGTCAAGTTTTTGGAAGAAAACGGTCTTTTTTGGTCTTTTTTTTTTTGGGGGGGGGGGAGGGACTCGAACCCGAGAGATTGACCTTTCCTCCGTAGTTACGAAATTGTACCACGAGGCCACTGGGGATGCCGTCCTATCTATCTATCTGCAGCCTACCTGGTAACTATTACCTAGATCCACTGTCAGCAGGATGGATTGTCAAAACAAAAAAAAGGGACAAAAGCACCCGCCTATATGCTTGATAGCGTTTGGTTCAAGCTAATTTTGTTGGCTGCTGGTCTCGCCAGGCATGCGGAGCCTCAATCGAACACATTCTTAGCGTAGGAGAGCTCTCCTGAACGGTGGCGATGATTTCCTGCTTTAGTGTTTGATTTCATCCTGTTTACAATTGATCTCCGCAATTGGCACCAGGAATGTATCCATCCGGGGGGTACGTGGTGCACCGGGGGGTACGTGGTGCACCGGGGGGGGGGGGGGGAAGGGCTGTCCGCCGTCGTGGTTGGTACGAGAGCTGGCGATGCTGGTTTTGTTGAGGACCGTGCTTTCGATATGGGGCAGCATTTTTTTGGTCCACATATCATGTTGTGTAGCAGGGTCTGTATGGCGCGGATCCAACCCAAGAAAGCGTCGTGCTCGGTCGTCACGCAGATCAACCCGGCTCTCGTCCAGCAACATGTTCTATGGGCCACGCCGATCGTATGGACCGCACCGCAAGGAAAACAGATCAGGAACAGGGGTATGATCTGTCTGATGTGCGAAAATCTTGGAGAAGACTTTGGTAAAGGCCGTTGCCGGAATGGAGTGCAGCCGACAGCCGGCGTATTGGTCGGCGAGGGTGTCTGCGGCACGCTCGGCGTTTGACCGTTTCCGGCCAAGGCCGTTAAAACGACGAGAATACCATGGATTATTAGGGCATATGGTTGGAACAAAAGCGCTACGTTTGTTCTTGGATGGAAAATGATCGAATGAGAGTAATTTGTTCGAAGGGGTTGCTGCATGACGTACGAAAGACAGGTCGTCTACCTCCCCACTTGATGATCTAGATGTTTCGGGAGAAGATCTGTATGGTCTAGCTCATGTTACCGAGTGCGAGCTGTACGATCTGCACGACCTAGCACATGCTTCCGGGGTTGGATCTGCACTCTTTATAGGCAGATCCTGCAGAAGTAATCCTAGCGGCAGATAGATGCAGGATCTACTGCTGTAGATGATCTAGATCGTGTAGGCGGTCTAGACCATATATCTCCCAGGTGTAGGCGGTCTAGATCATATATCTCCCACGTACGTGTGCAGTATTAGGGCCGTTCCCAACGAACACACAACCAAAAACAAATGTGAGCACAATGGGGACATTCAAACGTACGTGACATTTTTCGCGTATGTATAGTGATATTTTCGCCAGGAATCCGGACTTTTGAATCGTTTTGACACTTACTTTTTGCATAATGAACAAAAAATGATGTATCAGGATTCCTCACTGACCCCGAACAAAATCGTGGTTTGTTCATTTTTGGAAAACGTGACAGTAGTTCAAAATTTCACAATGAAAACGGCAGGAATTGCGACGTTTTGTGTCGGGGGTTCGTGATTTTTTTGGCGGTCGTAAGGAACGGCCGTTCTTAGCAGGTGCGTGACATTTCGTTTGGCTTAATCCATTTACAAGATATACACATACATGCTGTGCACTAAGTATTACTACTGCTGCTGCATAAAAGTGCGATACAGAGGCCGCCCAGTTTTATAGAGAAATGCGTTGTTCGTAAGAAATGAAGACCCGCTTTCTCACGAGAAAACGGAAAGAAAGAAAATGACTGAAGAAACGGTGGCCAGGCTCAGGTATTTTGGCTGAATCCCATAACACAATAATAGCCAACAGCCTGCAGTCTGTGCTCAATGGTGGCGACGAAACAAGAAACTGAGCGTTCGGCGTCCAGATTATTATAAACGTTTTTTTTTTGTTGTTGTTGCCGGCGAGATCTTTCTGTAAACATACAACATGTACACAACAGAGTATACAGGCATACCTACCTGGTGAATTCTCTCACACGTTATGAACAAGTCACCACTAACTACTCGTACTGCTGCGGTAGCTTTTCCATCAACTCGGAGTCTGTCCCCGAATCAAAGTCAGAAGCTGTTGTTGTTGTTTCATTTCCTCCCGAGGCGTCTGCCGTTGAGAATGCAGCAGGGAGTCATTCCACCCTGGGGGGTGGGTAATCAAGGCTACGCGCGGTAGGGGAGGGGTACCGCCATTTCCACTCTACCGGTTTTATTTATCACCGCTCGCACGGAGTGACTCCTCACCTCACCGACGAAGCTGACCTTAATTATTAGGCGTTTCTCTTTTTGGCGCAGCGCAGCTCACCGCTTTTTTCCGTTGCGGGTTTTCATAGCTCATGATTTTAACCGCGCCAACAAGGTTTAACCCATTTTCAACCCCCAAGTAAAAAAAAATCGTAGTCTAACTCCAAGTGTTTCGTGCTACCCATGCCGGGAGCGCGGCGCTAAGAAGGGTTAAAATAAGGGCGGAGTCACTCGCGCGAGTGACCCCGAGTGACTGCCAAAAAAAAAATCTTCCAAAAGGAACAACCCTACCGTATAGCCTCCGCAAAGGGGGGAGGAGCAGACGTTTCTGAGAACCTTCTAACATGAGAGGAGCTCAAACATCTCTCCCGAAGCATGGCTTCGAAGACAACGTTATTATTACTTCAGCGTTCCGTTCACGCAAAACCGACCAACGTTTCCATGCGTTACTGCTACAACTAGTTGTTGGTGAGACCCTAGCACATTAAATGTGTTCGTACATGAAATTGTCATGCCAACAGATAGTTCCACCCAATTGAGGCGAGTTAAAAAAAAAACACGCTTGACTCCGAACGTGCAACCGCTATCATCATCGTTGGGATATGACGGACGACGCCGTTCAAGGCCGGCTCTTAGGCAGCGACAGAGACCTACCTTCCGCGTGGGTGTAGGATGACACCACACACACGGAGGGGGGAAATTGCCTCTACTTCAAGCTTGCAAAACGTGTCCCTTCTATTGTTATACACGACGATGGCACCTTGTTGTTGTTGTTGTTGTTGATGTTGTTGTTGTTGATGTTGTTGTTGTTGATGTTGTTGTTGTTATTTGTTGTTGTTGTTGTTGTCGTTGTTGTTGTTGTTGTTGTTGTCGTTGTTGTTGTTGTTGCTGTTGATCTCACAACACATAACATCATATATAGATAGCTCGTTGGCATGATCTACGGCGGTACGCATATATATGTTGTCGGTGGCCACGAATCTCCACGACAACACAAGGATATTCCACACTCCACATTCCACCGGTAGGCAAGACGAACCCCAAACAACAGCAAACTCAGTCGAGGTCCCAGGAGGGAAAACACACATACGCCGCAACTCGGGGAGGGCTAATTATTTGTTTGTGGCATATGCGCTCACGAAGATCGCGAAAAAAAAATATACCCTCTCCCCTGCTATGTGGCGCTGCTGGTGTGCCCCTGAAAATTTACTTGAGGTTCGCAGATCTAGAGCGCTTTTTTTGCCAGATAACACATAGCAATAATGTCAGGTGGTGGTACCGAATGAGGCATTGTCTGCTGTTGTTGTAGGTAGTCTAATAATGTGATGTGCCAGCACAGCAGTGACAAGAAACTATACTACAGGCGAAGCGAACGAACGAACAAATGATGAGCGACGCACCACCACCAGCACAACAAGATCGCGTGGTCCGTCCGGTGTTGTTGTTGCAGGGGTAGGAAGCAGATTACTTCTTCCGCGTACTGTGTGAACATTTGGTGTGGTCCGGACTTGTTGGGGGGTAGCGCTCAGATTAATAGTTCTTCTGCGTACTTTTGTAAACTTTTAGACTATTTAGACTATTATAATAGTAGACTATAACATACAACACATACCAGGTAGGTACCAGGTAAGAGTGTGTTGTATTTACGGGGGACCACAGTAAATAGGACCTACGGTACACACAAAAACCAGTATATTTCCCTATTTCGACTAACAATATTTGGTCCTATTTACTATGGTCCCCCGTAATAGTCGTATAATAAAAGTAGTAGACTAGACTCGTAAATAAATCTTACTGGTACTCGTTTTTGGCTGGTGTGCCACTTGCCACTCAACGAAAGAAAATCTTCATGTGCAACAACGTTGTTGCACAGAGTATCAACAGGAGGGTATTACTGATAATAGTAGTAGGCAGGCAGAGGATGGTCCTGTAAAAGGCACGAAAGAATGGTCTCGGTATGAAATAAAAATGCATTATTATTAGTCTACATATAATACATCATATATTGTAGTGCTTGCCGGTATTGGCTACTACTATAGACTATATTACAGTAGTGTATACTACTGTTTGTTGGCGTATGTTGGGCAGCAGGTAGGCAATGTATCAACGAATTATGAAAACATTGTGGAGACATTGGTGGTGCCACCATCCCTGGACAATAATAAAAGTACAAGTAGTGTGGTGGTAGTTACTTAAGTAGCAGTCAGTAGTAGTATTGGAACGGCTGCTGCTGCTGTAGTACTACTAGACTACTAGTTTGTTCACCGTGATCATGGCGATACTGCTGCTGCTGTTTATAGTAGAGTATTAATAACTACCAGGTAATAGTAAATTGTAGTCGTAGTAACGATATGCATAATAGCACTGAGGGATTGGGGTATCCCAGGCAAAAATAGCAGTACACAGTAAGTAGTAGTAGTGTAGGCATTAATGTGTATGAGTGCAGCAGTAGTAGTACCAGTAATAAAAATACATAGTAGGCAGCAGACCCCGGCGTAATCTGCGTGCACCCTGCCTGTGCGGCGGGCGGTTTGTATGTAGATAGGTTAGGTGTTAGTTCACCAGACAACAGACAAACCACCACCGCACCACTGCCACCGGCACCCACCAGCAACAATATCATCGTCCATCACCAGGAATATTAACAATGTACATGAGGAAATAAATACTGCTGCGTACTCGTGCGTGAAAACATTTCTCCAGTGTTCAGCCCCTCCACAACTGGAAACCCGTTGTAGTAGTGGACAACTCACTTGGAGTTAGTATAGGGAGGGATTTTTGGGGCTCTTGAAAGTACTTTTTGAAAACTATCAAGTACGCTGCAAGCAGTAGCATCAATACTTTGGTGGTCAGTTTTTGTTGTTCTCGTGTTCTTCTCACATCAACACGCATCATATCATGATCAAGTCAGAGTGGTAAAAACCCTTTGATGACTGCGGTGCGGTAATCTGAATTACATGTATATTGTGTATTAATAGCAGTGGTACATGTAGGTACTAATGATAGTAGTAGCAACAACTAGTGGTGGTAGTGTTGTTACTATTCATACATGTAGTAATAGAAGGAGTAGTGGTATCACTAGAAATGTTGTATATTCAATACACTACGCTCGTCGGGACATGTGTCCTTCGACGAGCGCAGCTACAAACTCGCCACCCTCGAGGTGGAAAGCTTTAGGCGCCTCGGTAAAGAAGGCGGCGACCTGATCGATCAGGTGGTGGCAAGCATCGTTGAAGGGACGGACGCATCGTCCCTAGCGCGGAAAGGCGTCTGCAAGGAGCGACTATTCTAAATCATCTCTGTGACCACTCAGGGCGCGATCTCGCGCAGAGTTCATCGGTATAGGCTATCTCTGAGGAATCGTCAGGCCGCAAGGGGAAGGGAGGAACAAGCGGGAGGACTACGACGGCCACTGGCCTGGGGTGGTGATAATAATCTTGATGAGGATTAACTTGAGGTAGACTCTCAGCTAAACCGTATGTAGGGAAAGGAAACAGTAGATAAAGCTCCACCTAAAATCAAAACCTGCCAGAGAAGTAAACACTACCAGGCAGTTGATATCACCTCATTATCTTTCTAGTCATCCATGCCGTAGCTCCAATTCACCCCCCCCTCCCCCCTTCCCCCGCTCCCTTTTGTTCAAACACCTCACCTCAAATCAAAATCTGCCAGAGTAATAAACACTACCAGGCAGTTGATATCATCTCATTGTCTTTCTAGCCATCTATGCCGTGGCTCCAATCCCCCCGCCCCCCCCCTCCCCCCCTTCCGCCCCCCCTCCCCCAACGCCCCCTCCTTCCCCACCACCCGCACCATCGCCTAGACCTAGCACCACGCGTATAGCAAGCCCCTACATATATGCGACCTAAAGCTGTTGGAAATCCCCCTTCCCCCCCCCCCCCCCCGCTCTCACCCCCTCGAACACTCCACCCTCTCCTCACTGGTTCTACGACTTACAGGATATACATGATGAACTGATGCATTCCTTACACAACCGTCAGATTTGTCCCCTTAAAGGATTTATATTTTCCACGCACAGATTGAGCCCCCCGCCCCACCCCCCGCGCTCCCTCTTGTTCAACCCCTGGCCCCCACGCCTTTAAAAACTCCGCCCTCCCCTCACCGGTTATACGACTTACAGGATTCACTTGATAAACTGATGCATTTCCTTCCACAGCTAGCTGTCAGATTTTGTCCCCCTCAAAAACGGGTTTTATAGTTTCCGCGCACAGACTGCCTAACATCACCCTGTTGACCCTGATAGCTACACTGTAGTTGCAAGGGAGGTCGCCGACCTATATCCTTAATGAGGACACACACCCAGTAATACGCGCGATCGGAGTATCACACACAGCTTGCAAAGATGAGTTTCGACGAAGTCTTCGATCTCACCGCTGGAGGAGTGAATTTTTATTTTTATAATAAAAGTTGCAAGGGGAGTCGCCGACCTATATCCTTAATGAGGACACACAACCCGTAATACGCGCGATCGGAGTATCACACACAGCTTGCAAAGATGAGTTTCGACAAAATATTCGATCTCACAGCTGGAGTGTATTTTTTTTTTTTTTTTTTTATAAAAAATGAAAATACACTCCAGCTGTGAGATCGAAGATTTCGTCGAAACTCATCTTTGCAAGCTGTGTGTGATACTCCGATCGCGCGTATTACGAGTTGTGTGTCCTCATTAAGGATATAGGTCGGCGACTCCCCTTACAACTACAGTGTAGCTATGAGGGTCAACAGGATGATTTTAGTCAGTCTGTGCGCGGAAACTATAAAACCCGTTTCTGAGGGGGACAAAATCTGACAGCTGTGAAGGGAAATGTAACCTTTGATCAAGTGAATCTTGTGAGTCGAATAACCGGTGAGGGGGGTGGGGCGGAGTTTTGAAGGACGTGGGGGCCTGGTTTTGATCAAATTTTATAATAAAAGGAGAAGATGTGGGGAAGGGAAATGGGGAAAAGGAATAATAGCAGAAGATACCACTCACGCTTTATGGACGGATTGTTGGACTTCGTGTATAGATTATACTACTGCTTTATGGAAGGATATTCAATTTACATCGGCACAGCATCTACGCAATAATTTTGTCGGAGAGCAAAATATATAATAATGATGATATTATAGCAGTAGCAGCAAGCAGCAGCAGTAGTTGTAGTAATTGTAGTAGTAGTAGATGCGCTGTAATGCGGAGAGGGGATAGAAGCCACACCAACACCATGCATGGTCTTCCACAACACCGCACAACAGAGCAAGCAGTAGTACGAGGTACCGTAGTAGTTACTGCAGTATAGGAGCAGTGGTCCGCTACTGCTGCAGCACCAACCACCACCAGACCATCATCAATCGTTGTTGTCATTTGTATAGACTACACCACAAAATACGTACTACTGGTATCATAATTATTGCTACTGCTATAAATGTGTATTATTAGCAGTGGTGTCGTAGGTTGTCAGTGAAAACGAACGGTGGGCGGCTAATAATGTTCCGTGTAATGTTGACACATAGTGTAAGCATGGTATTATTAGTAGTATGATGAGGATTAAGTAATAATAGTATTAATAGTCGTTGTACTACTGTGTAGTAGTACTAGATGTATGTGCTGTAATGCGGAGAGGAGGTAACGGAGGCCACACCAACACCATGGTCCACCGCAACACCACCAAGCAACGGAGCAAGCAGTAGTAGTAGCAGCAGTGGTGGTCCATCAACACAGCACCAACCACCACATCACACCACACCACCAAAGCTCATCATCAATCGTTATCATATTATATAATAAAAAAAATAAAAATACACTCCAGCTGTGAGATCGAAGATTTCGTCGAAACTCATCTTTGCAAAATCTGTGTGTGATACTCCGATCGCGCGTATTACGGGTTGTGTGTCCTCATTAAGGATATAGGTCGGCGACTCTCCTTGGAACTACAGTGTAGCTTGTACCAGGATCAACAGGGTGATGTTAACCAATCTGTGTGCGCGGAAACTATGAAGCCCGTTTCTGAGCGAGACAAAATCTGATGGCTGTGGAAGGAAATGCATCAGTTTATCAAGTATATCCTGTAAGTCGCACAACCGGTGAGAGGAGGGCGGAGATTTCAAGGGCGTGGGGGCCGGGGGCGGGGGGGGCTGGGTAGTAGGGGGGGGATATATACTTGACCAGTTATACAGTATAAATAGTACATGATACTACTGATGATCCCGCGCTGGTAATTCACTAATTTCAATTACTACATCATCAACAGTTTAAGATGGTGGAAAACGGTTTTTGACGCGGATTTTGGCCAAAAATGCAAATAATTTTGGCAACTATACTATTAATAACGAGATATTATTATTGAGTTGATAATGATTGAAGAATTTTGGAAAAACGACCGCAGACTTCATGAAAATACCGCACCATGGACTAATGGAGTATCTGCCCCTCAGCCGCACTCCTTCGTGCACTGCAGAATCAAGCGATCGCCTCTCGAGAAAATGTCGAAACAAACAAAAAATCATGCCTCTCTATCTACCTGTCTGCGTTTATTTTGTTCAATAGCTGTACTCGTTCTTGTTGTGTCGAGATAATAACCGCGCTGCGGATAACAGCTATTGATGTTGTTAGTCTGGCAGCTACTACTACTGTAGTGGTAGGAGCTGGCTTATTCTCGTTCAGTCGGCTTTTTCTCTGGTCTGATGTGCGCTTGCACTAACAACACGATGCCTGCCCTTAAGCCTTTGATGTGAGCTCCAGGGCGAGAACCTGACGAATACAAGTCACTACTACTACTACTACTACTACTACTACTACTACTACTACTACTACTACTGCTACTACTACTACTTGTGAAGATATGGCCTCGAAAGGCCTGTAGTATCCGAATTTGAGATCATTTGGATGGGTTTCGTATGATAAGGTTGGCGTTTTATATTCGGGAAAGTTAGGAAATAGATCGGAGGCACGTGCCTCCGATCTCAGAAGCCACCCGGGGCCCTGGTGGAATCGAATAAAGCAACGTCTCTACGAAGGAAAAGAAAGTGAGTACTCTCCGAGGACCTGCTCAATTGGCAGACCTGCAGGGGGCACTCTGTGTCCCCCACCTTTAATTTAACATGTGGCGTCGTCGGCAGGACTACTACTACTACTATTAATACTACACTTTGGACGTGTGCTACGATACAGGTAGAACTTTTTGGCGTTTTTTTTTTAACGACGTGTGGGGCTCCTTAAGCCAGCATCGTCGGGGGTGCCATTATTTTGTTGCAAAATACTACTTCGAGTATTTATTATTGTTTGGGTTTTCGTTCGCATCCTCGCACTCAGTGGCCGCGCCCTTCGTGTTGTCGTAGGCCGATTGCTACTGGTATACCGTAGGTACATACCCTTTCTCGAGCTCTCACGATTGTGAGCTCCATCATAAGGTTGTACACCTTACAATGAGGCGTTTAAGCCTCATTATTACGAGGTGTGGGGGAATCTATAACCTCATTTTCGTTTGTTTCGAATAGCCGAATCTTCGATCCCCTTTCAATTCTGGATGTTTTGTTGACATCCTTTGATTGCAAGGTAATCTGCATATATATACGACTATTCAGGGTGGGCTAATGTAATAGAGTGTCATGATAGCTGGCAATATATTCGGCAAGATAGCCTGCAGAGTTATGGTCTATTGGCCACAAGAAGATTCTCTTAAACGGAATATTCTGAGTGGAGCGGACAACCCGTAGAATCTAGCTAGCTTATACCACAAGAGCGTTCTCCGTAATGGAACGTTATTCCTCTGAACAAGATAGATAAGAGTAAGCGCGTTAAGCGCTCATGGGAACATATAACATCCATGAGAACGTTCCTTGTACGTTCCATAGGTAAAGGTCCAGAAGAGAGCACAGCAGCAATGCTGGGGTGAAACGAACTCTGTGAGCTTCACCCCACCCCCGTGCTCTCCACCTCCTCCTCCTCCTTCTCCTTTCCTGTCTCCTCGAGCTTCTCATAGCTCAATGCCAATAATAAGAAACCTATAAAGAAGAACCGGTGCTGTCTCCAAGCGAAGCTGATACCCCTGCGTCCTTTCCCTCTCACCATCCGGCACCACGACTCCTTTCACATTAGACAAATATGTTTGTTGATCGATTTGCCCTCTCAGTTCACTAAAAAAACGGATATTTGGTGAAGACATGTATATCGAGCTCTTCAAAGAAGGAATGATGTGTTCCATATCAGTCCATATGATTATTATTTTTGCCTTCCGACAATATAGCGGAGATGCCGTTCGGATGTAAATCGAATATCCTTCCATGAAGCAGTAGTGTCTACGAAGTCGAATAATGCCTCCATGAAGCAGTGAGTGGTGTCTTCTGCCAATCATTTCCCCATTTCCTCTCCCCACATCTTCTCCTTTTATCTTATTCTGCTTCCTTTCCTTACATGCTGCCGTATGTTTTAGCTAGTAGCCTACCTTAATCCTCATCAACATTTTTATTACCACCCCACGCCAGTGGCCGTAGCCCTCCCCGCTTCTTCCTCCTGTCTCCTCGCGGCCTGGCAGTCCCTCATCAGAGCTAGTATTCTATATAGATGAACTCTGCGCGAAATCGCGACCTGAGTGGTCACGGAGATGATTTGTTCCATTATCCAAGTGCGGCGCACGAAAAAAAAACAAAATGGTGCATCTACTATACCGTAGCCGGTGTCACTTCGAAGCACGAAGTATTACTTTGGCATCCATCAACCACACCAAAAGGACGCTGGCTATCATGGACGCGTGCTACATGATACGTCAATGATTGGATTGAGTGATAGCAATAATGATAATGAAAATAATGACCGTACGAGGCACCTTTCGGTCTCAAAAATAAAAATCTGAGCTCGACGGGCCTCCCTTAACCCTCCAAGACCATCGGAATGAATGTCATTCTTTGTTTTTGAAAATTATTATTTTCGGTTTTGCACACACCTCGGGCATCGGATTTTCCATTCGGGTGACACGGGGACACATACCACGGCAGAGGAGGTGCATCATTTTTTGGTTTCTGAGGTATCCTCAATTTGGGAGCTTAAGACACTCTCCCAAACACTGATTTGGAGAAAAAATAAAAACCGATATCTACCACCGTATGAAAAATTCCATGCGCCTTAGGTATACAACGAGAATCACGCAAAAATAAACGGGGCGTATTTTCCGACCATTTTGGGTCAAGGAGCCCCGTCATTCAGAAAACATTTCGGACGGAAAGTGCTAGCTACCTCTATCGTTGTAGCACGCGTCGCAACGACACACGCCACCGCAGACGTGCGCCGTTTTTGAAGAGCCTGATCGATATATATATATGTATATATTGATCTCATCCCCAAAACCCGAGTTTTTGTTTATAGGAGAAAACTCAACACTTCTACGAGTGTATACAAACCAGATGAAAGCCATATCACAACATGTGGCCTGTCCCAGGTATGCAACGAAAATATCGCCTGTGCATAAAAGTAAAAAGAAATTCCGACGGTTTCGGGTTTAACGCCTTCACAACTGGAAACCATTTTTGGGGACAATTTTACTTGAATTTAGTGTAGGGAGAGGTTTTAGTGCTCCAAAGGTGTTAGGGGGAGCCCCCCGTCACTCAGAAACGCTTTTTTTTTACACCAAAAAACAATTGCTGTATCTCTTTTCGTAGCGGTGACGCGTGGCTGCACGTTCAGTACTTTCGTCAATCGGTTTTCGTGTAGGGTAAGGAGCGCCCCCCAATCAATGGGTTTTGTGAGGCATAGCCTCCCCGAAAAATTTGGGCGCACCTCTATAGTAGCGTGTACCTACGCTATGTAGACCCTATATATACTTCTCTTTTTTTCTCACACTTTTACTTTCCAGCCTCTGGACAAGCCATCATGGTCACAGGTGTCGTCCCGTCTCCCCCCCCGGATCTTGCCTTCAATTTTTATCGCGCATAGGGTTCAGCAATCCCACCCACTGCTCGTTGATTTTTCATGGAGTGTTGCTAATTCACACTCTCGTTTCCGCAAGTCAATTTGTGCACAAGGAAAAGTCCCAACGAATTTATACGAGTATGCACTCGGCGGGGCTCAAACTCACGAAACTGACCTGTACCAGGCTGGAGGATAACCTGATATACCACCGGGGCGAAGTTATGGGGTGGTTTTCAGCTGCTCCTGAAATTATCCTAGTCTAGCTCCAAGGGCTTTGTCGCCATGTCGGGAGTGCGGTGCTAAAAGGGTCAATGTCGGGCTCCTATAATGCAAGGAGTCCTATACGACGACACGGCCGTACGGCGTAGCATGAAATGAACCACATACAGTATATCCCTACCGTCCGCAGATCGGAATTCGAAGAAAACAATAAGCGGGAAAGTTGGCGCAGCAGCGTTTCTCGCCCGTTTTTGGCCCGTTTTGGGTCCGGGTTGGGGACAGCGTTAGGGCTAGGGTCAGGGTTAGGGGTTGGGTTGGGTCTACGCCGGTACTCTTTGTGGTCCCACCAGGAGGGAATGATTCCTAGCTAACGAACGCGAACAGACTACAACACCGCCCCGAAGATCCGCGCGACCAGATGGAAAGGCCATCTCCTTGTTGTTGGCTGGGCCGCCAAAGGTTAAGCAACGCGTACCGGGGGGCTGCGATCATGATTTTGAGACTTACGAACATGCCGTTCTCGTTAGATACGGTATCGGTCTCCCGCTATAGTGCGGGTATGTGCACTATAGAGGGAAATACAGGCACTATAACGGCAACCGGCACTACCTCCGCACGTTGCCACTACCGGTTGTTCCCCGTCTGTGCCAAACGATTGCACAGGCACTACAGCGGGCAACCGGCACTACTCAACCGGCGCTATAAAGGGACCCCCATGCAATATTATACCAACAACCCCGCCAATCGGTCCCCAAAAAATCATGATCACGAATACGCGGCATCCGGCCCCGCCGGCGGGCCGCGCGCGCTTCCCGGAAGACATCAGGTTGTTGTAGGGTTTGAGGTTTATGGCACGTACCTAGTCCCATGTGCAGCCACTACGCACGCATGCACTGACCACGGCTACAGAAAGGGGGGTACCGCCATTCCTACACTGCTGGGGGTGTGGGCCATTCCTACACTGCTGGGGGTGTGGGCCATTCCTACACTGCTGGGGGTGTGGGCCACTCGCGCTCCTGCCTCTTTGACCGAAAGATTGCACCTGGTATCAGTTTTTTTTTTCTTTGTACTCGGCGCGGCGTACCTTGCCATTCGATCTCGGATTTCACATCGCCAAATTGAAGCGGTACGAAGCCTTGAGGACGCAAGAAGGAGCAGGGGGGTCACTCGCACGAGTGACCCCGAGCCACCATAAAAAAGGGGCCTAAAAAGGGACTAAAAAGGGACTAAAAAGGGACTACAAAGGGCCTGAAAAAGGGCCTAAAAGGGCCTACAAAGGGCCTAAAATGGGCCTTAAAAGGGCACAAAAGGGCCTAAAAAGGGCCTAAAGAGGCATACAAAGGGGGGCCTGAAAAGGGCCTCCTCTGCCGTAGGCTTGATGCACTGAGTGTTTTATCCCCCCCACCCCCATAGCGAGGTGTTTAACCTTTATTAGGAGTAGGAACGGTGCTCCGCCTCGAAAGGAATGCGTGGTCAATGGTCGAATGACTAAGGCATGCAACAAATGAGTACCCCCCCCCACCCGCATAACGAGCATACGCACCTCACGGCGCTTCGCGCTTGATGCACGCGTTGTCTGCATGGTCGGTGAGAACCCGACGTCCTTTCCTCTCGGCATTGTCGTGATGCGACGGTCTATGTCCATACGACCACGGCCATGCGTAAAATTAGAGCAGCCCCACAACGAAGACAGGCAATAGAACGTTTGTGTAATATAGGTAATAAAACGTAGTTGAAGCCCAATTAATGGAGGTGTCTAACCTCTATCAGGAGTAGGAACGGTGCTCCGCCTCGAAAGGGATGCGTGGTCAATTGTCAAATGACTAAGGCGAACAACAGATGTGTACACCCCTCCTCCCATAACAAGGGCGGAGGTGGGGGGGAGCCAGCTTGGCTGGGCTCTCCACCGTGAGGAAGTAGGATATGTGCTACCGAAACTGCGGCACCAACATCAGCGTCGTCACACGTGTGGCAGGGCGGCGGAGGTCCATAGTGGAAGCACCACCATGGATATCAGCAAATAGGCACCACCACCACCACCACCACCACCACCACCACCACCACCACCACCACCACCGCTACCTCTGCCACCACCACCACCACCACCACCACCACTACCACCACCACCACCACCACCACCACCACCACCACCGCCACGGCCACCGCCACCGTTATTCCAACCGCTACCGACGCCGCTATCACCACCGCTACCGCCACCATCATCACCTTCGCCGCCACCACCACCACCACCACCACCACCACCACCACCACCACCACCACCACCACTACCACCACCTCCGCTGCCACCGTCACCCCAACCGCTACCGACGCCGCTACCACCACCGCCACAGTCACCGCCACCACCGCCGCCGCCGCCACCACCACCACCACCACCACCACCACCATCACCGTCACCCTAACACTATCGCCGCCACTACCACCATCACCGTCACTCTAACACTTCCGCCGGCACTGGCGTCGTCCCTACCCTTACATTGTATTCTCCTATTTTTAACACTGGGCATTGGCGTGGCCGGGATGATCCGCGAGAGCTACTACTACTACTACTACCACCACTACTACTACTACTACTACTGCTACTACTACTACTACTACTACTACTACTACTACTACTACCACCACCACCACCAGCATCACTTGTCACTTTTACTGATGTTGTTGTTGTCACTACTACCTGCTCTACTACTATTATTAATAATACTATTACTTCTTCTGCGGCTCATAAATAGTCTAAGCGTAGAACACTGCTTCTTCCGCTGCATACCACTACTTGTACTACTGCTGGCTTTATTATGGTACTGCAACTGCAACCTCACACAGCAGTTGTAACGTGTTGAATATTTTCCAGGCACGAGGTGTTTGTGCCATTTACTACCGCTGCATTGTTGCCACTACAACTAACTGTTTGTTCCTCCTTTTCCTCGATTTTTTTTGTTGCTTGTATTGTGCAAATATAAGGCTCCGCATATATAACTTCAATTTACTTAAAATTCATGATCATTCTTTTCCTTACAAACTTCGAAGACCGAAAAACATCCTCCTCACATAACTTCTTCATTCAATATATTATAAAAATTAAAATACACTAATATATTGCACGTGTCCTCTTTTTCTCCCTTCGTACCAAACTTCGACGAAGGAACGAAAAACAACGAGGGAGCGGTGGTGGTGGGTAGTAGTGTGGTCTGTCTGGTATGTAGCAGAAGTACGTATACGGCAGTATGGAACAATCACCGCCGCCAGGTCACGATACCGCAGTATGATGTGGTACTGAACAAACGCAACATCATTCATTGCCCTCTTCGGTGTAAGTAGATCGATCGGCGGAATATACTAATAAATAACACCAAAGGTATAAATTACGTACTACTCGAGTATTATTTTACACAGAAATTCCGACTTTTTTTCATGAGGGAGTTTTTTACAGAAAAAAAATACATCAGATCTATATGTGTACGAAATGAAAATGGCTGGACCATGGCTTGTATTTTTTTGGCTGTGTTTTATGATGATTATATTAGACGTCTCCGATATTTCCTGGAAGTAATAGTAATACCTGGTATGCAGTTAGAGTTGTTGATGATATGGGTCTGCAAGGACCTCCTCTTTATCCAGAGACCACCTCTTGTGGCCACCCAGGTCGCGATTTCGCGCCGAATGCACAGACACAGACAGATAATTATAGCCCCGAGGGACCCTCCAGGTCGCGAGGAGAACGGAGGAAGAAGCCGGAGGGAGGACCACTGACTGCGGCCAATGACCAGCGGATGCAATGTTCCAAATGTTCCTGAGGAATAGGATGATGATGATAGACTATACCTCGTAATGTCGATCGGTAGTCTCATAGCTATAAAATGAAAAGAAAGATGTCGGGAAGAAGATAATTTGGCAAATAAATAATGGTTGGCAGTTAGTTACTGTAGATATTATTATAAAAAATGAAAATACACTCCTCCAGCTGTGAGATCGAATATTTTGTCGAAACTCATCTTTGCAAGCTGTGTGTGATACTCCGATCGCGCGTATTACGAGTTGTGTGTCCTCATTAAGGATATAGGCCGGCGACTCCCCTTACAACTACAGCAGTGTAGCTATAAGGGTCAACAGGGTTATTATATCATAGCAAAAATGAGAATACATGTTACTTGTAGGAGGCGAGGATTGGGGAATGGTTGGCAGAGAATCATGCATACATCGCAAGCAGCATCAAGCACTAGTGTAAGTAGACACCCCACCTTTCTTTGTCCCCGAATGATATTCGATTTATAACGAACGGAACCGCTCGAATGGCAGCTACGCGCCAAATTGTCGGAGTATACACACTACATACGTGCGAAGGAGAAACCTTTGTGGGGCAAAAATAATATGAAGTTAAATATGCAGTCAAAAAAGGGCAATGCATGTACTAGACTAGACTAGACTAATAATATAAAAAAAATGGTATTATCGGGTACGTATATGAGTGACTATTAATAATGCATTGCAAACGAAATAATGGGTGCGCCCGCACTTCTTTCTGTGCTGCTGTATGGAAAACGTTGCACCTGGTACCTGGAGTGTTTGTTCGGTGTAGGCAGGTAGTAGGTGGTGGGTGGTCCCCGGCCGGTGTGGATGGAGTTGACTCTCTGGACAACTACCACAACACTACTACTACCAGGAACTATATAATACGTAGACGTAGTACAGGGTGAGTTTTTTTGCGGTGGTACGAAAAGTGTTTACGGACGTATAAAAGTACATACTTAGTCTTGTTGTCGCGAAGACATGAAATAAAATGGAAGTAAGTGTTAATACAAGAAAAATGGTTTCCCCTCTACTACTAGTAACTCTCTTCTCTCTTCTTATATTCCCCCCTCTCGTCTTATACACAAAAGCAAAATATATCATTATACTAAAAATACAGAAACGAGAGAGAGAACGAGGCACAGCAGCAAGCAGCACATGCTGCAGCGGACACGCTTTCTTCCCCCTCGTCTCATCTCGGATAAAAACGAAAGAGAGACTAACTAGCACAACAAATAAAAGACGGAAAAGCGAGCGAGACAGGGGCACAGCGCACACCACGCACGCACGTTCACCATCATCCAGCATCATCAACACTTACTTGTTGGTGTAAGCAGTTCGGGTGAAATTGCCCCGGTGCGTGGCATGATGACCTGCTACCTCCTACCAACAATCACCGAGACGAAAAAAAAGTGAAACGCAACAAAAATATAGTCTAATGCGACCGTCTATAGATATGAAACATCTTTTTTTGGTTGTTTTTGGTATGTATGTGATCTTTCTTGTGCCCTGTGCTTCTTGCTTTCTCTCTCTCTCTCGCTTTTTCGTCTTTTTTTCTATGTTGTCTCGTGACTCGTCCAGAAAAATCGTTCTGGTTTGTATTTGTTATTGTTGTTGTTGTTGTTGTTGTTGTTGTTGTTGTTGTTGTTGTTGTTGTTGTTGTTGTTGTTGTTGTTGTTGTTGTTGTTGTTGTTGTTGTTGTTGTTGTTGTTGTTGTTGTTGTTGTTGTTGTTGTTGTTGTTAGTAGTAGCAGCAGCAGTAGTATAGTTGTGTTTTCTCTCGAACGGAGAACGGGAAGGGGTTCAAACGGGCTGCAGGCTGCATGGCATTCATTCATCGCTCAAATGACATCAATCATCATGCAACAGATAATAAATAGTATGAAAATACATTAGTCAGTATTACGCAGTAGTAGTACGTGGGGCTCGCATCGCATCATCATTAATGTTATTGTTATCACCATAATGATGTCGAGGATAACAAGCAGAACAAAGGGATCTTACGTACTACTGCACTTAGAAGTCTTCGATGCTAATCGATGAGCGAGCATAAAAAAAAAGCTGAAAAAAAGTGGGAATAATGCTGAACCATACGATAGACTAATAATATATAAAAAATGAAGGGAAGCACCGGAGGGGGGAAGGGAAGACACCACCACCTAAGACCACCACCTAAGGTCCTCAAGTGGCCACACGGCTTTTTTGTCGAGGAAGTCGTTTGGGGAGGAAGGTCGTTTGATCAGACAGTGATGACAGCAGTTGGGCTGGAGAACAAAAAAAAAAGACTTTATTAAGTGATTACCTCGTATAATATAAAAAAAAAGAAGAAAAACAAACAACAAAGAAAGGGATCCGGCGTTGCCCCAGCCTTTCATCATTTCTATCCTTTTGACCAATTATTATAACACTACGCACACCACCAACAACAACGGTCCGGTTAGTATTTATTAATACCTACTACCTGGTAGTTGTTAGGCGGAAGGCATACTACATAGAATAAATAATCGCACCCCGCTACGCTCTTTTGAGATGATCTCACTCAGCTATTTATTATTATTATTAGTCTTTTGAGCGTATTTATTAGTAGTAGTAGCAGCAGTAAGTAAGTAGTAGTATTGTAGTAGTATAGTAGTAGTGTAGTGGTAGCTGTTTGTAGTGGTAGTGTAGTAGTAGAGTAGTACTAAGTGTAGTAGTGGTGCAGTAGTGGTATAGTAGTAGTATACTCGTACTAGTATATACGAAGTATACTAGACTAATAGTAGTATTAGTGTCGTACGTATAGTCTATACTGCTATTAATAGTACATATATATAATATACGGAGTATATTATAAAAAAAATATATATAACATTTTCAAACGTACATGCATAATGTACATGTACATACATACCACCAGTATCATGCACCAGCAACACAACAACAAACAGCACAACACCGCCAACCAATATAGAAGAAGCAACGAACAAAGTAATACCACACGGCGGTGAGTAATAAGTATGAAGAAGGGCTGGGCACGCACCAAGATTGCACACAGACCGAGCTGAGCCGCGAAGCACACGCTGTGAATATCATTCATCCAGAGAGTCAGATGATGAGAAAATCATTTCTTCCCTCTACTATCATACCTGGTAGTCTATCGTATACCTGGTAGTCTGAGAGAAAATCTTTTCCTCCCTCTGTTCTTTCCCATCATCACCATCAAATCAGTCACACGAAGTTTAAAAAAAAAAGAATCCGAAAAAAAGAAAATGATTTCGCTCGTTCATTGCGTATTGTCGCAATTCGCTGCACCCAAAAACTCGAGAAACAGTGGCCCACATTTCTGCTCTGAAAATAATCAAAATCATGACAGAAACGGACAGACTTTCGGTTCAGGGCTGCACAAAAGGTTGACAAAAAACACTTTTGCGCAGGGGAAGAACGAAAGATCCAGGTAAATTGGCCTTTTGAAACCTAAAAATTGAATTGACACAGTGCAAACAGGTCTCCAACTGACGGATTAAAAAAATTGCAGGTGGACCATTTGGAGATCGTTTTATACTCGTTGTTAGTGTGGGCATTTACGTAGATGGTAGTTTTGGTAGATGTACCTGGTAGTTGTGCGAGTAGATACGAGTAGCTTCGAACAAGAAGCAGCAGCAGCAGATCAATGCATTTTGTCTGGATCAAGCTGTCTGTCACCATCATCATCGTCATCATAATCTCATCACCATCACAGCTTTCGGCCCTGCCCTGCCCTGCTTTACCCTACTCTCTCTGCTTCCCACAGTAGCTCTTTCTTCTGGGTACGCTGTCTTCGTCTCGCACCTGGTGTGTGCGTGCGTGTGGGTCTGCCTGGTCCCTCGTTACGATCATGCTGGCTCCCAACGACATAATAGGGATCCAGATGATTCGAGAACACGACACGACTCGTACGTCTTCGAGCGGCGGCAGCAGCAGCAGCAGCAGCCTCCTGTCGTCCATCGACGCTGCTACTGCTGCCGGGTGTGGCATGTATCGACGCCAGTGCTGGCGCGCCTCAGCAACAACAAAGCCGCTGGTGCAGCACCAGCAGCAGCAGCAGGCACAGCACGAGCAGAAGCAACGGCAGCAGCTGCGGCAACAGCAGCAGGAGCAGCAGCAGCAGCAGCTACAAGAGCAGGTCGCCTGCTTGAGGGACGCGGAGCCATCTTCTAGCGCGTCTTCGACTATCAGCATGGTCTGCAACACCTCCGCCACGGCCTCGGCAAGACGACCGTTCCTCGGCGCTTCCAGTGCTAACAACGCGAGTACTGCTGCCACCTCCAGCACCGTCACCACCACGACCATCGCTCGCGGAGAAGGCTTCCTCCAGCAGCAGCAGCAGCAGCAGCAGCAGCAACAAAACCAGCAGAACCGGCAGCAGCAGCAGCAGCAGCAGAAGCTCCTGACACTCGAACAGCAAGAAACCCGCACTACGCGTGCCGACAACAACACCGGTATCTCCCTCTACGACTCCAAAACAGCCGCAGCAGCGGCAGTCGACACCTCGACGACCGCCACACCAGCAACAGGCAAGGAGGAAGAAGACGTGACAGGAACGACCGGCACGGCGTCATCATCATCATCATCGTCATCATCAGCAGCAGCAGCAGACGACGACGGAATACTACCGTACGACCCAGAGGCACTTCTCCTCGAGCCGCTTCTCATCTCACCTCGCTCGGAACGAGAGATTGGCGGCGAAGCACGTGGTGGTGACGGTTGTGTTAATTCGGGTGCCGGGGGGGGGGGAGGCGACGGCAACAACAACAGCAACATCATCATCAACAACAACAGCAACACTAACATCTGCGAGAACATCCTCCACGACGACCGAATCATGTCCCAATCGATCCGAAACATGAATAGCAATCAGCAAGGACCGGTGAGCATGTTGGGCGTAGCCTGGGACGGCAAGATTACTTCCTCCTCCTCGATACCTCTTTCGTCCAACAATATGTCTTCCCATAGTTCCGGCCTCCTCCCACCCCGCCCGCTAGTCCCTGTCTCCCCGGCACTAACCGGCACTCAGGGCCCTTCGGGGGCATCTTTCATCCCAGACCAGGCCCCCCATGCCATGCACCACTCCACGCGGGGCGGGGGAGGCACTGCTGGGTCATCCGGGTGGTACCTGAATTTCCCTCCAACTTCTGTGCAGCAGCAGCACCACCGCCATTACTCTCACCCACCACACCCGCTGCAGGGATCTCCTTTTCCTGCGTCGGCTGGAGTGGTTGCGGCCGCAACCAACGCAGCTATTGCCACTACAACAATCAACAATGTCAACAATGTTTCTGCGTTTCCGAATGCTGTTGGCAGTGCTGGTTGTGACGATGGTGTTGGTTTTGGCGATGGTTACTCTTCCCTGAGTGGCCTCCCAGCCAGCGCAGCAGCAGCAGCGGCATCAACGGCAGAAGAAGCAGAGCAGCAGCAGCAGCAGCAGCAGCGGCGGCAGCGGAGTATAGGCTGCGGTACTTCTTCTGCTTCTTCTTCGTGCAACTCGTCATACGACCACTACGGTGAAAACCTTAGCAACGGCAATACTAGAACACCATCTTGGCTATCGTCCCCAGCAGCATCTCGGCAACTATCAGCATCAACTTCATCAGCATCTTCATCGATATCATCATCATCGTCATTAGATGCGACAGCAGCAGCAGGTCAAAACCACGCTCTGGGCGCCAACGTTGATGCCTCCGCAACCCAGCTGCAGCAGCAACAGCGGCCTCGATTTGTCACCCGCGAAGAATGTGTTCCGGGCTCGCACCTCCCCCAGAGGGGGGGGGGGGGAGGAGCAGGAGGAGGAGGAGACCCCACCGCGACGAACTCCAACGCTAACCCGCGAAGCAACAACAACAGCGGTAGCGACGCCCAGTGGCTCGCACCCTCCGGGACAGACGACCCGAAAGGTGCTAGTTCTGCCGCCAACCAGTATAGCACAAAAAATACGCTCGCCGGGGGTCTGTTTGTGGAGATACCGATCTCGCGATCGGGAGAGAACATGGCGGATGTGTCGTCGGCGCAATTACACTGGCAACAGAAGCAGCAGCAGCGGGGGCAGCGGGGTATGGGGCAGCAGCAGCGGCGGCAGCAGCAAAGTTCCAGCACCGCGGGAGGGGTAAAACGGCTCCACTGCCAAATCGGCGCCGGAATCACTCCCGCCTCTTCTTCCTCCGTGGTGGGTGCCTCGGGATCGGCGGCAGCAGCGGCAGCAGCGGTAGCATACACAGCAGTTACGGAATCCTCCTCCTCCTCCTGCTCCTCCTCCTCGTCAACTCCACAATCAGCACCATCATCGTCGCCGCACTCCAATGGCACCGCGGGACCGACACAACAACAACAGGCGGTGGACCTACGTCCCACGACGACACACGGCAACACGATGATGCTCAACCCAACCGGCGGCGGCGGCGCCCGCCCCCCCGACCCAACGACTGCGCGGGGAGGAGGAGGAGATAAAAAAATTAAACTCCTCAGCGGCGCCGTCGCCACCACCACTACCACCACTTCCACCTCCACCACCGTTGTCGTCGGGCCCCCGGGATGGATCAGCCCCCCCTGTTCTTCTTCTTCTTTTTCTTCTTGCGGAGGCTTTTTGGGGGGCGGGACCGGCCCAACTAACCACGGTGGTAGCAACAGCAGCAGCAGCAGCGGTGCCAATACCATCGCCAACCGTATCGGTATCGTCAACGATAACGCTAACCGTATTGGCATGGGTAACGGCTGGCGATTAACCGGTAGCGGTGTCGGTGATGGTGGTGGTGGTGGTGGTGGTGGTGGTGGTGGTGGTGGTGGTGGTGGTGGTGGTGGTGGTGGTGGTGGTGGTGGTGATGGTGGTGGTGGCGGCGTCCGGTCATCGTTCGCCCCGCCCCGCGGCGTCTCCAGTACGTCGGCAGCCGCGGCGGCGACAGCAGCGCGGGCGGCACTAGCCGCCTCCTTCCCCTCAAGCGCTAAGCTGGAAGACACCACGGAGGAAGACAATGAGGAGGATAGCGTCGGCGGGGGACTCGGCAGCGGTGGAGACTCCTCGGCCGACTGGCTCGAGAGAGATGAATCGGAGGAGGAAGAGCTCGGCAGCAAGGTTAATGGCGAGGGGGGGGAGGGGGGGGGGGGGGGGCTGTGCCGCCGCCACCGCTGCCTCCAGCGGCGGTAGTATCGGTGGGAAGACGAAGGTGGCGTTTTTGTTGGACCCGAAGCTGTGGAGCATCGTGGAGAGGCGCGCGGTCTGCACGGCGAAACAGTGCGCCTATCGAAGGTGACGAGGACTGCCTTTTTTTTTCCCGTGTTTTTTTTGTGTTTTGAATTTTTTTTTTTTTTTTTCTCTGAATGATGCAAGGTACGTCGACAGTACAGCAATAGTAGCAGTAGTAGCAGTAGTAGTATACCAGGTACCAGGTATAATGGTACACGGGATTTCTTTTCTGTTTTGTTGGGGGTCGAGGGGCGGAGGGCGGGTATGATATTTGATATACAACATTTTTCCGGTCGATGCTGCGATGCACCTCTCTCTCTTGCGCGCGCGCTCATGCCGTCATGCGTGGTGGTATTTACGTTACATCACTCCCTCTTGCTCTCGCGCGCGCGGTTGGTTGCTCGTGGCTTGTCGTGGTTGTTTTTTATTTCATTTTCTCGAATTGACCAGGGCACGATTTGGTTTAGGTTCGCTCTTGCTTCTTGCTTGTTGCTTGTTGGAGGACCAAGGAACGGTCAAACTATGCAAGTATGCCTGCTCGGCGCATGTTGAAACATACTGTTGATAATATGTCTCGCTCGGGATATCTCGTGTTTTTTGTCGACATTGTTTTTTGTGCCGTTTTTTTTTCGGGGGACGGTTTTTAGGAAATAAAGGAAGCTGAATAACTGAAGACTTGGTTGGGCCTGGGCTGTGCGGCAACAAACAAGCCCAGCGAGGGAGCACACAATTGATAGCAATTGATAGGAAGTAAACCGAACAACTGAAACAGATGAAGACTTGGCTCATTATGAGCCATGGGCTAACCAAACGAAAAATATATTTTCTGCGTGCTATAATATGTATAGTACATACAGACATAGTTTATAAAAAAATACTTCAAGGACGTCGGCCGTGAGTTCGACGAATTTCGGGTCAACAGTCATCTTTGTAAGCTGCGTTATTGGTACTTGTAATATGTCATAATGGTGCGTTTTTTATTTGGAGGGTTTTAAAAAAGAAAAAATATATATAGATTATACTCGTATGTGTTTATTATACGTTACGTAGCGCTTGCCCCGCCCCACCCATGGGTGCACTCACACCCATGGGTACAGCGCCCGTATTGTTGTGTTTTGTATTGTGTTGTATTATCGTCCCTATAAGACGTGCTTCGTTCGTTTTTGTATTTGTTTTTCCACGTTTGCACCATTCGTCTCTGCCGTTGGCGTATTGAAGGTTATTATACCCACTTACTGGCAAATAAATATGCCAGGAGACGGCGCTTTCAGTCCGTGACCGACTAGACGGATGTTTTACAGTAGTTTACCTTGATTGACCTCAAATTACTAGATTTTATTTAGTGGAGAATTTTCGGTTTGACGTCCTTGACGGATGGATGTTTTCCCTTCACTGACCTGTCTTCTGGCATCTCTGCCCACAGGTATATAGATAGCAGTATATATATGTCGGTTCGGTATAATACGCGTGGAATTTTGTCATGCTTTTATTGTTATGTGTATTCAAAATTGAAAATATGATATGGCATATACTTACAGCATACACTTGATAAACTGATGCCTTTCCTTCCACGGCTGTCCGCTTTTGTCCCCCTCAAAAATGGGGTTTTATACTTTCCGCGCACAGACTGACTTAACCCCTTTAGAGCCCCCGAACCCCTCCCTATACTAAATCCAAGTAATGTTGTCCCCAGAACGGGTTTCCAGTTGCAAAGGGGTTAACATCACCCTGTCGACCCTAGTACACGCTACACTAGCTGTAGTTCTAAGGGAAGTCGCCGAGACCTATATCCTTAATGAGGACTCATACCCAGTAATACGCGCGATCGGAGCACCACACACAGCTTGCAAAAATGACTTTCGACGAAATCTTCGATCTCACAGCTGGTGGAGTGTATTTTTATTTTCGTAATATACCTGGTATATGTGTTGTCTTTACGTTATTAACTCCTTCTTTCAAGATTTTACGTACCCAACGTACAATTTTCCAAGCAATTTTCGACGCGCGTCGACGAGGGGAGAAAAAGGCTGAATTCTTCTCGCGATAAAGATGAAGACACGTAGGGCCGGCTATGTGGCCGCGGATCTGAGTCGCTATTGGGAGCGAGGTCGAGAGTAAGCTAGTTCGAAGATAATAAATAAGGAAACAGCAGTACTGTATGTAGCTACAAGGAGAAGATGTGGGGAAAGGAAATGGGCAAATGATTTGCGGAAGATACCACTGCATTATGGTGCGATCATTCGACTTCATATTGCGTAGGTACTACTGCTGCTGCTTCATGGAAGGATACTCGATTTATATCGGAACGGCATCTACGCTACTATATTGTCGGAGGGCAAAAATAATAAAAATAATACTTCGAAGTAAGTGGGATGAAAAAGAAGAAGAAAAACATCATCAGTCAGTACGTACACCCAGTCAGATTTTTTCATCCCGATTCTTCATCCTATTCTAATAGACAGATATAATACAAATTCTGTGCTCACTGACTATAATTAATTGTGAGGTAAGAGACAACCGAAGCAACCACAACATAATGTATGTATTATAACAAATAAAAATACACTCCTCCATCCAGCTGTGAGATCGAAGATTTCGTCGAAACTCATCTTTCTTTGCAAGCTGTGTGTGGTACTCCGATCGCGCGTATTACGGGTTGTGTGTCCTCATTGAGGATATAGGTCTCGGCGACTCCCCTTGCAACTACAGTGTAGCTATCAGGGTCGACAGGGTGATGTTAGGCAGTCTGTGCGCGTAAACTATAAAACCAGTTTTTGAAGGGGACATACACAGTATATAGTATGCGTATCATATGCAGTACGAGCTGGTCTGGCTTAGAGCCAGTCAGGACAGTTGAATCGATTTGCGCAGCGCAGTTTTGCGATTTTTGACCTTCAATTTTGACACGTGATTCGCAGCGCATGCATGTGTCGAGGCGTTCGAGGTGGAACCCCCAAAAAAAGTTGATGAGGTAAAATTATGACCTTTTGGGTTAAACGCCCACCTAGAAATGACCGAAATGTACGTTAAAAAAAACTTTTTGTTTTTTTTTTGGGTTCCCGCTTGAAGGCCCAGACAATATGCGCTTCGAATCACGTGTCAAAATTTCAGGTCAAAAATCGCAAAACTGCGCTGCGCAAAACAGATTTTGTATCTCGCATCGTAGTATATTAAAACTGTATTGGGATCTTCTGCGCGCCATATCTCTTGACAGAGAAGGAATAAAACGATGAGCCGGGTATCGATCGTTTCCCCATGCCTCAAAGAACACTCACAACCAGTTTCAGCGGCATACGCGGTACAGCGTTTTCGGACTTTCGTGTAGACTTTGGTATCGATACACCTTCGGGAGTGACGGGATTTATTTGATTTGTAATTTCTCGACGAAAAAAACTCGGATTGAAAGAATTCCAACGCCGACAAACGTGGTACAGACCCAGACGCACAACTGCAAAATCTGGCGTCGAATTACTTGTAAACGATTGAGAAAACGCCTATTAAGTGAAAATGAGTTTTAAGGCTGGTCCAGCTCGTATGCATAGTCTATATCTATGTTATAAAAATAAAAATTCACTCCAGCTGTGAGATCGAAGATTTTTTTGTCGAAACTCATCTTCGCAAGCTGTGTGTGATACTCCGATCGCGCGTATTACGGGTTGTGTGTCCTCATCAAGGATATAGGTCGGCGACTCCCCTTGGAACTACGTACAGTGTAGCTATCAGGGTCAACAGGGTGACGTTAGTCAGTCTGTGCGCGGAAACTATTACTGAGGGGGACAAAATCTGACAGCTGTGGAAGGAAATTCATCAGTTCATCAAGTGTATCCTGTAAGTCGTATAACCGGTGACGGGAGGGCAGTTTATCATGTATATCCTGTGAGTCGTACAACCAGTGAGGAGAGGGCGGAGTGTTGGAGGGGGTGGGGGGGTGGGGGGGGGGGGCTGGCGGGGGGGGGGGGGGGCGAAAGGGTTTAGGTCGCATAGATGTATATCCTTTCATATTTTTTTTAGAGCGTTGATCGTCTAGGAACTTGATGTAGGTCGTACTTGAATATCACAGCAACCGAAAAAGAAGAGGATGATTGATTGCGACATTTTCAAAGCGTCTGTCTGTATCGTACGAGTAATACAGCGTGAGTGAACGCTCATCAGTGACTAGTATAATCACAGGAGGATGATTGATGCTGCACCCGTCCCGTTGGTATAATAGACGACGAGCCTTTTGCGCATTTATTATCAAGAGAAAAAGTACACTCCGGCAAGCAGCTGTGAGGTCGAAGATGTCAACGTCGAAACCCATCTTTGCAAGCTGTGTGTGGTACATACTACTCCGATCGCGCGTATTACTGGGTGTTGCGTGTCCTCATTAATATAGGTATTTTGTTGTATTTTTGTATTATTAGACTATAATAGACAGTTACTCTTTTATCATCGCACATCAGCATTGAGTGGTCGACGCCGTAGAGTCGTTGATTTGCGTCGTAAATTTTTCACTCTGCCTGCGTTTGTTTGTCTTCTTCACATGAAACTGGCGTTTCCACCCCAGCATCTATCTACATCCTCCAGCACAACCAGCGTGCGTGCTGATGCCTCATATTGTCGTATTGTAAGCCGGTCGCCCCGGTGGCGTATCAGGTTATCCTCCAGCCTGGTATAGGTCAGTTTCGTAAGTTCGAGCCCCGCCGAGTGAATACTCGTATACATTCGTTGGGACTTTTTCTTGTGCACAAATTGGCCTGCGGAAAGCGCGAGAGCGTGAGTTAGCAACACTCGATGAAAAATCGACGAGCGGTGGGATTGCTGGACCCTATGCGCGACAAAAATTAAGGGCAAGAACCGGAGGGGAGAAGAGACGACACCTGTGACCACGGCTTGTCCAGACGCTAGAAAGTAGATGTGTGAGAAAAAACAAACACAAAACAAAAAAAACAAAAGAGAGACGACGAGAGCTCACTCTCTCTGTGGTCACAAATTGCGAGGCAGAGAGACGCATTGCCAATACCTCAAGGCGATTTGGCCATGCAATTAACCGAAGAGCGCGCGGGACGAAAAAAAACAAAATATGCAAGCCGGTACAGCTGACAAGCAGTATCATTCAGACTATCTATCTGCAGGAGAAAAAAAAAAGAAGAAAGAAAAACAAAAAAAAGGGGGGGTTAACATTGATTGTATAGTGTAGTGCAATACATTTCTTTTCATTATTATTTTTCCTTTTTTTTTTCTTGTTTATCCCATCTATTCGTTGTCTTCTCCTTCTCCCTGTTACATAATATTGTAAGGGGAGTCGCCGACCTATATCCTCAATGAGGACACACAACCCGTAATACGCGCGATCGGAGTATCACACACAGCTTGCAAAGATGAGTTTCGACGAAATCTTCGATCTCACAGCTGGAGTGTATTTTGATTTTTATAATAATAAGACACAGCTATCCTGTTGACCCTGATAGCTACACTGTAGTTGCAAGGGGAGTCGCCGACCTATATCCTTCATGAGGACACACAACTTGTAATACGCGCGATCGGAGTATCACACACAGCTTGCAAAGATGAGTTTCGACGAAATCTTCGATCTCACAGCTAGCTGGAGTGTATTTTTCGTTTTTTATAATAAGACACAGCAGCTCAGGCCCGAGGTCACTGGGCAGACTCTTCTCCCCCCTCTCCAATACGTACGGTACGCGCCTTCAGTTTGATCTCTACGTACATATTACAAAAAAAATATAATACACTCCAGCTGTGAGATCGAACATTTTGTCGAAACTCATCTTTGCAAGCTGTGTGTGATACTCCGATCGCGCGTATTACGGGTTGTGTGTCCTCATTAAGGGTATAGGTCGGCGACTCCCCTTGCAACTACAGTGTAGCTATCAGGGTCAACAGGGTGACGTTAATAGTATCGTGATGTTAAGGTGTTAGTGGGGTATTAGTCCGTTTGACCACCGGCAAAAGGTTAACCAATATCTTACCCAAACTAAGCCTTATAACACTCTCCCCACCTGAAACGGCGGGATAGCAGGTCGGCCGGGTAAAACGGGTGGACCTGTCGATATCCACGCGGTTTCATTTCCTGGGGATACCGGGGAGAGTATTTTTCAAGTTCGACATGGGGAAAGTCTGAAAAAGTTTATTACCAGGTATTGTGGATGGTGGGGTTCGAACCCACGACCCAAAAAACCCATGGTCTGTCGACGACGCCATTTGTTAAGGTATTAGTGGGGTGTTAGTCCGTTTGACCACTTGCAAAAGGTTAGCCGATAGCTTAGTACCCAAACGAAGCCTTTTAACAGTGAGGTATCACTTACAGATTAAGTAACATAATAACCCTGTTGACCCCAGTACAAGCTAATTCTAAGGGGAGTCGCCGACCCATGTCCTTAATGAGGACACACAAAAACCCATTACTACGCGCGATCGGAGTATCACTCACACACACAGTTTGCAAAAAAAGGTGAGTTTCGAGGAAATCTTCGCGATCTCACAGCTGGAGGAGTGTATTTTGATTATTATTAACATATGCCTGGCACATAGGCACCAATTTTTACAATATACAAGAGTAGGCAGCAGCAGTAGCAGTGTCCTCCAGCAGCAGCAGCAGTGTCCTCCTTCGTCCACGTCGCTCTTTCTTTGCCTTGTTGGAATTTAATGAATGCCGGAATTTGAGACACGTTCGTTCTTATCGCGATTGGTACGATGCATGTCACCAGTCATTATTAATAGTTAACTTCCACGTGTGAATTGACTGGTATTTTTTGCATCATCCGCCCATAAAAAATGTAGCCCAGTACTACGATCGTACAGCGGCTGTAGTACCTAGCATGATAACTAACCTCCACGATGAGGAGATTCATTCACACACTCCCGCAGCGCGCGCGCGCGCGCGCGCGCGCCCGAAGTATCACGCACAGCTTGTAAAAAAAAAAAATCACCTTCATTCATGGGGACATGCACACCCCCCACTCCGTATAGCTCGCGCGATCGAAGTTTGTTTTGTATCACGCACACGCACAGCTTGCAGTAAGACTCGGGGTGAATTTTTCCATCTCACAGCTGATTTGCACTCACAGTTTTTGCTCAAGATGTGTACAGTCTAGTCTATTACAATAGTGTAACTCCCACACACTCAAATCAACTCCAATGTGCTTGCAAAAATCTACTGTCTTGCACCAGGGCACAACATAAGACACAAACAGGCGAATAATCTCCCGCTAGCTGACCGGTTGCCGCTGCTGTTGATTTTATTTTAACCACTCCCCCTCCCCCCAAGAAAAAAAGGACTGATGGTTGATTGGTCATAGCTTTTGGGGCCTGTCTTGTGACCGAGAGCTGTTTATACACTACTATTGCGATGGCGATTAGTTAATGAGAAACAATACCAACGACAAAACTCAACGGCGATCGCCGAAAGACGCATAGTTGCACGCCAATACAAAATATAAAAACACACCCAAAAAAAGCTGTAGCACGTAGCAGAACCTCGACCACTTCATCCCCGCGCTCCCCCCGGCCCCCCCCTCCCCCCTCCCGCTCTCTCCCCCCCTCCTTTCCGCCACGGACTGGCTGGCTGTGGTGAACAGATTGGATTACCATAAGAAGAAATCATCAGTAGCAACATCAGTAGAAACAACAGCAGAACCGCAACTAATTCATCCTCGCGCCCCCCTCCCGCCACCCCCCCCCCTCCCCCCCCACCCCGTGCTCCCCCCCCCCGTCCTCACCCTCCTCGCCCTCTCCTCCCGCCTGCCCCGGCTCCTCCCACCCTCCCTCCCCTTCCCTCCTCTCCCCTCCCCCTCTTTTCCCCTCCTCTCCTCCCTCCCTCTCCTCCCCCCCTCTCCCCCTTCCCTCCCCTCCCCTCCCCTCCCCCTCCCCCCTCCCCTGCCCCCCTCCCCCCCCCCCTCTTACCCCCCCTCTTACCCCCCCTCTCCTCCCCCCCTCCCTTTTCCCCCCCGGCTGTCTTTATTGTGGTGTACAAAGTGAGGATGATCACCGCGCTCGACGGCGCCATTATCACGCCCTGTGCAGCCATGTACACCAAAATGGCGAGAGGAAGGGCATGCGCTTCCAGCACCATCAGGTTAGTACTCAATTCGTCCATCGATTCATCTCTCCATTTCTTCTTCCATGACATGGATCCATCTATCCAGCTATCCATGTAGGAGAAGGGGAAACGCCTGTGACCACGGCTTGCCCGGAAGGCCGCGGGGGGTCCGACCTTCCGTTGATCTGGAAGGAAAAAACAGATCATCCTTTTTTTTTTTCCTTTTTTCAGCGCGTCGATCTATCCGTCCACCACCATCCGCCAATTTATCTACACCCATGCATCCATCCATGCGCCCATCCATCCACCCGCCCATGCGTTCATCCATCCATCGATCCATGACCGTCCATCAACTGTAAATCCATCCCTTCATCCATCTATCCATCAGAATCCATCCACTTACCCACCCACCCGCCCACTCCCCCCCCCCCCCCCCCCCATCTATTCATCCATCTGTGACCATCCGTCAATCTATCGATCGATCCATCCACCCACCTACCCACCCACCCACCCGCCCACGCGCCCATTCATCCATTCTATCCATACCATCCATTCGCCCGTCCCTTCATCTATCTATCCATCAAAATAATCAACCTGTCCATCCATTCGTCCATCCATCCCTTCACCCATCGTTAGAGTGCTGCTACTGCAAAATCGCTGCTACTGCATGCAGTCGTTGCTGCTGCTGCTGCTACTACTGTACAGTAGTTGCTCCTTCTTCTACTGCTGCTGCTGCTGTTGCTGTTGCTGACGCTGCCCTTGCTGCAGTTCGTTGCGCATGGAGGCAAAACATGTTTTTTTGTAGCTCCGGGGGAAGCGTGAAAGCTCTTCCCGGCTATTCGATATTTTGACATGTTTTTCACTAGTCCATATGATACTTGGCAGTACGAATACAAGGGTGCATTCTCGTAACCCCTTCGTGACCTACATAGAGGTTTTATAGTTTCCGCGCACAGACCGACTAAAATCACCCTGTTGACCCTGATAGCTACACTGTAGTTGTAAGGGGAGTCGCCGACCTATATCCTTAATGAGGACACACAACTCGTAATACGCGCGATCGGAGTATCACACACAGCTTGCAAAGATGAGTTTCGACGAAATCTTCGATCTCACAGCTGGAGTGTATTTTCATCTTTTATAATATATATTTCATTTTATTTTATTTTTTTGGAATTCTCCGGTGGTTGGGGAAAAACAAGCTCAAGCTCAACACACTTGTACGCATTTTCATACACGTCCTGTGTCAATTTTAACTCAAATCATATTCGCAATCCAGCTGGTTTTCTGGCGTATCCTTCAGTACCCGTGGCAGCGACAGCGCGAGCTGTCCCTGCCGGCGGTCCTCGTTGCTGCTCCAGCAGCGCAAGCTATTGTTGTATGCCGTGACAGCAGAGGCATGTAGACTATATCCCTACGTGTGGAACAAAATGTAACGGCTGTTTGCGTATTCTTATGTACTTCAGTATACTCCAACAGCCAGTCTTTACATTTCCGCCACTCTTTCCGAGTGGTATACCGCCACTCTTTCAAAGTGGTATATTTATACGTGTTATACCGAACAAAGCGACCCAAACCCAAAACAATTAAAGAGGGAGGTCCTTCCCGGCGTGACCGCGCAGCGTCGTTAGAGATACACCATACCCACTGAGTTAGCAGCCAGCTATGCAGTAGCAGTCAGCGCTGACTGCTGCGTAGGTAGCTTAGCGGTGCCTGGCTCAGAGCGGTGATGCTGCGCCGCTCGCGTGGTGCAAGCTTATCTAGCGTTTTTTTTTCCGTCATGCCTACTGGGTCGTCGACTGCTAGCTCACTCAGTGGTTAATGTGGCGCGTGTCGTAACCACTGAGGAGATGGCAGTTGGCCCTGGCTGTGTTAGCTAGGTGATCTCTTTATCGTGGGGTGGTCTCGTATGGTAGGGTGGTGTCTCTCCTTTCTTTTGTTTTGTTCGATTGGGGCACGCTAGGCGGAACCCAGCAGCCCCGCGTTTGCCAATCAACGTGCTGTACCCAGGCGTTTGTTTACTTGGTCACTCCCCCCTCCCCCTGCTGGGCACTTCATGCGACTCGCCGAACATCTCACGGCTCTTCGCGCTTGATGCAAGAAATGTCTGCCTGGTTGGTGAAAACCCGAAGTTCTCCGTCCCGGCATAGTAGGGATGCGAGGGTCCATGGTGATACGACTACGGCCAAGCACAAACTGAGTACACCCCCCCCCCCCCTCTGTCTGCGCGATTCGAAAAGGGTGGATGAACACCCCAATTGGCCAGGTGTATAGGCGATACAACAAACACATTATTTTGAGGTAGCCCTTTTTCCAGCCCTGGTGTATCGACTAAAAGACGTGACAGATTACATGTTTTATCCACCGTCGCCCGTCAGTGCGCAGCAGTGTACGAATGGGACCGATCGTGTCTTGAACCTTGTCGTATTATTGCAGCTCGGACACGAAACGTATCACCACTAGTAGTATCCAAGCTGCCCGCGTAGCTTCGAATGGCGGATGCTGCAAATCGTTGGTTTTTACTGGTCATTTTTTCCAGAGAGTTTCTCGCGGGTCGCATCACTTCTCTCGGATCGGATTGAGTCGGGGTAAACCCGACCCGACCCGTGAGATTTTATAACCTGACTCGACCCGACCCGACCCGACCCGACCCGACCCGACCCGACCCGACCCGACCCGACCCGACCCGACCCGACCCGACCCGACCCGACCCGACCCGACCCGACCCGACCCGACCCGACCCGACCCGACCCGACTTGACCCGCGAGTTGTTGAAACCCTCTTGACCCGGCCCGAAGGACGGTTCATGGGTGACCTGTGATAAAAGACATGAATGTTTTGCCTCTGAGCTGCCAAAGACGTTGTTTGTTAATGATGTTACTGCTTGGGCGGGATGAACGTTTTTAACATTCGATGTTCCGATGCTGTGCTATTTGTGCCTCGATGTTATGATGCTTGCTTGCTTGCTTGCTGCAGGAAACAATCCCATTATCTGTCGACGTTCTGTCTCGTCAGCTATCTACTGCTGCCGCCAGGCAGAAGTAAAACTCCGAGCAGTAGTGCGTGTTGCATACAGAAAAGAACATTCAGTGTTACGTGTTTACAATCAGAAGGCATGATGAGCACACAGAACATTTGCTCGAATACGGATGCAACACACAGAACGTTGAAAGAACGTGATAACATTATACCGGGTGTGGTGTGCAGGACACTGATATACATGTGCTATACTAGAGAGCTCAGAAAAACGTTATTGTACACAAGTTTTGTTTCAAGCGAGTGACTGGGTGGGTGGATGGGTAGGTGCTTTGGTTGTGTTCAGCAATTCTAGTAAAGTGTAAAAAGTGTGTACCCGGTGCTGTGTATATAGCCGGTCGCCCCGGTGGCGTATCACGTTATCCTCGAGCCTGGTATAGGTCAGTTTCGTGAGTTCGAGCCCCGCCGAGTGCATACTCGTATAAATTCGTGGGGACTTTTCCTTGTGCACGAATTGATTAACGGAAAGCGCGAGAGCGTGAGTTAGCAACACTCGATGAAAAATCGACGAGCGGTGGGATTGCTGAACCCTATGCGCGAAAAAAATTGACGGCAAGAACTGGGGAGAGAACGCACCTGTGACCACGGCTTGCCCAGAAGCTGGAAAGTAGAAGTGTGCGAAAAAAAAAGAAAGAAAGAAAAAGAAAATAAATATATATAGGTGAGGACATGTGGATACCGTCGGTGCCGGCGGTAGCATGTCAAAGCCAGCGGGTCACGCGTTTATGACACTACAAGCTCTTCTTATCATGTTGAATGAGGTTGTAATATGCATATACATATGATAGGTGCAAACCTGTTTATGCGGCTTCTCTTTTTAGTGGACTGCTCTCCTTTTCGCGCGACGACCAGAAACAAACGGCCCGTGAGCCGCACCTACCGTATACCGGTACCTGGTAACCAGCAGCAGCAGCAGCAGCAGCGGCAGCAGTAGTTGCAAGACTCTACAAACCGCCCGCCCGTCGCCCCCCCCCCCCCCCCCCCTCCATTTCTACAAACTAATTGAACAAAATCTCCCAAACCCCGAAGGATACACCGGTATTAAAATGAAAATGTGCTTTGGTCGGACGAGAGGGTCACTGCTGCTCTTCTTGCCTTCAGCCCGGTTCAGATTTTGGTGACATGTTCGGTATTTTTTTTGTTTTTCTTTTTCCACACTTCTACTTTCCAGCTTCTGGACAAGCCGTCATGGTCACAGGTGTCGTCCCTTCTCCCCCCCGGTTCTCGCCTTCAATTTTTATCGCGCATAGGGTTCAGCAATCCCGCTGCTCGTCGAAATTCTCATCGAGTGTTGCTAACTCATGCTCCCGCGCTTTCCGCAAGTCAATATGTGCACAAGATTAATTCCCCACGAATTTATACGAGTATGCACTCGGGGAGGCTCGAACCCACGAAACTGACCTGTACCAGGCTCGAGGATAACCTGATACGCCACCGGGGCGACCGGCCACGGTATATACCATGCCAGGTGTGTGGGTCATGACATCATCCTCACGTATATTCCTGGCAGTTCATAGAGGTCCACAACAGCAGTGCATCTGCAGGCAGCGCTGATACCCTCCTGTTAGTAGCACGCTTCGATATGGACTTTTTTTGTGACTGCAATTTTTTCTTGGTTGAATCGCACGCAACCAAAAGAACAGTATACTCCGGAGCCTTTGCTACCTTAGCGCGTATTTCTTCTTTGCACTCTGTACAACATGCATGTATACCGCATGAGCTTGAACTGAACTTTGATCGTTCATGTGAAAAAAAATCCCGTGAGAAAACAGAAGAACAAGAAAAAAAAGAGAGGAAAAAACAGGGAAAATTAAAAAAAGTATGCCCGAAGTCTAAGCTCCCTTCTATGCCTACTACTTCCTGCTTGGCATCGGTCTATAAACGTCCACCTGTTTCAAGACATATCGTATAAAAATTAAAAAAAAAATATCAACTTTTGTATGTCATTAGACACAAGAGTTATAAAAAAAATGTAGACTTACGGTATAAAAGTCAGTAATTGCCCATACCACTGATAGGGACAGCTTACGCTATACCTACAATGGGACTCGAAGGGTGCGCCAGCTAGCGTTGGGCTGCGAAAGCAACTGAGTTAAATCGACACACGACGCGTATGAAAATACGCGGAAGTGTGGTGAGCTAAAGCTTTATTTTTCCCCATCCGCCGGAGGATAAAAAAAAAAAAAAAAAAAAAAAAAAAATTGCCCATGCCTCACCCTTCCTCATCATTGCACGCTCATTTACAGCAGTCTACTCTGAAAATCCTAAGCGGCGTCCAGGCGCAAGCCATGGGTGTGGCTTTTTACTTCCTCCCCCCCCCCCCCCCGCCGGGGCTTTGCCCCCCCCCCCCCCCCCCCCCCCCCCCCCCCCCTCCCCCCCCACCCCCCGTGCCAAACAGGAAAAGGGTTCATATAGGATAAGCAATAAGTTTTATGTGGTACAAGCTCCCCCCCCCTTCGGAATGCAGTTGGCTTGGAATCCGCGCGGGTATCGCAAGTTAATGATGGGGACAAAACTGTAGTAAAAACCAACGACTAAACAATTTGCCGCACGGCACGTGACCGGGCAAGAAATACCGGATAAGCCCAAACGAGTGAATGGGTTAGTCTTCGTATAAGGAAGAAGCGTAAATGAACGCCCGAGTGTTGGCGGTGTCTCTGTTATTGGTGGGAGTTCGAACGGTTGTTGTTGTTGGTGGTGGTGGTGGTGGTGGTGGTGGTGATGTTGGTGTTGTTATTGCTGTTGTTGTTGTTGTTGTTGTTGTTGTTGTTGTTGCGTTGTTGTTGCGTTGTTGTTGTATTGTTGTTGTTGTTGCTGTTGTCGTTGTTGTATTGTTGTTGTAGTTGTTGTTGTTGTTGTTGTGGTGGTGTTGATGGTGGTGTTGGTGTTGGTGGTGTTGGTGGTATTGGTGGTGTTGGTGGTGTTGGTGGTTTGTTGTTGTGGTCGTCGTCGTCGTCGTTTTATAACACGTCGTTTTCTCCGCTCGACACGATGGCCGTCCTTTCCTTCGTGGCCTTTACGCCTAAAGCGTCACTCGCCGTCCATTACGAAACGTTCTTCCCCCTTCATTCTCTTTTGGTTTTCTTTCTGTCGATCTTGTGCGTGCGCATGTGTTCTGTTTTTTCTTTCTTCCCCTCCTGGCCTTGTAATGGGTGTACGGTTATTCTCTATGATCTCTCCCCCTACGGTAGCTTGTGTGTGTTCGTGAGTTTCCTCTGCCTGAAGCATGCGTGGCATGAATTGTGGCCTGTTTCCACCACAAAAAAAAACGACCTTATTCTGAACTTGCGATAACCGGATCTTCTCGTTCCCTCTAGGTTGTGTACGTGTGCGTGTTTTCTGTGATTGTGCATGCGTAACATGACGTGCTGTCTGTTTTCATCATGAAATAAAACTACCATAATCTCACCGTTTCATTTGACCTGATGTTCTGATCGCCCCTCCCCCCTGTTGTCCCTCCCCCCCCCTCTTCCCCTCCACCTACCCTCATCCCCCATCGCGAAACTAAACGGCCACCAATCGTCTTATCTGATCCTCTGATTTCTTTATCATCTCATCTCCTGGTCTTCTGATCTTTCATCTTATCTTCCCCCTCCCCCCCACCTCTATCCCATCGCCCCCCGCCCCCCACCGCCTCCTCCCTGCTCCATCACGACCACCAGTCATCTGATCATCATCTGATCTTCTGGTCTGATTACCTTATCCCCCCGCCTCCTCGCCCCCCCCTCCTCTCCGTCCCTCCTCCCGCCCCCTCCTTCCTTCCACGCTCTCCCTGCTTTTCCACCCACCCCCATCCCTCATCACGATCACCAATCATCTGATCACCATCTGATCTGCTCTGGTGACATGGTGGTCTGATGATCTGATGACCTGCTGATCTGGTGATGATCTGAATGTTTTATCGGCAGCTGGAGAAGGTGCAGAAGCACCAAAGAGCGCACCAGGTCAGCGCCAAGCAGGTGAGCATGACCGAAAAGCGAAACGAGTGGTATTATAACCTGAACTCATGGACTTAAGGCTGAGGAAATTAGTATTCCTCAGACAGTTGAGTGTATTTATGAGTGCATTTAGACTGTAGGTTTAGGTTTACTTTCGTCATTGCAAATCGTTGGCCTAAAGACATGTGCTGTGGTAGACGTGCTCCGTTTTTTTTCTCTCTGAGGATTGTCCTCACGTAAGGATCTCTAAAAAACAAATCAAGCAACAAAACTGAAAAGTGCTCTTTTTGTGATAAAACAAACCAACCCATGATGGCCTTGTGTATACAAAGCAATCATTTTGTCAAAAGCAAGAAAAATGAGTGAAATTTTTACCGATTTTGGGGTCAAGGAGCTCCTCGTCATTCAGAAACCGCTGTTTTTGATCAAAAACTGCTGCCTCTATCCCAGCGCACGTCTTAAGACAGGCTTAGCGCGCAGCTCTAGGTTTTCTTCTTTTTGGCGTCCCTTGGTTTTCTTGCTGGTGTCTGGCACTTAGTTTTTAGTACTGTAGTTGCACAGTTTTCCTCCGGAGGTAAGAGTTTTTTTTTTTCCCCTTGCGTTGTATTTCTCCTTTTTTTTTCTGTGGGAAAAACTTTTTTTCAGCGAAAGATGTGGATATTGGAAGTTTGATGCTGTTCATTGTTGGATGGATTCGATGGCAGAAAGCAAGATACAAATGTTAAGACGTGCGCACATAAATTTTGTTTGGTTTCTTCTGTTTTTGTTTCCCGTTTTTTTTTTTTTCCTCCAAATTATTTTTCTGGGCGCAGTTACCAGTGATCGAATGCTGAATCTCATCAAATGCTGCCGCACCTTTTTTTCGGATGGCCAAAAAAAAATCACAGCTCGAACAGATTACGATCTAGATCATCTACAGATCCTCTACAGTAGATCCTATACATGCCGTTATGAGATGCTGTGCAGGACCTGTACATAAAATAGTACAGACCAAGCCCTGGAAAGATCGGCTAGAGCGTGCGGATCGTACGACTCGCTCCCACTCGGTAGCATGAGCTAGACCGTGCAGATCTTCCCTGCAAGCTCTAAATAATCAACTGGGGATCTCGGTGATCTGTCCGACATCGTGCAATACTTAATTATGCGTGTCGAGGCTCTGCCTAGGCCTGCCGTTTACTTTTCCAAGCACGAACACCTTCATATCTTGTGCGCTCGTTACGTGTTTGCCATATGTCACCGGGGGGGACGGGGGAGGGGGGACGGGGGAGGGGGACTCATTTCTTGCATATAGCCGTAGTGTTGAGAGCGTATAAGGGGGGGGGGGGAGGGGGGGGGGGCGTACTAAGTTGCTGATTGCCTATAGCCATTTGACCACTGACCGCGCAGCGCTTTCGAGACGGAGCACCGAGACACGGCCAACTATTGGGCGCTCGTAAAAAGCTTTCTTGCTTGTCTTATCTCCTTCCCGTTCGACCGTCTGTGGCCACCATCTATCTCCTATCTCTTAAGATGGCGATCGTATTAACACACGACCAGGGGGGATGATGAGTTTTTGTGTCCGGGTTTAGGAGGCAAGGAATCGCGTGATATGACACGCGACGGGCGAAGCGCGGTCCTGCTCGCACACGGCCGGCTGGTCGCCAGAAAACGATTTAGAAATTCGTAACTTTGTTCGGGATCGTGGTCGCCTCAACGAGGGCGCTGCCAAAAGGGCGAATAGTTTAGTATCAAATGGTATGTTTTTTTCGCCATCCCTCTCCAATGTGCAGCGCGAAATTCCAACGTCGATCGAGCAAGCTCCCAAGCATTCCCAGAAGGTGGAAAAAAACCAAGGGAAAGACGAAGCCCAGCTGTTGATACCGACGTAACAGTCTATCCTGCGAGGTGATTCCCTCATCCATTACCAATGTTTCATCCCCCGGTCATCGGCCGCAATGCTCCGTTTTCTTGTTCCTCCCTTGAGGGGGCGACGCCAAATCTCATGCTGCGCATCATCATCGCCGGACAGCAACAATCTGTCAAACACCTATAAATATATACGAATCACCTATCTATGTTGACGACAATATGCCGGGATGGGCGGGCGGGCGGGCGGGCGGGTGGGTAGGGGTAGCGGTAGCTCTGTCCATTACCCTGTTCAATCCCTGACCCTTGTTAACCTGTTCGATAACCCCCTTCCAGAACTGCGCCCCACGTTCTTGGCGAGACGGACATATCTACTTGCGGTGCTCGGGCATGTTGCGGCATACACAAAGAAAGAAAAAAAAAAAACGTAGAACAAGAAAAAATGGTGGAGTGCTGGCCGGTCATTTGTTTTCGTCAGCCTTTCCTGGCAAAAAAACGTTTGGGTGTGCCTGCTGTTAACCGGGTTACTTTATAGGAAAACCTGCCGCGTTGGTTACCGCGTTGGTTACCGGCGAAACTATCCGAGGGGTAGAAAAGCCCTGGGCGAGAAACATGGCAGCAGAGAGACGATCTCTTTGACCCAGTATTGTAAAACGATTTAAGGCGGGGTCCTTGGGTGGGTGTACTTGTCCTCATTTCATGCATAACCGTAGTCTAAAGACCATAGACCCTCGCACCCGTACAATGCCGGGGGCGGAGAACTTTCGTTTTTTTTCACCGACCGGGGAAGGTATTGGGTGCACCAAGCGCGAATGAAGCGCCATGAGGTGTTCGGCGAGAAAAAGCAGGGACGGAATTTAAAGACGAAAAGGGCCCTTTTATCTTGTCGTAAGAGTTACGGACCATTTTGCGCTCTAGCGCCGGGTGTGCCCGACTCCGAACAATGAAGGAGCTGTTAACCTTTTTCAAGACTTGAGAGAAGAAAAAATTGACGACGGAAATAGACGACTACGGCATCGGCCACTGCCTGTTGGCGATGATGTAACATGGTGTCCGGACGACAAAATAATATCAAAGACTCGTCCGGGACGGGTGCAGCGTGACCCCTGCGCGTGCTGCTGCTGCGCGTTCACGCTGCTAATCGTAGACGCTTGAAAATGTCGCAATATAAGTCGTCGTTCTTTCTTTGTTTCGTCGCTCGCTATGTTACGGGCCCTCCAAAAGGAAGACCGGCCATTGTGGGCACGTCAAGTTTGTTTGGTAAGCCTTTATTTTGCCTGCCCCTTTCGAATTCAGCGTTTCGGCGCGGAAAATAATACGTGTCCATACGAAGCGAAGATGCTGGTCAACAACGTCGTCCAAACGAAGCAGTCTAGGCTGCCGAATGAGACAAGGGGGGGGTGTGTTGTTGAATGGCGTGCCGTGAAGGAGATGAGCGACACGCGCGCCCTGTGACGTTTTACAGGCGTGGTCTCTCTGTAGTGCCGGTGTGCGCCAGCCGGAAACTGCCGGCAGTACACGGGCAACCGGCGCTACTCAACCGGCACTATAGAGGGACCTCTACTGGTTATTCCCGTCCGTACCAAACGATTGCGCTGACCGGCACTATATCGGGCAGCCGGCACTGCTCAACCGGCACTATAGAGGGACATCTACTGCTGCACTACACGTCGTGTTTCTTTTGGTCAGGAGTTGATACATAAAAGGAACTCGTAAGAGAGCGCTTTGTTTACTGTTGGTATGTTTTTGGCCAGCAGTTCACAGGTCTGACTGGTGGGTAACATGTTTCAATAGTCTAAACTCATTGGATTATTTTCGGGAATTTGCTTTGTTTGTTCGTTGTGCGGATGGTAACCTTATGACTCTGCGCTAAACGCCGTTTTTAGATGGCAAAATGGAATAATAATTTAAAACAAAACAATACCCGGCAAGGTGATACGGTGATTGATAACCTGTGTTGGAGCGGTATTTGCCGCGGTGATCGGGCGGGTAGGGGTAGCTAGCTCTCTTTGTTAGCCTGATTTAGACTACCCTCTGTAGAGCTAGCGGGTGCGCCCCCACTTGATCACGACGAAGTAGTACGTGAGAGCTTGGAGGGTCATTTTTTCTGTTGAGCTAGTGAAAAGGCTTTGGGCGGTGCGGGGGTGCTTGTTGTCGGCGCGTGTTTTTTTTTTTTTTCTACGAGTTGCACGGTAGGGGTAAGGTCTAGCACCTGTACTTTTCGAGGTTTAGTTCAACTCTGTACCTCCCCCCCCCCCCGCTACAAAAACGACATTGAGAAAAAGAAAAATCACGTCGCAAGAAAAGCGGGTAAAAGACCGACGCACGAATTTTCCCATGCAGGGCCTGTATCGGTCGGTGGTACGACCCGAAAGAAAATCCACACCTCACCTCGGCCAATAACCTCCGACTTTTGGAGAACAATCGTAAGCAGGTCGTCTTATACACAAAAAATTCCATGGCTTTTACGTGGGTATCGAACGAAGAATGTCTGTCGTAAACGTTATACGAGATTAAAATACACGCCGGCTGTGAGATCGACGAGGAATTCGTCGCAGCTCAACTCATCTTTGCAAGCTGTGTGTGTGATACTCCGTTCGCGCGTATTACTGCTGTGTGTGTCCTCATTAAGGATGTAGGTCGGCAACCCCCCGCTGTAACTATCACGGAGATTCATTTTAGTAGGATGAGATACAACGCATGCAAGGGGCAAAACAAAACACCCCCCCCTCCCACGTAGTTTCTTTCATTTGTAGCTACCGGCATTCAATTATCCTGTTCCTCATGCGGAGTAACTGTTCGGTCGAGCGGCCCAGTCAGTGGGAAAAGCTTGCGATTGAAATCGTGCAACGCCTAGCTTACCGTAGCAGCAGGCACGACTTTTCGGTCGATTCACACAGCAGCAGCAGCAGCAGCAGCAGCAGGCAGCAGCAGCAGCAGCAGGCAGCAGCAGCAGCAGCAGCAGCCGTGTGAAAAATTTAGCGGTCTGTCGTCGGTTGTGATTCAGACTCGGAACAGAAGACACCCTGCCCCACGAAAATTACCCAGTTTGATCGCACCCCACGTGTATGGCGAGACCTAAGAAAATGACGAGTGAGTGTGAAATCATCAAGCCGTATGTAACAGGAAAAGCGCTCAGCAGCATGGGCAGCATCAGCACAAGCTTGCTGCGCGCGGAACGGTCTAGCAAGCGACTATTTGTACCGTCCAGCACTATATAGGAGTCTCCCAGTAAGGCAGTGGTGGTGCGAGAGCAATATGACCGCATTATAGGGGTACAGTACAGCACCATATAGGGGGTCTCCCACTAAGGCAGTGGTGGTGCGGGAGCAATACGACTGCCTTATAGAGGGACAGCACGGGTCCCCCAGTGAAGCAGTGGTGGTGCGGGAGCAGTATTACCGCCTTATAGAGGGACAGTAGGGGTCCCCCAGTAAGGCAGTGGTGGTGCGGGAGCAATATCACCGCCTTGTAGGGGGACAGTACATCACTATATAGGGGTCCTCCATTGAGGCAGTGGTGGTGCAGGAGCAATACGACCGCCTTATAGGGGGGCAGCAGGGGTCCACCAGTAAGGCTGTGGTGGTGCGGGAGCAATACGACCGCCTTATGGCGGGAACCCGCCTTGTTCATTCCAGGCTTTTAGTGCGATGCCCCAGGCGCGCCAAGCGATTCGACCGCCTTATATCGGGATACCGCCTTATATAGGTAGGGATACCGCCTTATATCGGGATACTGCCTTATATAGGTAGGGATATCGCCTTATTGAGGGACTCCCCTACTCTGTAGTGCGATGTTACCAATTTTGCAGGAAAAGCGCGCAGGAGCACGTGAGCATCAGCATAATGCTTGCTGGGCGCGTAAATAATCTAAAAAAGCACAGAACAAGCAGGATTTCATCATGCTCATGCTCATGCTCACGCTGCTGGGCGCGTAACATTCCAAAAAGGCCACAAATCACGTAATGCTATCCACATCTAGTTCGGAGGAACGGCGTGCAAGCAGCACGGACATCATAGCATGTCGCGCGCGTGTGTGTCGACGTATATCGTACGGGTAGCCGTTCGAACACAGCCCCTACGAACCTCAACAGACCCTGGCTGAGACGTATGTTTTGATGCTGCTGGACGCAATCGGTAATATTTTATTCGGAGCTTTCGCGCGGGTCATGACCCGGCCCGCGGGTTGGGTCAGGAGGTTTATAAAAACTCAGTGGGTCGAGTCGGGTCGGGGCAGGGAAGTGTTCGAAGTCTCATGGGTCGAGTCGGGAGGTATCATATTTTGTCGGGTCGAGTCGGGTCGGGTCGGGTCGGGTCGGGTCGGATCGGGTTGGGTGACAACCTCACCCGGTCCGACCCGCGAGAAGTGATCCGACCTTTGAAAAGCCTTGCTTGTTCGAGTCGGTGGCCAAAAACAGCGCCCCGAACGGTGTGCCATTCGGCTGCTGTCTCGTCTCTGGAACGGACCAGCCGGAGAACAAAGAAAAAAAAAAAATCGAAGCTGCTGTCATCCCGTATATATGCAAGAAGGTGCGCGCAAGGTGCGGAAGACCGTTCGCCTCACCAGTGGCTCTTTGTAGGATGCAACCTGCAGCCCCCCACCCTTTGAGCGACTCGCCGAACAACCTCGTGGCGCTCCGCACTTGGTGCGCGCGATGTTCGGCTGCCCCGGTCGGTGACAGCCCGGTGTGTTCCGTCCCCGCATTGTAGGAGTGCGAGGGTATACGGTCTTGAGGCTATACGGCTATGCATCACATTAGCCCCCCCCCCCCCCCGCTGTATGCCATTGTCTTGGTATTTTCGTGTAGGGGACGGTCGGTGAAGACGTCAAGCCGCTAGCGTATTTCCTCGTGTGGCTCTTTTCGGGTCTGGTTTCGTAACGTCTAACCGGGGACAGCGGTAACAGTACCAGGTAGCGCGAGTAGCATGTCAAGACCACGTTTTTGGGAAGCCCTTGGATAAGAAATTGATCCTCGGGCGTTTCTTTTTTTTCTTTTTTTTCAAGACTGTACTCCGTAGTATTTTAGTTGCGATTTTTTTTTTATAGCAGTCGCGAAAATGTTTCCACCTTTCGTGCTCGAAGTTATGGGTTTTTTATCCCTGTACCTGGTAGGTATTGTTGGTGCGTTTTCGATGTGTTTCTGGTTTCTTTTCCCCCGTTCTAACTCTCTTCCCTCCGTTCGCATGCATGCATGGCCATGGCGCATGGCATGGACCAATCCAAAACCATATCGGTGTCCATCATCTTGGACGCTCACGTATGTAATGTTTCGTTTTTTTTTATTTTTTTTTCATTGTTTTGCATTTTTTGTTTGGTGCACTTTTGCAGAACACCCAGCGGGCGGGTACCGCGAAACACCGATCGCTTTCCGGCGCTTCCACCCAGCGGAGCAAGCGGTCTTCCAGCACCAACGGCATGAAGGAGCAGACGCGAGCTATCAAGGATGCTAATGTGAGAAAAAAAATCCATTTATTTTGACGGGTCGGGTAATTTTCCCGTGGAGCGGGTCGGATCGGGGTGATCCGACCCGACCCGTGACATTTGAAGACCTCTTGACCCGACCCGTTCCGACCCGTGATATCTCGAACCTGACCCGAGTCGACCCGGGAGAGTTTAGAAAGCTCCTTATCCGGCACGTGGGTTGGGTCACAACAACCGCCGCCACCACCACCACCACCATCACTACCACCACCACCACCACCACCACCACCACCACCACCACCACCACCACCACCACCACCACCACCACCACCACCACCACCACTGCGACCAATGCAACCGCAATGCTATGCCATGGCATGCCTTAGCATAACATACCATACCGTACTATACCATACCACGGATGCGCGTCGCGTCATTAAGAAAACGAAAGATGAGAAAAAATCGAGGCCCATTGCCACAACGATCACCACTGCTACTACCACCGCCCCCCCCCACCGCCACCGCACCAACCGCCACCACCACTAACACCACCACTACTACAACCACCACCATCACCCTCACTATCATCTCACCGCGATGCAGTAATGCCTCATGGTTTGCTTCGGAAGCCAGTCTGGAATTTTTCACCCCCCCCCCCCCGCGCTTGGTGCATAGGTAGTTTCTGCCTGTTCGGTGCAAACCCAGCGTGCTCCGTCCCCGCATTGTCGGAATGCGAAGGTCTATACCATACATGTGGTCCTAATGAAGGCTACGGCCATGCATTACATATGAATAAGGACACCCCCCCCCCCCCCCCGCTCTCTTCCATGTGAGGGCCATTCGGAGCGAAACAAGAACACGCCATAATGCGTTTGCCACCCGCCTCCGCCCTCCTCTTCCTCGTCAGGAGAAATCCGTGAGAGAAACAGTATACTTTTGTCAAGAAAAGCAGAATTGTATTTGCCCCCCCCCCTACTCCCCTCGCCCAATCTCTCTCCGCCCTCCCCCCCCCCCCCCTCCCCCCGCCCCTTCCTTCCTTGTTGGGAAGACACTTGGAGCCACAACCATTTTCCTTGCAACGTAGATGCTTTTCGTTGAACGCGCACCCCTGCTTGCCTCCCATTTTCCAAATGTTCCTCTTTACTATACTTGTCGCAGGTTGAAGCTCACAGCCCCAAAGACTGGAACCCGGAGATGACCAGGCGACTCCGCGATCTCGTAGACGAACTGGGTGAGTCTCGGTTTGTGTGTTTCGTATTTCGTGTAGAGAGCTATTAATATTAATAGTGTGAACAGATTCCATCGATCACATGGAACGCCAAATTTCCCCCCGTTTTTTTCTAAAAATGCCGAATCTTTAGCGCTTTGATTTGGCTGACTAATACTAATAGCAACTGCTACTGCTGTAGTTCGTCGCCGACTAGCCAGCAGTTGGTTGGGTTTTACAGGGACCCTTCTGGAGTGCTGGTTTAGTAGTGCCGGTTGCCCCCATATAGCGCCGGCGAAGTCGCTTGGAACAGATACTCTTAGGGACCACAAGTAGTGCCGGTTGCCGCTATAGTGCAGGTTGCCGATATAGTGCAGGTATTTCCGGCTGGCGCATACGTATCGGCTCTATTGAAGGACCACTAGCCGTAGTAAATACACTTAGTTTGTGGCTGACTAGCGCAAATAAATGTTGGTTGGGGTTGCGCGAACGAAGGTTATATTCGAAGGCATGTTTAGGTCGGGTGAGATATTGAGACCTCCTGCTCATGTTAGGAGCTCAGAAATTTATCGGGATCTGCTGCATGGCCCCTATCTTCCGTGGGACTGCGAGTCGTGCAGACCCGCCAATTCGCAGCCCTGCGGATGTTACTTTTTACGCCGCTTGTGCTGCGCGCGCCACCTAACGATTTCTTGGTCTTGCAGCTCTTTGTGCCCCGCCGGCGAGCGCTCTGTTTTTGTTTTGTTTTTGTTTTTCTTGCTCCGGGCTTTCTCCCTGCGTTTTTGTTTTTATTCCCGTTATTCTTTTTGCATTTTTTTTTTTACCCGGTATAGACTATATATATTTATTTTTTTTCATTATTTTTTTTGTTTTTTTCGCTTTTGCAGGTCCCAAGTGGGCAAGCATTGCCGAGAAGATTCCGGGCAAGACGGCCACCGCGTGCATGCTCCACTGGCGGGTCGGTATTAACCCCCACCACATGGTCAAGGGTAGTGGTACTTGGACCGCGGAGGAGGACGAGAGGCTGTCTAAGCTCGTCGAGGTTGTCGGCATGAAGGTAACGGCGCGTTGCTTTCCTGCATGCTGGTGGTGGTAGTGGTGGTGGTGTTGGTGGCGGTGTTTGCTGCTGCTTGCTTGTTGTGTTTGCTGCGTGCGTGTTTGCTTCGTCTGTTTTTTGCTGCTGCTACGACCCGCTGGACTAGTCTATCCGTCTCGACTCAACTCTCTGGACCAGTCTTTCCATCTTGTTTCAATTCTCCAGACCAGTCTATCCGTCTTGCTTAGATTCAACTCCCTCTTTTTTCAGCAACAGCTTTCATCAAACCGACCCATTTTGTATCGCCCTCTCTCCTCCACCGCCCCCGCCCCCGCCCAATCCCACCACTCTCTTCCTTGCATATTCGTTCTTATTCTTGAATTCACGTCACGCCAATTAGCACCCCACCCCGTATCCCGCGCCTACCCCACCCTCCTCCCGCTCTAACGCTTGATTTGGCGGTACGTTCAACAGTGGTCCGACCTGGCGCGGCACATACCGGGGCGTATCGCAAAGCAGTGCCGCGAGCGATACCTGAACCACCTCGACCCCAGCTTGAGGAAAGACATGCCGTGGACTGAGGACGAAGAAGCTTTGCTCATGCGCCTGTGCTTCGCGAAGCAGAACCAGGTACGCGTGTTTTGTTTCGCGCGCGCAAGTTTTTTTTCGTGTTCGCGAATCAGAACCCAAGTGCTGTTTTTTGTGCTCTCAAACACTTTTTGCGCGCGCAAAGTGCCAATGGCGCGCTTTCTGTGACGCGGCGTTAACGCTGCAGTAGCGTTGCGAGGAAGTTTTGCTCATGCACTCACGCTTCGCCAAGTTGAACCAGGTACTGGGTTTTGCGCGCAAGCATTTGTTCCCAATCAAGCGCTTCTTTGACCGGGCGTTGAATGCTGCGGTGTATTAGCATTACGAGGAAGCTTGCTGGCAAGCCTGTTCTTCGCCACGCAGAACCAGGTTTCTCCGCCTCTCGCTCCACTAATCACCACCCCCCGACCCGCCGCTCCCCACTTGCCCCCCGTCCTCCTCCACCTCCCTCCCTCTCCCCTCCCCCCCTCTCCCTCCTGCCCCCTCCCCCCCCCCCCCTCCTCTCCTCCCCGTGCCCCCTTTCACTCCTCCCCCTCCCCCCCTCCCTCCTCCCCTGCTCCGCCTTCCCCTTCCTCTCCCCCCTCCCCCCCCCCCACCTTTTCCTCCCCCCCCCTCCCCTCTCCCCCCTTACTCTTCTTGACACGCAGTGGGCTGAAATCTGCCGACAGCTACACGGGCGCAGTTACAACGACGTCAAGAACAGGTTCAACCTTATTCAGCGCAGGAACAAGCGCTCCCAAGGCTCCGCGGCTCCTTCCCCCCCGCCCCAGCCCGCCGCGGCCACCACCCCAACCACCACCCGCACCGCCGCCGCTGCTGCCGCTGCTACTGCAGTAGCCGCTGCCGCCGCCGCTGTTGCCACTGGAGGTAGTGGTGGTGCTCTTATCCACCCTTCCTCCTTTTCCGGCGCGGTGAAGATCCAGCCTCAGTTGAGGGTGGACACGCGGCAGCTTCAACATATCCGGAGGGTCGGCCACGGCCCTAGCGGTGCCCCCCTCCCTCCGTCCAGCGGTATGCAATCCGGGTCTTTGTACGACACCTTGTCGGCTACCGGAAACGCTCACGGTAACGTTCATGGCAATGCTTATGGCTCCGCTATGGGCAGGGGTAGCGGTGGTGGTACCGGCAGTGGTGGCAGTAGCGGTAGGATGTCGTGCATGGGTTCATCGTCGTCGCCTGCGGCTGCGGGGGCGGCGGCGGCGGCTGCGCGAGGGAGGTCTGGGACGATGATGTCGTTCGCTCCCGCGGGGAGGGCTGCCCTTTCGGCTGGGTGGGGCCCTGCAGCAGCCGCGGCTATTGCCGCCACCACCAACAGCACCGGTAGCAGCAGAAGCGGCAACAGCGGTAACGGCAATATTAACAGCGGTGTCGGCGACAGCAACAGCGGAAACAGCAACATCAACGGCGGTAGCACCAACAACATTGGCAGCAGCAGCATCAACAGCACCACCAATGCCACCACCAACAACACCACCGACAACACCAACACCAACACCAACAACACCAACACCAACACCAACGGTAGCGGAGCGCCGTCAGCATTCGGTCTAATCGGTGATGACCTCGGCGAGTTCGGGATTGACGGCGTAGACGCCGCTAGCCCCGGCTCCGGCTTCGCTCCTGGTGGATACTGGCATCAGATGGTTAAAGAAGAGACAAGCGTACCGCACGACTCCGACGAAGATCTCCAGGAAGGTTCCTGCGGAGGTTCCAGCGCAGGAACCAAGTTGATGGTGGTGAGCGGAGTGTCTGTGGCGAAGGGGAGAGGGGGGGTAAGGAGGGTAGGGGGGGAAAGAGGGGGAGGTGGGGGTGGGGGAGGGGGACGGGATGGGGGTGGAGTGAGTGGAGTGAGCGTAGAAGTGCCTCCTTCTTCTTGTGGTTCCGCTCCTTCCTCTTTGTCTTCTTCGTGCCTGTCTGCGGCGGGGCTACCCTCCGCCACCGCCGTGATGGATGTTGGTGGTGGTAGCGGTAAAAACGGTAGAATGTTGCCGACGTCTAGCACCGCTTGTGTTACCGTGCCCGGCTGCGATGCTAGTGTTATCGCCGCCGACCCTAGCCCTGTAGATGGCGGCGGTATCGGCGGTAGGGGCCAAACAGCGCGGTTTCCACCGGAGGGGCCCCCGCTATCTTGCTGAAGGTTTGGCGTGGCTGGAGGGGGGGGGGGAGGTTTGGTCGGCGGGGGAGGGGGGGTGGGAGGGGGAGGGAGGGATGAGAGCTGGGCGGGGGGGGCGCTGGTGGGGGGGGGAGGATGAAGGTTGGGCGGACTGGGGGGGGCGAGTTGAGGTGCCCGGCGAAATTATTTCTGGTGCTTCTGGTGTTTTTGGTGCTGATACTGTTGCCGGTGTTGGACTAGGCTGATCACGTACTCAAATATGCCCGGGCGTGTTACGCATTGACACGCGATGGACTTGTGTCGTATTCGCAAGGTGCGATTCGGCTTGTTCCGTATTCTGAAGGGCTAGAACTGTTCCGTATTCTAATAGTGCTACGGGTGCTGGAGGATTTCTGTGGTTAAAGTAGAAGCTGAGTTAGTTCCGTATTTATTGGTGCTGGACTTGTCCCGTTGTTTCAATCGTGCTTGCCATGAGCTAGGATGGTTCCGTACTATCAGTTGCCGCGCACACTTGTTTCCGCATTTTCTGTGGTGCTGCGCTCGTTCCGCATTTTCAAAGTACTGGACTCGTTCCGAATTTGAAAAAAGTGCTGCGGGTGTTCCGTATTCCAGCGAATGGGGCTGGGCTCGTTCCGTATGTTGAGTTTCTGAGCTTGGTCAAGTATGTACAGGTGCTGGGTTGATCCGCAATTCCGTGCGCTGGGCGTGTTCCGTATCTCGGGGGTACTCAATCGGTTCAGTGTTTTTTTTTTTCTCATGAGCTGGGCTCGTCCCGCACAATAACTTGCTAGGCTTCGTATTTAAAGGTACGCTTCGTATTGAAAAAGGTACTCTTTTCGTATTTAAAGGTACTTGAACTTCTTCCCTAAAATGAGGAGTATGGAGAGCTGAGAGTTGTAGTTGGTTTTGGCTTGTAAAGAACCGGGGATGTGCGTGTGGCGTCCCCTGCTTTGGATGTGTGCGTTATTGTGTTGTTCCTGTGTTTGTTTGTCTATGCGGGGGTGAATTGTGTTTCGGGGTTTTTGTTGGTCTATCTGTTCGTGGGGATATATCGCGATGGGTGAGGGGGGGGAGGGGGTGTATGAACAGTAAAAAGAGGGAGAAAGGGGAGTGAGGGTTACATCTTCGTGTTTCGTAGCAGAAGTGAAATGAATTTGTTGAAACGAATTCAGTGAGGTAATTTAATGAATATTTTTTATTGAATTAATAAACCGATTGTGATGAATGAATGCATTATTTGACTTGGGATGAATTGATTGTTTGACGAATGGTTCTGACAGATGGATTGACGAAAGGACCCGCAAAGCTGTACGGGCAGCAGCTTCCTGGGCGCTTTCATTATTTAGTTGGGCACGTCATCGTGAGGGAGAAATCTTCATCGTGTTTGGTCGAATTACTTTGTCGATCCAACCGCTCTCTGGTTTCTCTTTTTTTCGGTGAGCCTCTCCATCGAGCCAACGGCTCGTACATCACGGGAAGGAGGCGAAAGAGGATGTGAGAGTGAGGGGTGGGGAGAGGGACAGTGGGAGGGAGGGAGGGAGCGTGGGTGGAGGGGAGGGGGAGAGGGGGGGTATTTCACGGGGGGGGTCTTCTTGTGGGGTAAATACTGTTCTTCCTGTGGTCTTTGTCCGAAAATGTCTTGGGTTTTGTCGTACGTTGTGACTGTAATCAGCACGTTCTGGACGGGGTGGAGTGTGCATTGAGGGGGGTGAGGGCGAAAAGAAAGTCTATTCCATGTCAAGTACAAGGGTCAAGGTAGGGTGAAAGGATAACATACAGGGGACGCGGGGGGTGGGGAGGGGGGGGGGGGGGATGAGAATACCCGGGCCGAAATGCCTCGCGGCTGCTCCCGTGAACACGACGATCGGCCGTCGGTTTTTAGATAATTGGGCTGCTGAAGGCTGACATCCGCGCGCGGTTTTGTCTATGGGTCATATATGTCTACTGCTTGTATGGACGCTGAGCGGGGGTGTACGTTTTGATTGCCAGCGTTTGTTTGCGGACGGTGTATAGGGAGCGGGAGGGGGTGGGGTAGGCAGGGGAGGGGGGAAGGCGGAGGTTGATAAAGCTGGCAAGGCGTGAGACTTATCTCCAGTAAAGCAAAAACACAGGCGTAGATAGAACAGGAAGCTCGTTCGTTTAACTTCTTAATCGTCCTGGTATTTTATCGAAGTCGATTGCTCTTCTCTGTTATCGGCTGTGTCTCCGTTTTGTTTTTGGTAGCTTTGCTCTCGTTTTTGCCCCACCTACCCTCGCGCGCAGCACATCTACTTTCGATGCTGCCGTGTGCTGTATTTCTATTTTGGTTTCCTGTTGTGTGTGTTTTTTCTCTTTGTTCAAAGCGCCTTCCCCGCCTCCCCTGTTGATATGGTATTCGGTACCCAGATGCGATAAAAAGCCCCAACGCGCCAACCTTTTAAGACAGGCAGCCCACAAAAAATGGTCGACAAAACATGTTTTTGAAGGAGTGCGAAATAATGTTTGGGAATGGGAGAAAATTGATGATAAAATACTTCAAGGGGTACCTTAAGGGGGGGCGGGGGGGCGGGGGGGCGGGGTGACCCTCCCAGTCCAATGTATTGTAGGAGAAACGCGAGATAAAAGCAAACGATTCCAATCCCTGTGTCATTCATGTTTTTCTAGAGAGAGGTGGTGGCGTTCTGTCCCCGGTCTCGTGCCACAATACGTTGGAGGGGAAGGAGGGGGTCTGTTGGGTGTACTTACATTTTCGTTTTGTTGCGTTTTTTTTATTTTTGTGTTTGCCGTGTGTGTGTGTGTTTTTTTTTTTTGTGCGTGTGCTTTCTCCTTTTACCTTGTTTTCTCTTTTGGTGTTTTCTATGCTTGGTGTTATTTTCTATCTTTTTGTGTTTTCTATTTCTGTTCGTTCTATTTTTTGTTGTTGCCTTAACTCTCTTAGTGTTTTCTCTTAGTTCTATTACTCTCTTTTCTCTTTTCGTTTCTTCTTTCAGTTTTCTTATTTTCGGGTTCGTTCGTACAAGAGTAGGCCTTTCTCACTCTTTCGAGCGCCCCCTCCCCCCGTCTTCCCAACCGCCTCCTTCTGAGGGGGGCCCACCCCTCGGGATACGTGGAAACCCAGGGGAGGGATGCTACCGCGTACGATACCTAGGTCTGGTGTTTCGATAACGATAGCATAATTTGTTTTGTGTATCCCCCTCGCAAGCAAACCAGTAATAGTAGAAAAACCTTTTTTTTTTAGAAGTTTATTGGGAGTTTCCTCACCGCGTCTGGCATATTTGACGACATCTTGATGATTATGAATATCTTTTAGTTCGACGATTACGAGGGGCGGTGATTTTGAGATTGATTATGACGGAGTATGACTTTTGATGGGCGATGAGGGATGCTTCTAATGATATGGAGTGAATTATCGCCGGCATCATGTGTTGAGGGATGCTTACGAGGAGCAGGAGGAGGAGGAGAAGGGGGAGGAGGAGGAACGGTGGATGAGGATTGCTTGCACCGACGACTGTGACTATTTTGAGGACGGGTTGATGGTTCCGACGATTCTGATTATTTTCAGGGGGGGGGGTAAATGTGTGCTCTACCAGCCATGACCATGAGCAGCAACCACTATAGCAGCAGCAGGGAGGGAAGGAGAACGTCATGTTAGACATTCAGTAGAGGTCCCTCTGTAGCAACGGCTGGGTAGTACGGGTTGTCTGCTGTATTGCCTGTGGAATCGCTTGGCACGTATGGCAACAGCAAGTGGCGGTATGCGAAGTACTGCCGGTTGAAGCTATAGTGCCAATATTTCTGGCACAAACGGGCATCTATAGAGGGACGACTATATTTCTGGTTGGCACAAGTCAGCACTATGGAAGGATCACTATATTTCTGCCTGGCACTAACTGGCACTGTAGAGGGATCACTATTGTGCACCATAATCACCGAGCAAACAGTCAGCGCTAACTGATACCGGCACCTGGTAGTGGCTATGGTTTTATGACGTCTAGCAAGATAAATAGTTTCTTCCAGTAGTAATAGCAGTACTTACGTAAAATGGTTTCTTCCAGTAGTATTAACAGTACGTAAGTAAATGGTTTCTCATAGTAGTATTAACAGTACGTATTGAGTATTAGTGCTTGTTTCCGGTCGGTATGTTTTGTGTTGCTTTTTTCCCCCTCAGTAGCACGCTCTTCCAGCTGTCGAGGGATTTTTTAACGTTAAAAAAAATAGCCATACATGAGGCGAAGCAGCCAGGAGGACTCCAAAGCCCATTTCTTTTACTTTCTGGTTATATCTCTTCTGTGTCCGAGACTTGAAAATGTCGCGTTCGTGTCATGATGATTCGCTGGAAAACGATTACATGGTGACAGAGAGAGAGCGTACATCGCGTTCGTGCCATGGTAATTTGCTGAAAAAAATGGTTTTTTAGTGGGGGTGCGGGTAGGTATTGGTGGATACGGTGAAGTTAGCGATGGTGGTGGCGGCGGTTGGTGTTGGTGGCGGCAGTCGGTATTGGTGGGTGTGGTGGGGTTGGCGGTGGTGGTGGAGGCGGTCGGTTTGGTGGGTATGGTGGGGACAGCGGTGGGCAGCGTGGGGACGAGGGTGGGGGTGGCTAGATTATAATGGGGCTCGGACGTCGAGACCGACGGTACCCTTGGCATGCTAGCTACAGAATATGCACTGGCATAGGCAAAATGGGTTCGTCAATCCCTTTTTTCATCCTTAAAAAAAGTGGTAGCACCTCCAATAGCGCCGGTATGTGCCGGCCGGAAGCCCCCGCACTGTAGCGGCAACCGGCACTATAGAGGGATGACTACCGTATATACCAGTTGCGGTGTATAGGGGCGGTCAGTCAAGGGGGTCACCCCCCAGCCTCATTTTGCACGTCGGCGTCCATTTGGCGTGACCTTGAACTCTGTTCGTGTGGCCTCATATCGACGGACCCGCACGACGGGGAGCCTTCTCGCGCAGGACGTTGCTGGTAGGCTTGGGTTTGTTATCTTTCTTCTTTAGATAAACACTTACGTTTGCGTAGCACACATTTCTTCAACGACATTATCATTGCCCGAGGTGGGCGGGAGGGGGGTAGGTGTAGGCTGTCTTAGCTTGTGGTGGTGGTGTGGTGGTAGTTGCTAGCGGTGGTGGTGGCCGGCCGGCTGGCCGGGGGGAGGGGGGTGGGGTCGGGAAGGGGATAGCTTGTCACTGCACGCATGCAGCGTGAAAACAATAGGTTATTATGTTGTAACAACGTTATCGTTGATGGTAACGATCAGAAATGTCAAACGACGAACAACCGGCGAACTACAGTTTCAACATATAAGGCCCGACAACACGAGCAGAAAGAAGTAGAACAAAACCTTGCCGGGGAGAAGGAGGAGGACGAGGAGGAACGGAAAGAAGAGGTTGCGTCTATCTGGCATATTCATTAATTGGCGACTTACGACTGTGCACTTCCAAGTTGGTCTTATCTCTAGACGTACAAATAATCAAGCATTGGTATCGAAGTTCTACTTAGTCATGGACAAGCGAGGGTGAGTGGGTGGGTGGCTGTTGAAGAAGTCTTAGTGTCTGTTATTCGTTAGCCGGGGGGATACCTGGGTCAGCCTTATTTGGTAGACTATACACCCCCAAGTTGGTCTTATCTGAACGCACAACAACGATCAAGCAGCGGTATCGGAGTGCTGCTTGGTCACGAACAAGCGCAGGCCGATGGGTGGGTGGGTGGGTGGATGGGTGGGTGGGTGGGTCGGTGAGTCTTCGGGTCGGTGGGTGGGTGTTGAAGAAGCGGTTGTGTCTGTTATTCATTAACTGGAGATACCTCCCAGTCGGTCTTATTCGCTGGAGTACATACCTCCAAGTTGGTTTTGTTAGGTAGACTGTATGCCTCCAAGTTGGTCTTATCTCAACGTACAACAAGAACCAAGCGGTGGTATCGGGGTACTGCTTAGTGACGAACAAGCGCGGGTAGGTGTGGTGCTGAGGGAGTGGTTGTGTCTGTTATTCATTCGTTAACTGGAGATATTCGTCCAAGTCAGTCTCATCTGAGAGCACAATAATAACAAGCAAGCAGTGGTATCAAGGTATATACTAGTCACGAAGAAGGGCGAGAGGGTGGGTGGATGGAGAAAAATGAGGAAAAGATGGGGCCGGGGGGGGGGGGGGGGGGGGTGAGGAACGGTTATTTCCCAGTGCTAACTGAGATTATCTACGAATAACACGAGCCTCCCAGCTCTATCTCCTACTCTTTCTCTCTCCTGGAGTGTGTTTGTGTAGTTATTGTTGTCTGTTTCTGTTGCCCTGGTAGCAAAGGGGTAGGTAGTAAAAGGTGTCGGGGGAGGGGGTGGGGAAAGCGTACTCATTTGTTGCTTTGCCGTGGTCATTTGACCATTGACCACGCATCCCGTTCGAGACGGAGCACCGTTCCTACTCCTAGTAGAGACACCTCCAGCATTAGGGCGCTCATTACGTTTCTTCCATATGTTACATAAAAAGTGCTTGCTTGTCTTATCTCCTCCCTGTTTGACCGTCTGTGGCCATCATCTGTGTCGTAGTAGGGGGGGCGTAGTGAAAAGTGTAGGGAGGGGGGGGGGGGAGTAAAAGGGGAGGGGGGGGGGGGGGCATTGAAAGCTGCAGGGTGGGGGGGGGGCGGGGGTAGTAAAATGTGTAGGGTGAAGGGGGTGGTGAAGGGAATGGGGTGGGGGACGGTTCGGTCTCCTGTGTGAACAAGAACGATCCGCCAAATACACGATGAATATACAAGTAGCAGCATTAAAGAGAGTGATAATATGCCGCGGTGAGGACTTTTGCTTGCCGACTCGACTGATGAAGAGGACGACCGACCTACAGGGGAAATCAAGATATGAAACGATTGCTGAAGGTGTCATGGGTAGCGGCAAGTGATCAACACTCGTACCGCTTGCCTTTTTTGGTTTCTGCCAGGGATGATCGACGTGGCGAGCGCGCACCAAAACGCGGCTGTTTTGCCTCGGTCGACCCCCCCCTCTGCTTCGGGGCGGGGAAGGCTAATCTGATCCAGCATTTGCGTTGAAAGGTCGACTGCAGCATAAAATCACAGCACGTGTTTCTTCTTCTTTCTCTGTTTTATCCGAGCCGTTCGTGAGTGGACGGCGTTGAAGTGTATGCCGCACGTTTGATCGTTGGATGCCAAACAAATATGGTGGCTACAAGTACAACATGCTGAGCGACCTATTATACGTTCATGATGAGGCCGTAACATGTGGAGCGACCTATTCTACGCTCGAAGTTTATGATAAGAGGCATTTAGGTACAATTAAGATATACCCCTTTTTGGCTGAAACATTTTCTGAATGGCGAGGCTGCCCCTTAAACCGAAAAAAAAATCATCGGATTATGATTTCAGACTTTTTTTTTTTTGTATTTGCCGCAATTTTTTTGGTTTTATTCCCTAGGGCCATGGAATTGTTCATCGAATTGCACTTTTTGTGTACTGCGTAGAGCTCTTCACTAGGTTAGGAGCCTCGGAAAGATGATGGTTGGTGTACAAGCGGAGTCGTTCTACGATAGCAACCCCCAACTTCTCTTTAACGAAATCGGCGAAAAAAAATTCATCAGATTATTTTTTCAGCCTTCTTTTTGTATTTGCCGCATTTTTTTTCGTTTTATTCCCTAGGGCCATGGAATCGTTCATCGAATTGCACTTTTTGTGTAATGTGTGGAGCTTTTCACTAGGTTAGGAGCCTCGGAAAGATGATGGTTGGTGTACAAGCGGAGTCGTTCTACGATAGCAACCCCCAACTTCTCTTTAACGAAATCGGCGAAAAAAAATTCATCAGATTATTTTTTCAGCCTTCTTTTTGTATTTGCCGCATTTTTTTTCGTTTTATTCCCTAGGGCCATGGAATCGTTCATCGAATTGCACTTTTTGTGTAATGTGTGGAGCTTTTCACTAGGTTAGGAGCCTCGGAAAGATGATGGTTGGTGTGCAAGCGGAGTCGTTCTACGATAGCAACCCCCAACTTCTCTTTAACGAAATCGGCGGTTTTGAAACCAGCCCCCGGTCCCATCTCCTGGAATGCGGTGCCCCCTGTGTTAGGGTATTAGTGGGGTATTAGTCCGTTTGACGACTTGCACAAGGTTAACCAATGGCTCACCCAAACTAAGCCTTATAACACTCTTCCCCCCTGAAACGGCGGGATAGCAGGTCGGCCGGATATACGGGCGGACCTGTCAGTTTTCCAAGCCGTTTCGTTTCCTGGGTATACCGGGGAGAGTATTTTTCAAGTTCGACATGGGGAAAGTCTGAAGAATGTTTATTATGGTGGATGGTGGGATTTCAACCCACGACCCAAAAAAAACATGGTCCGTCGACGACGCCATTTGTTAAGGAGCTTAGTGGGGTGTTAGTCCGTTTGACCACTTGCAAAAGGTTAACCAATAGCTTACCCCAGCTAAGCCTTATAACACCTGCCACCCGGACGTCACCGTTCGATAGTCCTCTGCAAGCCGAAACATACACGAAGACATTGTTTCCATTGCGTCCTTCCTTGCGTCGAGGAGACATGAAAATCTCGTCAAAGAACATCGCTGGGTTTTTTAGGCGGGGGGGCGCTATTGTAGAATCAGCCAGTGGTGTACCCATTTTTAAGACCACCCGGTTTAAGACCATAGCAGAGATAAGACCAAGTAAATCGGCTTGTCACGAAGAAGAAGCTACTTGGAATTAGTGTAGAATACGCATGGGATTAGTTTTGTAGTAGTGAGCGGTAAGACCACAAGCGAGATAACGCCATCTGAGTTGGCTTGGTATGGGGTGGTCTTGAACTGGGTACACCACTGCTGTGCCTCTAACGTAGCGTGCGTCACTTTGTACGGAAAAACAAAACAGGACAATAACGACAACACAAACATCGAAAAAACACACACACACACACCAAGGACGCTCGAAAAGCATGCATCGGAAGAGATCGGATCCCGACATCATGATCTAAATCGTTCAAGGACAGCTATTTTACGCACGGTAAGATTTTGTGATCCTAGCGATCTGCACGATCTACCTGTAGCGCAATTTTTGGCCGAGCGGGATGGATCTGTACGATACAGCTCCTATACGCGTGGTTGCTTTCTTGACACGCGACGAAAACTCTTTGAGAGCGGCATAGCCCCGAAAAATGTACATCATCTTCCAGACCGACTTGAAAAAAAAGAAACGTGTTCGTCCGTGTCCGCCCGAACCCTCTTAGAGCTCCCCAAAACCCCTCCTTATACTAAATCCAAGCAACTTTTTCCCCCACAACGGGTTTCCAGTCGTAAAAGCGTTAACGCGTTTAGGGCTGCACTCACATTTTAGGGCTAAACTACTTGGAATTATTATGGAACGGGTGTTTTAAACACTTTAGTAAAGGATTCAAGCAATTTATTGGGGAGCCCTCCCCATTTTTTTTTTTTGTTCGGGATTCTCGGTTCATGCTACCCTGGAACACGCGAGCATTCACTCCAGTGGCCATTTTTCACCACCTTCCTGAACCCTCACGAAGTTTCAGCTCCTTTTTTGGTGACGCCTGCGTCATGTTGTGTGAATATGTCGGCAGCGCGTGAACTATCTCGGATTCTCACACACACAGAGTAGAACGTATGCACTGCTGTATTTACGACATAGAGGGTGCTGATGATGTCTCGTCTTGTTTTCGTTTCGTCTTGCTGTTTAGCTTGGTCTCATTTCAGGAGTACCTCTGGCTTCTGTTTTTTTTTATAGTACCTGTTTCATTTTTAATTGGCTTGTTTTTGTGGTTTAATTTCGTTAACCGGTACGCCGACATTCATTTGCTTTCCACGATTCATTTGCACTTGTTATGGTTTTTCTGGTTCACAGTCTGTGACCACATAATTTGCATTTCTCTACGACGAAGAATCAGGACGGCCACTGGGTGTACTGATGACGCTGGGTAGAAAGAGCGGTTTAATGTCGAGACAACATATACACTCTCTGTACGGAGGCCTCCCGCAACGATCCCGTACCTGGTATACAAAACACTAGAAAATGGCCCCGGAGCAGGCTGACACGAGAACACGCCGACAGGCTGCGGGGCACAGTTGGTTAGCTGGTTGGTTGGTTGGTTGATTGGTGGGTTGTTTAATCGATTGGTTGATTGATTGATTGATTGATTGGTTGGTTGGTTGGTTGGTTGGTTGATTGGTTGGTCGGTTGGCCGGTTGGTTGACGGACACGCCAGACGGCCTCCGCTGCACTCAAGTATTCTCTCGACGACACCTTTCGGCTCCTATAGACGGCGGTCTGCGGGGCCGGCCACAGCTTGTAATAATCCCGTACCTGGTACACAAAACACTAGGAAATGGACTAGGAGCGGGCTGACATCAGAACACATCGACGGACTGCAGGGTGCAGCTGGTTAGCTGATTGGGTACAGCTGGTTAGCTGACTGGTTGGTTGGTAGGTTGACGGACATGCCAGACGGCCTCTGCCACACTCAAGTATTCTCCCGAAGACGCCTCTAGGTTCCTAGACGGCGGCCTGCGGGGCCGGCCACAGCTTGTAATCCGACTTCCGACAACTGCTTCGAGGACACCCGAGCCTTCAACTTCCTTGGGAGGGGCATAGTCCCAAAAATGCAGCATCTCCGCTGCTCGTCGTTTTTTTTTAATCGAATTGTGCTGTAATTTTACTTACTCGCCTAACCAAGATTCCAATTTAAAACTTCGATCGAGTTAGATGAACGTTTCTCCCGTCGACTCTCGCATTTTTTTCTCGTCGAGTTCATCTTGGCCCAAAGAGCGTCACCTTTCAATATTTCACAGGTTTGTTCTGAGCAAAATTCACGAGCGAGCCAGGCCTACAGTTGGTCATGCCAAGCCTCTGGACTAGCGCAGCCACCACAGACAGTATCGCATGCCTGCTTTCCGCGTTTGGCGCTTTGACATAGAGCTGTCTTCCATTGGGTACGTCGAGCAAAATCACGTCGTGTGCCTGAAGCCCGAGCTGTTATTTACCCGTGCTTAACTTGGAAGGAGGAACATCTAGTCGTAAAACGTGAATCTTGCCAGGTAGGTCGAGGAGTGTTGCGCCCACCACGCTCACTTCTAAAAAGCGACTTCCACCGGAAACTATCAAGAACTATTGCTGCTGGTTGGTCAAGACAATGATCTGCAGGGTATATTTCTAGCCATAAAGCGTGTGTGCTGCCCCGAATTGGCCGAAGACGGCCCCCCGTCTCGATTAAAATTGTTTTGCTCACTTCGCTCGTCGACTTTCCAGCTTATTTCGTTTTTTTCATGTTAACCCCCCACACGCTTCTTCCGAGCGAAACTTCACGAGCCCGCCCAACAGCGGCTCACCGCAGGCCTCGGGATTAGCAGCACGTCCACTACATCATCACATTTGGACACTCCGCTATTAATAGTAATCATGTGTGCAGCTGCGAAATGGTTCAAAGAAATGTTTTACTCAAAAGGCAGGAGTATTTCCCTCCAGACCTTTTGCCTGTTCCAGGAAGATACTACATCAAAACGGTCACCAGTTTTATATTAGACACGCCAGTAATGTCCGGCTCAAAAACCTGTTACTCACAGCCAGCAAGAAGAAAACCCCAGACGAGACCGAGCAGGTGGGCTACACACCGTCTGGTACGTTTAAGGGTAACTTTCAACTATCCATAAGCTATACTTACCTTCTCATTATTGGGAGCGTTCTGTTACGTGACAACGACCACCGCCACCACCGTTGCTACCACCGAGAAAATATAATTAATCGCGGCACATTCATCTTGAGGAGAGCTTTCTGCACCTAAGGTACTGCCGTGTTCGAGGTTCGAAACAGGGGGGGGGGGGGGAGAAAAAGGGGGGGATAGTTGGTCGAGTTGTCCTCCTCTTTGCACGCCTGCTATATCCACCGCCACTTTTTTCTTGGCGGTACATACCGTTACTTGGGTATGAACATACCCTTGTACTTAACGACGGCTTAGTTTGGTAGTATTGACAAAATTTTCACATACATAGCCTAATACGGATCACCAATTTTTTATCGACAAACGCTCGGAAACGAATAGCACAACGAAAACGAAAATACGAACCTCTTCAAAACGCAAACAATCAACCACGCGGATGCCATCAGATATCGACGCACCCCCCCCCCCCCGCCGATCTCTTTATCTCTCAATCCCCCCGTGCGGGGTGGTGAATCCCAATTCCGCACATGGGGAATGATTGCATCACTTAGTGTGAATATCGTACGGCACCCACGAGGCAGTTACACAGTAATACCCATTGCTGTCTCTGGAATGACCACACCAGAAAACAAAGTAACTCATTGGCGCTGTCATCCATAACCAAGAAAGTAGGCACATGGTGCCGAAGCCCGTCTTACGGGCGGTTCTTGGAAGGATGCAGTTCACCCTTCATGCGACTCGCCGAACACCTCACGGCGCTTCGCGCTTGGTGCAAGCCATGTCTGCCTGGTTGTTGAACCCCCGACGTGCTCCGTCCCGGCATAGTAGGGATGCGAGCGTCTATGGTCATACGACTATGACCATGCACAAACTGAGTACATCCCTCCCCTCTCTTCCTCTCTTGCCCCGTCTCGAAACGGATGCATGGTCAATACTCAAATGACTAAAGCAAGCAACAACCGAGTACGCCCCCCCCCCACCTTCCTCTCTCTCTCTCTCTCTCTCTCTCTCTTAGTCTCTCTTTCCCCCTCCCACCGTTCTCTGTCTGAGTGGGCGTGTCTCTGCCTGTCTCCAAACTCTGTGTCTCTGTGTGTGGATCCGTCTGTCTCTCCTCTCCGCTTCCAGGATTGTAAACCTCCCCCGCCCCCCTCCCCGACATCAAGGCCCGCCTTCTCCGACCAACCATAAATCCAGCCAAACCATATGCCCGCACACGTGTCCCGGCGATAATACACATATACAAATGTACAAGCCCCCCCCCCCGATAAATACGGAAGCTCAAAGAAGAAAAAATACAGAATCAGAGCGACCATGACGATGACGACGGGAGGGAGAACCCCCCCCCCCCCCCCCCCCCCTTTTTGGGGTCGCACATCCGATTAATTTACGGTGCCTCTTGTGCAGTTTGAGCCTGTGTTGGTCTTTACCAAAACTTGAGCTTTGATACCGTTTCTGTCGGTAGAAGCCAACCAGTCCGTTCGTCGATCGGTCGGTCGATCGGTCGGTTGGTCGGTCGGTTGGTCGAGGACAAAACGTCGGTGAATTAGTGGCGGTGACATGAAGTGGGGACAAATGGCGACAGGCACGACACACGCGACAGGCACGACGGGCACGACAGCATTCACCGGCGAGGGCAGAAACGAAAGGCACGACAAGCACAATAGGCACGACATACCCGACAGACACAGAAGGGAGGGGGCACGGAGACGGAAGCACGGACGGAGAGACGCGGGGCAGGGGAAGGTGATGTTGGGCGGAAGGGGATATGGTTGGTATTTGTTTGTTCACATGAGTTTGTTAGCGTTGATTCGACGGCAGTAGGGTTCTCGCGGTTTGTACCAGGAGCTTGCTCGCGGGGGGACACGTAAAGACATGGGTTGGGGTTGGCTGCGCTCTACAGCCAAAACAAACCGACACAAGACACAGCTGACTGTGGAAGCCTAAGCCCTTCCTCCTCATGCGAACGCCGTTTTTCCCATCACTCTGTCTTTCTCCTTCTCCCTTTCGCCCCGCGGCGACCATTCTGAATCTGAATCTGAAACGGATAAAAAAAAGAAGAGTTCCAAGTTCTTTGTACAATTTCACCGCGGATTTTCTAAGGGGACCGGCAAAATCCTAAACCCGGTCAAATCAAAAAATCGCTCACGGTTTCGTTACATTTTTTTGTGGACTTTGGCTTTGTGAAACCGGAATAGTCAGAAGCCGATCACCATAAACAAAACAGAACTCACTTCTAACTTCGTTGCCGACTTGGGCGGGCGTGGGAACCACCCTGCGCTTGCTAACGTTCTTCAGACGGGTCCCGGGAGCCGTGGACCAGTCCCGAGAAATTTTGCTTTTCGGACCCGAAAACACGCCGTCGATGCGCGTCAACTCCCGGGTACTCTTGTTGAGGAGGATGAGGGGCCTGTCCTTAGCCATCGGGTTTTCGCATTTGTCTGTGCCCACCCCGAAGAGGCGGAGGATTTTTCCCGAGATGGGGTAGCTGGCGTGTTTGCCGAGGCTGATGAAGACTTTTGGTCTGTCGGTGTTGCCGATGATCTGTTCGAGGTCATCCTTGTTTCGGATCCACATGTGCTCGTAGCTGCTGTGCGGGCCATAGAAGACGCCAGTTATTCTTTGCTGTGGTTCGCGAAGAGAGAAGGAAAGACGAGGTAGGATGGGATGAGACAAGGGAAGATAAGATCATGTAGGCTAGGATATGATGTGATAGAATATTATGCGATAGGATAAGACAAAACAAAACAAGAAAATACAAGATAAGACAAGACAAGACAAGACAAGACAAGACAAGACAAGACAAGACAAGACAAGACAAGACAAGACAAGACAAGACAAGACAAGACAAGACAAGACAAGACAAGACAAGACAAGACAAGACAAGACAAGACAAGACAAGACAAGACAAGACAGGACAAGACAAGACAAGACAAGACAAGACAAGACAAGACAAGACAAGACAAGGCAAGACAAGACAAGACAAGACAAGACAAGACAAGACAAGACAAGACAAGACAAGACAAGACAAGACAAGACAAGACAAGACAAGACAAGACAAGACAAGACAAGAACGCACATCTTCATTGTTTTGATCGCGTGTCTTGGGTCCCAAAGGGGCATAACCTTGAATTGCACAGACTAAGTCAGTTGGTCAAAATTCGCCATCCAAGTAATAGCTATTACTGTCGTGAATTCTAGCCAGCTCCAAACCACATGGCAATAGCTCACGGTGGCGATGTCGGCCTCCACCATAGCAGTATCGAGGTCCTAAACGTTTGTGGCTTGACATGCGGTGCTTAGAATGATTATTGAACTTACCATCCTATAATGTGCGGCGTTAGTGTCAACTGTAAATGGCAAAATAATCCAACTTCCAGACCACGAAAGAAAAAAAGCGCAAAACAGTTAATACGAATGATGAAATAAGTCAGATAGTCGGTTGCCACCATCCAACTACCTGGTTGTGGCTTAAGTCACCATCCAACTAACACCTGACCTTAACACATGGAAACAACTCACGGTGGAGATGTCGACCTCCACGATGACAACCTCGGAGTCCCATGCGTTTATGGGTTAACGCGTGGCGTTTATTCACAAAAGACAGAGTCGGTTAGTTGCCTGTCAATCCACCATCCAACTAATAGCAACACGGCAACAACTCACCGTGGCGATGTCGACCTCGACGATGACGACCTCGAGGTCGTATTTGTGCCCCCCCGTTCCACCCAAAACGGCTACACCCCCGTCCTCGAGGTAGTAGTTCATGTAAATCAGCCACGTGTGCTTTTCATCCTTGCTGCGCGACGAAAGCGAAAGCGAAAGGGTGAGAAAACAAAAACGGGTGAACTCAGTCGGTTTTCTATGAAAAAAAAAACGCGCGCAGTCTAACCCTAACCCAAAAAACGCACCCCACGAGCCACCAGGCGAACTCTGTCATGATAAGGTTGGGGAGACAGACAACATCCTGGCAGGTCAGAATATCCATCTGGTTCTTCTTGAGGCTACTCGCGCGTGCTTGCTGCTTAAGAAAAGGAAGAAAAACATCCACTATATCCGTACCATGTGTCGGGCGAAGACCGATTCCCCCGGGACGAGACCGCCAGGGTTAGACTAATCTTTCAACGCGAACGCCTTTCTATATATGCCAAAACGTTTACCGAAACGTCCCAACCACCTGGGTGGACTCAGGTAATCACTGGCCTTCCGTGGGAATACCTTAGCAGAACCAGGAAGAAGGTCGTACAGAAAAGGGAGGGGCAGTTTTTGTGTAGGTCTCCTTTTCTGTGGGTTCCCCTTGGCTTCTTCTACCTTCTGGGATGCTTATGAGTGACCCACGTTCAAGCTCGCGCTGCGCATTGTGGGATGGCAAAACATGCCATAACATCAATATTAAAAACCGGGCATGCTGGTCCCAAGTCGGTTTTGCTTGCTTGAAAAATGGGTCAAATTTCCGAACTGCAGCAGCAGTATTAACAGTACACAACTTCAGCTTAAAACACTCACAAACCTAACTTTTTCCTGGGAAATTTCAGCCCGGCTTTCCTAGTGCTCGTTTTCTTAGTAGAACGTGCCCCGTATCGCAAGTGAGGCTATACTAACGGATTTTAGGCCAACCTGATTCCAGGAATTTTCTTCCGTTCGGTACTGTACTATAGACAGGCTACGAAACGCCGGGTGGTGGGTGGTGGACGGAGAGGCGGCAACGCTAACCCTAACACCCTAACCCTAGCCCTAACGCTATGAGGTGACCCGACCCGTACTTGGATGCCGTGGCTTGTGAAGTGCGGCCGCCGTGGACGCTGTGCTTGGGCCGTCACGGGTGAAGTGTGACCGTCGTAGATGCTGTGCTTTGGAAAGACGCGCCATCCATAAAACTTTTTCGACTAAAACCCATTAACATGTATGATATGTACCTGTTAAGGTATTAGTGGAGTGTTATAAGGCTTAGTTTGGGTAAGCTATTGGTCAACCTTTTGCAAGTGGAAAACGGGCTAATACCCCGCTAATACTTGAACTAGATGGCGTCGTCGGCAGCACCATGTTTTTTTTGGGGTCGTGGGTTCGAGTCCCGCATCCACAATAATAAACATTTTTCAGACGTTCTCCATGATAATGTCGAACTTGGAAATTAATCTCCCCGGTATCCCCAGGAAATATAACCGCTTGGATATTGACAGGTCCGCCCGTATATCCGGCCGATCTGGTACCCCGACGTTTCAGAGGGGGAGAGCGTTATAAGGCTTATTTGGGAAAGCTATTGGTTAACCTTTTGCAAGTGGTCAAACGGACTGATACCCCACTAATTCCCTAACATACTGCTGCAAACCCGCACAGAAAGTTAACGGTACCACCGCCGTGCGCCAAGCCACTCACATGCGATTTTCCTCTTTGGGGCCCCCTCTGGCAAATTCTTATTTCGAGTCAGGGCGTGCCCCCCGTTAATTTCAGTAAAAAAGAAAACGGAATGTCTTCACTCAACAACGTGCAACAATAATAGCGGTGTTTGTAATATTCTACCTGGCATTATTTTTATTAGTACCAGGACCTGAGGTGACGAATTACTGCTAGAATTGTTACAAGTATACCAGGTATAGTGGGATGGTACCGATATCATTATTGTGGTGTTACCACAGCCACAAACAATAATAGCAACAACGTCAGCACACCGCCAGCATCAACCACAGACAGCGGTGTGTTTGTTGCGTACGGTTTCGTCCGACCCAGACGGTGTCGGAAATAGTTATTTGTCGTGCGCCTTCGTCTGTGACCTGGCTATAATGATAGTCGTGCAGCTGACACAGCAGCTAGTAGTATGTAGCTATATTGTTATTTTACAAAACCATTAAAAAATGAATAAATTAAATACGTCAGTCATCTCTGAGTTCGATCAATTTAAGGGTCGATACCCATCTTTGCAAGATAGATGCGTGATACACCGGCCGCTCGATTTTAGGGATGACATGATTAGAAAATGAACAAGTGCAATACACACATCGACTACCACAGTACAACACAATACTCTGATTTGTTAGAGAACCTGAACACCTGTCTCCTCTTTAAATGTTTGAAAGCTGTGCTGGGTTCTCCAGTATGAGCGTTCAAACATTGGGGGGCGATATGGGTCACAGGTACACTTTCTACCGTTACGTGGACAGATCTTCTCGTCGTGAAGATTTGTATGAACGGTAGCCGTTCCAGAGGTATCGGATATCGTGTCTTGTTGTACTAAAAGTGGTCGTGGAGTCTCCGTAGATTCTGATGACAGAGAGGCTGGTAATCACGTTTCCCGCTGGCATGTAGTCTCTGTCGGCTCTCTGTTTTGCCTGCGAAGCACCTTTCGTTGCCTCAAGGCACTTCCATCGTTACCGTCGCTTGGTTCGCCGTCGAACTTTGCTCCAACCTGGCGTGTCCTTCACGCTACGAAGAACAAGAAGAGAAGTAGTTGCAAGTTGCGAGCCGAACCTGGGTTACCCCAATCCCTCACAATGTTCTTTCAACATACAGTACATGACTCCAATGGACACTTCGGATCCAGGGTGTTTGTCAACCACAAATTATCATTAATGTATTCAATAATATATTGGTAGCAACCACCAGAGTAGTACATGATATATATGTACGTACGGCATCCTAAAAAAATAAAGCTGCAAGTTCTTACGATTTGCAATATGTCGAGTGTCAATATCAACAAATTAATACCATATATATCATACAGTAGTAAATCATTATCATTGTCAATAATAATAATGGAAATAAAACGGTACCAACAATAAATACGTGTATTTTGCAATAATATGTATCTCTTTCATATAATTACCGATGTCAGAAAATAATGGTTACTACATGGTTTTACCCATCCATTGAAATATTCTATCTTGCGATCCATCTACAATAATAACGAATTATGAAGCTTTAACACTTTGTTTACCACGCCTGAAGATTGTGTTGCATACCACATCTAACATCAAATCTTCTAGAATATATATCTATACATATATATTTTCTCACACTTTTACTTTCCAGCTTCTGGACAAGCCGTGGTCGCAGGTGTCGTCCCTTTCCCCCCCCCGGTTCTTGCCTTCAATTTTTATCGCGCATAGGGTTCAGCAATCCCACCGCTCGTCGATTTTTCATGGAGTGTTGTTAACTCACGCTCTCGCGCTTTCCGCAAATCAATTTGTGCACGAAAAAGTCCCAACGAATTTATACGAATTTGCACTCGGCGAGGCTCGAACTCACGAAACTGATCTATACCAGCCTCGAGGATAACCTGATACGCCACCGGGGCGACCGGCTCATACACAATACCAGGTAGGTGATATAAATAAAGGGATGTCTTCTTCTTGCTAGATTTGTCCCCTTTAGACTAAGGATTTATAGTTTCCGTGCACATATTGAAGTGTCCCGCCCCCCGCCTCCCCCGATCCCTCTTGTTCAAACCCCCACTTATAATCAAAATAAGCCAGAGTGATAAACACCACCAGCCAGCTGATATCACCTCATTATTAGGGCTGTGAGTTGGCTGACTATTAGTTGCCAGCTAGTTATTAGCTGGCTAGTTTAGTTAGTTAGTTGCGGCGGTGCCAACTATCCAACTATTTTTGGGTTTTGGGTTTCCTTGCTTGTAGGAAGGCTTGTTTGGTACGGGGTGCGTAGTTCTCGGCGTCCCCAAGCAGTACCAGCGTACCAGCACGCACAGAGAGAGGTCTTCCACAACAACTCATGGCGCATCAACCCATCGCCATCGACGGTGCCGGTGCCGATGGCAGAGCCGAGGGTGCCGGCACCGCTGAGCCTGGCCTGTCGACGGACCATGGCGGTGATGGAGCGTCAGACGAAGAAGTGACTGCTGTACCGAGCGCTCCTCCGAAATCGAGTGCACGCGACAAGGCAGCGGTTCGCTACCGCGTACAGACAACTGTGATGGCGGGACTTTGTCCCAGACGTGCTATTTATTAATGTAATAATACAAGTATGTCTCTCTCATGAGTGTGTCAACTGGATGATGAGCACCTCTGGCTCGGGTGTTTGAGCGATGCTCGCCCTGAGCTGTGTGTCGATCCCAGGCTATTTTGTGTCCTATTTTTAGTTTGTACTGGTGATGTGCTACTGCCTGCTGCGCGAGTATGTACGTATGTACCATATACGTTTATGGCATCTCTTTAATATCCGACAAACTGAGACGAATTTTAGAAATATACCTGTTTCGTGATCAAAACCAGAGATAAACTTGGCCCATTTATCATGCTTCTTGTGTGTAAAATGAAGGCAAATAGCGTAATTTTTGCCTCCGGCGGCGCCTTCAGCGGGATCCTCCGGAGGCGCCTCCGGCGGGCCCTCCGGGGGCGCCTCCAGCGGGGCCCCCTCGGCCGGGGGGGGCTTTTTTGGCTCGCTTCGCTCGCCTAACTTTAGTCGACTAGTTGGCTGGCGAAGCCAGCCAACTAGTAAACTAAAGTTAGTTAGTTGGCTGGCTTCGCCAGCCAACTAATAACTAGGCGGAAACTCCAGCCAACTCACAGCCCTACTCATTATCCTTCTAGTCATCCATGCCGTAGCTCCAATTCATTTCCGCCCCCCCCCCCCTCCCCCCCTTTTTTCTTGTCTTTTTTCCCGCCTTTGTGTTCAAAACGCCCGACCTACATACAATCGAAATCGGCCAGAACAATAAACACCTCTCCGCAATTGATATCACGTCATTATCTTCCTACCCATCCATGGCGTAGATTTCATTCACCCCTCTCCCCCGCCCCCCAACGCCCCCTCCTTCCCCACCACAAAATATGTCAACCCCAAAAGCATCCATCTCATCGGGGTTCTGAAAATTTTAAAGATTGACCCTGCACTGACCACACATTACCGAGGCAGGCGGGTGTGTGACGTGAAATCAGACATATGCGGAGACGGCCCTTCCTTGCTCGTGTCATATGCGATATATGGACAGAGCAGTCACAGCGCACGGAAAAAAATCCGTATGATATGTACGCGACATGCTGTAAAATAAAAATAAACGGAATGATGGGAATGGGCAAACTTTGAAAAAAAACGCTTGACGACGTGATTCTCCCGGCAAAATCCATCATGCCTACTGTTGTTGTGCGGTCTGCGTGTCTGCCATGTGGTCTGCTGTGTTGTCTGCTTTTGCGCGTGCTGTGTGGCCTGGTGCGATGTGTTTGCGCTGCTGTTTCAAGTGTCGAAATGGGTTTTTGGGTGTGTGGTTCTGGAGGCGGTTCGAGTCGTGCACGTTATTATTTGCAAGTGCGTCGTGCAAAGAGGGATATGTATAGCCATGTATGTCATGGTTTCACGTCGAATCTATTATAAACTATGCTTCTGCCGAGGGCACTCCATTGCAATGCCAAAGCAGCCGTGACAGGCCGGGGATGATAATGCGCTTGTGGCGCAAGCATAGCGCGGCGTCGTAAATAAGAGCTTACGACGCCGGGGTCGTAAATTTAGCATTATTTTTAGTACAAGGTCCAAGGCAATGTCTAAAAGCTAGTATAGTACCTGATAGCTAAATAAAGTACTCACCTGGTCGTGGCCACTCCATTGCAACCGTCGACGGACGATTTGTCCTCCGCATACCTGGGGAAAAAGCCGCACAATTAACAAAGAAACAGACGCTGAGACGTAAAAAAGTGTCGGGAAAACACAAGCCGTGCAGTAGAATATCTTCCGTGGGTACAGGAGGAGGTCCTGTTACTCGAGCTGACAGCTTAGCTGCTTGAGAGGCTTCGCCGACAACAAACAGTTGCTAGCGGCTGTTCTGTTGTCGTTTCGTTTTTTGCTGTCATCATGCGCGCGCTTGCTGGGTGTACCTGGTAGCTGGTACAAACTAGTATGACTACACTACACACACCACAGGCTTTGCCGACATCGTTTACGACTACTACTCCTACTACTACTACTACTACTACTACTACTACTACTACTACTACTACTACTGTTGTTGCTGCTTCACGTACGTCGTACACGAAGCACCACCAGCGGCAGGCTGCACTAGAAGAGGAAGTCTCAGAGGTGTTTTACCTTTTTACCAATTACCCGGTTACTTGCGAGTATTACCCGGCTTGCTAATACCCGTCACACGGGTACGAGCAGCACTTAATACTTGCCGAGTAATCGTTAGGTTACGTTCGAAATCCCGGTCATGGCAACGTATCACCCGCTAATTCGCGCCCCCTGGGTACTAATTCGTACGATATTCTCCCAGGAAACCCTTCTCAAAATGAAAGTGCTGTCTCATGCCTCACACCTCACTGTGAGCTATATATATACGAGTAGCACTTCATACTCGCCGAGTATTAGGCTCCGGGTACCCGGGTACCCGGTGTAAACGTGCCCCCGGGTACCTTGCTTACGCGGGTACTCGTTAAATTACGTTCGAAATGCCGGGCATGGCAACTTACCATCATCATCACCTAAATCACGTCTGTCCCCTGGGTACTCTTATTCCGTCCGATATTCTCCTGGAAAGCATGTAAAAATGAAAATAAATGCTCAATGCCTGTCGCCTCAGCCGCCTTGCTTTGAACTGTTGTTAAGGTACGGCGTTGACCGCCCAATACCTTAACAGAACCCAAAAACACATTCAATTCATATCTACAATATAATGGTTTTGTATCGTGGCGTAGTCTGTTTTTTTACTGGTTGGTTGGTGTGTACGAGTGAGTATCATTAGACCAGAATGTGTAACTAAAAATTGTGGCAGGGTTGTTATGCTAAGTCCTGTACCCGTTGCGTTACAAAAACTCTCTCATAAGAAGTAGATTAGTCTATGTTGTTATGTAGCTATTATTTCGCAGTAAACTGAACTTGATGAGAAATAATGTCCTGGGGGTACCCGGATGTTATACGGGTACCCAGGTACCCGCCCCAAACAGCCATAAATACTCGCGAACACCCGGGTATTTTTCCCCCCAAAATTAGCGGATACCCGTTTAAGACGGGTACTCGTCGGGTAACATCTCTAACCAGCAGCCACAGACAGGAAAGAGGGTGCCAACATATCGACGGTTGGATATAAATGCCATCGCGCGGACGAGCGGCGCGGTCAGCAGCAGCAAGCAGCAGCGGCAGCAGCATAGTAAAACACACAACGATCACAAAAAAATGCAGCAACAGCAGCAGCAGTAGCAGTAGTGGCAGCAGCGGTATAATAATAACACAACGCTCACACACCACTCTAGCAGCAGCAGAGGCATAGCACCACGCTTACAGCAGCAGCAGCAGCAGCAGAGGCAATCACAACAACGCTCACAGCAGCAGCAGCAGTAGTAGCAAGCAGCAAGCAGCAGCAGCAGCCAACCTGGTTTCCTTCTTCAGATTTACAAAATGTAAATAAATGTAGTTCCTTGACGTGACGGCAGAATTATTTGTCGCTTCTATTTGTCGTATTAAATATGATCTTCGTACGTACCCAGTCGAAGTTGAAGTTGTCTTTGATACGAATACCAGCCACAGTAGTGTTTTTCTTTTTTTCCTTGCTTTTTCCTGTGGTCGATGAAGCGTCAAAAAAAATACATGCAGGATTCGTAGGATTTTGACACCGGAGGATTATATATTTCATGCATCCGCCCGTTTATTTTTCTTTCTCTTTTATTTGGTTCTTATGTTGCCCTACGTACGATTGTTTGGTTCGTCCGCGTCATGTACTTCTGACGCACCTTTTTTTTACTTACTGCCTGTGCGCCTGGTGGTGTCGCTTGTACCACGGGCACGCAGTGGTGTATCCCGGGTATCGTTGCGATCATATGTGCCTACATCAGTATCGAGCTGACCGCAGTATCATAGATAGGTACACAGAGGTCATCACACCACCTTGCAAACAAACCCAGAAAAAAAACACAAAAAGAGAGCCTTCGGCTATTTGTTACGCCGCATCTCTCTTCAAGCAATCAGCAGCAGCGAGGCAAATGCACACACCACCCCCACCACCACCACCACCACCACCACCACCACCACCATTGCAACAATCACTAGCAGCGCGGCGCCGGTGGTGGCGCCAGCGTGCTTCGTAGAGGTGGCTGCGTGCAAACATGACGGTTTGGGGCGTTGCGCACTTGTTGTGCAGAAAAATACACAAGAGCTCTGGATTGGACTACTGGTTGCTGTGTAGTCTAGACCTGTAGACTATGCGAACGTTGTACCGGTACAGTATTCAATTTGCTTCTTGTTTACTTTACGCCGCATGAGCATCGACGAGGCATAGTCTATACGCACCACGCAAACCTCCAAAGACTGCCACGACCACCACCACCCTCACCACCACCACTACTCTCGCCACCACCACTAGCAGCTCGGTGGTGGCGGTGGCGATGGCCGTGGCGTGCTAGTGATGACGGCGGCGTGCAAAGTGACGCTTTGGGGCATAGATCGTCGGGCAATATGTCATGATGCAGAGAAGTAAAATGCCGATACACCGCGTCGATCTTCAATCACGATCGATCGTGATGAGCACCGCGATGAGGCACACACACGACCAAAGGCTCCAACCACCGTCACCGCCACCACAACTGCTATAGCAACGCGGTGGCGGCGGTAGCGGGCTGGCGGAGGTGGCGTGCTAGCGGTCACGGTGGCGGCGTGCAATGTTCGTTACATAGCACTGCCCACTGGTCCAGTCACGTGACTTCGTGGGTGATGTGGGTAGGGCTATAAAACCAACAAAAGATATGTTGTGGGTTCGAGTCCCACCGACTTCGCATTTCCGCTCTTTTCCGGGAAAAGCAAAAAAAGGAGGTAGTAACGTCTTTGCGAGCGTGCGCGCTGGAGGCGTGAATGGTTGTGATAGCTTGCTCCTGAGTACTACGGTAGTGCGTGGCGAGGAGAGAGAGCCCCAGAGATTCCTGTTACGAAGTCGGTGAGAGTCAATTGGCGGACTCCCAAGTACTCAGTATATCTTTTGTTGGTATAGTCTAGATCTAGACTAAATAAAGCACTAGTCTAGACTACCCACTGGCCGACGTCGCCACTACGTGGGCCAGTGGGTAGAGCTATAGACTATAACCAACATGCAACTAGCTGTGTGTATGCACGCCTAATAGGTCGACCAAAAATGTCTTGGGTGTGCCATTATCATTAATAATAGTAGCATTGACGAGCAAACGCACACACCACGCGGACAGCGAACACAACAGCCTAAAACCACCACCGCAGCCACCACCACTACTACTACCAACACGTACTCACTTGTTGAGATCCACCGGGAATATCTTCTCCTTCTTGTCGTAAAAGTAGCGCGGGTAGTGCTTCACCAGCAGCTCATCTTCGCTTAGCCGGACCACCTTCCTCGCCACCGCCGCCGCTGCTGCTGCTGCTCTGGTTTCGACGACAGTCGATGTTGCTTCTTTCGTTCCTTCCGCCGTCATGATATTTTTGTAGGTGCTGCTATTATTATTCCTGTCTACTGTGTGACTTGGTGGTGCTTTGGTTGTTGTGTGCTTGGTTGGGATGGATGGAGATACAGGTGGAGTGCGATGGTGGTGGCGGTGGATGCGGGAGGTGAGATATATATGTGAAAAAAACTACTACTATTATTAATACCAGGTACCAGGTACCTGTTACGTATGGATCACACGGAATTTTTCGAGTAATAATTTTGTTTCTGTTTGGGCTGCTGTCGCTTTTTCCGGGGTCTTTTGGATAGAATATATGGAGGCTGTGTTGTAGAGGGGACACGAGGCAACGACAAGTAAAGTTCCAAGATGTTTCCGTCGTGGCTGGGCGTTTTCTCCAAATTATAAATTGAAAATAAAAAAATCACAAAATAAAACTCGGAGTTCGAAGATAAGAGATTTCGGACCTTCCGATTTTTTAGGTTAACTATACCACACCAGGCTGCTGCTTGCTGCTGCTCTGTACAGCAGTAGAATATATAACTCTTCTTGCTGCGCTGCTCTTATGTACCACACAGCCTCATAGATAGCCTGCCAGCAGTAATGCTACTGCTTGCTATGCGTGCATCTATGAAGGCATGATACACTCTCTTGCCGACCCTCTCTCCCCACAAAGGAATTTAGCCTTCCCGTCAGGAGCGCCCCGTGGCAAGCCGAAACATGCGTTAACTACATACATACTCCATCGCTCTTATCTGTTGATGCGCGGGCAATGTATAGCCTTTCGTGTGGCGGGATACATGCCGAGAGCTGACCACAGTCAACTCCCAAATGCTCTTTACTCGGGTGCGGTTAATTAAATCAGCGTATACCCACTGCACATAGGTATTAGACCCATGCACCCTTTGTTTTTCCGGCGTTCGCGCCCAATCGGCTTGGAGATTCGTCTGTGAACGGGTGGATCACATCTTCTTGCTTGTCACATATTGTAAAAATAAAAATAGACTCCAGCTGTGAGATCGAAGATTCTGTCGAAACTCATCTTTGCAAGCTGTGTGTGATACTCCGATCGCGCGTATTACGGGTTGTGTGTCCTCATTAAGGATATAGGTCGGCGCCTCCCCTTGGAACTAGAGTGTAGCTATCAGGGTCGACAGGGTGATGTTAGTCAGTCTGTGCGCGGAAACTATAAAACCAGTTTTTGAGCGGGACAGAATCTGACAGCTGTGGAAGGAAATGCATCAGTTTATCAAGTGAATCCTGTAAGTCGAATAACCGGTAAGTCGAATAACCGGTGAGGGGAGGGCGGAGTTTTGAAGGACGTGGGGGCCTGGGTTTGATCAAGAGGCAGCGGGGGGGGGGGGGGGGGGGGGGCTGCTCAATCTGTGCGTGGAAACTATAAATCTTATCCTGTAAGTCATACGACCAGTGAGGAGAGGGCGGAGCGTTCAAGAGGGGGGGGGGGGGGGGGGAGCGGGGGGGGGGGGGGGGGGGCGAAAGGGTTTTTTAAACATCTTTAGGTCGCATAGATGTAGGAGTTTGCTATACGCGTGGTGCTAGGTCTTGGCGATGGTGCGGGTGGTGGAGAAGGAGGGGGCGTTTGGGGGGGGGGGGGGGGGGGGGGGATTGTAGCAGCGGCGTGGATGGCTCTAGAAATACAATGAGGTAATATTAAGGGCGTGGAAGTGTTTATTGCTCTGGCAGATTTCGACGTTAGGTGGGGCGTTTGAGCAAGAGGGAGCGAGGAAAAAAAAAAAAAACGGGGGGGGGGGGGGGGGGAAGGGTTTTCAAGAGGTTCAGGTAGCATATAATATAAACACACTCCAGCTGTGAGATCGAAGATTGGTCGAAACTCATCTTTGCAAGCTTGTTGTATGTGATACTCCGATCGCGCGTATTACGCATATAGGGGCTTGCTATACGCGTGGTGCTAGGTCTAGGCGATCGTGCGGGTGGTGGGGAAGGAGGGTTTGGGGGGGGGGGGGGTGAATGAAAGCTACGTCATGGATGGCTAGAAAGATAATGGCGTGATATCAATCGCGTCGAAGTGTTATTACTCTGGCCGATTTCGATTGTACGTGGGGCGTTTGAACAAAAGGGCGGGGACAAAAAAGGGGGGGGCGGGGGGGGGGGGGGGGGGGGGGATGGATTGGAGATACGGCATGGATGGCTGGAAAGATGATGAGGTGATATGAGCTGGCTGGTAGTGTTTACTACCCTGGCAGATTCTGATTTTAGGTGGGGCGTTTGAACAAGAGGGATCGGGGGGGGGGCGGGCGGGACACTTCAATATGTGCGCGGAAACTATAAATCCTTAAAGGGACAAACCTGACGGTTGTAGCAAGAAGACATCCCTTTATATCACCTGCCTGGTATTGTTTATTATTCTAAAAGATTTGATGTTAGATGTGGTATGCAACACAATCTTTAGGTGTGTGTGGTAAACAACGTGTTAATGCTTCATAATTTGTTGTTGTACATGGATCGCAAGATATAATATTTCAATCGATAGGTACAAGCATGTATGTAGTTACAATTATTTTCTGACATCGCTGTTTTATAAAAGCTTCTCAAGGACATCAGCCGTGAGTTCGACGAATTCCGGGTCAATACTCATCTTTGCAAGCTGCGTTGTCGCTATTTATACGAAAGATATACATATTGCAAAATACAACAGGCGAGGTGATGTGATCATGCAATGTCACCACCATTGAGCACGAGAGGGAGAAGTGCGAATCGTCAGTGTTTTGAAAGGAACGCTTGGTGTACCTGCGCTCAATTCGTTACTTCGTTGTTAGTAATACTTCGTTTGGCATAGATAGGTTGGGAGGCGATCATGCAGACGGCATGTATGTACGAAATACCCTACGTAATATTGGTAGGTTGGTAGTGTGGTCTTCTACCGCAATTTTAACATATCTGCCTGTACTTCCTTTTCACATTAATATTGGCTCAAATGCACGATTTTACGCCCCCCATGATTGTCACCGTACAGTCTATGTCAACGCAACCGCTTGCTTGAAAACGACAAATAAAATTCCTCACACACACACCTGATACATACAGAGGAGACGCGGCCCGAAGATTGTTCAGTATACCGACGGTCAGGAACAGGATATCGAGCAGCGCACTTGATTTTTACTACCGCTCCTCACTCCACCTAAGACACTACGGGCATGCGTTTGACCCAGGTCGCTGATGCCCAAAACCAATTAATTAATTGCAAAGGAGGAGGTGATGCGGAGGGCGAATGCTATGTATGATGATTATTTGCGCTGCTGTGATTACCCCGTCTCTCGTTATTATGTTTGTTCTTGCGTTCTTGATGCACCTGTTATTTGGCAACGATAAGTTTTGACGCATTTTAGGCTTGTGTAAAGACTATATGTAGACTATGTGATGTTTCTGACTCGCACGGACCCCAATTTGGAACCCAGGGTATAGACTATGGGTTCCATCTTATATGTCAGATTTGGTCCCCCTCAAAAGGGAGAGGGTTATGACCTTCGGGAACCGAAAGCGGCGTAACCCGTGGTTTGTTTGGACTCGAAAGAATTTAGGGTTGTTGTTCCATGCTCTGGTAGCGGTCCACCACACGGTAGTTGGTGGCCATCACTCTTCGGTTGACTCGCGCAGCTAGGTAAGCCCGCACGTCGGAAGGCAAGGGACGGTACCGTGTAGGCTGTACGACCAGAGAAGAGGCAAGTGTTTGTAGCCGGCCAGCGACCCAGCATTAGGTCGGCTCTCGTGATATTTCTGATAGTTCTCCGGCTGGAGCGCAAGTTGGAAAGCGGGCTGGACGTCGTCCTCAGGGAGGCGGAGATCACCACGGGGGGTCGCAGCACACCGGTACGTCTATCAAAATGTTTGATCCCACAGCCCCTCGCCCGAGCCGGCGAAACGGCCTGTCGTTTGTGTCTATTTCTCCGGACGTGCTTGACGAGAATCTGGTTTTGGTTGTCGGTCACATCCCAGCGACAAACAGAAAGGAGTGGGCTAAAATATATTATTACGCAGATAGTATACAGCGCCCTGGTCCTGCAGGTGACAAGCCAAATATGTAAGAAATACAGAATGTCTACCTGGTACTCCGTCGAGTCAGGCGTTGGACAGTATTTCACCGGTAATAAAAAGTGAGAAGATAGACGCATAATACTTACCCAGTCTCCGTCGAGACGGGCAGACGGGCGTTGAATTATGACGACGTTATTATTTGTACCCCCCCTTCATGCTCGAATTGAGAAACCAAAGACAGGATACCTATACCTCGTCTCCGTCGAGGCAGGCATTTGGTTATTGCTGTATGCGACCGCCGGTCTCTCGGCTTCGCATGTTTCGCGTACAATCGATGGGTCATGGTTTCAGGTGGGGTTAAGACAGAATACGTACCCAGTCTACGTTGAGAAGGGCGCTGATTTACGTCGTCAATTATGTGTACCCCCCCCTTCATGCTCGAATTGAGAAACCAAAGACAGGATAACTACACCTCGTCTCCGTCGAGACAGGCGTTTGGTTATTGCTGTATGCGACCGCCGGTATCACGGCTTCGCATGTTTCGCGTACAATCGATGGGTCATGGTTTCAGGTGGGGTTGAGGCAGAATACGTACCCAGTCTCCGTTGAGACGGGCGATGATTTATGTCGCCAATTATTTGTACCCCCCCTTCATGCTCGAATTGAGAAACCAAAGACAGGATAACTACACCTCGTCTCCGTCGAGACAGGCGTTTAGTTATTGCTGTATGCGACTGCTGGTATCACGGCTTCGCATGTTTCGCGTACAATCGATGGGTCATGGTTTCAGGTGGGGTTGAGGCAGAATACGTACCCAGTCTCCGTTGAGACGGGCGATGATTTATGTCGCCAATTATTTGTACCCTCCCTTCATGCTCGAATTGAGAAACCAAAGACAGGATAACTACACCTTGTCTCCGTCGAGACAGGCGTTTAGTTATTGCTGTATGCGACTGCTGGTATCACGGCTTCGCATGTTTCGCGTACAATCGATGGGTCATGGTTTCAGGTGGGGTTGAGGCAGAATACGTACCCAGTCTCCGTTGAGACGGGCGATGCTTTATGTCGCCAATTATTTGTACCCCCCCTTCATGCTCGAATTGAGAAACCAAAGACAGGATAACTACACCTCGTCTCCGTCGAGACAGGCGTTTAGTTTTTGCTGTATGCGACCGCCGGTATCACGGCTTCGCATGTTTCGCGTACAATCGATGGGTCATGGTTTCAGGTGGGGTTGAGGCAGAATACGTACCCAGTCTCCGTTGAGACGGGCGATGCTCTATGTCGCCAATTATTTGTACCCCCCCTTCATGCTCGAATTGAGAAACCAAAGACAGGATAACTACACCTCGTCTCCGTCGAGACAGGCGTTTAGTTATTGCTGTATGCGACCGCCGGTATCACGGCTTCGCATGTTTCGCGTACAATCGATGGGTCATGGTCTCAGGTGGGCTCGATTTAATGAAGAAGTAAGATACAGAATATCAGGCTTTGGTGCGGGCTAAAGGCATACCCAGTCTCCGTTGAGACGGGCGTTGACCTATATAGGTTGTTAGTATGTACCCCATTCATGCTCGAATTGAGAAACCAAAGACAGAATACCCACACCTCGTCTCCGTCGAGACAGGCGTCGGGTTGATTCTGTATGGGAAGTCGAGAGAGGCGATCGCCACGCCGTTGCGTGCGACCGCAGGTATCACGGCTTCACATGTTTCGCGTACAATCGATGGGTCATGGTTTTTAGGTGGGCTCGAATTATGCAGCCGTCGCTGTGTAGTAAGAGTACCTGGTACAGCAGAAGATGTGATCTGACAAGTCGCGAATCATCGTCGTACGTATGTATATATCGATGCCACAGGTATGGTACCGAATATATCACAATACGCAGACCATGGTAAGAATGGTCATGAATCTGATGCGAAATTACGCGTCCATCGCTGAAATATTGGTCATCGTCATCATGTATTCATCGCGTATGCATGACAACTCAAGTGCTAGATGAACCGGATGTAAGTTCCGACAGCGTCTATTAAATGGATGAACCGGAGGCGAAAAGAAAAAGAAAAAAAGAAGAAGAGAAAAAAATATATATATATATACGAATATATATATAAATTCGGACGGGGTCGAACGGGGGTTGGAAGGACACTTGATGCGTACCAGGTAGAATGTATCCCTGGTACCAGGTTCTCCGCATTCGATGGTTCAAAATATATCTGGGATACGAGCAGGTTACGAACCGGTATATATATCATATATATAATGTATATATATTAATTGTTATATACGGGTGGTATGATAACGGTATATACCTGGTACATCGTCGTATACGCTTTGCATGGAGTGGAACGCTCATGGACCGCAGATGTGTATGTGATACACTATAGTATGATACCAGGTATCATGCACGGTTTCCCCCGAGGAAGTAGAGTCCCGTGTCCTCGGTGTAAGAGGCGGTTGTTCGCTCAAACGTGGAGAAAACTGACAAACAATGATGGCTAGCGTCGGGGCGACCCGTCGTACGCGCGGGAAATGCGTCACAAGCGGTAATTAAGTTGTACCAGGCACATACACATTGCGTGTTTTTGTCGTGAGTCCCAACATTCGGGCCGAAATTCGCCCGCGTGGTGGGGACACCCGTACAGGTCGAAGTGTGATTGTTTACTGGCTCCGCGCCCGATCCCTGGGTGTCACCCGCGGTCGGTGACGATGCGATAAGGTGTGATGCCAGCACGCGAGACATGCATATGGGTGGTTTCCCTGCAGAATGGTTCGTAGCAGACAACGAGCGAATCGCCAGGCTAGTTAGTGCCCAACCTCGTCCGATGATTCGAGAACCGTATTTGTCACACGCTACCCGGGGTTCCACGGTATCTAACGATATGCACCCCCTCCTTGGGTCGCCTCTGGCTTCGTATGTACGGCGGGTCCATTCGTTTATCAGTGGCGTGTCACTCCAACCCGGAGGTACACGCGAGTTTCTGTTCCGCGATGGACGGGAGGGAGGACGATGTCGCGTCGGTGCATGGGGATGCCAGCGACGAGAGTGGAGACGCCAGCGAGGCGCAAGTAGAGTCCAGGCGCAGCAAGCGCAAATCAAAGTCGCGTCGCGCGCTCAGGGACGCGATTGCGGAACTGCGCGAGTCCCAGAAGGCGGCGGCCGACCAGGTGGCCGATCTACGTAGCATGATAACGCAGCTGCACAACCAGCTCGTCGATGCGCTCCCGGATTCGGATCACCATGAGGAAGTGGCCGGAAGAGGGTCCGGGGGGGGTGACGTTGAAGACAAAGCGGCGCGGAAGGAACGTATGGCGTCATGGAAAGACCCCACTGTCCGCAAGACGTGGCTTCTTTCGGGAGAAAAACCTGCAATGGCATCCTGGACGCGAGACCAGCTCCAGGACGTGTTGATCGACATCGCGCGGGTGACCCCCGCTGTGGCGTCTCAGGTTGGCACTCTCGCGTCCCTCGATATCGGCGCGTACATGCCGAACGGTCAACAGAAGGCCGCCACTGCCACCCTCCTGTACGAACATATGGATATTATGGTCGACGCCCTGTTAGCGGTCGTGGGGTACGGAGCCCACTCGCTGGAGAGTGCGGAACGTCTACGGACCCTGAAGACCGCATTGGACGAAGGTGCTGCCATGTTGCGTACCCACTGCAGGAAGTATTGCGTAACCGTTGAGATCTCTGACAACCGCAAGCGGATGATGACGCTTGTTAACGACGACCTCAACCAGTGGACGGCAAAGCTGTTCGCCGCTTCCGTGTCGGCGGGGCAACAGTTTAGCTCCCCCCCGCCGATAGGTGATCTGCCTCAGGTTGTGGTGCCGGAATGGACGCACCTACACGGCTACATCGTCAACGGTGGACTGATGAACGCCGAACATCACGCCAGCACCAGGTCGTCCGCGGGCGGCACGTCAAGTTCGGCAAGAAGCGGCCCGTCGGCGGCGAAGCGGGCGAAGACGCAAACGGCGAGGCACTGTTTCGGTTGGGCCAAAAAGGAGGGTTGCCGTTTCCCGCAATGTGCATTCCTTCACGACCCCGCGAAGAAGTACCGCAGCGGCAGCGCTGCAGCATCCGATGGATCTCGCGCTTCTAGCGCGGGAGCCGGGGGGTCACAAGCCGGCACGCAAGCCAGGGGACAAGCCAGGGCACAGGGTGGTTCGACAGCTCGCACTGCCGCTGTACCTAGCAACCCGTAGGGGTGCGGGCTCCGCTCACCCGCGGGGCCAACTCTGGGAGGACATCGAGCTGCAGCTACCGGGAGGGAGGCGCCGCTGGTACACCCGGGGTCGGAACCTGTATCCGGATCAGGTGTGGTCGAGAGTTTGAAACGTTGCTTAGAGGCATGGGAGAACTTGTCGGTGACCGAGGGGGATCGTGAGTGCCTCAAGCGAACATTGGGAGGCATTGCAGACGCATACTTTAAGTTTTTTCGGTACAACGGTGGTAGCTTTGAAGGCATGCGGGATCTCGACGTAGCGTTACCACTGCACCGTCTAAATGCACCTATGATTCAGAAGTGGTTCGGAGACATTAAAGGTTTCCCGGACGTCGACCAGTTGGTGTATGTTGCGGAACACGGTGCGCCGGTGCATGTTGGCGGGGTTGGGAACATCGAAGCTGGGCTTGCATACTCTAACCACAGCAGCGTCGAGCCGTATGTCGACCAGATTCTCACGAAAATCGGTCAAGATGTGAAGTTTGGGCACGTGTTTGTTTTCCCTTTACAGGCTGCGGCGTCTATCCCCGGCCTGCGTTTATCTCCTTTAGGTGTCGTGGCGTCCACGTCAAAAATTCGAATAATTCATGATTTGACCTTTTCCAGCCATTCGTCGGGGCCGGGAGTGAACTCAGACACGGATTTTGCGACAGCACCACCTTGTAAACTAGGCCATGTGCTGCGCGATGTGATATGGCGCATTTTATTCCTGCGGCGAAAATTCGGTAGGGACGCCCGCATTGTTCTTAGTAAGATGGATGTGGCCAGCGCTTTCAGGCAAGTTGCTGTTGAGTTCGGGCGTTCGCCGACGTTTGGGTATGTGTTTGACGGGATGGTGGTTGTGGACCGGCGTTTGCAGTTCGGGTGGCGTAACTCCCCCGGCTTCTGGTGCCTGTTCGCGTCGGCACTAGAGCATGCACACGTCAACACAACATTTCGTGACGCAGTAGTGACGGCGCAGGGCCGAGCAGCGACCGCCCACGTAGTGGTCCGGCCGGCAGCCGTAGCGGAGCGGCCTTCCCCGCTCCCTCGTGCATATAGAGTTCCACCGGGGGAAGGGGGGGGGATGGAGGATCCTTTTTTCGTCCGATTCTACGTCGACGACGCAATCTCGGTCGAGGTTCAACGGTTGACGGGGGGAGTTCGGTGTTTGCTGGCGTCGGCGTCGCTCGCATCAGACCACTTCCGCTTGTTCGGTAACCGGCGCGAGACGGACCCGCCTCTCTTGGCGGCTCGTAAAGTGACGTCTTGGGACACCAAGCTCGAGGTTCTAGGTTGGGAGATTGATACGGTAGGTATGACGATAACGTTGCCACCTGCCAAACTCGTTCAACTTCGTGACTTGCTGCGCCAGTGGCCGAACAACCGCGTGTCGGCCTCGGAGGTCGAGTTGCGGTCGTTAACCGGGAAGTTGTTGCACGTTTGCGAAGTAGTTCGGCCCGGCAAGTTTTTCGTCCGTCGCATGCTCAACCAATTAGGACTGTCGGCAAGTAAGCCGTGGAGGGACAACCTCAAGATGCGGCGGCCCTCTAGACGCACGACCCTCATGCTAACGCCAGAATTTCATTCCGACGTTACGTTCTGGCGGCTGCTCGTAGGAGGCGCACTGCAGAACAGAATGGGTGCATTACATGCACCCTTGTATAGTTTTTTCCTGCAACCCCCCGCTCGAACTCTTTGGTCCGACGCGTCCGGCGACGCTATGGGGGGGTATTGCCTAGAGTCGGGGGCGTGGTGGAGGATGGATTTTGACGAAGGGGTACGTAGACGTCTTCGACAGCGCGTATGCGAAAGAGATGACCTGTCGATAAACGTTCTAGAGTTACTAGGCATGGTGGTCACTGCGTGGGCTTTTGTAGTGCATGCAGGCGCAAAACCGGAGTACGATCGCCAGAGTATTCTAATGCGCGGAGACAACCAATCAGCAATACACTGGATCAACCAGTGTCGCGCGGGTAGAGAGCCAAGGTCAGGGGCGTTGATGCGAATGCTCGGATGGCTAGAAGTGCGTAGCGGGTGGTGTTTCCGCGCGCGGCACGTGAAAGGGGTAAAGAACACCCTCGCTGACGGGATCTCCCGATGGGATCGCGCATCCATCCCTTCCGCTCTCCGCAATTGTCGTCCTGATATCGCGTGGCAGGAGCAGGACCTGGGGCAAGCGGGTGCGGGTCTATGTACCGGGATTTTAGCGTCCAGTACATCCGGCAGTCAGTTGCGGGCTCGTCTGAACGCACTTACGGCTCAGGCTTCCGGTCTTGGTTAAAATTTCGTGAGCTGATAGGTAGCGAGTCATATTTTCAACCAGGGGAGTCAGAAAGCGCCATGATATGGGCCCTGGTCGATTTCGCGGCGTGGTGTGCCGCATCTGAAGGGAACCAAGCGGGGACCATTTCTGGTAAACTTGCCGCCGTACAGTATTTTCACCGGGTGGGTTTGGGTCTTGAGCTTCCTACAAAGTCGGCTTTGATGAAGAGCGCGTTGAAAGGGATTTCACGTTCACACACGCTCGCGGGAACAGCCCGCCGCGTACGCCTTCCGGTGTCATGGGAGATGCTGTTGGCAGGGAAAAGCCTAGCCCCGTCATGGGGCAGTGGTGGTAGCGTTCTGTGGCTTTGTCTGGGTATGGCATATTTTTTCATTATGCGGTCGGACGAGGTGTTTGCGGGCGCAGCAGGCGTCGTGCACGCCGCACACTGCCTTACACGTAGTGATGTTGCATTCTTTGCTGGAGAGAGCCAGTTAGATATATTGCGGTGGCACCGGGCCGATCGCGTGGAGGTACGCTTTCGAGGACACAAGGGTGATCAGGGGCAAGCAGGTAGCGTCATCGTGCGCACACGTTCCGCGGTGCGGGGTCCGCGTTCGGGTTTGGGCACCGGCGGCGGCGCCGTTGCCCTCATGGTGGACCTGTTGTCGCGGTATCCAGCGCTTCCCGAACGTGCCCCCCTCGCCTCGTATCGTAGTGACAACGGAGTGAGAGTATGGGGATATGGCCAAGCGATGCGAGCGTTGAGAGAGATTGTGGCGCAGTCGGGACGCAACCCCGACGAGTTTGCACTGCACTCTCTCCGTATAGGAGGTGCGTCCGTGCTCGCGGCGGGAGGCGACGTGCCCGAGCGAGTAATCCAGCGCGAAGGACGTTGGAAGTCTGATGCTTACAAGGTATACACTCGCAATAACGTAGAGGACGCAGGACAAGTCTCCCGCAAACTAGCGGTAGCAGGAAAGGGCCAGAGACAGCCAGGCCAAGGCACTATATGGGGGAAACCGTAGCAGTCTTCGGCGACCTCGTGTTTGGAGGAGTTTCCACGGTATCGTACCGTGGGTGGGACTCAGTCGTCTTAGACTGCATGGGTTTCGGTTGGGACCTGGCTAGTGGTTAACGGAGGGAGAGACGGGATTTAGAGTAGAGACCACCAGTGGAATACCGTCAAGGTTGGTTGCGGTAGATTGGTCTCTCGGGGTGCTCTCCCTCCCAAGTCACAGACACAATAATAACCAAGCAATTCGAAAGATATCAAACAAAGGAGAGGGTTATGACCTTCGGGAACCGAAAGCGGCGTAACCCGTGGTTTGTTTGGACTCGAAAGAATTTAGGGTTGTTGTTCCATGCTCTGGTAGCGGTCCACCACACGGTAGTTGGTGGCCATCACTCTTCGGTTGACTCGCGCAGCTAGGTAAGCCCGCACGTCGGAAGGCAAGGGACGGTACCGTGTAGGCTGTGCGACCAGAGAAGAGGCAAGTGTTTGTAGCCGGCCAGCGACCCAGCATTAGGTCGGCTCTCGTGATATTTCTCCCACCCACCCACCCTTTTTTCTTTCGAAGGTGAGGAGAGGGGGGAAATGTCGCACTGTGTATTTTATGACAATTGTGTTTGTCTTCATTTCTGTGCACTAGGAATTAACTGATATTGATACGTACAACAGTTGGTTCACTTGGGAGTCGGATGGAGGAGTTTCCACGGTATCGTACCGTGGGTGGGACTCAGTCGTCTTAGACTGCATGGGTTTCGGTTGGGACCTGGCTAGTGGTTAACGGAGGGAGAGACGGGATTTAGAGTAGAGACCACCAGTGGAATACCGTCAAGGTTGGTTGCGGTAGATTGGTCTCTCGGGGTGCTCTCCCTCCCAAGTCACAGACACAATAATAACCAAGCATTTGGTCCCCCTCAAAAGCGGGTTTTTTTGTAGTTTCCGCGCACAGACTGACTAACATCACCCTGTTGACTCTGATATGCTAAACTGTAGTTTCAAGGGGAGTCGCCGACCTATATGATCTACAAAGATTAATGGCGGACCCGCATCTACGGATGAATTTGACAAATGCGATAGCAGCCAACCTTGCCTCTCCGACACCCGGTACTAATGCCGGAAGCGTTGATGACATGGCCTCATTACTGACCGAGACGATACTGTCAAACGCCGCCGACATAGCGCCCCCTACTCGGCGTAAACAAGTACCGAGGGGCTGGTGTGCGACTGAGGAGACGAGAGCCGAGTTGAATGCACGATGGCAGGATAGAGAAGACGCGAGGAAACGGGTCCGTTCTGCTCCAAACGATCGTGGTCTACGGCAAGCCTTGAAGGCGACCATCAAACAGCTGAAACGCACGCGGGCGGAAGCTGTTCAGAGGTTCTTCGAAGATTACGTTCGCCAACTCGAAGGGCGTATCCGAGAAGGTGATCATTTTGGCTTCTACAAACACCTCAAGGGGATGGATGTGGAAGGGAAGAGGACGTTTAACTCGCAGTACATCAAGGACGAGGAAGGTCGATTGCTGCGGGATAACGTCCTCATCCGCGAGCGGTGGGTGAGGTGGTTTCACAAACTGCTCAACACCAAGTCGCCGACCCTTGATCCAAGCATTGTGGGCGAGCTTAAGCAGTGGCCCCCGTGCAGACCACTGGACGATGTCCCGTCTAGGTACGAAGTAGAGGAGGCGATCCGGGCGCTGGCGAACCGAAAGGCGGTAGGGCCCGATGGTCTCCCGGCCGAGCTCTTGAAGGTTTTGGCCGACGAAGGAGAATTCGACACCCTCGGAAACTTCCACGATATCATCGTCGCTGTGTGGAGGGGGGGTGGCGTACCCCAACAATGGAAAGATGCTACGATTAAGGTGCTTCACAAGAAGAAAGATCGGACTGAGTGTGGCAATTATCGTGGCATCTCCCTCGTGGCTCACGCCGGTAAAGTACTCCTCAAAGTCATCGCGGGTCGCCTGAGTGACTATTGCGAACGCGAGAACATTCTGCCGGAGGAACAGTGTGGGTTCAGACCCCAACGCTCGACGGTTGACATGATGTTCGTAGTACGACGACTGCAGGAAATGGCGCGGAAGAAGGACACCCCCTTGTACATGTGCTTTATTGACCTCACCAAAGCATACGACTCCGTCGACCGAAGCCTTTTGTGGGATGTCCTTGCTCGTTTTGGCGTGCCACCGAGAATGCTCGCCGTCATCCGCCAATTCCACGACGGTATGCAAGCATGCGTGCGGCTGGATGATGGAGAGTGCTCGGATAAGTTCGACGTGGGGCAAGGTCTCAGGCAAGGATGCGTGCTCGCGCCACTGCTGTTCAACATGTTTTTCACTGCGGTACTGCGTGTTGCCGAGAAACGCTTCCTCGCTGATGCAGCCATCACGGACAACATGGTGCAGCTTCAACGAAAGAAGGAAGGCGAGAAGGGCACTTCACGCACAGGCAAAGTCGACGGACGGAGGGGGAAGGAGGGGGAGGGGGTGCAGAGATTGTGGGGTATGCTGTACGCGGACGATGCGGGCATCGTATCGCGATCATCAGAAGGTCTGGAGAGGATGATGACGACGATCGTGACTGCGTGTTCGTCGTTCGGGCTTACAGTATCCGAGGCAAAAACAGAAATAATGTGCCTGGAAACCAAAAGCGGGGGGAAGGTGTCCTTCACGATCAATGCAGCCGGCCAGGTTTACAAACAAACAATCCAGTTTGTATACTTGGGCGGGGCTATCACCGCAGACAGAAACCTTAGCACTGAAATAACGCGGCGTCTTCAGAGGGCCTGGGCGTGTTTCCAGCGGTACAAGATGGAAATCTATGATCGCCCGGGTGTGCGTTTACGGTTGAAGGTGCGGTTGCTGAAAGCTGAGGTGGTCGAGACACTGCTGTACGGTTGCATGACGTGGAGCCCGAAGAAGCCTGACTATGACAGGCTACGACGGGTTCACCGCTCCATGCTCCTCCGATGCCTTGGATGGCGGAAACGGAAGCGCGACGACCACACCCTATCGTACGCCGACGCGCTTGCCCAGACAGATTCCGAGAGCGTTGAGGTGATAGTGCGCAAACGGAGGATTTTGTTTGCGGGATTCGTGGCACGCATGGGGGAGGAGCGTCTGCCACAGAGGGTGATGTTTGGGGAGTTTGTTGGGGGTAAAGGCTACTCAGGGGGGCAAGAGAAAGACTGGATGGATCATCTGAAGGAGGATATGTCGGTTTTTGGAATGAAATTCGAAGGATGGCGAAAGGCTGCTCAGAAGGCTGGCAGATGGTTTCGAAGAGTAGAGGAGGGAGCCGAGTTGTTCATGCGGAATTGGCATGAAACGGAGAGACGCAAAGCTGCAGAGCGACGCGCAAAGGCTGCGGCAGCGTCATCCACCGTTGGCATCTCTAAGCGGCCGGGGGGAGGGGGAAGGGGGGGGGGGCGGGGAGGGGAGTGGGGGAGGGGGGGGAGGGGGGAGGGGGAAAGGGAGGAATGGGGGAGGGGCGGAAGGGGGAGCGTCATGCCCAAGAGACTGAAGTCTGGGTTTGGCCATCATCGTATTGAAAGTTGTGGGCTTTCTAATGGCCATCACAAGATGGCATAAGACCGCCCTGATTTCTTCGCCATGTTGCGTTCTTTCCCAGGTGCCATTGATGATGGACGTGATACCCTCTGTTAGTCCAATGCCATTCTTAGCCAGTTCCTAGGGTCTACTAGTATGACATTTTTCTTTCTTTTCTTTTTTTATTTCTTTTTTTTTCTTTTTTTCTCTTCTTCTTTCCTTGCTTTCCTGTCTTGTCTTTTCTTGCTTTTCTTGTCTTTTTCTTATCTTTGCTTGCCTTTTTCGTCTTGTTTCGTTTTTTTCTTTTCTTTTCTTTCCTTTCCTTTAGCTTTTTTTCTTTTCTTTGTTTCTTTTTCTCCAATTGACTTATGCCTGTCGTGCGTATGCGTAGTGATAGATACTACGTGTAATATATACGTGGTAGTCTTCCTTGGGTGGCAATCGGAATATTTGGTTTCTCCAGGCGTGAGTAGTGAGACGTATGTACCGGCCTGGACCTGGCACATCGTAGACTGACTCCCGATTTCACTTTTATATGTTTCTGGTGGAGGCATGAATTGCGTCAGCTGTGATATATGCGTGTACCACCTTGGGTTGTGTGTTTTTCCCTGGGGTATTCCTCAGCTCCAGAGTGACTGGAGCCTGTCCTGTGACCACGGACTTGATTATGCGAGTTAATGTGAGAACAACAACAACAACAACAACATCCTTAATGAGCACACACAACCCGTAATACGCGCGATCGGAGTATCACACACAGCTTGCAAATATGAGTTTCGACAAAATCTTCGATCTCACAGCTGGAGTGCATTTTTATTTTTATAATATACAAGAGCTCCGCATGCATGCCGGCATATGCACTTCGGTTTGATTCAATACTTGGTAGAGTAAAAAAATTACCACACACAATAATCATAGTCTGCGCGTACAGCACGTAAGGTAATGCCAAGAGTTCGATATAGACTAAGAATCATAACACTGTTCTACCATTAATATCTACCGTTTTTTATGTGAATCCGATTCCGAGCTTCATTCATCAGATTTCGACAAATCCGAGCACACGGCGACTGACCCTTTAGTCTGGCGACGAAACGTGTCGAGTGCGTTTCTTATGATAGTTTTACTCGATCAAGCATCCGGGGCCATTAGGGTGACTGATCATGTCCGCTGCGTGTGATTGGAGAAGTTGTACATGGACCAATTGCATAATACAACAGCAGTCAGTCCAGATCGAGTCGATCGTACAACTTGCTTGGGTATCGTATTACTATATATAAACATATATAAAATCATTCCTTGGTGTCATGGACTTTGTTTGGTCCGGAGTTTTTTGTCTCGGCCTAAGTATGCGATTCGCGGACCTGGAATTCTCGGTCGAATATGGCTTGGTTCGAGCGCCGCCTTCGGGGGGCGGCTCCAACGCCCCTCGCCCTGCCGTGTCCGTTCCGCACATCAACGTGAACGCGGACGGGCGCCGAGCGAGACGAGCGAGTGTCGAGGAGGAATTTTGGAAAAATTGTTGAATCTTAATGGCTGCAACGCCTGAATGATTTACAAAATTGGCATCATTTCCAAACGGTACGTAAGGCCGTTTCTTATAGCATTGGATTCTCATCTTCGATTCCGCCAGAATCCGATTCGGGCCTATTTCCGCCTTCTTATAGACACGGATTTTGGCACAATCCAATTCGGAAAAATCCGATTTCAGCTTTTCGAGTTGCGGCCACTCGGATTCCTGACCAAAATCCGAGACGCTGCCCAACCCGGATTTCTGTCTCGGATTATTTGAAACTCTCTGGTTGCGCCGCGCGCGCGCGCACACACACACACATCGGGCTACCCCACATGCGTGCTGCAGTGCCGGCGCTGTTAGGGCTGCTGGGCGTCGCCCGTGGGCTAGCCTACGAACTTGGCTTGCCCTCGGGACGCGTGGTGCACCATCAAATGGCCGCGACAGCGAGAGAAAAAGCTGGTGTCGACGTTTCTGCTGTCTTTGCCACCACGCTAGCTGCCTTCCATCTGCAGCAGCAGCGTAGTGTCGCCACCTGGGACCTCATCTTACAAGACTACGAAGACGAGCTAGAGCCCGACACAGAGGACGATGAGATGTCAAGGGCTGGTGCCTCTTGGTCCGGAATGTTTGCAACGTCTGTGTGGTCTGCTGCGTGTGGTCTGCTGCCTCTGCGCTGCGTCTGTATGTCTGTATCGGTCTGCTGTGTGCTGCTGCTGCTGCTGTGTGGTGTTGGGTTTTGCGCGCGCTGTTTTCAAAAAAAATTGACAGTCCTGCTGAAATCCGTCTGACAAAATCCGTTCGCTATAAGAAAGGTCGGGCTTTCTTCTCCGCCCGAATTTTGCCGAATCGGATTCTGGCGGAATCGAAGATGATAATCCAATGCTATAAGAAACGGCCTAATAATTGGAATTTTGCGTACCGGGTGAGAACAGCGGGGAGTGATAATCTCGCAAACATAGGCGATATCTAAATCTCGCCTACGGGGACATATAAGAACCATCCCCGGGTTTCCACCGTCATATATATTACGGTTTGCAGTGTGCGAATTCGCGGGCATCAACGAGGAGGGTGCTGGCACCGCCCCTACAGCACCATGGCCACCGAGATAGGCAGCAATATGACACCTGGACACCCCTGTACACTCAAGGCTCGACTTTCAGCCCCTGAAAGCTAGAAATTGGCAAAATCGATGACGATTTGCAGGTGCTGTTTAGGCCGCCACAGCAGCAGTACGTAGTGCAGCCCCACACACGTAGGTGCTGGCGTTGCTCCTACAGCCCCACGACCACCACTACATGCAGCAATATCACACCTAGACTACATACCCCACACACTGAAGGCCGGACTTCAGCCCCTACGAGTGAGAAATCGTCGAAATCGAGGACGATTTGCACGTGCTGTGGACACCGCGACCGCTGCATGCATGCAGCACGCAGTACATATGCATACATACATGTGTACATGTACAGTAAGTACACAGCAAGCAGTAGTGCAGCCTACACACATCACACACCCGCAGAGGGAAGAATATCCCACGCTTGCTCTCCGTAGGTGCCCAAGAATAATAGTGTCAGTCTGACGGGCCTGTTGTATCCAGGAACTATAACAGGACAATGTGCAAGCGCACCCACAGCAGTGTAGTCTATAACTTGAATATTACACAACCTACCCACAACAGCAGTAGACAACAAACAGCAGTGCATAATGTACGTGTGGAGGAAAAGAGGAACACGTGCCAAATAGCTGCCTTCCAGCTAGCTTTCGGCACCCATTTACAGTACAACTTCAGCCCACAACTTCCGTCATTGAGGGAACCACGGCTGGCTGTCAATCAACCGTGAGATCTGGAAACTTTAGATGAGCAAGCATATGATATAAACTAAACGGTAGTTTGGTGCTAGTTTTAAGCTACCGGCACAGCAGCAGCCAGCAGCAGCAGCCAGCAGCCAGCACCAAGTTTTCAAACACAGCGAACCGTAATACGACGGTGGAAGTCCGGGGATGGTTCTTATACGTCCCCGTGGGCGAGGTTTAGATTCCGCCCATGTCTGCGAGATTATCACTCCGAGAACAGCAGTATGTACGACGAGCATGAACGCCAACTGACGGCATTGGCAAACACACAACATCAGGTGCATGCAGCAGCAGTAGCCGAAGGGCGAAACTTCTAGCACATACTGCAGCAACTAGTAGCAACCAGAACCACAGCAGATAGCTCAAAGTGCAGTACGAGTGCAGTTGGCAAGTTTAGTCGTACACGCATCACTCTGTCCAATAGTCTATATATAACAGCATCTCAAGCAGGTAGAAGAAGAGCCGTCTCTTCGGCCTTTGGCCTTGGCTTTAGCACGGCCGCTGACACTCCAGGCAGCCTCTGCTGTAGGCCTGAACGAGTGCGGTTGATTCGCAGCGAACTATCCCGCTGTGCTCGCCTCTATGTGGCCATTGTCCATGCCATTTCATGTCACCTCCCTTCTGTTTTGAGCTCGTCGTCGTGCCGTCGAGGTACGAGGAAACCCGTACGTACTGGGTGAGAACAGCAGTATGTACGACGAGCATGAACGCCAACTGACAACATTGGTAAGCACACAACATCAGGTGCAGCAGCAGTAGCCGAAGGGCGAAACTTCTAGCACATACAGCAGCAACTAGTAGCAACCAGAACCACAGCAGATAGCTCAAAGTGCAGTACGAGTGCCGTTGGCAAGTTTAGTCGTACACGCATCACTCTGTCCAATATATAACAACCGTTTTTACGTTCATATTGATGGAGAAAAAAATACCAGGTCGTATTACATTTATTTCCTGTAAGAATGATACGTCGTACGAGCGGACGTTCTGATTCTGGTGCCGTGAGACCATAGAGCACACCGCATGTTTTACCCAAACAAGAGCCAACAAGAGGCAGCGCACAGGGGCCCCCAACACAGAGACACGTGACAACCACGGCCAGCTGTCGGTCGCGTAATTGTCCGGTGGTCCGTGCTTCGGTGGGTGTATCGGAAGTCGTTCGTAGTACTGCTGTGGATCGTCGAAAAACCACGTGGCATCGTGCTGGTGGCAAGACTAGCCAGTAGACCCCCCAAAATATATTTACCTTTTTTTTTTCTTGGCCCCATGCACCCATTTATTTCCTTTCCTTTCTCTTCTTTGTTTGTTTATTTTTTCCAATTGACTTGCGTCTGTTGTGCGCATGCGTAGTGATAGATACTACGTGTAATATATACGTGGTAGTCTTTCTTGGTTGGCAAGCGGTATAGTCGGTTTTCCCAGGCGCGAGTAATGAGACGTATGCACCGGTATGGACCTGGCACATCGTAGACTGACTCCCGATTTCACTTTTATATGTTTCTGGTGGAGGCATGAATTGCGTCAGCTGTGATTTATGCGTGTACCACCTTTGGTTTGTGTTTTTCCCCTAGGGTATTCCTCAGCTCCAGAGTGACTGGATCCTGTCCTGTGACCACGGACTTGATTATGCGAGTTAATGTGAGAACGACAACAACAACAACAACTGAAATATTGCCTGTTTCTTGACCTTTCAGCTGCTTCCTGCAAACTTGGTTTTTCTGCCAACACGATTTTGAACTTTTTCGCGATTTTTTCTTCCTTTTTGTCTAGTAAGTTGAACTTCCTACTGCCGCTAATTGCCGCCTGACAGCTGTGCATTATTAGTTGCGGAACGGTCCAGCTTTAGCTTTTCTTTGATTCGCACCATTTGTTTTGTACTTGACGAAGCTTCAGCGGCTGAGATCTGGGCTTGGCTCATCAGCTCGACACCGCCCAGCACCCCATCGCAGCGCTATAGCTTACAGCAACGAAGCGCCGTGCAGTGCTCAGCAGAGCGACGCGCTATGCTTTGCCGTGCTCTGCCATCGCGGTCGTTCGTTATTCATGATATCTAAAACTCCGCGTACGCTGATATTTAGGTATTTGGCGCTTTATTCTATACATATCGCGTCAACCATCGTAATATCATACAATATGGGGGAGGGAATGTAATCTCTATGCAAAGATCCTGTTTTTTATTAAATCATTTGTCAGCCGGCCGCCCCGGTGGTCTATTAATAATAGTGGTTTTACCCTCGAATATTACTAACGTTTGGTTGTCCTTGAGTTCGACACCCACCACGATGAGATTTGACTTTATTTGCAAAAATGCAAAAAAAAAAAACAGGCATCAATCAACTAACTGCTGAGAGCGCCTAGCAGCGTGGGTTGCTTCGACGCGAGTCGACGAGGGAAGAAAATGCTGGATTCTCCTGGCGGTAAAAATGAAAGCACGTGCCGAAGTGGGGAGGGAGGAGGAGGGCCCGCTATTGACCCCGGATCTGAGTTACTACTGGGAGGGAGCGCGAGAGTGGTGCGGGGATAATAAATGGGATGAAGAAAAAAAATGTTGCAAAGGTATATTATTATTACTACCAGTAAATAATATGTCAGTCTCTAGGAAATACGCACGGCACTATCAGCAGTCGTCATGGTAGAGACACTCCGGATATTATGTATTGAGGGGACGCGTCCGATTTCGACAACGTGAAAGCCCCCACGAAGAAAAGACAGCAGACACACATATCCCGCCTTCCCGAGAAAAAACAGAGAAGAAGCGCTACGCCAACCTCCCGTACGAGCAAAGCCACCCCCGCACCAATCTTAGACAACGACGCCTCAACGAGAGATCGCCCTCCTCTTCTACGTTTCCTCCTCGCCCGCGACCACGCAGACCAATCAATGCGACAGCCTTCACGTAACAAACAAAGCAATCTTCTTCCAAAACCTCGCCGGCTGACATGTCCTCATGTCGACGTTTGATGCAAACCGACTTTGCATCCTGTCGACTTCGAACCTCCATTGCCACGGGGACAGCAGTGCAGTCTCTTCATTAATGCCAAGGCCTCTTTTGTTTCGCCTAGAGGCGACGCAGGTTCTCAATAATACTCTTTTCGGTATTTTTGTTTGATGGACGCCAACTTTTACGTGACGGCGCATTTAATAGTTTGTTTCGCCTATCCTTGCCTTATTTATTGTATAATATTACGTTTTTTCTTTTGTCAAAGCATGACTTTCAGAATCCCATGTTCGTATGAAACTCTTGGCATTACTTTAAAGTTCAATGCATGCCAAATCGGACAGCAACACCTTAAGTGGTCGAAGTGCTGCCCTGCCCTACCCGAAGCATGGGCGAATGCCGGCGCCCATGCGGAGCCCTTGTATATTATAAAAATACACTCCAGCTGTGAGATCGAAGAGTTTGTTGAAACTCATCTTGTGCAAGCTGTGTGTCATACTCCGATCGCGCGTATTGCGGGTTGTGTGTCCTCATTAAGGATATGTGTCGGCGACTTCCCTTGCAACTACAGTGTAGCTATCAGGGTCAACAGGGTGATGTTAGTCAGTCTGTGCGCGTAAACTATAAAACTCGTTTTTGAGGGGGACAGAATCTGACAGCTGTGGAAGGAAATGCATCATTTTACCAAGTGAATCATATAAGCCGAATGACCGGTGAGGGGAGGGCGGAGTTTTGAAGGACGTGGGGGCCTGGGTTTGATCAAGAGGGAGGTTGGGGGGGGGGGTTATTACAGTAGCCGTAATACCCTTCACCTTTCTTTTCTTTTTCCCATCCCATTTATTGTGATGCTTACATTACTCTCGCCCTCCTAATGCAGTACGATAACTTAGATCCGGGGTCATATAGCGGGCTCCCCTTCCCCCTCCCCACTACGGCACGTGCCTTACTTTTTATCGCGAGAAGAACTCAGCATTTTCTTCCCTCGTCGATTCGCGTCGATTTGTACCTACCCACGCTGCTAGGTGTTAAGATACGGCCTGGAAAGGCCTGTAATTATCCGAATTTGAGATCATTTGGATGGGTTTCGTATGATAAGATTGACGTTTTATATTCGGGAAAGTTAGGAAATAGATCGGAGGCACGTGCCTCCGATCTCAAAAGCTATCCGGGGCTCTGGTGGAATCGAATAAAGCTACGTCTCTACGATGGAAAAGAAAGTGAGTACTCGGCGAGGACCTGCTCAATTGGCAGACCTGCAGGGGGCACTCTGTGCCCCCATCTATAACCTTACAAATGGCGTCAACGGCAGGACAGAAAAAATAGTTGATTTCAGCAGTAATTTGATCTTTTTTTGCCCGTTTATTTCTGCAAATAAATAAAGCCAACAAAGCTCACAACGGTGGTTATTTACCTCAAGGACCAACGCTAGTATTAATAGCAGTAGTATTCGAGTGTAACCCCACTAGACCACCGGGGCGACCGGCTCCATACCACTCACTGCCCCGGTGGCGTGTCAGGTTATATCCTCGAGCCTGGTATAGGTCAGCTTCGTGAGTTTGAATCCCCCCGAGTGCGTATTCGTACAATTTTTCGTCTTGTGCACTAATGGACTTGCGGAAAGCGCGAGAGCGCGAGTTAGCAACACTCGATGAAAAATCGACGATCGGTGGGTGCTGAACCCTATGCGGCAAAAAAAATGAAGGCGATAACCGGGGGGGGGAAGGGAAGGACGACACCTGTGACCACGGCTTGTATGTCCAGACGCAGGAAAGTAGAAGTGTTCCAATTTTATTTTTTTTGCAAATCGCTAGAAGAGATGATTAATCAGCAATAAGCATCAATAAGGAGCACGTCAAGTACGAAGCAACACAAACTTATTTGTCAGTTACGTACCGACACACGGCCGCTTGCACTTGACCGGCAAACGATCAAACCAACGGAGTCAGGGACCACAGCAACAACAAAGCACGCCATCCTACTGTCTACTTACCACCACCTTCGTGTGGCGCAGCTTAACAAGAGGAGGAGGGACTTGTGTAACAAACCTCGAGGCCCCAGGGACGCAGCCACTCGCAATGCTGCTGTTTGGCTTTTCCTGGCGCAGTAATCGTAATCACTACAAGGTTCCTCTTCGGAGGCAGGGTGACGCAAGAGGCGGATGCTTTTTTTGTATTTTGCACCCCGGAGCGTTCGCCCCCATCCTTACGGCAGATAGAGCATGCAGCTATACTGCAATGTAATTGATCCGGGTGTAGTATCGGAAACAAGGAAGGTATGTATTTGTGATACTACTGCTGTAAGGACAGCCCAGATAAATTATGGTGATCTGATGCTGTTGTAGCCTACCAGGTATTTCCAGATCTTCTCGGAAAATACACTGACTGGTCGATGGGTGACCGGCCATGTGCAACAATTTGCGGGTACTTTTTGATGTCTGTGCGATTTGACTGCTGTATTGGTGTAAATATATACAGTACTGGGCCCGGTTTAGTGCCGGTTGAATAGTGCCAGGTGCCCGGCATAGTGCCGGTAAAATCTCTGGACACAGGCGGAGCTTTCAATAGTGCCAGACCGGGACTATTGAGAGCTTGCCCGGTACAGTGCCGGTTCGGCGCCGCTTTCACCCCCAACAGTGCCGGTTACCCCGCGCGCGTGAACACACACAACCAGGCAGAAGACAGACTCCACACAGAGAAATAAGGTATACGTGCTGCTGCAGACCCGAACTGCTCTACGCAGGGGCGTACCATGCCATGTGCGGAAGGTGAACTTTGCGCTCAACCAGACACAACGCCGCAAGACCCTCATCGCCACGGCTGCCAGGGAGGATGTGGCGGGCGGCTGTACGGCACTTGCGGCAGCGTGGTTGACGATGACAACGAAAATCGCCGCATCTGCAGCACGTGCGTCGCCAAGGCCGGCAAGCGCAAAGCGCCAGCAGCAGACAGCGCTGGGAGGGCACAATCTAAACGCCCGAAGGCCACGAATGGGGGGAGTAAGAAGTAATGGTTGTTTGATTTTTTGCGGTGCGCTGCCTGTCGTGCTTGTCTCTTCTTTTTTCTTTTTTCTTGCAACATCCAAGCGGGTGCGCCAGGCAGACAGGTGAGAGAATTTGTCCCGACGTAGTGAGGGCGGGGGTTACAGCTGTAGTTGTAGTGTGTTTTATTGTTGTCTTCGGTGCGCTTTTTTGAGTTATTTTTTTTCTTCATTTTTTATTCTGCAGCATCGAAGTGGGCAACGAGGAGTAGGATTTAACTTTGTACGAAATCGTGCTTTACAAGCAGTTTGTGTAGTCACAGCTTACTCGGGTGCATGACGTGTGTCTTACTTTCGCCGTCGACTAGTCCTGGTGAGGCTGTAGCCCGAAATGCAACTACTGTATGTTATTTTACAAGAAACTCTTGTGGGCTCCACAGGTTGGAACCACACGTCTCGCAGGACAGAAAGTCTGCCCACGCCCACGCCGGAACTTCACTCAACAGCGGTAGTATCGATCCATTTCGTTCTCTGTTGATCCCGCAAGCGTGGGCGCTACACCATAAATCGAACACAACCTCATTAGTGCCAGTACTGGCACTAATGAGGGATTGGCCAGCCCTCAATAGTGCCGTTTTGGCACTATTCGCAATAGTGCCGGGTGCCCGGTTTAGTGCCGGTGAACGCTCTGTGCACGTACCGGCACTAAACAGGGCCCAGTACTGTACTCGAAGCTGCAGCTGTGTTGGGCGATCCGAAACAAACGATGCGAGTTCACGCAACACGTTGCTGCAGCAACGGCGACCTCCGCAGCCAGCACTTGAGCGCCTTCTCCTAAGGTGCCCAGTCACAGATAGCACTAGCGCCATTATCACAGCCAGCTCCCTCCCTCCCATGCTCCCCACGCATAGGCTCTCCGCCATGGAACGAGTATGTAGCAAGGAAGATAGGCTAGGCGAGGTCATGACCACAGACAGACGATTTTTCACCTTCTTCAAAAACTTACCGTATAGACACCAACAGCAGCAGTAGCAGCAGCAGCAGCAGCGGCTGCCGCGGCGGCGCGGGGGTGCTGGCGGTGGCGCTGTAAGCTTTGGCGACAGCGCTGTGGTATAGCGGTAAAAATTCAGCACCAAGTACGACACGGTATCTGCTGACGTTGTGAGCAGCAGCGGATAGGGGGGAAAAAACGAACGGCAGCAGCAGCTGATGAAACATTTGCAGCCTTAATCACCATCACCAGCATTGAAATTACAAAACATAGCTGACGTTTTGACGTTCTGGGACAGCCGTTCGAATGGCCCAGCAGCTGCGGGAGCTGTTCGAAGGGTCCAGCAGCAGCTGCAGCTTTGGAAGTCTGTACAGCCCAAAAGTATAAAAAACGAAAGTTTAACGACCGACCGCGACTTAAATAATAATGGTAATTATGTTTACTACCTCCTCCTCGTTTAGTCATGCGTGCGCTTGCGACGTCTATATCCACGTATGTACGTGTACCTACCGAAATTCAATAAAACAAATGCACTACTATGATCCCTACCGCAGTACCATCGGGATGTTTTTACAGTAAATATTATTATTTGTTTTGGGACAAAATATGATGCCAAGATTTGGAAGTAATGTCTTGCCAAGTTTGTTTTATCAACCTCTCTGTACATCGCGATCCGAAGAATAACTAACTGGAGAGTACAGTTCAAAATACATTTTTTTGCGCGCTTCTCGCATGGACGGCGGCCTTCGAACAAAGTGATATGACCGAGAAATGCTACAGCACTGCCCACTGAGCTATACTTATTCACTTGACTCAGTAGCTCAGTGGGTAGTGCTACTACATATGTATGTTAAACTACCAAAATAACCATTCATACTGTCGTCAGCGCGCACGCTTGAAAAGGCAAACACGAAGTCGGTAACAATCGAACTCACGACACATAGCACTACCCACTGCTGTCACTTGACTCAGTAACACTCACATGAGTGTGGGTTGTGCAAAAAAACAACCAAATATGTTTTCCAGTTCGTTACTTAATTATAGCCGACTTCGTAAGAGCGGTTTCCGGAACTACCCCCTCTCCACGTACTACAGTTCGTACAGTTAGTAGTACTCAGAAGGACACTAACAACTATCATAACCGTTCATACCGTCTCCAGCGCGCACGCTCCTGAATACCAAATATGATGTGTGGGTGAGAATCGTACTCACGACACATCCTTCGTTGGTTATATAGCACTATGCCCACTGAGCCGAAAGGAAACGACACACAGCAGTAGTAGCAGCCACGATAGGGCAAGCGCTTGGAGGCGGCCATGAAAAAAGCATCGTCGGGAAGTAATTTAGATGCCAATTTGGAAATGACGCCAATTTGGAAATGTTGTCCCTTATTTATTCGTTCAAGCTCTACATATGCCAAGATCCAAGAATAGCTCGGGCGTATACCGCCCAAATTCACAAATGAAGCGCACTTCTCGCTTGTCTCGCTCAGCGTCTATTCGCGTTCACGTCGTGGTGTGGAACGGATACGGCAGGGCGAGGGGCGTTTGAGCCGCCCCCCGAAGACGGCGCTCGAACGAAGCTATTTGACCGAGAATTCCAGTTCCGTGAATCGCATACTGAGGCCGAGACAAAAAAAAAACTTCTGACCGAATCCCTGAAAAAAGGAATGATCGTATATAATATCGAACGCTCCGCCCTCTTCTCACTGGTTGTACGACTTACAGGATAAGATTTATAGTTTCCACGCAAAGATTGAGGTGCCCCCCCCCCCCCCCCGCCCCCCCCCCCCCCCCCCCCCCCGCTCCCTCTTTATCAAACCCAGAGCCCCACGTCCTTAAAAACTCCGCTCTCCCCTCACCGGTTATTCGACTTACAGGATTCACTTGATAAACTGACGCATTTTCTACTGTGTTATGGTTGGTGCTAAGATACGGCCTCGAAAGGCCTGTAATTATCCGAATTAGAGATCATTTGGGTGGGTTCCGTATGATAAGGTTGGCGTTTTATATTCGGGAAAGTTAGGAAATAGATAGGAGGCACGTGCCCTCGATCTCAGAAGCTATACGGGGCTCTGGTGGAATCGAACAAATCTACGTCTCTACGAAGGGAAAGAAAGTGAGTATTCTCCGTGGACCTGCTCAATTGGCAGACCTGCAGGGGGCAATCTGTGCCCCCACCTATAACCTTACAAATGGCGTCGACGGCAGGACTAACCCCCCGCCATGCCGATGGCCCGCGGAAGGTTTTTCGCATGACTTCTCCCTTGTGTTAGCGCCTGTGTTCCCCTCCATATCGACGAGGGCTCGCCTCGTCATAGTACCTTCTCTGTGGTTGGTTTGCCGTAGAACCTTTCCTGCCCCCCACGGCCACACCGGCGATATGCGGCAGGTTCTAGAGCCTTTTCTGCCCCCCCCCGCCACACCGACGGCACGCGGCAGGTTTTTGATGGGCGACTTTTGCCTTGTTGTAGGGTCTGCGTTTCTTTCAACTGCTTTTCTTCGCGTGTTCCTGGCTCCATCGCCAGACCGTTGGAGGTGTGGGAGTGGGTTTTGAGGAGCCGCATCTTCGACTCATGTGCTAGTTCGTAGAACCGGAGTTTCCCCGAATCTCCCACATTCCGGCATATGCGACTCATCAGGGCGGGCTAGTGTTAAGACCCGGCCTCGAAAGGCCTATAATTATCCAAATTTGAGATCATTTGGATGGGTTTCGTGTGATAAGGTCGGCGTTTTATATTCGGGAAAGTTAGGAAATAGATCGGAGGCACGTACGTCGTGCCTCCGATCTCAGAAGCTATCCGGGGCTCTGGTGGAATCGAATAAATCTACGTCTCTACGAAGGAAAAGAAAGTGAGTACTCTCCGAGGACCTGCTCAATTGGCAGACCTGCAGGGGGCACTCTGTGTCCCCACCTATAACCTTACATTGGCTCACGAACGCCGCGAAACTCTGCTTTGTTGAACTTTTTGGGGTCATCGGTGGCCTGTCCAAAACTCTCAGCAGCAATATCTTGGATACATGATGCACAATAGCTTGCTGGTTAGTCATATCCAAAAGCTGGTACGTGTAGTACGTACGAGTAATGTTCGTACGAAAAATAATGCGGCGCAATAACGTACGGTTAGCAACGTCCATGGAATATGATTTTAGGTTGACTGCCGGGACGTTGACGTTGCTAAGCTCCCAGAGCAAACCTCAGGGAACATTGTCAAAGGTACGGTAGACCACGAGCAAGTCTCAGAAAACGTTGCTGTAGGTGGATCAGACAACTACCCGTAGAGTACATCTGTCCGTAGCATACGCATTGTGCCGTCTCGATCAGGTGATGGCCAGGCCCACCTCGATCACTCCTTTTTGCTCACCATCAGCTCGTATCTGCTGAGCAAATAAATCATCAATCAACATATCAGCCTGGGGTCGCCGAACAACATCTTCTCTGCTAGATCTCTCTGCTCTTACAGGCTCACCTAACCGTGGCCTTCGTTTGCCGCAAATCATATGTATATAGGTTGTGTCTTCATCGGGTCATCCGAATGCGAGCCTACGAGCGTACACCAGCTAAGAGCTGATACACGCCACATGAGACCTAAGATTCAATAGGTTTCGACCCTCACACGCGTAAACGAGGAGAGCGGCAGCACGGATTTACGATCATCATCACTGAGGACGGCTGATCAAGAAATATACTGCTGCTTACGGGAGCTTCTACATCTCTACTCGAGTACGACGAGAAGTATCAGACGGAGGACTACGTGTACTTCGTTGGAAACGCGCGGTGAGTGAGTGGGCATATCTAGAGGACCCTACGCACTCAATCAGAGCAGTTGATGCGAGAGCTGTGATCGAGGTACCCAGAGGTATTATAGAACGCCACCACACCACAGGTTGTACCAAATCAACCATCCACGCGCACGGGACCCATCTTTGCATCGTCAAGGACCCCAAACCAGAACCTCGATATAATCGAGTAAACAACTGCTGAAGGTTGCCTCGACTCCAAATAAGCGGGTCGTTCTGAGCAACAGCGGTACAGAGGCAACTCTCGACGGTACAAGCTACTGTCTGTTAATAGAGCTTTGACCGCTAGTTCAAGGACTTCACGTGTGATCATCGTGATGGACTGACCAAAATTCGAGCCCAACGCACCTCTCGTTGAGTGCGGGCCATAGGCTTCACGTGTGATCATCGTGATAGACCGACCAAAGCTGCCCAACGCACCTCGTTGAGAGTGCGGGCCAAAGGCGTGACTTCTCAGTAAGGACTCGCCAAACACCAAGCGACAAGCTTTATCAAGAGCACTCCCAGCAGTAGAGTATCTGTCTGTTAAAGGAGATTCTTATCAAGGCGACTAGTGCAAGCCAGCTACCAGCAGCATCAAGTACTACTACTGCTGTGCTGTATTTTTGGAATTCCGATTTTTTTTCGGAAATCTCCACATCGCCTTCGATTTCTACACAAACACCACTACTGCACTTGAAACGGCTGTTTAATACAGCAGCTCGTATAATTCGTTCGGCGGGGTTACTGGTACTACTACACTGTTGTACGAGTACCGATATCATACAAGACACCTGAGTGAACTGCTATCTGCTACCTATTCATCATCACCATGGGGGAATCCAACAGCATCAGCACTTCATTCGCCAACGCCATCAAAGGACTAAAGGACGTTCGATGGGCGCAGCCCAGCTGATTTTCGAGATTGGCATAAACGATTGGCGGTTGTAATTCGCGTATCCAGACGCGATATCGCCAACCTCATCGAAGGGCATCCTCGACCGACCGAAGCGACGGCCGGTACGGGATCTACACCAGCACTCCCACAAGAAATCGCAGCTTATGAAAAGGCAAATCAACATCTGTACGCCATGCTTTTTCTATTAACGGAGAAACCAGCACCTCTACTTGTACTCAAGCACGAGGATGAGACTGGGACGACCGGTGACCGACAAAAGGCCCTACAAGAGCTTGTCTCGAAGTACAACAACGTCACTGACGAAGTGATCCGGGCGAAAATGGACACGCTCGTCAACACCAACATGGAGCAAGGAGAAGATCCGGACGCCTACTTTATGGAAAAGACGCTCGCGCGCTGTGTGCTCGAGAAGATGGGCGAGATGATTTCCGACCGCAGATTGAAGGACATCTGTGCACAAGGGTTCACGGCGGAGTACAAGGGCATCAAGATGATAATGTACCGAAACCCAACTTTCGACATCGATCAGATGCAAAGCACGATGCGCCATCTTTTTTAGATAATCTTTCCCGCAATAGCAGCACCAAAATCGCTGGTCGTGGCGTAGCCATGACTGCGGCATCGACTTGCACTTTCATTGCGGAAAGCAACGGCACTACGCCCGCAACTGCTGGAAAAGGAAGGACAACAACGACAGCAAGTCTACTGGCGCCCACAGGAATCTTCAAACGGCAAGGGAGCATCCAACGTTGGAGCTGAGCACAAGTGGTGTTCTGTACACAAAACTGCCTCGCTCGACGACACGGAATGCTACAAGCAAGGAGCGCCACGCCCACCGCAGAGTGGACGCGCTCACACTCACACTGCCTCTGTTTTACAAGGCGCGAGCACTCGTCCCAATGACAACGAAAAGCCGTCCCTCAACTTCGACGATGGTTTCGAAGAGGGATTTGCGTTTACAGGGCTGCTAGCTGATAGCGGCAACAGGGTTTTCACCCCAGGGGTTTCACCCCAATGGTAGCGGCAACAGGGGTTTTCACCCCAACAGCGACAAGTTCACGATGCTTGTGCACAGCGGCGCGTCGGACCACCTGATAGACGAGGAGCTGATTCCAAGACTGCGAAAAAGCATGAGGGATTACAAGAAGCTAAAGGATCCGAAGACTATCATGAACAACGGGAAAAAAGTATTCGCAACAGCAACAGGCACCATCTGGGGATGCATCATCGACCAGGCTGGAAAGCGTGATCCTGTTCGCATCTCGGCCTCGTTCTTACCTGAACTGCGACGCAACGTATTCTCCATCAAAGCAATGCAATCAGGGGTGAGCACGATCCTCATGACGGGAAACCCCCACTTGCAGTTCGACAGCAGCACTTCGCTTCCGCTCATCCAACACCCAGAGGACAAGGGCGTATGCTCTTACGACGTGTTTCTTCGCACCCTGGGCGACACGGCTGATACGTCATCAACGCCTGCTGTAGTTCCTGCAGCACAGGCAAGCAACGACGCCAATCGAGGTGTTTGTACCTTCAAAGAGATCCAAGAATTCTGCACCAACTCCAGCATAGCCATGGAGCACACCACGACGGTAACGCCCCAATTGAAGAAGGTATCCGCGCGGTATGGACAGAATCATGCGACTCAAAAGGAGTGCACACCGTCAGGCGGAAACAACACGCCGGAAGAGGCTACTGTCACGGAGGCTGAGCGCCAACATGCGCAAATCCCAGACAAGCCCGAGAAAGCCATTGTCACTCAGACGGAACGCCCTTGTGCGCTAGTCTAGGTCATGCTACATTACTACGACAACAACCTTCTGGAAGAAGAAAAGTTATCGACAGCAGCCGAAGCGTCATCATCACCAGAGATTGGAGAATCGTCATCGAGGGCTGGAGCACTACCACAAGAAGTTGGAGTGTCCTTGACGGGAATTACACCTGCTATTACGCCCGGGGACGCACATTCTACTACAACTGGGGCCGCACCGGATGTACCGCATCACAAGACCGCCAGTACAAGAACCAATCCAAGAGTCGAGGATACCGTCGACAACACGCACGCAACAGGAGCATCGGGGACAACCCCACCGACCACGTGTGTAAACTTCACCTGCACCGAGAGAGACCCGTTTCGGATCTCGGAGGAGGAAAACCGGGTGGTTAAAATCCGCAACGACATACTAAGATGCCATCCACTTCGCGGATCAGCATCGCCTGGAATCACCGGAACCGGAATTACCGGAGCTGGGATCTTCAAAGCATCTTCGCATGGGATCTTCGGAGCGACGTCATCTGGATCACCATCGCACATCGGAGCAACTGCATCTGGGATCACTGGATTAACTTCATATTGGATCATCGGAGCATCAACTGAAACAACAGCATCACATGGGACCATTGGAGTCGCTGGATCATCGCCATCTGGAATTACCGGACCATCAGCTGAGCCAAGGGTCGACGGATCGACAATGTCCGCTACACCCGGGATCACACCAGCTACTTTTGAGCCAAGCCTTGGAGCCAAGTTCAACAACGAAACAGACCGACAGGAGGAGGTTCACACGCTCTCATGACAGCGAAAGGACAGCCACGGGCAATCCCCGAGACAGGATCTGCGGAATCAACACAGGACGATCAAGAGCCACTGGCGACATCTCCGGCATTCGTGTACACACGCAAGCCAACCTCAAGCTTCCTCTCCATCCTGAATGACGAGCCCATAAACATCGAGGCCAAGACGCAGAGACTGGCTGCATAATTAACAGTCGAGGTGGAGCCGATGACGGTAATAAGTTTTGAGAGAAATAAACCGACCTACTTCTCCAACTTGAAGATGAAGTTAAGCCTCTAAGTCCAAGCGACGGACAACAGACTAAGCATCTAACGACGTCTACATCAACAGCTTCTACACCGACAACGTCTACACCAACAAGGTCAAGCAACTGGAAGTGTGAAAGACGTAATCTCTTTGCCAAAGCTGTACGTAGAGTGTCGCATGTTCTCTTTGTACGGGGCGAGCAGAGACAACGACCGGTGTTGTGCGTGGTTTGGAGAATGCGAAATATCGCAATTAATGCCAAGTAAAGAGTACAAGTCGAATAGGTATTTCGATTGGATAGTTAAATCTTACATTTGACTACGCTATCTCTGGTACTTCAGGATATATACGGCCGAAAAAACTCACCACCTGGACAAGTACACACGGAAGATTAAAATACACGAGAGGTGATGTCTCTCTAAATTAAGTGGTCTTTATTAAGCTATAAATCGCTGGCAGTGCCCCTTCGTTCCTTTGTTTGAGGGCGGCAGGAACACTGGTAGGCTGTTCACTCCTATGATTGTTGCGGAATGATGAACACATTCTCTGTTTTAGACTACTGCAAACATCTTCTATTCCTTGGTTGATTAACTGATTGGAGTTCACGTCTGATGATTCTAGTATTGTGAGCTAGTAAGTTAACTTGCATAAATATGCAGAAGCACGTATAGTGTCAGAGCAGGATTTTTCGTGTCCCCTTATTTTGTGTTCACCCCTCGGGTATTTTAGCAAGATGAGTTTGCTCTACGCAAAACATTTTTCCCAACATTTATCATTGTTGCTGCATGCATTCCTGTTATGGAGTTTTCTATCATGTAACGCAGAGTGAGAAAGTGTTAACTTAACGGGAGGGGGTATTAGAGATGCTACTTGTCAGTAACCATCATGTCGTTACTTGATAACACTTGAAAGTCATCTAGTATACATTGCGAATTGTTCGTACATCAGAAAGTGATAATAAGCCTGTTAGTTGTCGTGTATCGATGCAGTACGTAGCAAGCACAAGTCTCAGCAGCAATATCTTAGATACATGATAAACAGCAGCTTGCTGGTTAGTCATATCCAAAAGCTGGTACATGTAGTACGTACGAGTAATGTTAATACGAAAAATAATGCGGCGCAATAACGTACGGTTAGCAGCGTTCATGGAATATGATTTTAGGTTGACTGTCGGGACGTTGACGTTGCTAAGCTCCCAGAAGCAAACCTCAGGGAACATTGTCAAAGGTACGGTAGACCACGAGCAAGCCTCAGAAAACGTTGCTGTAGGTGGATCAGACAACTACCCGTAGAGTACATCTGTCCGTAGCATACGCATTGTGCCGTCTCGATCAGGTGATGGCCAGGCCCACCTCGATCACTCTTTTTTGCTCACCATCAGCTCGCATCTGCTGAGCAAATACATCTTCAATCAACATATCGGCCTGGGGTCGCCGAACAACATCTTCTCTGCTAGATCTCTCTGCTCTTACAGGCTCACCTAACCGTGGCCTTCGTTTGCCGCAAATCATATCGTATATAGGCTGTGTCTTCATCGGGTCATCCGAAAGCGAGCCTACGAGCGTACACCAGCTAAGAGCTGATACACGCCACATGCCACCCAAGATTCAATACAGCAGTGCAGCAGTACGTACAGCAGTACACCTGATACGCGGGGAGCAGTTGGTTGGTTGGTTCTTGAGGACGTTGTATGAAACAGGAAACAAGCGGGGGGGGGGTTATTTTTTGACGATACTCGGCCATCTCGAGGAGCGAGCGAGCCGCCATCCACCACCCACCTACCACCCACCATCCACCCACGGACCTACCCAGTACAGCAGTACCGCAATGCAGCAGTACGTAGAGCAATACACCTGACAGGCGAGCAGCAGCCGATTCGTTGGTTACAATGCTCTCGGGCTGGGCGGGATTTGCAATTGTTTACAATTCCCCGCCACACCGGGGGCCAAGCGAGCCGTCCCCGGGAGGGCGATTTCCACGCTTCCCCCTCGCCGAGGTGGGGCACTCGCCGAGGTGGGGCACCGACGCCCGTTCAGTCGCCGGCACGTTGTAGTGCCGCTGTGCGGATGAGACGTGTCGGCACCGCGAGGCCGCCGGAGGCCGAGTGGAGCTCGGGAGTCGCCGCTTTTTGGGGGGGGCGCTTGAGGGTTTTATAACCAAGATTTTTTCGAAGATCCGAAAAAACGTCACTACCACGACGTTACCGTATTATTAGACTATATAATAAGAACCAAGATATTTTCAAAGATCCGAAAAAACGTCGCTACCATTATAGACTAGTCTATAATGTGTGACCACGGACTCTAGATTTTTTTACAACTAATGCGAGAAAACAACAACAAGAGCAACAACATCAACAACAACAACAACAACAACAACAACAACAACAACAGCAACAACAACAACAACAGCAACAACAACAACAGCAACAACAACAACAACAGCAACAACAACAACAGCAACAACAACAACAACAACAACAACAACAACAACAACAACAACAACAACAACAACAACAACAACAACAACAACAACAGCAACAACAACAACAGCAACAACAACAACAGCAACAACAACAACAACAGCAACAACAACAACAGCAACAACAACAACAACAACAACAACAACAACAACAACAACAACAACAACAACAACAACAACAATAAGGATATCGCGCTCACACCCCAATCAACTCGCTCGTCATTATTTTCGTTGTTTTCGGGTCCGTCCATTATTAGGTCAAGAGGTGATCCCAACGGGAATGCAGGGTTGTCAGTTGGGAAGCGCTCTCCTCGTGGTTCCGGGTCTTTTATCCCTCTCTCCTCACGGCTTGCTGTTTAGATAGACGCAACTTTGTAGTAAAGGTTTGGTCGGTGGGTGGGTGTAGGGTGCACTGCATCGTCCGTGGTGGGTGGGTGGGTGGGCAGTTCCGTACGTGGGAGTCTTTTTTTCGTCCTCCTGTTGTGGGAAATGAACCTTTTTTTTTTTCGAAAATACCGGCCTCCCACTGGTTCTCGGGAGTACCACCGTCCCCACTGCTGCACTCCTCTGCCCTTTACTACCGTACGTACTGCTGCACTGCACTGCCGTACTGCTGCCCCGTTATTAGTTTGTTTCTTGTTTTTTTAGTGCTTAGTCTACAGAGGATGATACAACAGCACCAATAATTTGTTTTTTCCGCCATACCGGCCGGCAATATAATTGGCAAACTTCGGGAGTACCGGGAGTACCACTACTATTAATACTAGTTTTTCAGTAAAAGCGCTTCTCTCTCTAAATGCTGCTGGCACGCGTGGGAAGCCGAGCGTGCTTGTGCACAGCGGCAGTGTAGTACGACGAGGGTATATCGCCATGATGATGGTGCTGTGGGCGCGCCCCTAGCGCATTACTGCGTGTCGTACTGGTGATGATGCAGAGCTCTCGACTTGCATTATCATTGCAGTTGGGACATTCAGACATACACACGCCCTACCCCCCGCCTAGTGCTGTACATTGACTGTGCATGTCATGGCACGTGCCATGGCATGCCATGGGAATTGCCCTGATGGTATGCCATGGCACCTGTCCAAGAAAAAGACATCTTTCACAACCCCGCAAGACATCGTCCAACAACCCCGCAAGAGACAAGATACCCAGCAACAAACCAACCTTTTTGGCCCATATTTTTAGTTTTTTATACCCGTTATTTCTGAGCCTTTCTGTAAAATAACGGCTGTACATAAACGGGGGTGTAAAATCTGGTACGACCCAGCTGGACGATGGAGGCTAGACGCTCGAGGGCTAGACCAATAGACGCTGGAGGCTACTGAGCCTATACTACAAAGTAACTGATACTACTGCTGCTTTTCCGTCGTCTCTCGATTTTTGGCGAACACAGCAGCAGCAGTACAGAACACCTCCGTACTATATATAGTGTGGTGGTACTCCGAGTGGGGGATGCGTGGTTGGTCGGTGTTGGGAAGCGTGCTCCTCATGGGTTCCGGTGCCCTTGTTTGGTCTCTCCTCATGGCTCGCTGGATAGACTCAAAAGCTTATACATTATTTCCTCTTCATTGGACTCTAAAAGACAGACAACACAGGCCCTTGGCACACGGTAGTGCAGGGCAGAGCAAGTATAGCAGGTACAGCTGGTAGAGCAGGTAGAGCAGGTAGTGAGAGCACGGGGGTGAGGTGAAGCTCACAGAGTTCGCTTCACCCCAGCATTGCTACTGTGCTCTGTTCCGGACCTTTTCCTATGGAACGTACAAGGAACGTTCTCCTGGATGTCCTAATGTTCCCATGAGCGCTTAACGCGCTTACTTCTATCTGTCTTGTCCAGAGGAGGAGCGTTCCATTTCCGAGAACGCTCTTGTGGTACAAACTAGCTAGATTCTACGGGTTATCCGCTTCACTCAGAATATTCCGTTTAAGAGAACCTTCTTGTGGCCAATAGACCATGAATCTGCGGACTATCCTACCGAATCTATTGCCAGCTATACTGACACTCTATAACAATAGACTATTGTACTAAGAAACAGGAATGCTGGCTTAGGTTGGGTTTCTTATTCAGGAGAAGTTAGGTTTTACCCTAAAACTCCGTGTAAACAACTAACTCCCGATTTTCTACTTTTCCTGTAAATCACCGCCTGCGTTTCTCATTACTCTGCTTCTTCTTATTGGTATGGGCGTCCTGTACTACAGTACTGTACCACTACTACTGTAATAATTGGTGTGGCCGTTGCTGAGAGTAACTTCATTCGACTGTGTCACGGAGGAGGACCAGATAAACCCTCTGCTGCTTGATTCGGATAACTTTTCTACACCAGCCAGCCGACACAGCATGCCGCTAGGTCGGGTTGTCAATCGACCTGGGAGAGCCGAACGGCCACGTGTGACAGGCCTCCAGCACAGCCCCCCAAGAACCAAGATATCCTGGTACAAGGGGTACGGGGATAAACCAACCATTTTGTTGTTTTTAACCGTTTCTGTGAGCCACATTCTGTAACGGCTGTAAGCGCGGTACAGCTGTTGTACGGTGTGGTGTTGGCGTTGGTGTTGGTGTTGGTCTATGGGAGATGACATATGCATGCCATCCCCCATACATAGGTGTTGGTGTTGGTGTTGGTGTTGTTGGTGTTGGTGTTGGTGTTGGTGTTGTTGGCGTTAGTGTTTTGGTGTTGGTGTTGGTGTAGATGGTGTTTGTTAGGTGCTGTTGTTGGTGTGGCCCTCTTTCTATAGAGGGATGCGTACACCATACCGGCTGTGTGGAGGAGGGCTACTACTGCTTGATGTGCTGTTTTGTTTTCTTGACTTTTTCGCACCTATAACAGCAGATTCCTTTGTACGTATGTACATAGACTACGCGCGTCGGGTGGGGGTATACAGTACGCGTACACTTCTACTGCGAATACTGCTGCTGATGATGCTACATACTACATGCAAGTATGTGCCTATTAATAGGGGACCCCTGAAGATATGATCCACAGAAGGGGCACAGATGTGTCTTCCGCTGACCAGCAGTCAGCTGAGTAAAACCCAGATAGATAGGACTCTCTTGTCATTGTCGTGCAAAGATTGCTTGGTAGGGTCAGGGTACGAGAGTGGCAAGAGGGGGGTGGGGGTAGGTAGCTTGGTCACGGCCGAGCAACAAGAACCGGCTCTCGTACTGGCAAGGAATCTAACGGGTCATACCAAAGATCATCGGCAGTGCAAGCTGCTTTTTCTCCTGTCGCACGTGAATCATGTCAGCAAAGCCCCGCCTGTGACGTGTTACAAAGAGCGCATACAGAAGACATACCACAATATTAGCCCACCCTGAATAGTCGTAGATGTAGATCACACGACGATACTAAGATGGCTAACTAAGACGTCAGGAAATCGGGTAGTGGGTCGAAGACGCGAGGTTTCTCAATTTTGGGTGCTCAAGACCTCTCCCAAACACTGATTTGGAGACAAATAAAACCGCCACCGGATACAAACTCCCATGGCCTAGGTACACAACGAGAAGTCATGAAAAAATGGCCTCTTTCCGACGATTTGGGTTAAGGAGCCCCGTCACTCAGAAAAAAAAATAGCCAAAAAAAGGTATACCTCTATCGTAGCATGCGTCCGAAGACACTGCTATTCAAAACAACGGCAGCAAATGAGGCTATAGACCAACCCACACCTCGTAATTGAGGCTAAGACGCCTCTGGTAGGGATTAAACCATTGATTTACTGTTACAAGAGTGCTGAGCAGATCGTGGGCGACACGACAACAGCGGCTAACAGCGGTATCCACTCCCTCCCTGGCTCCACCGCCACTAGCTGCCACTACCCCAGGGCCATCGACCCATGCATCGTTTCTGTCTTCGCCCCAACGACCCCTTCGGCGCACGTCCACCGGCATCCACCGACTCCGAGCAACAACAGCACAAGATCCGACCTCCAGCAATTCTGGGCTCACAACTGACCGCCCCGTACAGACCATACCATTTTTCCTGGCCCCAACGGCCAGTTTACCCGCGGACGCTTCCACGGAAGACACTACCACGTCCACAAAAACACGCCAGGAGCCCCCTGCACCGTCACCTACCCTACGGTCACACGGACTACCGCAGGTACCGCGTCTTTTCCCGAGTATGTCCCTCCTTCTTTGCATACAGTAAACGCTTCTGGCAGAGACCTCCAGGGTTCTCCGTCACGACCACTACACCACCACGGACGCCCCCTCGGGACCTCGACAACATCGACCACCCCCCCCGACGCTCTCGGGAACCGAATTCGCCCAAACCGTGGCTTCTCCGATCATGTCCCACCACACTCCGCAGGGCTACACCATTCCCCTCTGCCCCCTCTCGCTACGAGAAACCTGGACTCCTCCCAAATTCTTTTATTTTGAAACCGTAGGCGTCCGATCCAGCGTTGCTGTACTTCATGCGGGCCCAAGCTTCAGCGGAGATGAATGCCTGTGGCGAGCCGGTGTCCAGGAGGGCTAGTAGGCCGTAGCGGCTGTAGGCGGAGGGTCCACTGTGTACCTTGATCCTGGTGGTGAAGGAGGCGTCATCGACGGTGGCAATGCCGTTCGAGAGGCCAGGTCCATGCTCGGCGATAGGGAGCGGTGGGGTGTCTGAGGAATCAAGTCCGGGTGTAATGACAGAGACCAAAGTACATGCCGGAGTTGTTTCTGGAATGAAGGGGGGCAGGAGTTACTCCAGTGCAGAGGTTCCTGCAGGAGGTTCCATGGTCGCGCTGATCTCGTGGATACCATTGCCTGAGGGCGAGACGCGAGTAGAGCGAGGTTGAGGGGGGGGGTGGTCAAGCCGGCAGCGGATCTTCGTGAGGATGTCGCCTAAGAGGTTGAGTCCCCACCGCTGCTGAGGTCGGAGGGCTTGCCAGTCACAGTCCTGAAGCCGATACCCCAGACGAGATTGTGCGGGCTGGCTTCGGCGAGGAACTTATCGCCGGTGTCCAGTAGCTGCTAGAGGAGGGGAGGGGTCGAGAAGCTTGGCGGTACCAAGGGTCGCGCCGTAAGGGGAACCCTACTCAACCAATGTACTTTCAAAGTACTATGAAAAAATGACTCAAAAAAGACAAAAAAAAACAATGAAGGCAAGGGCGCTCACACGAAGACCAAAGAAGAACGAGCTGGGCTGAACGTGAAGCAAAGCTGGTGGTCATCGCGCGAAGAGGAGTCCTGCCAACGCCGCCAGATGTGATGATGTGCCTATGCTGGGAGATCCCTGAAGATATGATCCACAGAAGGGGCACAGGTGTGTCTTTCGCTGACCAGACGTCAACTGAGTAAAACCCAGATAGATAGGACTTTCTTACTGTTATCGTGCAGGGCTTGCTTGATTGGGTCAGGGTATGAGAGTGACAAGAGGGGGGGGGCAAGCTACAAGAACCGGCTCTCGTACTGGCAAGGAATCTAACGCGTCATACCAAACGTCATCGGAAGTACACGCTGCTTTCCTGACGCACGTAAATCAATACAGCAAAGCTCCGCCTGTGATGTGTTGCTAGTTGAAGTATAGTACAGACCAACTCAAAACACAGCCAAGCGCATCGAGTCCTAACACGTGGCTAAGAACTATGCTACCCAAAACCATGCGAGCGCGCCACTATCTAATCACAGCGAATCAGATCTGTCAAGCCGTGGCGCGAGGCCGGGTGCTACCATAGTTGTATACGTACGTACTCAGGTCACATGATCATAATACACGTGGCAAAATCGTCCTGAAAAGCTTGGGACAAAGGGAAGTACATGGCTATCGCATAGCTTTTGTCCCGCGCTCGCTGAGAACGGCCCCCAGATCGCGTTTCCATTCTCCCTTTGAATTCGCCACCGTGCTGTGGCGGTCAGTCCAATGTAATACCGCGCGGCGCGCTCGGTCTTCCAACCTCCGATCTTCACGATCTCGTGTACCGCCGCGCCCTGCGAGAGCGACTTGCCAAGCGATCCCCGCCTACCTACTCTACACGAGTGCAACTTTGCAAAAACTTGACCTACGTACCAACCGATAGTTTCACACTCGAGTAGAGCTCAACCGGCCAAAAAAAAACGTTTGGCCCCGAAACGTTCAACCCTTACCGTGGTCTGACTGACTAACTTCAAGGGCGGCTCTTCGACATCGACTTAAACCTGACCTTCCGCGTGGGCGAAGGACGGCACCGCGGGGCAAAATTTCCTACTACAAGCTTGCAAAACGCCTCTCTTCTATTACACACCCCTAGAGCCCTTAAACGGTAGCCCCCCCAATTTTTCTTTAACGAAATCACCGCCGGTTTTGAAACCAGCTCCCGGCCGTATCTCCTGAAAAACGATGCCCCTTTTGCCGCCTTGATGTCATCGTTCGATAGTTCTTGTCAACCTAGGAAATACATGAAGATATTTTCTTCAGAGCAAAATTCTTCGAGTCCAGCAGCCATGAAACGTTCGTTGAAGAAAATCGCTGGTTTGGGGGGGGGGGGGCTATCGTGGTAAGAATCAGTCCCCACCGCGAGATAACTCAGACAAGCGTGCACACTGCGGAGATACCAGATGTTACCCGTCTCGTTATCTAGGGACGGACGCGTGCCGCGAGTACCTAGAGGTATTGAAGGTATATCGCTTTTTTGGCGATTTGTTTTTTTCCGAATGACGGGGGGCTCCTTTAAACCCAAAATCGTCGGTCGGAATTCTCGGGGGCTTTTTAGGGGGGGGGGTGTTGGTTTATGCCCGTGCACAAATCTGATTTACTGTATGGTATTTTGTTGTATGTGATGGTAGCATCTTCGGAGATGCGGGGGAACCTATGGTTTCCCGAACGGATTTATTAAAATAACCACGTGTGGGAGTGGGAAGAGCCGCTGAGTGGCACTTCCTTCTTTCCTTCCTACTTTTCAGTACTTTAATATATACAAGTATTTTCTATTTCTTCTCTTTTCCTCGCCCGATGGCTCTTCGGATTTCGTGACTTCTATCTCCGTGAGTGAGCCAGCCATGCGTCTAGCACCCGTGTACGTGGATGGTCAAACAGGGGGATAAGAGGATAAGACAATTCGTTGTATGCCTACCTAGGCCATGGGATGTTTTTCATCAGGTAGTGCTCCCTCAGTGTAGTAGCAGATTTTGTTTTTTTCTCCCTCAAGTGAGGAGCTTTCAGAAGAAAAAATAATGGCAAAAAACTTTCTATCGTATGATAGCTTGCGTCTGTCTAGCTTGGTGTGGTCCTCCAGGACAAATGGCTCCCCGATTGCTTTCCACACGCGTGCATTGACAGGGGTGGCATTTTTTCAAGGCTTTTTTCACGGATCGGGTCGTTTATCACGGGTCGGAGCGGGTCAGGGTGTCCCGACCCGACCCGACCCGACCCGACCCGACCCGACCCGACCCGACCCGACCCGACCCGACCCGACCCTACCCGACCCGACCCGACCCGACCCGACCCGACCCGACCCGACCCGACCCGACCCGACCCGACCCGACCCGACCCGACCCGACCCGACCCGACCCGACCCGACCCGACCCGACCCGACCCGACCCGACCCGACCCGACCCGACCCGACCCGACCCGACCCGACCCGACCCGACCCGACCCGACCCGACCCGACCCGACCCAACCCGACCCGACCCGACCCGACCCGACCCGACGCGACCCGACCCGACCCGACCCGACCCGACCCGACCCGACCCGACCCGATCCGACCCGACCCGACCCGACCCGACCCGACCCGACCCGACCCGACCCGACCCTACCCGACCCGACCCGACCCGACCCGACCCGACCCGACCCGACCCGACCCGACCCGACCCGACCCGACCCGACCCGACCCGACCCGACCCGACCCGACCCGACCCGACCCGACCCGACCCGACCCGACCCGACCCGACCCGACCCGACCCGACCCGACCCGACCCGACCCGACCCGACCCGACCCGACCCGACCCGACCCGACCCGACCCGACCCGACCCGACCCGACCCGACCCGACCCGACCCGACCCGACCCGACCCATGAGCATCGAATACCTACTGGCTCGACCCGTGAGATTTGAGAAAGCTTCTTGACCCGCCCCGATTCGGCCCGCTAAGGGTTTGAAAACCTCTCGCTGGCCAGGTCAGCGGGCCGGGTCATGACCCGCAGAAAGAAAGCCCTGCAATTTGTTTTGGCCAAAAACAACTTTGACCGACGGGGCTTATAAGACTGAATAACTCTCGAATATCGTTGGAATGCCATTCATCTGTTGACACTACTACAATACTATTTCGTTAAATACCTATTAATAGGTAACGACATATTATTATTCTAAATATTACCAAGTAGTACTTGTCCCTTCCGATAATATAGCGTAGATGAGATGTCGTTTCGATGTAAATCGAATATCCTTCCGTAAAGCAGTGGTATCTCTCCTGTGACAGCTCGCGCTATCGCTATCGCGGGGACCGAAGGACACGCCAGAAAAACACCTGGATTGCGAATGCAATTGAGTTAAATCGACACACGACGTGTATGAAAATACGTGGAAGCGTGGTGAGCTTAAGCTTTGATTTGCCCCATCCGCCGGAGGATTAAAAAAAAAAAAATCTCCTGTGACCCTCTTACAGGCAACGGCGTTGTTCGGTGGGGTTTTAAGCACTTTCGTTTTTATTTCTGCTGTTAAAAAGCATGAGTTTTTGGGTGAGATAAAGAAGGGCTTTTCACGGAAGAGATCTCTCGCGGGTCGGATCGTGGCAGGGTGACCGGGGCCCACCCGTGGTATTTGAAGACCTCCTGACTCGACCCAACTCGACCCGACCCCACCCGTGACATTCCCAGTACTTGCTGACCCGACTCGACTCGACTCGACCCGCGTTGTTTTGGTAATTACCTTCTGACGCGACCCGCGGGCCGGGTCATGACCCGTGCAAAAAGCCTTGAGGTAAGGGATCCTCTTCCGATGAGGAAGGAGCTTCAACAGCAACAAAAAACGCACCGTTGGCCGTAGCATGCGGTTTACATGATCTGTGAGATCTAGGTTGTATTGGCCGGCTAGGAATATCTGTGTGTCACGGCTGCTCTCGTGTACAGTTTTTTCGCCGGGTTGGGACGATCTGTTGCGGGATATGGCTCTTCTTGTACAAACATTTCATACCCCGGAACACGTAGGATCTGTATGATCTAGACGATTTAGGTCGTGACCTGTTGGCGCCTCGGGCCAAGGCGTACGGCAGCATTGTACCATTGACTCGTCCCACGCTGCAGCGGTGAAGCAGAAGTTTCTGGAGCTGCTTCCTGAACATGAGGAGCTCAGCATTTCACCCACCGGAAACATGAACTTCTTTGGAGAGGCAAGCAACCCCCGACGAACATTTGGTATGCGCTAGTCCTAAAACAAAACAATGCTCTCGCAAACTTATCACACCGACCGATAGTACCAAACTTCTCTTGAGGAGCTCAACCGGTCAAAAAATAAAGCGATTGCCCCCAAAAAACGTGCAAGACCTACCGCGGGGTGACTCTATCAATATTAATATGAATAGTCACGTTTAGGGCTCCCTTTTTTCCTCGCCTTGGGGTAACTTGCACGGGTGGATGATGCCGTTTTTTTTTGTGTGTGTGTGTGTTTTTAGGTTTCGCAATATATATGTCCACCACCGCCGAAATCCCATTGTCTTTGTTTCAGCGCCTTAGAGTCACTTGCGCGGGTTGATGATGCCGTTTTTTTTTTTTTTGTGTGTGTGTGTGTTTTTAGGTTTCGCAATATGTATGTCCACCACCGCCGAAAGCCCAATTGAGTTTGTTACTTTTGCGCCAACAAAACATGCTTGAGACCAAATTTTTAGGGGAACCAAACAGGCGGTACGTAGGGGGCGTCACTTTTTCGGGACCATTTTTTTTTTCCAGTAATGTCTCAGGGGTCACTCACTCGCGCGACAGACACCCCTGTTCCTTGGCAGTCTCAAGACTCCGCGCCGTTTTTTGTGTCCTTTTTGCGGTAAGAATATGCAATGCAACGATCGGTAAGGCTACGCGGTACCAAAAAAAAAAAAAAAAACTCAAGTATTTTGTCCATGTATCTAACATGGGGGTGCCCCCTCTCCCTGAAGTACCTGTGAAAAGACTGATTCTTACTACGATAGCCCCCCCCGAAAACCAGCGATTTTCTTCAACGAAATGTTTCATGGCTGCTCGACACAACAAGGAGGGATACTATTGAGAAAAAAAGGACCCATACATTTTTCTTGTGTACAAAGGTCTAACGATCGACGTCGTCGGGGTGTCGAGGAACCCGTATTTCGGGAGATACGGCTGGGAGCTGGTTTTGAGACCGGCGGTGATTTCGTTAAAGAAACGTTGGGGGGGGCTACCGTAGAACGACTCGAAAATGAGGGTACTGTTCTCCCCCCCCGCCCCCCCCTCTCCCCACGAAGGCGGCCTGCCAGTATAAGGCGGTATTCCGATATAAGGCGGTACAAACCGCTTGGTGCGACTGGGAAATTGCACTAACAACCTGGATTGAATAAGGCGGCTTCCCCGAATAAGGCTGTTGTATTGCTCTGATCTGGCACACCACCACTGCCTCAATGATCCCTGCTGTACCCCCTCGAGGGGGGGGGGGTAATCCTTTTTTTTGCAAGCCCCCCCCCCCCCCCAAATATCCTACCTCCTTACCGCCTCCTTACCGCCACCACGCCCCCTCGCTGTCGTAGCCTTATCCCGCGGGGTGGAGGGCAACGTCTTCATCGACTATCTGACGACCAGCATGACCAGCATTGTGGCGGGACGGGACGGAGAAATCAGTAGCGAGAAGAGGGGTGCCGAAAGAGCGACTGCTACAAATCGTCTCCGTGACCACCCAGGTCGCCACCTGGAGGAGGAGGATGCCGCCCTTTAAGCTCCATGACGGCGGGGGTGGGGGTGGGGGTAGGGGTAAAGGTGTGGGTGTGGGTGTGGGTGTGGGTGTGGGTGTGGGTGTGGGTGTGGGTGTGGGTGTGGGTGTGGGTGTGGGTGTAGGTCGGGAGGGGGGGGGGGGGGGGGGGGGTGGGGGTGGGGGTGGCGGTGGGGGTGGGGCTAGGGTTGGTGTTGGGGCTCGGGCTGGGGTTGGGGTTAGGGTTGGGGTTGGGGTTGGGGTTGGGGATAGGGGTGGAGGTGGGGGCGGGGGATGATGAGGGTGGGGGTGCAGGTGGGGGTGGGGTGGGGGTGGCTGAGCGCGACCGAGATTCGAAGTTGTGAGCATACCGGTAAACGAGTGTGGGGGTGGAGAAAAGGACGACAAGTGGAGCAGGTCGAGTGAAGCCGAAAGCAGGTGGCAAATGGAAAGTTGACCATTGATAAGTCTAAAGGGTTTCCTCAGAATTCGGTTTCCACCCTGGGCTTTTCTTCTCTTTCTACAGCCGCCGAAAGGAGTGGTCGTCGGCGTCGAAGTGTATATATGCGCATTGTCGGAGAGCAAAATATGATGATAGTATTGGAAAGTCGGGGGGTTGTTCGAACCCCGGCGACGAAAAAAACAAGAAACAAGACTGACCAGTGTTTTTTTTTCTTCTCCCGATGTCGCGGAAGACGCGAGAAAAGCGCGAAGGTACGGCTGCGGTGTTGCTGTTTTTTTGCCATGGCGCGGACCAGTCTACACCCCCCAGATCTCAGCGAAAAAGCGATGGCCTACGTCGCGCCGCCGTAGGTTTTTTCGTTGCCGGGCACTGACAAACGCTGCGCTCCACCTCCCCGCGAAGACAGCTACACGCACTGTTGAGGTGAAAACGCCGTCAACCGAACGTTCACGACGCGCAGCCAGGACAGCTGGGGATTCCCCCAACGCAGCCTAGAGCTACCTCTGTAGCGCCTGAAGCAGCCTTCGTTACGCCCAACGGGTGCAGGGAGGGGGGGTCAACCACGAGAGGTAGGCGAGCGAGGCCGACCCACATCAAGCTGCCAACCAACGCGGTCGACCTCGTCAACGGAGCTCGCGCACCAGAGCAACGGACGCTCGAAGGCCCCGAGTTCATCCCTCAAGCCAATCAAGCTGTGGAAATGCCCTCTCGAGGTCTTACCGCACACCTTAAGGCGGCCGAAAAATGCAGTACGAGAGGTTCGCCTCCGTTGAACGTGATGAAATAAAGCTCACCCCCTTCTGCTCACATGGTTGACAGGAAAGGCCCCCTACGGTATGTGTTGCTCTTCTGAGCCGAGCCATTTCTCGTTTTGATGGGGGCTCTTCAAATGAGAAACTACGACCGCATACCTCAAAATGGGGTCCGACGTATGTATGTGTAACTTATGTGTAACTTTTTTTTTTTAAATCGTTAGACAGTTAAGGTAGCCCATGGGATTGTGTGCCCGGAACTTGGAATTTTTTTTCTTGTTTTTTTCTCCGCATGTCTAGGGCAGAGGTAACACGTTTCACTTATCTTTTCTTCGCTGGGATTCCTCATGCGAGGAGGGTCGAGCTCTACATTTATTACCTCAGCAACCCCATTTTATATATTTTTTAAATTTTTTGAATAGAAAAAAGGACGAGAGAGAAGAAAAAAAAAAAAAGCAATCCGGCGATCAAGAAAATCAAATCAGATCACATCACATCAAATCAAAAATCAAAAATCAAAGAATCCCATGGCCTGGGACAAAGAAAAAAAAAAAAAAAAAAAACGACGACAGAGGTACGAAGCATTTTTTTTTTTTTCGCTGAGGGCTGTTTTTTCAGAAATGACGGGGCTCCTTAACCCCAAAATCGTCGATTTTTTTCGCTTCTTTTTTCTCTTTGTTTGCTTTTTTTGTTTTTTTCTTGCAAGCAGTTTCCCGTTGCGAGTTTTATCTTTTAGGGCCATGAGTTTGTTGTCTCATCGGGTAGAGTGTTTTCGTTTTCTATTTTTTTTTCTTCTTTTTGCCGAACAATGCGTTCCGACGATATTTTCCGGTTTAAGAAGCCCCGTCGTACATGAAAAAAAAAAATTGTTATAGCGTCGAAAAAAGGTACTCACCACCTACATCGAAGCACGCGTCTGAGGTACCTGGTACATACATACCTACTTAAGAGAGGGAGACGAGAGGGAAAAAGTGAGGCGAATGATGAGACATCCCACGGCAAGATTGACCTCCCTGGACTGGGGAACCATGGGTTGGTATATGATACAAAATTTCGAGCGGGGGGGGGGGGGGGGGGGGGAGGGAGGGGGGGGGGGAGGGGGGGGGGAGGGGAGGGGGAGGGGGGAAGAAGCCCCGCTATCTATGCGATGCCGGAGCTGAGTTACTACTACTGGGAGGGAGCGGGGAGAGCAGTAGGCGAGGATAACAAGTGGGACGAAAAGAAAAGAAAAAAAAAAGAAAAAAACGTCGTGTAGCACTTTCAACCATTTTTCAACCATTGTTTGAACCATTGTTTCAACCATTTTTTCGACCATTGTTTCGACCATTGTTGTTTCAACCATTGTTGTTTCAACCATTGTTGTTTCAACCATTGTTGTTTCAACCATTGTTGTTTCAACCATTGTTGTTTCAACCATTGTTGTTTCAACCATAGATATCCTCGAGCGAGGTGAGGTCTAAGGGAAAAGTAAGGTGTACTCCTGCCGCACGCACTTCTAAGGCGTGCCAGCGAGCTGTCGTCCCTGTTCCCCGTGTCCTCTAGTTAGTGTTGTTGGTAGTGCTGGGGGGTGTCAGTGCACGAAACGTACCAAGAAAAAGTGCCGAAAACGTTGCTGCTGCTGCTGCTGCTGCTGCTGCTGCTGCTGCTGCTGCTGCTGCTGCTGCTGCTGCTGCGATGCTTTTGCTGTTGTTTTTGTTTGTTGTTGTTTTTCTCTTTTCGTGCTTTCTTTTGGATGTTTTGTTTTCTTCACAAATCACGAGAGGGCATCATCGACCCAATCCAGCCCTAACCTAACTCCAACCCTAGCCCTAACCCTTATTATAACCCTATTAATAGTCCAGACCAATGCTCGTCCCGAGCGCGGTTTTCGTCATGTGTTTTGGACAAATCTGAAAAAAAAATGTTCCTTAAAAAAGTTCGTACGATTTTTGGTACTTTATCTGGTGTGCGTTATGCGTCAAAAACACGATAAAGGGGCTAGGGCTAGGGCTAGGGTTACAGAGGGCAGACATCGAAGCGATGTGGGATGCTCGGACACCCAGCTCGACACAAAGATTTATTATGATAGGTGGATGGAGTAGCTAAAATAAAATAAAATGTGGGGAAGGGGAATTTCGAAATGGTTGGCGGAGGGTCGTAGGAGAGATGCTGCTTCCTTCGAAACGACTCTCGATTTGTAACGGGGCACGGCATCCAATCTATACGACAGAATGTCGGAGAAAGGAGATAATGGTACTGGATGGGTCACATGCAGAACCTCTAGTTGCAGCCACTCCAGGCCTCTCGCGCGATTGTCTGGGCAATTTACTTTCAAGTCGTATGCATTTATTTTGGTGTTCTTGTTGTTCTCACGATGAGCACCGCCTATTAATAGAAGAAGTGAATACCCCTGGTGATTTTCTTTTTTTTTCTTTCATGTGTTGCTCTCCGACAATATAGCGTAGATGCCGTTCTGATGAAAGTCGAATACTCTTCCACAAAGCAGTGGTGTCTATGACCTTCTGCCGACCCTTACATGTATGGAATTTGACAAAATAATACGTCAGCTGTGAGTTCGAGGAATTGAGTTGTCGATCTACCTCTTCTTTTTTTTTCTTGCTACGTGATACTTTGGCCACGCGTTTTTACACATGCTTTTCTTTTTTTTTTTCACACACATCTACTTTCCAGCTTCTGGACAAGCCGTGGTCACAGGTGTCGCCCGTTCTTCCCCCCGGTTATTGCCTTCAATTTTTATCGCGCATAGGGTTTAATCAGCAATCCCACTTCTCGTCGATTTTTCATCGAGTGTTGCTGACTCACGCTCTCGCGCTTTCCGCAAGTCAATTTGTGCGCAAAGAAAAAGTCCCCCCGAATTCACACGAGTATGCACTCGGGGGGGATTCGAACTCACGAAACTGGCCTATACCAGGCTCGAGGATAACCTGATACGCCATCGGGGCGACCATGTATTCCTCCTTGTGAGGGTATAGGTCAACAAACCACTCCCCTGCACCGTGCCATGTTCAACAAGGCCATCATTTTGATGTGCTCGAGTCTTTGAGCAGGGGTACAGGGCCGTGGTTCGCGCTAGGTAGCCCTCACCCAGCGGTGAAAATATACATCATTGCAGCTCTCCTACGTACGGTAGGCCAGATCATGAGCTGCACGAGCTGTGCGCGCAACAGCGGAGGGCGTCGGCGCAGCAGTGGGGTTGCTTGAACAGCAGGAGGGGGGGGGGGGAGGGATGAGCGTGTTGAGTGCTGGTATGGTCAGAAGTATTTGACAGTCCGACTGGAGTGCAGTTGTGCCCGCGTTTATGAGCGAGGCATAGAGCCGTGTTTCGCGGCTGAAGGTGGCCCACACCCGGCGGCCAAAATAACACGAAGTATTCTAACCTCCCTCCCATCGCGGCCCGGATCCCGGAATCCTTAGGGACAGCAACGGGCGAGTCGGCAATCGTTCGACCCCGGTGGGAGACATGGTATCGTAACATCCCCCCTGCCGAAGCCCGGATATCGAGTTCGTTGGGGGCGACAGCGGGCGAGTCGTCATTCTTCGCGAAAACGGGCGTGCCCGATGAACCGGTTTGCCGTTGCAAGCCAAACCTGCAAGTGTGTGTGAGAGCTAAGTCGAATAATAACGTCATACAGTGGATACTCCCGTTTAAGAGCGCTCAAGGTTAATAAGAGCATTCCGTTTCCAAACTCCTGGAAACGTTCTATACTAGTTTCAAGTGTCCCCCCCCCCACCGTGTCGGGAACGCGGTGCTAGAAGGGCTAACCCTTCGCTACCACTGGAAACCCTTTTTTGAGGTACCAAATTACTTGGAAGCATTAACAATGTAGGGAGGGGTTTTGGGGCTCTAGAGGGGTCAGATCGACATGTGCGCTGCCATGCTAAGAGCCATATGTTGCCCACTACATACATAAGGGCAATGTGGAGTTAACCGCAATTGCTTCGGCTTGTCACAGGAGCGCTCTTAAATCGGAACCCTCAACCCAACCAGATGGCCGTGGCCACAGTAGGGTGGTCATTTGTTGGGCCTCTCATTGCGGTGGTTCAGGGTCTTTCGCGGGCGAGTGACCCCCCCTATCCCCTTGTTGCTGTTTTTTTGTTCGCCATGCATGAAACCGCCATCCCTGATGGGATGCTTGGCTGTGTCGCGCCAATGAAACGAATCGATTTACTACGTAAAGTGTGTGTGTTTTTTGTTTTTTTTTTTGTTTTTTTTTATTTGAGGTACACGAACAGTCGAGTGGCGAAAGAAAACACTCGTAGCGACCAAGGGGATACCCTTGGTAGTAGCCATGGCCAGGCGTACGTCGATAACTAGTAGTGTAGCCGGTCCCCCCGGTGGCGTATCAGGTTATCCTCGAGTCTGGTATAGCTCAGTTTTGTGAGTTCGAGCCCCGCCGAGTGCATACTCGTATAAATTCGTGGGGACTTTTTCTTTGCGCACAAACTGACTTGCGGAAAGCGCGAGAGCGTGAGTTAGCAACAACACTCGATGAAAAATCGACGAGAAGTGGGATTGCTGATCAAATCCTATGCGCGACAAAAAAATTGAAGGCAAGAACTGGGGGGGAGAAGGGACGACACCTGTGACCACGGCTTGTCCGGAAGCTGGAAGGTGTAAAAGTGTGAGAAAAAAAAAAAAAAAAAGTGTTTTATCGGTTCGTTTTGCCGGTCGAAAATATGTGCGGTGTATTACGCGCTCCAACCGAGAGCATCAGTTGGACATCTGCACTTTGCTGCAGAGCACTGCGGGCGCTTATTTATATGTACGTGGGGTATGTGTTTATTTATTTAGTACATGCATGGTTTATCGTAGTGAAAAACACCTTATCGCTTGCGGCGTGCCCCAGAAAATGGTTGACGAACACCTTGAATTATTTACCGGGGTCTAGAACGACAAGAAATGGGGAAGGAAATTTTGGGGGAAAGTTGGCAGAGGGTCATGGGAACAGCGAGAAAAATGATTAACGTATCGTACGCCTTGAATTCCTATACCGGTAGCTAGAACGCCAAGATGTGGGGGGGGATTCGGGAAATAGTTGGCAGAGGGTGATAGGAACGGCGAGAAAGCGATTGACATACATCTTGAATTAAATACAGGTAGCTAAAACGAAGAGATGAAAAAAGGGGGGGGGGTGTACTCGATATAAACGAAGAGATTCGGGGAATGGAATTCGGGAAATAATGGGTAGAGGGGAAAGCATGCCACTTATTCACAGAAGGATGCTCGGTTTGTATCGGAACGGCGTCTACAGCACGATATGTTATCGGAGAGCTAAACAAAAAATAGTAATGACACCCAACCCTACGCGACCCTAACCCTAGCCCTAGCCCGATCGAACCCAATAATCCAGTGCAGGGAAAACTGTGCACGTGGCGAGGGGAGAGAGGAGAGAGAGAGAGAGAGAGAGAGAGAGAGAGAGAGAGAGAGAGAGAGAGAGAGAGAGAGAGAGAGAGAGAGAGAGAGAGAGAGAGAGAGAGAGAGAGAGAGAGAGAGAGAGAGAGAGAGAGAGAGAGAGAGAGAGAGAGAGAGAGAGAGAGAGAGAGAGAGAGAGAGAGAACTCCGGACATCCCCTGTTACCATTTGCGGCGAGATTCAATGAACGAGCTCCACAAACAAATGTTTTGTTGGTTATACAGCGCTACCATACTGAGGTACTTACTATCATAGTCTCGTGACTTGCACACCTCCGCAAAACAACAGGAACCGCGTATCAGACAGGCTGGCAAGTGCTAGACCTTTCACCCGCTCCGGTCTCGGACACAGCAATGTGCCTTGGACGTTTTGATCGAATAAGTGGCAATTTCTTTGTTAATACACCACTATCAGACGGGGGAACAACACTCTACATATGTACATATGTATATATATGCGTGGGCGTGCACTTCTCTGCGTAGCTTCAACCGCGCATCAACTATATTCCAAGCCACATCAATCGCAAACTAAACGAATCTTTCGCTTACTTTTTTTTTTTTGGTCATGGTTTTTGATTACTTTGCAGCTCAATTTTCGGGAGGTTTTTACCGCCAGCGTGGGCGGCCCTTTCGGACACAAGCCGTCGCTGCAAGCAAGCGTGTTTCCTCTCCCCCCCTCCCGGTACTCGCCCTTCACATTTATCGCTCATACGTTTAATTCAGCGTTCCCGTTTCTCGTCAAAATTGTCATCGAATTTGGCCAAAGTTGCACTCTTGAACTGTCAAGCCACGGAACAAGAACCCTAACAGTACCTTGGGTACTAGCAATAGTAACGCTAGTCTAGACTCGACATCCACTGCAACCGTCGACGGGGCGACTCTTTATCCGGAGTCGTCCCACGGTACAGGGCTGCGGCAGAAGTTTCTGAGCTCCCTCCTAAGCAATGAGGAGCTAAGAAAACATTACTCTCGAACACATTCGCAAGCGCAACCCGCTCAATACTTCCGTGCGCAACGCTCTGGTCCTAAACCAATATACATATATATATTCCTAACAAAAGCTGTACTGACCGATTTCATCCACACTTGAAGAGCCCGAAAAAAAGTAAGCTTGGCCCAAAAAAAGTGATCCCTTTACCGCACTATAGAGGGATGACTCACCCACGAAAAAAGTGTAATCAAGTCGGCTTATGATGCTATTAATAGAGGCGTGTTACGATAGAGGTGTTAAGGTATACCGATTTTTGGCGAAAAAGTTTTCTAAATGACGGGGGGCTCCAATGAACCAAAAAGAGTCGGAATATGATTGCTCTTGTTTCGCGACGATTTTTTCTTCCTGTATATTTTTGTGGTTGATTGATTGATTTGATTTGAGTTGATTTGATTGATGGCTTATTCATCGTCGGGGTTTGCGCTGTTATTGTTTTTTTTTTTCCCAAAAAAACAGCGCAAAAAGAAAGTTATGGAGATCCTCAATGCAGGAAGAAGCCCCAGACAAGAAAAAATTGCACTCTCTCTTTAACATAGCTTGCGTGTCTAAACAACAACTCGTGATGCGATTGACACCAGCGTTGCACACGGTCGGATGGCAGGCGACATACAGCAGTATATAGGGGTCCCCCGACAAGGCGGTCTGAGTAATGCGGTATCACGATACAAGTCGGTCAAAATCGTTTGGCGCTACTGGGGAATTGCACTCACAACCTGGAACGAATAAGGCGGCCTCCCTCTAAAAGGTGGTCATATTGCTCTCGCACACCCCCGCCTTACTGAGGGACTTCTACTGGTCCTCTGTAACGCGGTCATATTGCTCTCGCACACCACCGCCTTATTGGGGGACCCCTACTGTCCCCCTATAAGGCGGTCATATTGCTCTCGCACACCACCGCCTTACTGAGGGACTCCTACTGCCTCTCTATAAGGCGTTCATATTGCTCTCGCACCACCACGGCCTTACTGGGGGACCCCTACTGTGCCCCTATAAGGCGGTCATATTGCTCCCGCGCCACCACTGGCTTGTTGGGGAACCCCTACTGTCCCCCTATAAGGCGTTCATATTGCTCACGCACCACCACTGCCTTACTGGGGGACCCCTACTGTCCCTCTATAAGGCGGTCATATTGCTCCCGCACCACCACTGCCTCACTGGGGGGGCCCTGCTGTCCCCCTATAAGGCGGTCATATTGCTCCCGAACCACCACTGCCTTACTGGGGGACCCCTGCTGTCCCCCTATAAGGTGATCATATTGCTCACGCACCACCACTGCCTTACTGGGGGACCCCTGCTGTCCCCCTATAAGGCAGTCATATTGCTCTCGCACACCACCGCCTTACTGAGGGACTCCTACTGTCTCTCTATAAGGCGGTCATATTGCTCCCGCACCACCACTGCCTTACTGAGGGACCCCTGCTGCCCCCCTATAAGGCGTTCATATTGCTCACGCACCACCACTGCCTTACTGTGGGACCCCTGCTGTCCCTCTATAAGGCGGTCATATTGCTCACGCACCACCACTGCTTTACTGGGGGACTCCTACTATTTCTCTATAAGGCGGTCATATTGCTCCCGCACCACCACTGCCTTACTGGGGGACCCCTGCTGTCCCTCTATAAGGCGGTCATATTGCTCCCGCACCACCACTGCCTTACTGTGGGACCCCTGCTGTCCCTCTATAAGGCGGCCATATTGCTCCCGCACCACCACTGCCTTACTGGGGGCCCCCTAAACAAAAAGCAATAGTGATGAGAAAGACGCGTGCTTCGATAGAGGTGCGCCACATTTTTTTCTTAATACTACCCCTCGATTTGGGAGGTTTAAGACATGTCCCTCCCAAAAAAACTGATTTTGGAGAAAAATAATAACTGCTATGTACGTGGACGTACCGAATGAAATATCCCTTGTGCCTAGAGGGTGTACACACGACAAGAACCGTGCGAAAAAAAAAAAATAACCTGCTTCCGACGAGTTTGGGTTAAAGACCCTCGTCATTAACCAAAAAAATAGCCAAAATATGGTATGCCTCGATCGCAGCGCACGCCGCGATGTGAAATTAATAGGTGGGGGACACAGAGTAAAAAAAATCGGAGAAACCGGAAGAACGCTGCCACAATAGCACATCAAGCTCGACGACGCCACTTGTGAAATTAATAGGTGGAGGACACAGAGTGCCCCCTGCAGGTCTGCCAATTGAGCAGGTCTTCGGAGAGTACTCACTTTCGTTCCTTCGTAGAGATGTAGCTTTATTCGTTTCCACCAGAGCCCGGGATAGCTTCTGAGATCGGAGGCGCGTGCCTCCGATCTAATTCCTAACTTCCCCGAATATAAACCGCCAACCTTATCATACGAAACCCATTCAAATGATCTCAAATTCGGATACCTACAGGCCTTTCGAGGCCGTATCTTAACAGCGACTTCGCGCCGAGTGAACAGATACAAGCCAGCCCTGAGGGACCACTAGACCGCGACGGGGAGGGAGGAAGGAAAGCCGGGGGGAGGACTGCGGCCAATGGGCCCGGGCATGGAATGTTGATGAGGATTAGGATGTATAGACTGTATCTATACCGGTAGTAGCTAAACTGAAAACACGCGGGGAAGGGCAATTGGGAAACGGTTTGCCAGAGGGTCATAGGAGAGACGTACTACTGCTGTATGGAAGGATACGTAGTCGATGTCAAAACATTAGTAATAAATGGCTTCGTTTCCGTTTGGTTTTCTTGTACTTTTCTGGGTATGTGAGCGGTCGACGCGGAAGGTCACGCCGCGCATTTATACGACACAAGCAATAATAATGTTTGTTATGCTGTAATATTTGCCCTCGGACAAGGTAGCGCAGCTGTCTCTTCGACAGAAATGGAACACCCTCCTCCGCCACCCCCTCCGCCTCCTATCCCTCTCCTTTCCCCTCCGCTCCTTGTGGTGGGTTGATTGGCAGGACTTTAACGTCTACCTTTTCCGTCGCGGTCCACGGTAACCGTGTCGCCTCGCAGGGCGGGGCCACGCGCTTGACAAAGAGGTCGCCGTTATTTAGCCCTCCCCGACCAGTGTCTATGTATTTCTTTTTCCGAGACTCCGAACCAGCTTTCGAACTTATGCCATACTATTGCGCACCCCTCCGCTCGGGGACAAGGGGGGGGGGGGGCAAGGGGAGGGGGAGGGGGGGGGGGGGGGCAAGGGAGGGGGTACAAGGGGGGGGGTACAAGGGGGAGGGGACAATGGGGGGGGGACAACGGGAGGGACAAGGGGGGGGACAAGGGGGGGGACAAGGGGGGGGGGAACAAGGGGGGGGGGACCAGGGGGGGGGGCGACGCGTGCTGCGATGATGGTAGCATTTTTGGTCTGAAATGTTTTCTGAATGACGGAGCTCCTTAACCCCGAATCGTCGAAAAATACGCCCCCTTAATTTTCTGCATGATACTCGTTGTGTACCTGGGCCACGGGATTTGGTTATCCCGCAGCCGTTTTGATTTTTGTCCAAATCCGTTTATTGAGGAGGGACATGTCTCAAGCTCCCAAATTGAGGAACCCCAGAAAAAAAAACTGGTGCACCTATGTCGTAGCAAGCGTCGGGCGTACTAATTTGTTGCTTGTGCCTTAGTCGTTTGACCGTTGACCACGCATCCCTTTCGAGACGGAGCACCGTTCCTACTCCTTATAGAGACACCTCCAACATTTTGAGCGCTCATTACGCTTTTTCCATATAATATTACACTGCTTTATGGTGCGATCTCATTCGACTTCATATTAGGTACTACTGCTTCGCTTCATGGAAGGATATTTGATCTACATCGGAACGGCATCTACGCTATGATTTCGGAGGGGCAAAAAGAATACGAAGTACTAGTATTACAAGAAAACTGTCGGGTGATCCCATCCCCGCCCTGTTTCGGCTCGTAGACAAGGGGGGGCAAAGAGAGAAAGGCCAAGCCCCTCAGGTTGCTCCAACGGCAAGTCCCACGCTAGCATCCGCAAACCCGAGTCAGCTTCCATCCCAACTGGCAAACAACGAACGCTCGACGCCAGCCTGATCACCCAAAAAAACCGTTTGTTTGTTTTTTTGCGAAATAATGAAAAGTGCAACTCGATATACCAAAAAAACGAAATCGGATTGCAGAACAAGAATGGATGAAATCCCGACGATTTTGGGCTACGAAAGCCCCGTCCGTCGGATTTGTTTTTGCCAAAACTAAAAATGAAGGGCTACCTCTGTCATAGCAGGGGGGGGGGGGGGGGGGGTAATGAGGCGTACCGCGGGGGATATGGAAGCCTTCTCCCTGACAAGCAGGGATCTACTCTGTGCTTGTCAGTAGCGGTACTACACCGTATGGTAAGGTATTATCGGTAGTAGAGTGTTCTTTGCTTTCAGAATACCACCCCCCCCCCCCCCCCCCCACCGTCGCCTTCCCTGAAGGAGCTAAGATACGCAAGAAGTTTTACGTAATATATGGACGTAATGAGCGCTCAAACGTTGGAGGTGTCTCTATTAGGAGTGGGAACGGTGCTCCGTCTCAAAAGGGATGCGTGGTCAATGGTCGAATGACTACGGCAAGCAACAAATGAGTACGTCTCACCCCCCCCCCCCGCCCCCCTCTCGTCTGGGATGTGTGCGTTGTGTTACTAGCATTAAGCCGGGTTTTTTCTTTGCCCATCCTCATCCAGCTCGTTTAGTGTCCGCACGGGGTTGTTCAAACTAGAGAGATACAAGTTTGGTGGTCACCAGCTACGAGACAAAGCTAAGGTATCGAAAATACAGTAACAGTAAGGAGATTTGACAATGCAATGCCAAAACGTACAAAAGATAAGAAAAAACACACCATACGCTAGTCAGCAACCGGGCATATTTGCAGGTTTCGTAGTCAAGGGTGCGTTTTCGCCCCCCCAACCCCAACCCCAGCCCGCTTGCGGCATACGGTGGGAAGTCTTGACGTTTTCTCGAGCGTTTTTCGGTTGGGACAAGGGCTACGAACGGGGGGTGACTTCTGGGGCCTGTGTCATGCAGTGGCTGGGGGTCGCTCGCGCGAGTGACTCTCGGTGTTCCTGAGTAACCAACCTTAAGCTTTTTGTGTTGTTCTAAACTTTTTGCGACATGCATTGCGCATTTGGTACAGTAAGCTACGCCGCGCCAAGAGAAAAAAAAAAAAAAAACTCCCTCACTCATTTTTTGCCCCCGTGAGAAGGTACAGACGGAGTCGCTGGTGCGAGCGGTGAAAAGCCGGCGGCGAAATAAGCGGGGGTGTATCGCAACATGCCCCTTGCCGCATCCTTCCTCCTCGTTTCCCCCGTTGAGCACTTGCCTTCCTCCCGGAATCTTCGCACCCTCGAAGGGCAGAGGTGTGGGGTGGGTTTTGAGGAGCCACGTTGTCTTCGGCGCGTGTAGAATTGATAGTTCGTGGCACGGGCGTTTTCCCCGCCGAGTCCTCAATGTGTCTACTTTTTTGCGGTTCATCGAGGTGGGCTATAGTGTTAAGAAAGGAATAGATCGTCGAACCGGTGGTGTTTCTCCAAAATTTCCGTAACTTTGCGGTATTGCGGCCAATCAGGGTGGGCTAGTGTTATGGGATTGCCCTGCCCTGGAAGGGCCCGGAACCCGGACTACGGGAAAATGATGACGTATTGCTTGGAATTGCTGTTCGTACAGGGGACAGGGCTTCAGGACGACGCAAGACAGTATGGCATGATAAACTCGTTGCTTAGATTGTTCTTTCTCTTGATTCCCCATACTTTTCCAGCCTGCATGTTCATCGTAGGCCATGTCAGTGATGCGAGTTCGACGAGCCCTCCGCTTTCCCTCGTGTATTGCTTGTGACGAATCATAGCATTTGGCGAAACTGTAATGTTACATGTTCTTCGTTTACTGTCTCCCCCCCCCCTCCTTCCTTTTTTCTCCGTTTGAACGATTCGTTCACTATCTCGGCCATCCCCCCCCCGTCCCCCCCCTTGTACCTTGTCCAGACATAACCAAAACAGCAGAGACGACAACATAACACCAAAACATACACATGGCGACGTGCTGTTTGAAGCCCTCGACCTTTTAAAACACTGTGCCCTCGAGCTTCTAGAAAACGAAAGGAGCAAATTTTAACCCTCCCTGGTCGAACACCCCCCGGGGGCTCGAAAGCCTCCCAAGCAGCAACGAAGTCCCTGTCGTCTATATTCTGTTACACAGGCAAGGTCATTAACCCAAGGCGAAACTAGATTTCATCTTTGCCGTGCATTGCTTCTGCCGATAATGCGGCACCTCTTGTTCTTCCCGTGTCCTGTAGCATGTCTCGCCTCAATGCCCCCCCCCCCTTCCCCGGCCCATCATACAATAATAGTAGAGTAGAAACATGTTGATGCTGCTGTCGCTGTCGAGTGCGTAACGCCGTTCGCGCAGGAGGATGCTGCCGTGGTTATATAGTCCACCCGCTCCACTAACCTACGCCCAGCTGCTATAACAACAGCGGTATATTCCTGCTGATGTCGCTGTAGATTATAATACAACCCTTTCTGTTGCAGCAGAATAACAGCAACAACGCCAACGAACAGCGCTGCTCCTGCTCCTGCTGCTTTCTCCGCGGTGCGTGTAAACTCACCCCCCCCCCCCCCGCCCACCGTCTACCAGTACTTGCTGCTGCTGTCGCTGTCTCTGTAGATCAGTATACAACCCTTCCCGTGCAGCAGAGTAACAGCAACAAGGTCAACAAACAGCGCCACCCCTGCTGCGCAGACGCTGCTGTGCGTGTATAGCCCACCGCCACACTACCTCCCCCCCCCGTGTCTACTATCATAGCACCGGTACTTGCTGATGCTGTCGCTCTTGCTGTCGAGCGTACATGTAAACCCCGCACAACAGATTAGCAGCAACAACGGCAACAAACAGCAAAGCCCCTGCTGCTGATGCTCTCGACGCTGCCAAAAAGGTTTTCGACAATCACGTTTACTTTCCAGGGCTCAACTCCTATCGTAGAAGGTTTACCCTCACCTGCTCCCTCCGTGGACACGTGGACACGGGTGGTGCCTCCCCCCCCCCACCCCCCGGTACCGACCTTCATTTCTTTTTTATCGCGCATTAGTGTTTAGCCCAACATTCCCACTGCTTTCGTCCAAATGTTGTGCCGTTTTTTTTTTGCACGCGTACGTGTATAGCCCGCCCCACGCGTAAAAAAACGGCATACAGCGCTGGACGCCCGGCGTAAGGGAACAGGCTCTGAAAGTAAAAGGTTTGAGAGCCTGACATTTCACAGGGAAATAAGAAAGTTCGGAAGCTGTTATTGCACTGAAGTTCGTGCAGAAGGTACTCTGCCCCACCCTGCCCCGAAGCAAGAAATAACAACTCAAGAAATCCTGCTTGGGCCAACATTTCTGTGTCTTGCTAACGCGTCCTGTCCGGTAGCGTCAAACAGCGACAACGAATACACACCAACCGAAAAGCCGTATGGGCTACCGTATACTCCCGCTACTCAGTTGTAAATTTTGCCGCCCGGTATCGTCCTCCTGTAGTGGATGAAGCGCGACGCCTTTCGAGGAACATCTGCGGACGGCATGTTACGTGTTTTATATATTTTTATTTTTTTTGGTTTATTGCTCCCTCCCCGCCCTCTAAAAACTTTTTGTCGCCGCCCAGATTCCATTTCGTTTTACCACCCATGACTGATTCTACGATAGCCCCCCCCCCGAAACCAGCGGTTTTCTTCAACGAACGTTTCAGGGCTGCTCGATACAAGGAAGGATACTATTGATAGAAAAGTGTCCACACATTTTCTCGTGTGCAAAGGTCTATCGGTCGATGACGTCGGGATGTCGAGGGACACCGCGTTTCAGGAGATACGACCGGGAGCTGGCTTTGAAACCGGCGATTTCGTTAAAGAAAAGTTGGGGGGGCTACCGTAGTAAGACTCACATACCGCTCAAAACAATGGTTGTGTTCGTGCCCCAATGTTTGTTTCGACTGACTATACCCTACGCACCGCCGCCCACCGTTTGTTTTGGTGCCCAAGTGACATATACCCCGACCATAAATACAGACAGGTGCAACTCTCTATCTATCTATCTATTCTCTCCCACCTGTTTTTACCACTTGCAAGGGTATGTTTGGTAGGGTATACTCTGGGGGTACCCGGGTACCTACCCGAGTATACCCGAGTACCTATCCAAGTATACCCGGGTACCTAGCCCAATATACCCAGGTCCCCAACCGGGTAAACCCGGATACCTAACGGAGTATACCCGGGTGCTCAACCGAGTACCTACTCGGATACCCCACCAGGTATATACCCGGGTACAACCTGAAACAACCAGGTATGGTACCCGGGTAACTCAAGAGTGTACCTAGTATACCTTACCCAACACATCCTTGCAACCTACCGTGCTATTACTCAATAGAGACCCCCCCTACCCCCCCATGCTGGTGTTCTACGCAATAGAAGGTGCCTCCAACCCCCCCTGATGGAAATACTTATCAGACCTAGCAGAACCCCTCCCGACCGAGACTAGCGCACGGTCAAAGAAATCCTAAATGTAAAGAGACTGCTAACCACGCCCCTCCCGCGCTCATGAGCGGACTTTTTCAATTTTTCAGATATTTCCGTGAATACGTCTTCTTTCTTTACTCCTTTCTCCACCCGACGTAGGGCGCTGCCGTGAAAGCCAACCATGCCTTACTAGACCCGGAGAACCTACTAAAACACCTGGCCGGTCATTATAAACTGGTCGGTCTGAAGAACCTGGTCGGTCTTTATTTAAGCCGACCAGTCTTTATGAGTTGGTGGGTCCCTATAATTGCTGGTCGGTCTTTATGAGCCGACCAGTCTTTATAAGTTGGCCGGTACTTAAAAAACGGAACTCAAGACGCCCACTCGCGCAATAAACAGACGGAGAAATGATATAAAATATAATCCCAAGAAATCATAAACCTGGTATATATATGCTTCGAAGTACATACATAACACATGCAAAGATCATTTCGACGACCATTGGTTTAGCTGCTGGTCGGTCTTTATGAGCCGACCAGTCTTTATAAGTTGGCCGGTATTTGGAAAACGGAACTCAAGACGCCCACTCGCGCAATAAACAAACGGAGAGACGATATAAAATATAATCCCATGTAATCATATACCAGGTATATATATGCCTTGAAGTACATACATAACACATGCCAAGATCATTTCGACGACCATTGGTTTGATTGGACGGGTGCCACTCGCCGTCCCACCAAAAAAAAAACACGAATCCACCAACCCTTACCCCCTCCCCCTCTACCTGTACACCAAGACGAGACACCTTAGCCTTTGTTGGCCGTCTGTCGATCGAATTTGAACCCAACTTCGTTAGAAAAAGACCAGATTCAAGCGTCATTGTCCAGAGATCGGGAGGGGGGGGGGGGGGGGGGGCATATATTGCAACCGGAGCAGTGGACATGCTCCAGCTCTAGCATTCAAGCGGACCATAAAGATGTCGACAACCCCCCCCCCCCCCCCCCCCCCCCTCCTCCACCCCGCCTCCCCCGCCCCCACCCCCAACCCCGCGTAAGCTATGTGTACACCGGCAACTTGGGGGGGCGTCAGAAAGAACGTGACCGTTTTCTGCCATCTCCCGAATTGTCGCTACGACGTTTGACGCCGCTAAGTAAAACGCGCGGAAAACATTAAATATGTTCAACCAAGCAGACCAGAAAAGAAGGAGAAAAACTGGTCTCCGCCGGGACAAAATCATGTGTTTTCCCAAAACACATCAAATCTACATACATTATTATACCACCATTAGTCGGGATACATAGGGAGCGATTGTGTAGTCATAAGAATACCCGGCACTCAGGTATATTGATCATGAGGTACCGAAGCATTCGTACTGTGAATACCCAAGCGTTCCATATATTTCCAGGCTGAGTTGCACTCGCCATCGCTACGTATATGCGTAGCTGCTACCGAGCAGAACTCGGTTATCACCCCCCCCAAATTATCTCCACCCACACACTCTTGTTTTTCCATGCCCTCCAGCGGATGTCGTCGAGCGTCCCCTGCTGCTCGCACCGTCTAAAGCTCGTCTCGAACTCTTGCCCCCTCCCCCCGCCCCCGTGTCGGCCGCCAACGACGCCATACCCCCCCCCTAATCTCCCACTACGATCCCCGTCTTCCCTATATACCCGGACCCGGACGTGTACAAAGCAAGCGGTTTCCTGTGGAAAAAAAAGCAAAAGCGCCGAAGAACCGCTGCCCAGCACCCCTCCCTCCCCCCTCCCTCTCCCGGTACGACCCCCGTCCTCCATATATTCCCGCATGGGTACAACGCAAGCGGTTTCCTGTGAAATGAAAATATCAAAGCGCTGAAGAAAACACCGCTGTCAACAACACACAGGACTCCTCCCCCCTCCCCTCCCCCTTGGACTTTGCAATGTTATTTTTCCAAACAAGCTGAGTCACGGGGGGGGGGGGGGGGGACTCGTCGAATTCTACCCTATCGGACAAATCTTGTACATCAAAAAATAAAAGCAAGACAATTCCGATTCCATACCTCTTCCATAGATACCTCTATAATATAATTCCATATATATTCCATACACTACAAAAAATAAAATACACCACGGCTGTGAGATCGGGTATTATATACCTATAGAATATAACGCCTACAGGAGTTAAACGTAGGGCATACGCCTCTAGAGGTATATACATGCTTTTATATATAATATAATATAGAGATACACGCATACGCCTGAACGGATATGGTGGAAACCCCAGTGCCTCCGACCTCAACGCGGCGCTTTTATAACGGAAATTTCTTCGAGTGGGTATTGAGTCAAAGCGCGCAACGCCCTTACAACCGCGTGCGTGTGCCGTGCGCTGAGAACCCCCCTCCCCCCGTCTTTCATGCCCATTTTTATTTTCGTTATTTTTCCAACACCGCCACATCCCTCCCTCAACAGGCAAACAGAAAAACAAAATACTCTTGAATCACCACCGACTGACATACACAACACATAGTAGGAACGATGCGGAGTACGCTCTAGAACGCGAAAAAAAAAATATTGAAAAAAATATTGAAACGAAAAAACATAACATCACCCGACCCCCTCCCTCGGTGTCCCCTACAATGCGGGTACTGTCTCTGCCCCTTCCCGCTCCCGCCCCTGGGGTCCCTCTTGAGTGCAGTTGTTGTCCCCGTCCCTTCCCCCTGGTGCGTTTATTTACCAGGATGACTGTATTTACATCTATATCGCTTGCACCCGGCCAGGCGAACATATCCACTCTTAAATCCTCTGTGAATAACGCCTCTTTCTCTCGTGCAAACCAGCGCCTATTAAAAATCAATACACGAACGACCCAGCTTTTCCTCATTGAGCCCGACCTTAGTCCGACTCGACCCCCCCCCCAAAAAAAAAACAAAAAAAAAACTGTCACTTAAGAGGAGGACATATTTTTTCCCATAAAAATAAAACGCACACCGTGGAGTAACGCCTGTCTCGTAAAAAAAAACTAGCGTCTATTACGATCAATAATCAACGGCCCTGGTCATTGAGCCCGACCTAGTCCAACTCGACGCCGAAAAAAAAATATATGTCACCTACGAGGAGGATACTTTTTTCTTAAAAAAAAAGAAAAATGCACACGGTGACAACACAATGCGCGTTTGAGCATAGTATGTCAAGTTTATACCGGATAACCGCGGCAATTTCGATCCATCTCCCCCTCCCCCCCTCCCCCCCCCCCCCCCCCCCCCCCCCGTCACATTTCCTCTACCCCCCCTGTCCGATTCGACGCCAAGAAAAAAAACAGCCCAAAAAAACTTGTCACTTAAGAGGAGGATATTTTCTTCCGAAAAAAAAAACACATGTACACGGTGGCAGGCAACACCCTCCTCTTGGGCACATTCTTCAAGTTGACACCCGTCTGACCGGACCCGACCTACGATACTTGAAAATTCCTGGCCCGACCAGACCCGACCCGACCTGACGCGTGATATTTCAACACCTCCTGACCAGACCCGACCCGACTCGGGCCGCGAGATTTTGGAACCCTCCCGACCCTATCGACCGCCGGACGGATCACAACCCGTGCCAGCCGCTGGTAATAGCATGGAGCACGGTTTTAGAGGTATAGCTGGGATGGCATCTGGTGGCGCTGCTGGTGGTGGCGGCGGCGGCGAGCCGAAGCCGCGGCCATAGCAGGAGAAGCAGGAGCAGAAGAACCAGCAGCAGCAGCGGTGTTGGCAGTGGCGCTAGCATAAGCGTCAGCGTAAGCGCTGGCATAAGCGCTAGCATAGGGAGAAGAAGCAGCAGCAGCGGCGGCGGCGGCTTTTTGTGCCGACGATGTCTGCCTGCCTCTCGCCAGAGACGCGTTGCGAGCTTGGTCGGCCTCTCTCATCTCGTGTAATTGCTCCCTGGACCACCAAACCTCTCTAGTCTCGCTGAAAAAAAAATATGGAGGCGTGTTTGTGCAGGGTGGGGGGCGGCGGGTTTAGATGGGTTTAGGAGATAAGTGCGTGTATTTCGTGCAGCTTCTACCTGGACCACCAAACCTCTTTAGTCTCGCTGAAAGTAAATATTGGAGGCGTGTTTACGCACGGGGGGGAGGGGGCGGGGGGGGGGGGCAGCCTGTTTTGCGCAAGGGGGGCGAGGTAGGGATGCGGGAGAGAGGGTGGGGGTAGAGGTTGGGGTTGGGAGAGAGTAAGTGGGGTTAGGGTGGAGGTGGGGTGAGGGAGAATATGAGGAGGAGTTTCACAAGAAGAGTTGGATTCATGCACCGGTGGGGGTGGCGGCGGCTGTAATGGCGGCGATGAAATTAATGCAAGAGGCTGGCAAGTTTCGCCGCGGCATCCAATATTGCTGCTGCTGCTGTCCACTCCTTTTGATAAAAAATCGGCAGGACTTTTGAACGCAACGGTTACACTACCAACAGAAAATAAACAGCAGCGCAAGAGCGATCGAACCGCTGTTGGTGCGCACGCACGAAGAAACCTAAACCTCGGAAGGGCCGGAAGCATTGCATGGTGCCGAAAAAAATCGAGATTTTCCCGCCTTCTCGAACAACAACTCAAGAGGCCTTCCGAATACGAAAACCCAGACACATGCGAATAAGAACCCAGACACGTTCGAATAAGAACCCAAGTATACCTTCGAAAAAGACAAAGGCATCTGGTAACCGGTGACTGATGCAGCTTGCGCAGCTTGCAAAAATGATGGGATTTAAGGAAATTCTCCATCACGCAGCTGAGGTGTCCTTGAAATTGTAAAATCGATTTTATGCTAGCTCGTACACTCGACCCATGGGAGATCGCGAAAAGCCTCGCCGGACTCGGCAGCCTCTGCAGATGGCTGGGGGACATATACCCACAGCTATATCATAGTCGGGGACTTTTCCAGGCAATGGTGCGACTTTAATCTTTCAAGACCACAAGACTATCCGGAGTTTGAACCGTCATGGTTGAATTTACCGATATCAAATGGTTGTTCTTGTTGTCATTTTGTTGCCCCCAAGGAACTATGATACTTCGACAGCAACAGTGATTGATGTTGGATTATTGAATATCGTGTCGGAAGTGTCGATGGTATCGAAACATCATTTTTTCGATATGTCGAAAGTCCAAACATCCAAACATCGCGTTTTCGATATATATCGAAATACGATAATGATGCAATATTTCGAAAGAAAATATCGTATACTATCGAGCATTTTTTTTTTGTGTTTTGGCTCTCCATCCGTGTGTTGATGATGCTGATACTGAACGAAACGTCTTCGTGTATGATATCGACTATGCACACCAGTATCGATATCGTATCGATGAACACATTTTGATTTGACGATATCGTACGTACGACATGATATCGAAGCCGTGTTTCGTTCTATAGAAGGAACACGCGCGACTGCCCTGCTCCTCTTCTCTCGCTCGATCGTCTTTTTTTCGTCGTTCCCCATCTCTTCTTGGCCCCTGGGGCGCCAACGCGCCGAGTTCGTTTTCGATCTAGTCAAATATTTTCAGACCTTGACGTCCAACGTGTATGCACTACGTGAGTTCAGCAACGGTAGTGGTCCCTCTCTAGTGCCGGTTGCCCGCTATAATGCCTGTGAAATAGCGTGGCATATACTTATTATGGGAATAAAAAGTGGTGGCAGTGTGCGGAATAGTGCCGGTATTTCCCTCTATAATGCACATCTTTCCCTCTATAGTGCACATACCGGCACTATACTTGTAGAGGGACCACTTCTACTATAGCATATTTTTAGTTGTGGCTGACTGCTGTACTAATGGTAATAGCAGTAAGTCGCCGACTAGTCATTATTAGTTGGCTAGGTAACACAGAGGTCCCTTTGCAGTGCCGGTTGAGTAGTGCCAGTTGCCCCATGTAGTGCCCGCCAAATCGCTGGGCACAAGTAGTGGCAGTGTGCGGAGTAGTGCCGGTTGCCGCTATGGTGCCGGTTTTTCCCTCTTTAGTACAGATACCCGCACTATATAGACAACAGGCACTACTACTATTGCTGTGTCAGGTACAGTTTTTTCTTCAATAACAAAAACGGTCCATCTCCGACCTGACAGCTGTGATGTTTTACTTTTTATTTTTCTAAAAAACGAACTTCGTTTGTTTCAAAACATTTATAATTCATACGAAACACGAAAAAACGAAAATATCATATATTTTCGTACTAAAGTACTTTTAATATCTGTCCGTTTTGTACACTTCGTTCATACTCGGAATATCACACAGCAGCATTAGTATTATTAATAGTAGTGTGACATAACAGGAGGCAATCGGCAGCAACAAAAGCACAGATAGAAATAAAATAAAATGAGTGAAATGAAAAAATAAAATCTCGCCCAAGTCAGAATGTCAAGTCAGAATGTCAGCACATCAAATGCAAAAAAAAAACAAAAAAACGAAGAGATTAACGAGACAAACACAGCAGATGTACTCGGATTAGCCCCGTAACTCTTCAGCAAACATGCTCCCTACGATACGATATCGACGAGTGCGAGGAGATAGGTACATTTTTTCGTTTTTTTGTGGCACGGCAATACCTCTGTGCTGGTTAACTCACCTTAACCCCTTTAGAGCCCCCGAACCCCTCCCTATACAAAATCCAAGTAATGTTGTCCCCCAAAACGGGTTTCCAGTTGTGAAGGGGTTAACCCCTGTAGAGCCCCCGAACCCCTCCCTATACTAAATCCAAGTAATTTTGTCCCCCAAAACGGGTTTCCAGTTGTAAAGGCTTTCCACCCATATATGCATAAGCTTGGCCTCAACATAGCAGGTACTACCATCATCATGTAACATTAATATTATTTCCACCCATTGTCATCTACACACATTACTATCTGGTCTTCAAGTTCAAATTAACCTTCCCCCCCCCCCCCCCGCCCTCTCCTTCCCCGCCACCCCCACCATCGCCTAGACCTAGCACCAGGCGTACAACAGTAAGCTCCTATACATCTATGCGACCTCAAACTGTTGGAACCCCCCCTGCCCCCGTCCTTTACTGTACGTGTCCCCCTCAAATAAATACTGGTTTAGTAGTTTCCGCGCACACATTGATCAACATACCCACGCATCCGTATACAAGGGCAGCTTGCGCTGCCGGGGTTAACGTTAGCTTGCGCTGCCGAGGTTCTGCCGGGGTTGTAACGAGGACCACCGATAGGGACAGCTGACGCTATCGCTTACAGTGGGATCCGAAGGACGCGCCAACTAGCGCTGGGATGCGAAAGCAACTGAGTTAAATCGACACACGACGCGTATGAAAATACGTGAAAGTGTGGTGAGCTTAAGCTTTTTTTTTAAACATCCGCCGGAGGATATACCAGAAAAAAAAAACACACACACACACACACCGTGTTGACCCTGGTACAAGCTACTCTGTTGTTCTAAGGGGAGTCGCCGACCTATTATATTCTCGTTGAGTACTATTTAATGTTACTACTTCTTTCTGTTATAATGTTAATACAGTAGGGGCGGGGGGTCAAAGGCGGTCAAAACCGCGGTCTCCCACGAATGCAAGCGTAAATTTTTGACCGCGCCGAAAACAGGGATTCCATCCAACCTTGCCTAACAAAGCGCGCGCGGCCCACCAACACACGCAATTTGATGACAGGCAGTGAAAATATCCGGCTGCGCGAGTTCCTGTTAATACAGCGACGACAGCCTATTATACAACAACGCCTTATACTACTATTCATACTACCACTACTACTACTACTACTACAAAAAAAAAAAAAAAAAAACGCAATCTACTGCTGAGAGCGCTTTACAGCGTAGGTAGGCGCAGTTCAATGCGAGTCGACGACGAGGGAAGAAAGGGCTGAATAAAAGCCTTCATATTGAGGCTCGTATGAACCATAGTTGGGGGAGGAAGCCTGCGTAGTGATCCCGGATCGAAGTTAACGTCTATCGTACATAGATAGGGGGGGAGAAGGAGAAAAGAAAAATGCGAAGATAATAATTGAAGGGATGACGGAAAAAAAGAAAGAAAAAGTAATACCCGGTACATCTTATACTACTATTTTAGCCCGTCCTGTGAACACGGACTTGATTATGCGAGTTCATGTAAGAACAACGACAACAACGAAGATACAACAACAACAACAACAACAACAACAACAACAACAACAACAACAACAACAACGACAACGACAACGACAACAACAACAACAACAACAACAACAACAACAACAACAACAACAACAACAACAACAACAACAACAACTACTACTAACAATAAAATATCAGATACCTTATAAACAAACCCCTTGGGAACTTCGGAGAGAGAGAAAAAGCCGGGGGGGAAAAAAATGTCGATTACATACAGCATCCGCTACACGAACGAGCCCGGGCCGCTGGCGCAAGCGGTTTGTCCTCACTGCTGATCACGATGCAGGGAGCTGGAAGACACGCGACGCGTGCAAGCATGGTGAGAGAGACCCTCCTCCTCGTACTACTGCTTGATGCTCTTTCTGGAGAAGAGCTTGGAGAAGAACGAAATCGCCGTCGCTTTCTTTCGGTCGATACACAGATGGGGGCCCCCAGAGCAAAGATGTCGTTTGACGATTTAGTTTTGACCCGTCAAGGCGTCTTCGGACTTATCATACTAGTTTCGTGTGTGAACTTCCTTGACGGCTGTCCGTCAAATATGTCGGTTGACGGTCTACTTGAAGTTTTAGTGTTAAATTTTCTTGACGGCTGTCCGTCAAATATGTCGGTTGACGGTCTAATTTAGACCCGTCAATGCGTCTTTGGATTTATCATACTAGTTTTAGTGCGTGGAGTTCCTTGACGGCTGTCCCGTCAGTCAAAGGGGCAGGAGTGCCGTCATAGGGTTAGGGATCGATATCTTTGCCCAACAACGATTGGGCATGTTATTTGCTCCTCGGTCTCCTCAGTCCAATTTCGCTCATGTCGGACTGGACAAGCAGCATCGACGCGCATCGACCCAATGACCTATCCTATACTACAAAAAAATGTATCATACACTCCTCCGGCTGTGAGATCGAAGACTATTTTGTCGAAACTCATATTTGCAAGCTGTGTGCGTGATACTCCGATCGCGCGGAATACTGGATGGGTTTCCTCATTTTTTTTTTTTTTTTTTTCTTCATTCCGTTTTATTATCCTCGCAAAAATGGATTGGAAACCCATCGCGATTTCACGCGCAGGTTCGCATCCTGCCGAGACGACGCCCTTTGTTAAGTTACTGGGCGGGGACACAGATTGTCCCCTGCATGCAGGTGCCTGTTGACCAGGTCCTCGACGAGTACTCACGTTCTTAGCCTTCGGTAGTAGAGACGTAGCTATTTTATCAGTTTCTACCAGAGCCCCGGACAACATCTGACAACTCGAGGCGCAGCCTCGATTACTTTTCCAGACTATCCCGAATAGAAAACGCCAACCTATCATACGAAAACGGCCAATTATTTATCATCAAATCAGATAATTCCAGGCCTTGCAAGGCCGTCCCTTAACTCTACTCTCGCCCTCCCTCCCTCCCTCCCTCCCAGTAGTAACTCAGACCCGGGGTCACATAGCGGGCCCTCCTCCTCCCCCCTCCCCACTACGGTACGGTAGGTGCCATAATTTTTATCGCGAGAATAAATATCCAGCATTTTCTTCCCTCGTCGACTCGCGTCGAATGGTACCTGCCCACGCTGCTAGGCGCTCTCGGTCAGCAGCTAGTTGATTCCTTTTTTGCATATTTGCAAAATAAGTTCAAAATATCACCACGGTGGGACTCGAACTCAAGGACCAACGCTAGTAGTATTCGAGGGCAACCAGCAGACTAGAGGTGCGACCGGCTGAAATAATTGTATTGAAATAGTTACTCCGTATATTATACCGGGTGCCATGTATAGAGTATGGACCAGATGGCAAAGATATCATCTCGATCTTCGGCCCTACCAGCCTACCCTGACCTGAGCTCGACAAGGGAAGGGAGGTTACTTTTCTTTTTGTAGGGCCGTCCTGAGAAGCCGACGAGACTGACGTCATTCCCCCGAAAAAAAAAAAAAGTCGGAATCAAAACACAAAAACACTACCAGGGTAGACACATTCAAGTATGTAGTTTTTTCTTCTCTTTCTTTTTTATCCTCCGGCGGAGGGGGAAAAATAAAGCTTTAGCTCACCACACTTCCGCGTATTTTCGTACGCGTCGTGGGTCGATTTAACTCAGTTGCTTTCGCAGCCCAACGCTAGCTGGCGCACCCTTCGAAAAGTATGTGTGTGTGTGTGTTCTTCACATTAAACCGTTCTTCTACTCGTCGACATCCAGCACACCCAGTGTCCGTACTGATTCTTCACCCTAGAAAGATCAGCTCTGTGGTCACAAGCCACGACACAGAGATAATGCATCGTAATGCATTCGACAACGCAATGTCATGCCCTAGTACTGGGTACGACAGGCACAACATACATACGTCAGCAACAGAAATACATTGGAAGAGAGAAATACGAAATAAACAAAAACAAAAACAAAAACAAAAACAAAAAACAAGAAACAAAATAAGAAAACAAATAAAAACAAAGATAAAAATAAAACAAAAATGAAACAAACAAAATGAAGGGGAAATCGAAGAAACAACCCAACCGCAAAGGAGAGCCAAAGCTCGGAAAAAAAAACATAATAAAATGAAATAAAATAAAGTAAAGTAAAACCAAAATAAGATAATCCGAACACGAGCCAAAAACCTGGACACGCAAGGAGGGAACAAAGGGGAAAAAAATACCCCAGAGAAAGACGAAAAGTGCTATGTAGTATTTATTCATACATTCATGCCAACCGTCATTTATCTGTGTGTACTTGTTGCGCTTCGAGCGTTCTGGTGGGGCTGACGAGCCTGACGTCATTCGACGAAAAAACAAAAAAGGCGGAACTTACACATAAAAGAATGAAACACAAGACAGAACACAAAAACGTTCAAGTACGTACGTGCGCGTGCTGTCCACGTCACGTCTGTTCGTTGCGGTTGGGGAGTTCAGGGCAGCTGGCAACACACAGAATCGCCAATTCGATCTGTCATCTCTTATGTTCAGCACTGGGCTCACGTCATCCGATGAAACAAAAGTTGAAACCCAAAATAAACTGAAAATAAAAATGCACGTCCAATCAAGAACGTACGTACGTACGTACGTACGTACGTGCGCACGCGTGGAGTGTCCTTTTCACGTGCGCTTTGTTACGCTTCGAGTGTTGTCTGGGGATCTGACAAGGCTGACTGTCTGATGGTCAGGCCGAAAACTGTCAAAATCGAAATTCAGAGCTGCGAATTCGTACTCTTTTCTCAATGCTGTGTTGACGTCATTCGATGAGAAAAAAAAAGGTGCGGACCCAAGACATAAAACATGAAACACAAAACACACGTTCAGGTACATACGTGCGCGTGCTGTCCCTCTCACGTCGATTAGTTACGCTCGGAGTGTTCTGGGTTCGGGGAAGCTGGCGGGTAGACGAACACGACAAAGCGACTACATAGTAGCTGACCGTCAGCCCGAATTGCGGGAAAATCGCGATTCTTCGGAATCGGAACTTCGGTGTCGCGATGTCTCTCTCTCCAAAGCGGGGACTGACGTCATTCGATGGCGAAAAAAAAAAACGAAGCCAGAACATGAAACACTGAACCACAAAAACACGCATTCAAGTGCGTACGTACTCGTGCTGTCAACCGTCCCCAGTGTTTTGTTGCGGTTGGAGCGTTGTAGGAAGCTGACCAGGCGGACGTCATTTTATTGAAAGACAAAAAAAAAAATTCGGAACCTGAAAACACCCAACACGCTAAAAAAACACGAAACACACAATATATTTTTTATAAAATATACCTGGCGTTCAGGTCGTCATGTATTCGTACTCGTGGGTTCGAATCCCACGGTGGTCACCACTATGGAACCTGGTCTCTCACGGGGTCCCGGAGTCGAAGTGGTGAGGGTGGTCCCGGAGGTCTGGTACTCGTCGCGGATGGTCGGTAGTCGGAGCGGAGAGGTCGTCGCAGAGCTGAAGTCGAAGCGGAGAGGGCGTCGCGGTGCTGAGGTCCCTTGACGATCGTTCTCAACAGCGAACGCGACTGATAACCTTTCTTTCTTATATGTAGCAAGGAGATGCTAAGCCAGAGCTAGAGTGACGGTGGGCATATGCCCTTCGTCATGCGGCGGGATCATCTTTCGGTGGCTGACCTTCCGGGGACGGGTCAACGCCGTCTATGACGGGTGACGCCGTTCGCGACCCGGGATCGTGTATTGCCTGACCGGTGACGTGTCCTCTCGCGCATGCGTGTACGCGATCTACGATAGGTATCTACGACCCTGTCTTCCACACCAGGTATATTTTTTGTGTGCGCGCGCCTATCAACGCCTTGTATATTTTTTTGACAGGCCATGGGGCGTGCCATGACATGCCATGGCCTTGCCACCAGACGTGCCATGGCAATGCCACATGCCAAGATGGAACCTCCCAAGGTCCAATGGCGTGTCCAAAAAAATAAAATGTAAGGCATTGATTGATTGACAGGCACAGGCCCACACAATGTATTTGTGCGTTTTCGTTTTGGTGTTTTTTTCAGCTCCAACATGTTTTTCCTTTGCCATGGCACGTGCCATGGCCCGCCCAACCAATGTTTCTTCGTACTATACCCCATAGGAGCGTGTGCCGTCACGGCGTGTCGCCCCCCCGCGGCGTGGGGAAATGCTGTCATCGAGGCACACTTACTCGGGTTCATCCCTTTCGCAACTTGATAACGTTCTGGTTACAATATGCAGGCCAAAAGGCGACATGTGCGACCTAATCAAACCAAACGGCTATCAACAGAAGAAGCGTAAGGCAGTCCGAGCGAGTATCGTCATGCCTCACGCTTGCCTCATGGCTACTAGTAGTATACCGATATACCTGTAGTACCAGGTCCAAACCCGACCGGAAGCCTAAGCCCTAACCTAGCTCCAAAAGCATAGGGGTGGGATCAGGGTGCGCGTATAAAACGCAATACTTTGGGTAGGGGTGCATTGCTTATTATAAACACCCATAGAGGTGTGTACTTTTTTTTCAGGTCTACACAGTAGTACACGCACACGTCGGACAGCTCATCATCTGACACACACAGATCATCCGACAAACGCAGATCATCTGACACGTAAAGATAATCTGACACAAACAGATAATCTGACACATACACATAAGCTGACACGTACAGATCATCTGGCGCACACATATCATCTGACACACAGATCACCTGACACACACAGATCATCTGACACACACAGATCTCCTGACAAACACAGATTATCTGACAAATTACAAATCATCTGACACGCACAGATCATCTGACAAAACACAGATAATCTGACACGCACAGACCATCTTGACACACACAGATCATCACCTGACACACACAGATCATCACCTGACACACACATATCATCACCCGACACACACAGATCATCTGACACACACAGATCATCATCTGACACATGCAGCGGCAGAGCAGAGGTGTATCGATTTCGTTTCTTCTGCGGGTCCTCACTTCAGGATCTTTCTACCTTATGCCTTCTTAACTCCCCCAAAAAAATATTGGGACACGAAAATAAAGCTCGTGCCCCGATGAACAGTCGACGCGTGCTACGAATAGAGGTGCACCACTTTCTTCTCTAAGATTTCCTCGATTTGGGAGCTCAAGACATATTCCTCCCAAAAACTGATTTGGAGAAAAATAAAACTGCTACGACGTACCGGATGAAAAGTCCCATGGCCTAGATACACAACCAGAATCAACATGCAACAAGAAAAAAAAAAATATAATGGCCTATTATTTATTTATTTTCCGATGATTTTTGGGTTAAGGCGCCTCGTTATTCAGAAAACATTTCGGACGAAAAGTGGCTAGCTACCTCCATGTCGTAGCATCCGTCAACCATCCGTCCCATGGCCTAGGGGTGAAGGTGTAGACTATCTCGATAAGATTCATACTGCCAAACAATAATTAGTGACATTTCCGACGATTTTTTGGGTTATCGTACTTGTAGCATCCGTCAATCATCAGTCCCATGGCCTATGTTAAGGTGTAGACTATCTCGATAAGATTAATATACCAGTAGTAGAGCAAAACAAGAAATAGCGACATTTCCGACGATTTTTTGGGTGGTTTTAAGGAGGAGACTCGTCATTCCGAAAAGATTTTGACAAAATAAAAAGGGAAAAAAAAAACTCAGGACTTCACTGCTCCTCCAATCGTAGGACCACGCACCGTCTGTATCAACCGGACTCATCTCGCGGTAGCTATGCAGCAACAACAAAAAAAACTGAGCTCCTAAACACGGCGAGCTCAACACCTCTTACCCGAAAACTTGGCTTCCAAGGCATTCATTCGCTTGCGCAAAATCCGACCAACACTTTCTACGACGTGCAAAACAAACCGTCCTCGTGCGTGAAAAATGTCAAATATACTTGTACCCGCCAGTTTTTCGCTTCAAGAGCTTAACCGGCCAGAAACGTTCGGCCCAAGAAAGACGCGCAACCCAACCGTGGGATGACTCCACAGATCATCTATACTATCACATGATAATCTAGATCCTAAATCTCTCGTCATGATATGTATGATCTGCAGGGATCTGTGCAGTAGCAACATCACAGATCCAAACCCAGGGAAGGTACCAAGGCCTTTCATGGATCATGAGCTGACCCGCCGGCCACGCCAAGAGGTGCTCAAAGCCCCGCGCGTTGCGTGGGGTTGGGTCAGCAGGTGTTTGAATGATCACGGGACGGGACGGGTCGGGTCGGGTCAGAAAGATTTCGAACCTCGCGGGTCGAGGCAGTAGTACAACATGCTACTCGTTACTACGTCGCTGATTTTTGTAGAGCTGGTGGAGTTGTATATCCTTCATGGGGAACGACCCCCCGCAATTTTCAATTTTCAGGCACGGACGTAGTAGCTGCGCTGCAACTTGTCAAATAACTCCGCAAGGCGGGGCGATCATTGATATTTGTATCGTGGTTTTTGGTTCGATCACTCTTGTTTCACTGCATGCCCGCGGGTCGTCACTCCGACAGCACTCCAGACAGCAGGCGCGTTCGTCTGTGCTCACGATTACCGTGCGGTTCGTACGGTGCAGGCAGCCCAACCGCTGTAGTTTGTAGCCGCGAGTTGGTTAGTTATAGGAACGGGGAAACTCTATGCTGTAGTTGAGTGGATACCCGCGGCCATGTGAGTTCAGTTTGCACATTGGACCTTTTCACTTGTGCGCCTTCTTCGTGTCGTGCGTTTTAGGCGGGAAGGCGTAGTATTTCCCGGACGAATTTTGATTTCACTTGGTTTTTCGGGTCTACCTAGGGCTTCAGCACCTTTGTGTGACCACGGACTCTAGATTTTGGACAAGAGTGAATGTGAGACAACAACAACAACAACAACCCTGACTCAACCTGATACGTGAAAACCCCTGGCTTTAAGATACATATATTATAGGTGCTAGATAGATCATTCAGATCACTCGGTGCTCACCCAGCAACATGGTCTATAGGCTAATGCAGATCATATCTCGACCAGGGATCTATCTGCCGTGAAGTGCATAGTTCACGAATGAATTGGGACCTGATTCGTCTCATGTGTGTGCATAGACGAAATTGGAAAAAAAACTCAGAAAAACAACGCACAAAAGAACGGGATGAGAATACTCTTAATAGCCCATGCTAGACTTGGGAACAAATAATCAACCGCGGGTTTCGCACGAACTCTAGTATATAGGCGCTCCCGGATTGCTATTTTCTCCGTAAGTCTCAGGTCGGGTTTGTTGCGGGCCGGTTTCTTATCCTATGGTACGGCCAAAGTTTGCTAGAAACAAAAACAACAGATTCGAGCACATAGGAGGAAGACAGCCAACTAGCCTTTGCCCATAGCCAAACGACGCTATTAGTTAAGTGGATCGAGTTAGACACAAAGTACCCCGGCGCGTAGGCTCGGCCAAGTAATCCTGATCTCGGTGCTACCCACTTGCGTGAGCTCAGAAGCGGAGGAGAAGCGCAGCTTGTATTATTTCCTCAAGATCAGGATGGGGTTTTCGGTATTCGGCATGTCCAGGAGACGGAGACGGTACGCGCCTCCCCGGCTCAGTTATAGCCAAGCCGATCCTGAGGAACAACTATAAGCTGCTGCTTTTCTTCCGCTTCTACGTTGCGAAGTAAGCAACACCGGGGAGCCGACCCACCGCACGGGTGCGGCAGAAAGTCCCTGAGTTCCTCACATGAGGGGCTCAATATCTCACTCGAAAATAAAATAAAAATCGAAGGCATTCGTTCGCACCACCCGACCAAGCTTCTATGCCTTATTTATAGTACTAGAAAAGAATGTACTCACGAGTGAAATTACTTCAGTAACCGGCAGTTCCTCACATGAGGAGCTCAATCGCCAAGGGACCTTTAGGCCCAATCTTACCACTGCAACCCCTACCGTGGAATGACTCCGGGGGTACATGCTTAGTCGGCCGGCCTGCAGAGGTGCTCTGTATCTAACCCGATCTGCTCACTGTAACGCCTATGAGGGGGCCGTTAGTGTACGAATTCGTGGAAATGCCTGTCGATGGCCCGGGCGGGGTCCAAACAAAAACACGCAAAAAACACGCACAAAAATATATGTATGAAGTATGTATACACCACTGCAAAATCACAACAAACCAAACGTTACAACATCAACAAACAGCAAAACAAACGTTTGTACAACACCAATTAGCAGCAGCATCACAAAATTACGTCACGAATGTTACAAAGACAAACCGGTACCCTCCGGGCTCCGGGCGGCAGTACAAATCTACTAAAACGATACATACAACTAAAACAAATTATCATCTGTCGGTAATACAAAATTGGAAATGATATCATGTAAGTTCCTGGTATTTTTTAATGAATTCATACTACTTCAATACATTGATCAGTTTTCACCTTTTAGAGGCACACGACACGATATATACTTGGTATATCATCGTTCACTCTGACCCTGTGTACGCCGGTAAAGTATGAATTACCCGTCGCCTGGCACTGCCGACGCACACACAACAAATCGGCGCGACAAAAAATCGCTCCGAAAAAAAAACTTAGAAACTTGCTGCAGGAAAGGAAATTTTCTGCCAGCAAAAAAAACGTTTTAAGATTGGTATTCATAAGTTCACATAATTAGCAAAAGACGCCCCGCCGTTGACAAGAAAGTTGCGGCCAGAAAGTTGTAAGCGAGGTGCCCGGCTGGTGTTGTTGTTTGGCGCTTGCCAAGGGTGCTCCGCTCGAGCCAGAAGCGTGGGGGAACTTCCAAGCCATGTGCGACGAGAAAAGAGGGAGATAAAAAATCGCACCCGTAGGAACTCAAGAGCGCCTACTAATACTATACCGCTTGTAATTTGAGGTATAGACCAAACGCAAGGCATCAACATCAAACGTTGAACACACCAAGGGGCAACACAAGGAGATACTAGTACACACGATGATGATATGTTCAGTATGTAGTATGTTGTAAGGTGTAATATACAACGGTTTGATAATACACATAACATTTGACGACTTGTTTTTGGAACTCACATACAAAAGCATAGCGGTCCTCGTACCGACCAAAGAAATACCGGCTCCGCACTACCACATGAGCCAACCTGCCACATGCGGCTCCGCGGAACCCACTCCCACACCTCTAAACGGCGAGGATACGAAGAAACGCGAATAATCGCCAAGAACAAAGAAGAAACACAGCAAAAGCCTCGCCGTAGGTATTAAAGGAACGCCAAGCGCCGAAAACCGGCAAGCATGGGGATAATTTATCTCGACAAATACCGAAAAAAAAACGCTACGGCCAAATCCCCCGCGAGCCGGGGGGGGGGGGCACTCGTTAGTTGATTGCTTTAGTCGTTCGACCATCCATCACGCATCCATTTGGAGGTGGAGCGCCGTTCCTACTCCTAATGAAGACACCTCCAACACTTTGGCGTTCACTATGTTTTTGCCATATACTACATTAAAAGTTCTAGCTTTATCTTATGCCCTTCCTGCTTCGCCTTTTTTTTGTGTTGTCATCATCTGTCTCCTGCAACCAGGGCGATCGCTTTCTCGCTGCCATCCTCGGAGGGCGAGGGTGTGCAATCAATATCACGCATGGCCGAAGTCTCGAGACCCTAGAACCTAGCATCCCCACAGTACCGCGACGGAGCACATCGATTTTTCACCGACCAAGCAGCCAGGGCATCGCTTGTATCAAGCGCGAAGCGCCGTGAGGTGTTCGGCGAGCCGCATCGGAGGCGGGGGGGGTGTACTACGTTTGTGCATGGCCGTGGTCGTATGACCATCCGTACCCGTATGACCATAGACCCTCGCATCCATACTATGCCGGGATGAACCATGTCGGGTTTTCATCGACCAGGCAGATATTGCTTGCACCAAGGGCAAAGCACCGTGAGGTGTTCGGCTAGGCGCAAGAGGGGCATTCGCTGCATCCTATTAACCCCTTCACAACTGGAAACCCGTTTTTGGGGACAAAATCACTTGGATTTAGTATAGGGAGGGGTTCGGGGGCTCTAAAGGGGTTGAGAACGGCCTTGTGAGGTGCGTTTCGGCACTTCTTCTTACCTTCTTGCCATGGATGACAACTTCCAAAGACAGCATCAGGCGGGGGGGGGGGTGGACTCTTGGGACAGCTCTGGAGCAAGGACAAAAACGCCCCACGGATTGCTCTGCAGCTCTGCCGCTCGCTCTCACTGGTGGTTCTTTCTCCTGCGTACTACTTTTCTGCGCGCGTGCGAACGGAAACACATCTCCTGAAGAACGTCACGGTTTAGAAAAAAAAAAAAAAAAAACGAGAACAAAAAAACGGACGCATGAAAATTTCCTCCTTCGCGCGTCGTATGTGTGTTCCGCTCATTTCGTATCGTGCCTGGTGATCCCACTTTTGGCTCGTCTTCGGATTTTTGCAACTACACCAGGTCATGCCGGGGCCATGGGGTTGATTGGAGACATCACCTCCCCGGGGACCATGTACACCGACAAAACAAAGCGTAAGAACGCGCTGTTTTCGCCATGGCGCGAGCATGCAGCCCGCGGCAGCTAGCAGTGCAAGCCGTGCGTGCGCGTGTCTTTCAGGTGCTTGATTTGCATCGGAGTTAAGACCGTAAAAATCGCCGTCGGCTAATGTATTAACAGCAGCCCAGGTCGATTCCTGTGGAGGATGCTGCAATCGTCAGTTTCATTCGTCGTGTTCCCCCCCCCCCCCCCCCCCATTGACACAGAGCCAAAAGCGACGAGCGCCATCAAATCAAGCGCCTACGAAATGTTTGAGGCAATCCGAGTATCGTATCGTGTCATGCCTTGCGCGAGTATCGTATCGTGTCATGCCTTACGCTTCGAAATGTTTGAGGCAACCCGAGCATCGTATCGTGTCATGTCTCACGCTTTGACGCGCAGCTTCCTGCGCTGCAGCTCGAACACGTCTCCTGCACCCAGCAGCTATTGTCAGGATTGCTTCATGTGGCCGATGCTGTGATGTCGACTTTATTCGTTAATACTGTAGTTGCGTCTAAAGTCCCAAACGGATTAAGGGCATTTCAAGAAAAGCTTGGTCTCGCAACACCGGAAGCGCACGGGGGAACTCGGATTCCCCAGATCCCATACAGAAACAGTGTCACTCGCTACAGCGTGGGAACCCCGATTTAAGAGCGTCCAGGATAGGAGTATTCGGGATTCAAGAGAGCGGTCGAATCGGCATGTCCTGCCTGTACTAAAAGCCATGTACTTCCCACTCCAGATAAGAGCAACGTGTAGTTAACCCCTTTAGAAGCCCCCGAACCCCTCCCTTTGCTAAATCCAAGTAATTTTTGTCCCCCAAAACGGGTTTCCAGTTGTAAAAGGGCCTGCTCCGGCTTGTCACGCGGCGTTCTTGAACCGGGGTACCCACTGTATCATAGCGTGGAGAAGACGCGTTCCATGACAGTAGAGGTTAATCGTACACCACCTTTTTTGCCCGACAAGGGCTTCTGACTGACGGGCGGGGGGCTCCTTTCACTCGAGAACGTCCGAAAATGTCCAAGCCATTTCAGTTTCGCAGATCTAACTTGCGAACACCCCGGCTCTTAAGCCGTTTCAGTCTGGCGGATCTAACTTGCGAACACCCCAGCTCATGAGGTTTGGTTGATCAGGGTTTTAACTTTCGTTTTTTTTTTTTTTTTTAATCCTCCGGCGGATGGGGAAAAATAAAGCTTTAGCTCACCACACTTCCACGTATTTTCATACGCGTCATGTGTCGATTTAACTCAGTTGCTTTCGCAGCCCAACGCTAGCTGGCGCACCCTTCGGGTCCCATTGTAGGTATAGCGTAAGCTGTCCCTATCAGTGGTCTTCGTTACAACCCCGGCAGATTTCGGTTTCCTCCAAAAAAAAACAGTTATTGGGTGGGTGGGGTGTAGAGCTGGTTAACCCCTTCACAACTGGAAACCCGTTTTTTGGGGACAAAATTACTTGGATTTAGCATAGGGAGGGGTTCGGGGGCTCTAACGGGGGTTAAGCAACCACCCTCTCTCTTGGAAGGCAGAGCGGTGCAACTCTTACGAACCGTACCATTTTTTTATTTTTTATTTTTTTTTTGCCCCTGTTATCTTTGCACGTTTTCTTTCTTCCTTTCACGATTTTTCACCTTTTGTTTTTTTTCGAGTATTTTCGCACGTTTTCTTTTCTCCTTTTGCCATTTTTTCTTGCCTCTTTGTTTTTCTATTTTCTTCGCACGTTTTCCTTCTCCTTTTACGTTTTTTTAAATATATATTCTTCTATTATCTTTGCACGCTTTATCTTCTCCTTCTCTCCCCCCATACATGAACTCAGATCTGGGAGTCACTCGTGAGCAGCCTCTTCTCCCCCTTCCCCACTACAATACGCGCCTTCATTGTTATCGCGACGAGAAAAATCCAGCACCTTCTTCTTCCCTCGCCGACTCGCATCGAACCGCCATTAGTAACACGTGTCAGAAGGCTCTGCTCAAGCACCTGGTACGTACTCATGATGACATTTGATTTTTTTACGGGTAGCCAGGCCGAAGAGTGACACGAAAAACGAGACGAAATGGGGGCCTACAACCGATAAAAAGATGTCTTGACAGCCTGCTACAACCAGCGTCCCCGGCGGAGAACAAGCGGTGTGAGTTTCGTCCCCCTACCAACGTTAATGTCGTGGGTTCGAGTCTCACCGAGTGCTTACTCGTGCCTCGCATATACTCTTGACAAGCGGAAAAAAAACGCGAAAATACGGTGAGAATCGACCAACATGAAAAGCTGAAAATAAGTGGGTGGTGGAGCACAGAGCTCTTCAACGTGTGAAGAGCAAGAGCCTCAGCAAAAATTAGCGGCCACGAGCATGACTAGGCCACGCACCCGCCGTGAAAAAAAAAGGACCTCAGTATCATAATGATATACATATATTGTAAGGAGTACATATATATATATATATGAACATACACTCCAGCTGCGAAATCGAACATTTTTCGTCGAAGCTCATCTTTGCAAGCTGTGTGTGATACTCCGATCGCGCGTTATACTGGGTGTGTCCCCATCAAGGGCATAGGTCGGCGATATATACATGTATGTACGAGCCCTACAAATACAACAGCAGTGTGGACGAATGAATAACACGAAGTTCGTCGAACTCACAGCTGACGTCCTTGAAATGTTTTTTATAAAATATGTATATACTCGTATATATACCTGGTATGTGTTTGTTTTTTAACAGAACAATATGACCCCTCCCATTATGAAAAAACTCACCCACAAAGTATATTACAAGTACCAACAACGCAGCTTACCAATATGCGTGTTGACCCAAAATTCGTCGAACTCACGGCTGACGTCCTTGAAATATTTTTACAAAATGATATAAACCCGTTCACCGATTAATTGAAGGACACGCACGCTGTGATAGCGCTGGAGTGCGAATACAATCCAGTCAAATTGACACGACGTGTACGGAAATGCGTGCACAGGGAGGGCATGGTGAGCTTGAGTTTCATCTTTCCCGATCCGCCGGAGGATGAAAAAAGAAAAAAGAAGGATGAAAAAAGAAAAAAGAAAAAAGGCAAAACATCCTCCTACTGTCGTGCGTACGGTATACACAATATATTACTACAACTTACCACTATAGTGAACCAAGAAATAGGATCCCTCCCAATAAAAACTCACCCATACAGTATATTACAATTACCAACAACGCAGCTTGCAAAGATGAGTATTGACCTGAAATTCGTCGAACTCACGGCTGACGTCCTTGAAATATTTTCTATAAAAAAATATGCCACGACTCCGAATTCCGAGAAAATGTGTGCCCGAACCTTGTGTGTGCGTAAAAACCCGAAGAAAGGCTTTTCTTGCAGTACCTTTGACAGCAGCAATACTGGAAGAAGAAAAAAAAAGCTATCCCGCACCAGTTAACGAAAAAAAAACAAAAAAACAGTTGTGGTGTCCGGAAAAACATGGAGCCTAGCTAGGTTCCAAAGCGATACATACAGCGGACGGTCCGGCGCTACTTTCCAAAAGCGCTTTTGAAAAAAACGACAGCGTGAGCGGTCCCTACTGGCGATCCCCGCCCCCACTCCAAAACACACACACAAAAAAAAGAGGGAGACAGCCAGTTTCGGAAGCAACACAGACTACCGCACGCAGTAATCAGCAGAGAAGCAGCAGAGCACAATCAGGCTCATCATAACTCTTTCTCTCACCTGGGGCGGCCAAGGGCTGGCGCAGGTGTGTTGCGATTTATCATCTCCCATCTCCCTCGATTTATCGTCTCCCTGTTGCAATATTCACACCCCACTTCAAAATATCACCCCCCCCTGACATACTTTAACTGGAGTTGGGCTATATGAAGGAGGGGGGGGGGGGTGATACGTTGCAATGGAGTGTGAATATTGCAAAAGGAAAAACATAAATCGGGGGAGATCACAAATCGCAACATAAGTGCAGTATTCGGCGAAGATATCATGATAATTTTTTGGTGACATATATTGACTATTAATAGTGGGTTGTTCTACGGTAGCCCCTCCCCCCAACTTTTCTTCAACGAAATCGCCGGTTTTGAAACCAGCTCCCGGCCTTATCTCCTGCAAATACGGTGCCCCTTCCCACCCCGATGCCATTGTTCGATAGTCCCTTGCAGACAAGACAATATGTCAAGATATGTTTTCCATCTTGCATCCTTCCTCGTGTCGAGCAGCCATGAAACGTTCGTTAAAAAAAATCGCTAGTTCTGAGGGGGGGGCTGTCGTAAAACCAATCTATTAGTGTATTTTGTTTCATACAACTAATAAGACCGGCTAATGAAAGCAGAGATAAAACCTTATGCTTGTTTTTTTTTTCGCGTTTTTTTTTTCTTAGCTTTCGACAGCCGGGCGGACCTGCTGTATGTTTCTGTCAACACCTCAAAAAGCATGGTTACAACTCAAGGGGCCTCATGGCGCATGTCGAAAGAGAGAACGAGAGAACGCGCCGTCCAATCGCCCAATAAACACGGAACACTAGATAGAAGCCCGGGACGAACGTTCAACCCCCTACAGAAGGCGCACGCACATACACCTCAAACCCCTTCGGAACTTCAGAAGGAAAAACCACGCTCACCACGGTTCTTTGTGGTTGTGCATCTGTACACAGTGCGGTTTTGAATAATGGTAATGGACACAAGTACTGCGGTTCGGTTCGGTGCGGTTTTACGAAAGCGAAAATCTTACGGTGCGGTTCGGTGCGGTTGTAAGAAAAAGGAAATCTTGCGGTGCGGTCCGGTGCGGTTTTCAAAAATCGTAGTAAAGGCTACGGTGCGGTGCGGTGCGGTTTTCAAAAATCGTTGTGAAAGGCTACGTACGGTGCGGTTCGATGCTTTCATTTATCCTACGGTGCGCTTCGGTACGGCTTTCAGAAACCGGGAATCCTACCGTGCGGTTCGGGGTGCGTGTGTCAGATGTCGTAAATCATACGGTGCGATTCGGTGCGGTTTCCCGTTAAACGGTTTTATGCTACGATGCGGTTCCAACCACACCCGTAGAGAAAACCGTACAAAACCGTTTTTTCTCTATGGTGTGCCATATGAAAAAACCATTTCGAAACCGCGGTTTCGTACGGTTCTCAAGCTTTTGTAGGGGCACTACAAGTAACGAACCCGCTGTTTCTCCACGGCGCACTGTACACATAAACCGTACAGAACCGCGGTTTCGTACGGTTATCAAGCTTTTTCTCGGGGTACCAACGAAACCGAGGTTTCTCTACATACGGTACACCACATGAATAAACCGTACAGGCGCGTATCAACCAAGCTAGCGGCAAAACGTTTTGACACGAAAAACCGTGCAGAAAACGCCGTGAACCGCCGTGCGAAAACGTGACCCTGTACGTGGCACCACTCCGCGGCGGCGGAAACGCGGGTTTGCTACAGTTTCAAGTTAACCGTGCACCGTTAACTAACCGATCTAACAATGTCTGCCTTGTACATTGTGCCCGCACCAAAAAATCGTGTTGAAATTCGACGAACATCACAGCCCAATGCCAGCCAACCCACGAAAAATTAGGTCAAAAAAAAAAATAATGGTGATTTATTACGGGGAAGCACAAAAAAAAAAAAAAAATCTCACACTTTCGTTTTTAAGGAGCAAGACGGGGGAGGGGGGGGGGGGGGGGGGGGTTACTAGAACCAAGTTGGAAAAAAGTTGGACGAAAAACGCCGCCATTTTCTCGATTCGCGCGCACATATCGCGACCATCCCCGATTTTTTTTGGTTTCTTGACCCTTCTGGGAGTGTAGCTCCGCTTTTTCTTTTTTGCGTGCTAAACCCACGAAAATTTCATCCAAAAATAAGGTCAAGAAACCAGAACAAAAACTCCTGTTTCTTCAACCTAATTTTTCGATGAAATTTTCGTAGGTTGAGAAACAGGAGCGCTCCTGTTTCTTAACCTAATTTTTCGGTGAAATTTTCTTGGGTTGAGCTGGCCCCCCGTTGTTCCGTTCGACGGTTTCACTATCAATACTAACATTACATGTTTTCCAACGCAACTCCTACCCACAAAAAGTTGGTAGTTCGCAAACACCATATTCATTCATAGTAGGTACAGAATGGGGAGTTAGGTAGGTAGTTCGCAAACGCCCTTTCAATACAGGTTGTAGCAAGGTACGGAATGGGGAGTTAAGGTAGGTTTAGATTTTCCTTTTTTGTCATTGGTTGTCACTTATCATTGCTGTACTGTTGCTGTGTCTGGTGGAGGTGTTCATTCATCATGAGTGAGCGACGTTGAACCACTCACTCATCGCCTCACTGCCAGCACATTTCAGGACGGCAAGCACGAACGACATTTTCATATACATGTATATATTTTTCTTCTCTTTTTATCCTCAGGTGGACAGGGAAAAACAAAAGCTTAGCCCTCTTGGGCAGTATAGCTTACCACTTTTTCGAAAATGGTTGACGCACACTGTGTACGAGATCGAGGGGGCTCACCTTACCGTACAATGGTTGGTTGCGTTTCATTAGGTTAGGGTTAGGGAATACACATTTTAAAGAGTCAACCATTTTCTCGAAAAAGCGGTAAGTAAGGTACCCTCGGCAGAGCTTACCACATACTCGAGAAAATGGTTGACGCACGCAGTGTACGAAACGAAGGGGTTTTCACCCCACAATGGTTGGTTGGTTGCGTTCCATTGGGTGAGGGTTGGGGTATGTATCATGTAAAGAGTGTGTCAACCATTTTCTCCTATACGTGGTAAGGTCCCTTCCCCCAATGAATGCATCACTGGGGTCGAATGGTTGGAAATGTCAAATGGTGTGTACGATATCACTGCCTGGGTTGCTTCGTGTGAAGGATGCTGCAATCGTCAGTTTTAATGTTTTAGTCGCCTGTTGATCCCTCTAAAGCGCGAAAAGGGCCCAGCTCACCACATTTCCACGTATTTTCATAGCTACATGTCACGTGCCGTACCTTGATGAATTGCGACTGTTTGGTTTACTCTGTTTCACACTCCGTGACCACATTATACATTCGCCCCGGTGGCCCATCAGGTTATCCTCGAGCCTGGTGTAGGTCAGTTTCGTGAGTTCGAGCCCCGCCGAGTGCATACTCGTATAATTTCGTTGGGACTTTTCCTTGTGGACAAATTGACTTGCGGAAAGCGCGAGAGCGTGAGTTAGCAGCACTCGATGAACAATCGACGAGCAGTGGGATTGCTGAACCCTATGCGCGAAAAAATTGAAGGCAAGAACCGGGGAGGAGAAGGGACGACACCTGTGACCACGGCTTGTCCAGAAGCTGGAGAGTAGAAGTGTGCAAAAAAAGAAGAAAAAAAAAACAACATTGTATCTCTAGCAAGAAGAATCAGCACGTCAGCACGGACACTGGGTGTATCGATCATGTCGTTGGGTAGAAAGAATGGTTTAACGTGAAGACAACACACACGCATGTCGCGTGCCAATTAAACTCAACTACTACGTACTGCCGTTATATTCGCAATCCAGCGCTGCTGGCTGGCGTGTCCTTCAGTTCCCGCGGTGGCGATAGCGCGAGCTGACCCTGCCGACGGTCCCCGTTACTGCTCCAGCAGCGCAAGCTGTCGTTGTACACGTATGCGTGAGTATGTCGACCCGACTTGACCCTGAGAATCAGCTGCGGTGGGGATACACAGAAGTGGTGTACTCGCACCCATTTTAAGACCACTCCGTGACAAGCCAATAAACCTGGTTTTATCTCTACTCTTTGGTCTTATCCGTCGTTAAGACCGTTATGGCCTTAGTCCGGGATAAGACGCGGGCTACGATAGAGGCGCACCGCTTTTTTTTGCCCCTCGATTTGGGAGCTCAAGACATGTCCCTCCCAAAAACTGATCAGTTGGAGCAAGAATAAAACTGCTAGCAAACCGGATGAAAACTCCCCATGGCCCAGGTTACAACACGAGAATTATTTATGCGAAAAACAAAATCACCTATTTTTCCGACGATTTCGGGTTAACGCCTTCACAACTGGAAACCCTTTTTGGGGACGACAATACTTGAAGTTCGTACAGGGAGGGATTTGGGGCTCTAAAGGGGTTAAGGAGCTTCAGGGTAGTGTGAGGCTTTGCTTGCGCAAGCTCACCCACTAACAGCCCCCCCGGTCTATGAGAAAACAACCTTCCGCCGGGCTTGGTCTGGTTCCGGCCACCCTACCTACCGTACTACCCATTCGGGCGTTGGTCCTTGGTCAACACGAGATGACATCATATCCCTATATTACTACCCACGAAAATGTGGACCACTGTGAAGTGGTGCTACAGCAGTGCTATTAGCATACCGGTAAATGACTATCCGAAAGTATCGTAAAATACTAGTCTACCGGTACTCTTTGTGTACGGGTTATAGTTGCTTCCGCTTGTCGCATACGTGCAGGCGCACACACTATTACATGGCCCCGCACAACACCAGCCATGTCCAGAACACCAGGTACGCTTTACAAAAAAATACAAAAAAAAAAAACGTACAGTTCAGCTGTGTGTGTGAGATCCACCAAAAAGGGTTTTGATCAAAACTCAACCTTGCCAGGTGCGTGTGGTACTTCGATCGCTCGCGCGTGTTACGGGGTGTGTAGACTATACCCTCGTGAAGGGTACAGGTCGGTGAATCCCCTGCAAATACCAGAGGGTCAACAGGACTAGGTCGTTCATCCTTGTTCTGCGCACGGAATCTACTGTATAACCCGCATTGAGGGGGACTGAAACAAACATGTATGTATGTGTGGAATTCAGTATGCATGAAACAATATGTTACTTAGTGTGAGTTAAATTTTGGAGCGCGGGTATATATAGTCTATATATACATATATATATATATATATATATATTTCCCTATATCCTTAATGAGGACACACAAGCCGTAACACGCGCGATCGGAGTATCACACACAGCTTGCAAAGATGAGTTTCGACAAACTATTCGATCTCACAGCTGGAGTGTATTTTAATTTTTATCATATATACCTGGTACTTTTTTCACAAACCTACTTCTCAGCTCCTGGACAAGCCGTGGACCAGGTGTTGTCCCCTCTCCCCCCCGATTCTTGCCTTCAATTTTTATCGCGCATAGGGTTCAGCAATCTCACTGCTCGTCGATTTTCATTCAGTGTTTTGCTGACTCACGCTCTCGCGCTTTCCGCAAGTCAATTTGTGCACAAGAAAGCGTCCCTACGAATTTAGTAGAGTATGCACTCGGGGGAACTCGAACTCACGAATCTGACCTATACCAGGCTCGAGGATAACCTGATACGCCACCGGGGCGACCGGTCATATATGTGTTGCGTTTGGGGGCGCGGCAATAGTGCCGATTGAATATTGACTAGTGTTACATTGTTTTCTGGTGTGGCCACTCCAGAGACAGCAATGGGCATTACCAAGACCCGGTCGCCCCGGTGGCCTATCAGGTTATCCTCGAGCCTGGTATAGATCAGGTTAGTGAGTTCGAGCCCCGCCGAGTGCATACTCGTATAAAATCGTTGGGACTTTTTCTTGTGCACAAATTGACTTGCGGAATGCGCGAGAGCGTGAGTTAGCAATACTCGATGAGAAAACGACGAGCAGTGGGTTTGCTGAACCCTATGCGCGACAAAAATTGAAGGCAAGAACCGGTGGGGGAGAAGGGACGACACACCTGTTACCACGGCTTGTCCAGAAGCTAGAAAGTAGAAGCGTGCAAAAAATATCAAAAACAAAAAAACATGTAATATGCGTGTACCACTTTTGGTTTGCTTGTATTTTTTCCCTGGGGGTATTCCTCCACTCCAGAGTGACTGGAGCCTGTCCTGTGACCACGGACTTGATTATGCGAGTTAATGTGAGAACACACACAACAGCAGTAGTAGTGCCACTGGTCTCTACAGCACGGGTAACATCGACTAGCACGACGAGAGTTCCCGACAATAGAAATTCTCTGTACATACAGCGACAGCAGTAGTAATGACTCGCTGTCGTCCTTTTTTTCTCTTCTTTTTGCTCCCTTATTTTCCTCTCCACCGGCCTTACTATGTCTCATTATGCCGGTATCTTCTTCCTCCTCTTCGTTGTCTTGTTTTTGTCCGTGAAACGGCAGTTATATCTCTTCGTGTTGCAACTGCAGTCATCTTCTTCGTGTCGTTTTGCCCACACAATACTGGTATCTGTTCCTCTTCAGCACGTATGGTGTTCCTCTGGCAATTGCAGCCTTTTCTTTCCTTTCCGGCCTTCTTGCATCACATTCCTCAGAATTCCTACTCAAGTACGAGCCTGTCGTTTGTTTTGCTTTTTTTGTTGTCTTTTTTTTTTCTTTCCCTTTTTACATATTTTGTTTCGTACAGGTTTGTTGTGTTCTCGTACCCGGCGCTAGCACTCCACTTGCTTTACCTTGATGAATTGCGACTGTTTGGTTACCTCTGTTTCACAGCAGTCGTCTGTGACAACAGAATTTGTATCTCTCTAGGATGAACCAGCACGGACTTTGGGTGTGCTGATGTCGTTGGGTCGTACTCGTAAAAAGATCGGTTTAATGTGAAGACAACAACAGCAGCAACAGCGGTGGGTACCCCGATTCAAGAGCGCCCAGGATAAGAGCGTCCGAGGCTTGGGAGCGGTCAAACCGGCATGTCCCGTGTATACTAAAAGCTATATATTTCCCACTACAGGTAAGAGCAATGCGCCTGTTTTGGCTTGTCACGGGGCGCTCTTAAACCGGGGTACCCACTGTAGCCTTTCCTTTCCGCCCTTCTTGCATCACATTCTTCGGAACACCTGTCGTTTGTTTTGCTTTGTTTTATTTTCTCTTGCTCTTGTTTTCGTGATCATTTTTCTTTTTTTCTTTTCTTTTTTTCAAGGTCTGGCTTGTTTTGTCGTGTTCTCGTACCCGGTATGCCAGCATTTCACTTTGCTTTATTTACCTTCTTTTTTTTCTCACACTTTTACACCTTCCAGCTTCTGGACAAGCCGTGTCACAAGTGTCGTCCCTTCTCCATCCCGGTTCTTGCCTTCAACTTTTATCGCGCATAGGGTTCAGCAATCCCATTGCTCGTCAATTGTTCATCGAGTGTTGCTAACTCACGCTCTCGCGCTTTCCGCAAGTCAACTTATGCACAAGAAAACGTTTCAACGAATTTGTACGAGTATGCACTCGGGCGGGCTCGAACTCGCGAAACTAACCTATACCAGGCTCGAAGATAACCTGATACGCCACCGGGGCGACCGGTTCGTCACCTTAATGAATTGCGACTGTTTGTCTTCCTCTGTTTCATAGTCTGAGACCACATAATTTGTATCTCTCTAGGATGAAGAATCAGCACGGGCTCTGGGTATGTATACTGATGTCGTTGGGTAGAAAGAACACAACGCGCTGCTGTAGTAACCCCACTCCCGATAGTGCTGGTGCCCTGGACAGTGCCGGTGTAGTGGCTTGGCACATACCGGCACTATGAGGAGCCACCGACCTGCTGCACATCGTATGACAGGACGACCGCCCCGCTTAGTCTGAAAGTCCGCATGCTGAAGGCCGAGGTCATTGAGACCCTGCTGTACGGGTGTGTGACGTGGACCCTCAATGCGGACCACTTCGCCAAGCTCCGATCAGCCCACCACGAAGTCCTTTTGCGAGTCATTGGCTTCCAGCGCCGATTACGCACCGACCACACCACCCTCTCGTACGCGAAGGCCCTCAGGATGACACGATGCGAGAGCATCGAAACGACCATCCGTAAACGGCGGCTCTTCTTTGCCGGGGCCCTGGTGCGACAACACAAGGGGCGACTGCCCCGTCGGTTGATGTTCGGGACGATCGCTGGTGGGGAGAACCCGAAACCAGGCGGACAACTCAAGACTTGGCCTAGAGCCATAGCTGAGGACCTTAGGGTGTTCAAAGCCAACGAGGGATCAACGGAACACTCCCCCTTAGTTTTTGGAGTTGGGACCGCGCTGTGGCCCACTGCAGCCAAAAAGGTGGGCAAGTGGTACCGGGGGGTCCTCGAAGCAGCTGAACGGTTCATGGGCAGGTGGCACGAGGATGAGGCAAAGCTGAGTAGACAGCGCCGCGCATCCGCCGTGGGTGGTGTCGAAGGGAACGGGGGGAGGGGGGGCAGCAGGAGGGGTAGAAGGAACACCGCACAAGGGTATGGGGGCAGGGGGGGGGACAGGAGGAGTAGAAGGGAAACCGCGGTAGATGAAAGTAGGAAGGAGACCGCAGACAGGGTAGCAAGGTACCAGGCCGACTAGTAGGTGGAACCTTTCTATCTATGCCACTCGTACCGCCAACTGCTGCGGCTGCTCGGAATGTGATGTCTTGGTACTTTGATTTTTCCGTGAATTTCTTTTTCTTCTTTTTCTTCTTTTTTCTTTCCCCTTCTTATCCTTATGAAGGGAGTCTTGCATGGCGGGTAGGTGACGAGCCTGTTTTATTTGGCCCTCCCAGTCTTCCTTCTTTTACTTGTTTCTTTTTTCCGGGGTATTTTTTTCCTTTCTTTCCCCCTTGCATGTCCATTTTGGCTCATGCTCGGGGTATGTTTCTATCTCCCGTGCTTTGGCTCCCCTTTTTATTTATTTATTTTGTCTTGGTTTCTTTCGTTGTTTCTCTCTTTTACAAGGTATTTTGGTTTAATGAGAAGAACACAAAGGGGGGAGGGGGGGAAACAGGAGGAGTAGAAGGAAAGCCGTCCAAGGGAATGGGGGCAGGGGGGGCAACAGGAGGAATAGAAGGGAGACCGCGGTGGACGAAGGCAGGAAGGAGATGGCAGACAGGGTAGCAAGGTACCAGGCCGACTAGTAGGTACATAGCACTTTTCGTCTTTTTCTGGGGTATTTTTTTCCCCTTTGTTCCCTCCTTGCGTGTCCAGGTTTTTGGCTCGTGTTCGGATTATCTTATTTAGGTTTTACTTTAACTTATTTTATTTCATTTTATTGTGTTTCTTTTCCGAGCTTTGGCTCTCCTCTCCGGTTGGGTTGTTTCTTCGATTTCCCCTTCGTTTTGTTTGTTTCATTTTTTGTTTTTATTTTTATTTTTATCTTTGTTTTTATTTGTTTTCTTATTTTGTTTTTGTTTTTTGTTTTTGTTTTTGTTTTTGTTTATTTCGTATTTCTCTCTTCCAATGTATTTCTGTTGCTGACGTATGTATGTTGTGCCTGTCGTACCCAGTACTAGGGCATGACATTGCGTTGTCGAATGCATTACGATGCATTATCTCTGTGTCGTGGCTTGTGACCACAGAGCTGATCTTTCTAGGGTGAAGAATCAGTACGGACAATGGGTGTGCTGGATGTCGACGAGTAGAAAAACGGTTTAATGTGAAGAACACACACACACACACACACATCACAATGTTATGCTGTTCAGCTATTCAGCACAACCAATCGCATCATGGTAGTGACATACAGCACTGCTTTATTACCTTGATGAATTGCGACCGTTTGGTTTAGTCTAGCAGTCTGTGACCGCATCATAAATTGCATCTCTCCTTTCAAGATGAAGAATCAGCACGGACACTGCTGGGTGTACTGATGTCGTCGCATGTATACGTGGTATTAATAGTCTTTCTTGGGTGACAAGCGGTATAGTCGGTTTTTTCCAGGCGCAAGTAATGAGACGAATGCACCAGCATGGACCTGGCACATCGTAGATTGACTCCCGATTTCACTTTTATATGTTTCTGGTGGAGGCATGAATTGCGTCAGCGGTGATATATGCGTGTACCACCTTGGGTTGTTTGTGTTTTTCCATAGCAGGGTATTCCTCAGCTCCAGAGTGACTGGAGCCTGTCCTGTGACCACGAACTTGATTATGCGAGTTAATGTGAGAACAACAACAACAACATGCGTTTGGTACTCACTCGTATGTAGAAAGAACGGTTTTATGTGAAAAGACAACACACAGAGGACCAAAGGATATTGGAGGCGGGAAGAGGTCGTCATGCATCATGCACCAGGTAAACAACTCTGTTCTCACTCCTCATCTAACAGCAGCTAGCTCTCATTCCCTTGCGACACGTGTGCTTCGGGTTTTTCGTGCCCTCGGTTTCAGAAACGCTTCCCCACATACATGCTAATGTATTGTACTGATAATAGTATGGCGTCGGTCGAACTTCGATTATTTTTTTATTAAAATGTGCAACGCTTACAAAGCTTATGGTGGCATACAAAAAAAAAAAAAACGCTATACCTGTGAGATCGAAGATTTCAAGATTTCGTCCAAACTCATCTTTGCAAGCCGTAGTATGATATATTCCGATCGCGCGTCTGCGTATTGCTGGGTGTTGTGTCCTCATTAAGGATACAGGTCCGCCACCCCCTTTAGAACTAGCTTGTACCAGAGGGTCAACAGGTCAACAGGGTGTACGTAGCATCGATAGCACTTCCCTTCTATATTGTAATGCAGTGATTGCGAAAGCCTTGCGGATGTTGCGCGTCGAGTGTGAAATTTGCATGAATTATAACAAAGCGGATACAGGGACGTCGGGGCAAAGCAGGGCGTGCACGCAGCAAGCAATTGGTCCCTTATCTTTTCGCGATTAATATTTAGAAGCACTTGGAGATATACGGGGCGTTGAGGGAAGATTTTGGAATGAAAACGTATCTGCTCGGCCCAATGGACTAGGCGAAAAAGCTGAACTGTGATTTTGTGTAGGGGACCTGGACCTACCAGAAAGAAGAAAGAGATATACCAGTAGTCGGGAGGAGGAGGACGCGACTACAAATATGTGCCCGTATGGCACAACAATAGAGAGTAGGACTCACATAGTAGGAGAATGTGAAACGTACAAGGAGGAACGGGATGCGTTAGAGGGGATGAGGAAATTACAAATTAGACGAATGTGACATGGAAGAGTTTGGTAGACTAGAGAGTAGCGAGAAAACGATCGCTATCCTAGGAGATAGATGGTGGCCACAGACGGCGAAACAGGAAACGGATAGGATAAGCAAACAGTGTGTATGTAACATATGGCAGGAGCGTAATGAGCGCCCAAACGTTGGAGGCGTCTCTATTAGGAGTAGGAACGGTGCTCCGTGTCGAAGGGGATGCGTGGTCAATGGTCAAATGACTACGGCAAGCATCAAATGAGTACGCCCCAGCCCCACTAAGCAAGACAAGGAAGAGCAGGGGGAACAATGGAATTTTTCGGTTTTTTTTTTCCGAGATTTTCGAGAGATAGAAGTTGAAGTTTCATTCCCAGCTCATACTCATCATCATCGTCCGTCCCCGTGAGTGGCGGGCTGCTGTGCCCTCTTCACCAAGTTTGTCACGAGAAGATCAATCAAGGGAAAACGTCCAGCGGTCAAGGGTGTCAAAGCGATCGTTCCTGACTAAAACCTAGTAGTTTGTCGTCAGTCAAGTAAAAATAGTGGAAAATTGCCGTCTAGGCGGTCAAGGGCTGGTAGAGCCGTCTCCTGACATACTTGCCGTACACTGCTTTTAACACACCAAAAATAGAGCCACCTGTTCGTATAATCTGTAACATGATGTGATACAAGCACCTGGTATGCGACGGTAGCGATATCTGCCTGTATAATACGAAGACAGCAACAGGATAACATGTCACACCTCCGAAAATAATAGCAACAAACAGAAACATAGAAGAAAGCTGGTAGCAGGTTGGAGCGAACCGCCTGTTGGCCTGTGTATGATACTGCTGCTGCTGTTGCGCCGCTTCATTGCTGCCCGAAACAAACAAAAAAAGTAAAAAAGCGGCCGCGGAAACTGCAACAAGGGTGTACCAGGTATGTTGCATTGTAGCGCCGTACCAAGTATAAAGTATACGCTCTGTCTGGGAGCATTATACTTGTACTCTCAACACTTTTGATCTCCGTATTGCGTGGCTTGGCTTGGTAGGCAGCTACCATACAAAAATCTGTACATGCTCGACAATCGACCAACAGAGTCGTGGAGGCTGACGGTTCGTAGAGCTCTACAGCGAACGGCGGCACGAGTAGCCTTGCTCCAAGGTGGCACAAAGTAGCAGGCTCTTGTTTCTTCTGAAGCGAGACCTACAAAAGAAAGCGATCGCTCATTACACGTCATCATCAGTTATCATTTCACACAGGGGAATGGAGTCCATGGTGCTAGCTCGTACGAGTAGTCTGTATAGCTGTACCCTGTACATCAATGTATCATATCCTATGATAGGGCTGCTGCTTTTGTACCACGTCATATTATGTAGCATGGGGTTCTCCGGAGTAAATATAATATGGTATCTACCAAGAGACAGAGTTGGGCACTGAAACCCGATCTGTACCACACAGATCTTGCGCAACACATCATAACGACAGTTCATTGTAATCTAGGATGATCTAAATGATCGATATAATCTAAATCACGATCTGTCGGATGTGTGGCAGATGATAACCCCCGGTGCTCGGACTACAGCGAGCGAAAAGAGGCCTGGTACCTGGTATATGGTCGTATAAATTCGTGGGGACTTTTTCTTGCGCACAAATTGACTTGCGGAAAACGCGAGGGCATGAGTTAGCAACACTCGATGAAAAATCGACGAGCAGTGGGATTGCTGAACGCTATGCGCGATAAAAAAATGAAGGCAAAAACCTGGGACGACACCTCTGACCACGGCTTGTCCAGAAGCTGGAAAGTAGAAGTGTGCGAAAATATATAGACTATATAAGTACATCCTGTCCTGTTACCACGGACTAGAATAGAACGACGGCAAGAACAACCAACATATCTTTTGAAAAGCCTTTGACAAAAGTCTGGAGGTATCAGTTTGGGTAAGCTATTGGTTAACCTTTTGCAAGTGGTCAAGCGGACTAATACCCCACTAATTCCTTAACATATGGCGTCGTCGACAGACCATGTTTTTTTGGGGTCGTGGGTTCCAACTCCCACCATCCACAACAATAAACATTTCCAGACTTTCCCCATGTCGAGCTTGAAAAATACTCTTCCCGGTATCCCCAGGAAATGAAACCGCTTGGATATTGACAGGTCCGCCCGTATATCCGGCCGACCTGCTATTATCCCGCCGTTTCAGGGGGGGAGTGTTTATAACGCTTCGTTTGGGTAGGTATTGGTTAACCTTCTGCCAACGCTTAGTTTGGGTAAGCTATTGGTTGACCTTTTGCAAGTAGTCAAACAGACTAATACCCCATTAATTCCCTAACATAGTGGTACTAATACCCCACTAATTCCTTAGCATAGTGGTATTACATAAGCATATCAAATACCTATTACTGCACCTGACAGTATTGAATACGCCGCATATTTGAAACTTAGTCAGCACAACAGCAACCATAACAAATAACGAGCGTGGTATATTACCAGACGGACAACATTTAACGACCAAACAAAATACGCCGCACATTACTCATGATTAGTGCGCGCAGTTTTATTCAGCCACACGTAGCCAGTTCACAAGCGGCCTGTGACCGCGGTTTTTTTCTCTTGACTCAAACATATGATAGAATGAACAATCAGGACGGACACCGCTGGATGTGCTCTGGTGGTGCTGATGATGCCGTTGGGTAGAAACACTAGAAATAAAACGGTGGATCAACGTTTATCATACATATTCAGCACACAGCAACAACAGCAGAACTATAACAACAGCAGCAACCACACCCGATTGATACAGCCACCATGCAAGATGTCCATGCACGAACGTACACACCTCTCGCTGAAGTCCTTCGCTCGAGGAATAAGGTACACCTCCAGAACCAGGCAGAACGTAACGGCCCGCTTCCCCCTCCTTCTCGCCGCGCCCCGTCCCCCCCCATCCCCTCCCACCGCCGCCTTCACGCCCCCACGCCTCCCCACCCCATCACCACCACCACCTCCGATAATTCCAGCAACGCTCTTCGCGGGCCCTTCACGTGTCTGCGCACGTACCACCGATCGCCCGGCGGACGAACAACGCTGTTCGGGCAACATTGTCAATGGTAACTCATCATCGTCTTGGCCTGATGGCACCGCTCGGTCATCATCGGAGCAACCACGCCGGAGCCTTGGTCTGGTCTCTTCCCCGCTCTGGCCGTGCCCCCCCCCCCCGGCAACATTAGCCCACCCGGCTTCTTCCCGGCCGGCCTCGAGGTCGTCGTCGTGGGATGAGAAATCCGCGGCTTTTGGAGAGGCCGGGCGGTCGTTGTGGTCGTTTCGATCGTTGTTGTAGTCGTTTTGGTCGTTATCGGTCGTGCCGGTATTGCTGCAGCTGTCGATGTTATCGTACTGGTCGTGTGTGAATTCTTTTTTTTTGTAGACGGCATGGGCAGATATTACTCGGTGTTCAGGCTTTTGTCCCTGCTCACTGCTGCTGCCGCTCTGGCTGCGGGTGCTGCTGCTTTGGCTGTGACTTCCACCCAGGGGGGGGGTGGTTGATGGGTCGTGCACCTTTTTATGGGATTTTCGGGGAGGAGACTGCCCACCGCCTCCAACGCTGCCATTTACTCGTACCTCATTCTGTTGTTGCTGCTGCTGCTGGTGGTGCTGTCGCTGCTGCCGGTGCTGCAAGTGGTCCTGCCGAAACTGCTGCTGCCGGGGAAAGACAGGCGGCTGGAATGCTCGAGCCGACAGCAGCGGGTGGTACTGGTGGTGGTGGTGGTGGTGGTGGCGGTTGCGGCGGTGTTGGTGTTGGTGTTGGTGTTGGTATTGGTGGTGGTGGCCGACTTGCGCAAAGCCGCCGGGGCTTATCGTCGTTTGCCCTCGTCGTGGGGGTAGGGGGAGACTGGAGACCGTCAGCGGTAGCGGTAGAGGATGGCGTCGGTCCACCGACCCCGCCCTACCACCGCCTCCATAGTGGCCTCCAGCACTGCCACCACTGCCGCTGTCGTTGCCGCTGCTGCTGCCGTTATTGCTGTTGTTGCTGCTGCTGTTGCTGCTGCTGTCCAGAAAATCGGTGCCTATCGTCGCTGCTGAAATCCAGGGAGTGGTCGTGGTGCCTCTGGCGAAGGGTTCTGGTTGCGGCCAGGACGAGACCCTGGGGAGAGCTGAAATTTTTGTTGCATTGTCGAAACGCGCCGACGACCTCCTGACGCCCCCCCGGGAGGCGTCCCTCCCTGGCTGTGTGTAGGAAGGCCATCCCGGCCGGAAGGGTTGGGGTGTTCTCGAGGGGTACAGAACAGAGGCCTGATGTATGAGCGCGCGTTGGAGGGGGAGAGAGGGGGGGTGGGGTTGCGGAGGGCGGCACGTTAGCTTTAGATGAAAGGTGGTGCGGCGGTGCAGAGTTATCAATGTTTTGTATGCCATCCGACGATTTCCATCCAGCGTGAGTCCAAAAGATGAAGCAGGAAATCAAGATCGACGCGATAAAAACGTAAAATGTGGTGTAGTACGAGGGTTCTGCGCTGACGCGCAACGCTAAGCGAACGCGATTCCAAGACCACATCGGGCAACGGAAGGGTCGATCGAAGCGAATATCAAACTTTGTTGTTTGGTCATGAATGAACACCTGGTGCCTGGTACCTACATACGTACCTGGTACGTGACAGGGCTGACCGCTATTGCAGGTACTGACCACCGAAATACTGCATAAACCGAAGGTGGTGTTCTCACGTAAGCCCGCATAATAACCAAGCCCGTGCTAACACGACAAACTCCAGTCACTCTGGAGTGGAAGAATACACAAGGATTCTTCTGGGCACCATTATTACCGGCGGTCGATTCGACTTTACAGATTTATGCTCTTTATGGAGGCGGTCGGTGTGAGGGAGTACTGCTGCTGTTAATGTGTGGCAGTCGAGAATCAGTTGAAAGCTCTGCGCTTTACGTTCTACGCAAGCAACGCGTGCTTTACGCTGGCGACAAGCCCTCGTCCAAACGGGTTTCATGGTGTTGGACTTGGCCCGAAGCCGCCAAAACTACGTTAAATTCCGTTGTTCGTGGCGTTGTACTCGAGAGTCGCAAAAGCGGCAGCCAGCGTAGCTGTTGTTGGGAAAATATCATCGATACCGCCGCGCTCTGCTGCCATCTACCATCGTATGACACACCCCTCTGGCGGGCGAGACTAGGAATACGCCACGCTTGCTTGCGGTGAGAAGCAGCAGCAGCGATAGCAGCCAAGCCAACGTCGGCGTTGTCTTAGCATACTGCTGTGTCGTACCTGGTATGGGTGGGCGTGTGTGTTTGTGTTTGTGGAGGGTTGAGAGTGTAGGCCTTAGGAAGGCGGCACGTTTGTCACCGGGTACCGGGTGCTCAGTGTTGATGAAAGATTTACGGTTGTAGTAAAAGTGCTAGTGTTGTTGTACTGGTATGTACTAATATTAATACAGGCAGTATATCCCAGAACCTGGTATGCCTGGTATAAGATATTGCTTGCTTCCTCTTCTTGTCTTGCCTTTTCTTGCTTTTCTGTATTTTCTTTTCTTTTCTTTCCTATCCTTTTTCGTTTTCTTTTTTCGCTTTCTTCTCTTTTCTTCCCTTTCCTTTCTCTTCTTATTTGTTCTTAATTTTTTTTTCCAATTGACTTGCGTCTGTCGTGCGTATGACTAGTGATAGATACTACGTGTAATATATACGTGGTAGTCTTTCTTAGGCGGCAAGCGGTATAGTCTGGTTTTCCAGGAGCGAGTAATGAGACGTATGCACCGGTATAGACCTGGCACAACGTAGACTGACTCCCGATTTCACTTTTATATGTTTCTGGTGGAGGCATGAATGGCGGCAGCTGTGATATATGCGTGTACCACCTTGGGTTGTTTGTGTTTTTTCGCTAATAATAGGGTATTCCTCAGCTCCAGAGTGACTGGGGCCTGTCCTGTGACCACGGACTTGACTATGCGAGTTAATGTGAGAACAACAACAACAACAACAACAATGGCGAATGTCAAGCCCCTGATGGAAGTGCTATTGGCAGCGGGACCAAAAGGTTGTCATGAAGCCCTTGCGGTCCTTTCTACTCTTTACAACTGCACGACGAGTATGGTCCGGAAACGGCGGCAAGAAAAAGGTAAACCATCTTTCGCACCGCTGTGCAATGGAATGTAACCTGCTCAATTTCTGTAAAATAAAATAATTATTGGTGTGTTGATTGGTTAAACTATACGTACATGATACGAAGGTATACATAATAGTTTAATTGTCATACTGAGGTAAGAAGTGCCACGTATATTACCTCTGGTAGGTTGTTATTTATGAAACTTACTAAAGACGGACGATCGATGTAAAGCAGTACGCAGCTTGCGAAGAGTATCGACCCTTACATTCGCTGAACTCACGGCTGACGTCGTCATTATTAGTAAAATGATTTTATAAAATGAAACGCCATGACTCTGTGTCCTACTCTCCTGCTCGGAAGAGGTTGTGTGCCCTCTCGGCAACATTCTGGACAAGCCGTGGTCACAGATGTCTCCCCTCCCGCCGCCTTCATTTTTATCGCGCATGCGGTTCACCATTCCCATTTTCCATCGAATGTTGGTAGTTTACGCACGCTCTCGCGCTTTCTTTCCGCTCGTCAGTTTTTAGGCAACAGCACAGTGTTCTAATGGCAGTCGCAAAGAGCAAGAAGAGAGTGAGTATCATCTACTAGGTATGCAACACACGTGATATGCAAGCATTCGGTGTGAGACTTGAACCCGCGACCTCGACGTTTCTACGGAATGGATCAAGAGATCCCCTTCCATGAATAATTACCAGGCAACTCCATTGTATTGGGAAGTGCCCAAGGATAAAGTCCGAGACTAGAACAAAAAAATACTCCGAAAAGTTGACGAGATGAGCGGTCGAAGCTGAGCATACTTGTATCGGTCGTACTTATATACCACCGCCCCCTTTGTATGTGACCAACGCCGCTTGTGTATGTGACTAACGCCCCCTTTGTATGTGACCAAGAGAGAGACAGCAAAACTTTTTATAATTATATATTTTTGTGTGTTTGAGTCATTGATGATTGAGGTAATGCGGTCTCGAACGTCAACACCATCAGCAGTCCCCGCGAGATTGTTTGGCGCGTGCCTTTGCTGCGCGTGTATTGGGCAGAATGTACGTATATAAGGGAGCATGGCAGCTACTATTAATACCAGAAGGTCATGGGCTGGTGCTCGAACAAGGCAGTACAGCTAGCACGACGATGGCAAGCCACAAGCAAGCCGGGCAGAGAAAAGCACAGCACGACCGAGGACGAACCATCCATGGAAATGGCAAATGGACAGGAAAACGAAAGCCTCGACAATCCGTGCTTACGTACATACCTGGTACGTGAAGTAAATGGCACATATCCTTATGGACGGAAATATAAGTACTATTTTGTATTCACATTGAAATTAAAGCGGTCATTATTTTTACGTTCATAGTGACCTAGATACATGGGCGGGCAAATATTTAAAATGGCAACAAAATCCAACAACTTGGCCCATTACTTGATTGGATAAAAAAAAGATGTGTAGTCTACATTCTGCTACATGCTGCTGTTATGCACCGCCCATAGCCAGATGCATGAGATGAGGCATACACAGCAGCAGAGATTTCCAGCCAGCCACACGTCTTTGATGATCTCGTGGGGCAAAACAAACTTTTTTCGCGAAAAGACGAGCGGGGTCGCGGGGGCTTTTGGCTGCGGCAAAGCTTATAATCTTCCACCAACGGCGAGGAGTCTTAGCCTACTACATACCACAGCAGTTGTAGCACTGAGGGTCCTGCAATAAGGCGGTCTGCGCAAGACGGTATCCCAATATTAGGCCGCCAAAATCACGCTTTAGTGTGCGATTGAAGAATTGCGCTCATATATCGGCAAAAATAAGGCGGTCGTACTGCTCTGGCACACCACCGCCCTACTGGAGGGCTCCCACTGCTCTAATCAGTAATATAATGGTGCTGCCGTATTTGCGAACAAACTGCAACCGAAAATCCATATACCCTACCATGACCACACGCTGATTGCACCATTATTGCTGCTGCAGCCACCCTGCTGCCGAGAGGCTACACGACCACCGCTGGCTAGGATAGTAGGATGCAGTTGGTACGATGGTAACTGGTCAGTGGTACTCTAGGATGCAGCGGCAGCTGCTCGCGCTTCGCATCTATGCTGGTTGCGCAAACAAACGATGGTCTCCATTTGTGAATAATTACCTTGTTTACTTAGGTACGTTTAGTTTCAAGCAGGTATCGTATCGCGCCGATTGCGTATCGGTGGACTGCATCGTGCTGAAACCGAGAACCTGTGTATCATGACCAGGCCTACTACGGCTACTACTGTTATTGCTGCCGCGGCTGCTGCTGCTGCTGCCGAGAGGCAACTACGGTTGAGGTAGGACGACGGTGGAGGACATGCAGCAGCAAGTCGAAGCAGTTTACATATGTTTAGTTCTCAAGATGCGCAAAAAACAATGGTCTCCAGCAGACTTCAGCCTGTACTGTAGCGCACACATACATGTTGGTTTCGAAGCTGGAGGAATCGTACCAAGGTAAATGCATTTTGTGTAGTACCCGATATAAACATACATATAAGGACGTTGACTATATTATAATTCGATATTACCGGTCCTTATATTTATGTTTAAAGAGACCTTTGACCAAATTCTGAGAAAACCCAAAGCGTCGGAACAACAACCTTTCCACACTAAAACGAAGTATAACCAACAACATACGTTAAAACACATGAAAAAAATGGAAAAATTATAGCGCGCGAAGAACATGCCCAATTATTTCTAAATTTAGGCATTCTGCCTTTAGTCGCAGGTCTTGCGGCGCCGACGCGCAGGGCAGAGGGTCTCGGGTTCTGGCTCACCATTCGTGTCGCGGCGTTGATTGCGCTCCTTCTCTTGTGTGCTGGGCTGGGTGTCTCCGCGTCGCGTGTCAGCTTTCGCGCTTTTTGCTTGGGTTGGTCGCGATGATCGTGTGTGGTTTGCAAATTTTGCAATAATGGTAGTTTGTCTTCGCTGATTGTATCGTATTGTAGTTGGATGGGGAGGAAAAAAGTTTTGTGGTGTAGCGGCATTGATTTTTTCACTTGGGAAAGAAAGCAACCATTTTTTATTATTATCGCTGCTGCTGCTGCAGTGGTCGTGTAAGATCTCCGGAGATTACATGGATATCTTACAGCAGTAGATCCTCAATCCTAAACATCCTAAATCCTAACCTGTTACCTATGTATGGCCAAAGGATCGCACTGCTGCTGTATCTTTCGTTAGTTGAGATCTTGTGTACCTGGTATACCAGTACTCTCGAGGGTATCCCAAACAAAAGCCTGCAAGTCAAGTAGGTAGTCTGGTGTCCTGTGGCATTGCATACGCATATATATATATTGCCTTCGTGTGTTCATTGCGGCTGGCATTGCATGGCGAGTGGCTTGTAGGTGACTTTTTTATATGTTTGTATCCGGTGGAGGCATGAATTGCGTCAGCTGCGATACATGCGTGCACCACCTTTTTGGTTTGTTTGTGTTTTTTCCCTGGGGTATTCCTCAGCTCCAGAGAGTGACAGAAGCCTGTTGTGTGACCATGGACTTGATTATGCCAGTTAATGTGAGAACAACAACAACAATAACAACAACAACAACAACAACAACAACGACAACGACAACAACAACAACGACAACAACAACAACAAGTGGTGACCGCAGAAGAACCTCCTGCGTGTGTGTGCGTTCATTGCGGCTGGCATATTGCATGATGAGCGCTCGTTTCTCTATTAATATTACGAGAGGCATCGGCAAGGACGCTGACTGGTTGTGCTGGATGTAGATGGCATATTATGATGAGTGGTAAAATATCGCGAAGAAAACATGGCGGCAGCGCATGCAAAGCCAGCACAGACAGCCTGGAGAGGGTGTAAAAAACATTTGACCTATTCACCAACTTACTCTAGAAATAGTTTGCTGTGCCTGCTGTGTGGCTGACCCCTCCCGGCTTGCTGCGACCGACACGTTGGATGACGGTTCGCGCTTCGCGCTGACGGCCTCCGGCGGTATACTTGTGGACTATTTGCCCCATGGGACCGGGTCCCCGGGTGGAGATGAGGGTAAGAAATATATAAGTAAGTGTGTTTGATCACCAACAGCGGCTGACTAGCCAGGCTGGTCGCCGTGTGTATCTGCGTGTGTGTGCGCGTTTTTTGTGTTTTTCATTCCACCCGATAATCATGGTCATCTACATCCAGCACGTATCACTCTTCTAGATCCAGTGTCCGTGCCGATGCCTTATCCTAGAGACACAACAAGCTCTAACAACTAACTGTGTGTGGTCACAAACTGGCATAGTATAAATTGCAAATACAGCCGATACAGCTGTAAAAAAAGCAGAAAAAGAGGATCTCGCCATGCGTTGTGTGTGTTCACCTTGTGAAGTGATTTTTCCACCCGTCTATCTACACCCTCCAGCACAACCAGTCAGTGTCCGTGCTGATGTGCCTCATGGAGAGACGAGCTCTGTGGTCACGCACACAAGACAGAGATAGATACACATCGCATATATACAGCAAGGCTATTCGGTCATGCAATCACAATGTCAAACGCAATGAATACCAAAGCCAGACTTGACTATGTATATTATAGTCTATACTGGTATCAATATGTCATCACCCTGTTGACCTCCTGGTACAAAACCTACGACATATAAATTCTGTACGGGGAGTCGCCGACCTATATCCTTATTAATGAGGACACACACCCAGTAATGCGCGCGATCGGAGTAACGCACACATCTTGCAAAGATGAGTTTCGACGAAATCTTCGATCTCACAGCTGAGGATGCATTTTATTTTTTTCTAGTATACTTGTATGTCACCGTGAACTCCGCGGATGGTGTTGTACTCGTGTTTTCTTTCGATGCATCGACGACACATCGACCCCCCCCCCCTCCCCCTGAAGTCCAAAACAATGCAAAAAAACAGCGTCGGTCAGGGTGACCCGACCCGGCCTGTATGATTCGAAAACCTCCTGACTCGACCCGTCCCGACCCGCGAGGATTCGAACACTTCCTCCTGATCTGACCCGACTGAGTTTTTGGCCGCGGGGATATTTAGGCTCCTTGATGACCCGAAGTCGTGGGTGGTGGGTTTCATCGCCCGTGAAAAGCCCTGCAAATAGTATTATTACCAGCCTCCTGGAGGATTAGTCTATGATCATATCATACAACTAGTTACAATTCGACGCGAGTCGACGAGGGAATAAAAGGCTGAATTCTTCTCGCGACAAAAGTGAAGGCACGTACCGTAGCGGGGAGGGGGAGGAGGAGGGCCCGCTATGTGACCCCGGATCTGAGTTACTATATACTGAGAGACACGGAGAGGGAGAGGGCGAGAGAGAGTAGTGCGAGGATGATAAATGGGATGAAAAAAAAAAGAAAATGTGATTACAACGGAGCATCGGCCACCCAAAGCTCGGGCCACCTATTACTATTAATATTGTGTAGTATGTACGGCGCACACACGAATCAGCCGGAGAGCTGTTGTTGTTGTTGTTGTTGTTGTTATACCGTACGTAGGGTATAGGCGGGGCGGGGGTCCTACTGCAGCGTAATGTTGGGCTATTAGGTTTCGACGCGAGTACATCAGGGATCAAGTCGGGTTGATATACACTCATCACGCATCTGTCAAGATACATCCTCGAAAGGCCTGTAAGTATCCGAATTTGAGGTCATTTGGATGGGTTTCGTATGATAAGGTTGGCGTTATATATTCGGGAAAGTTAGAAAGTAGATCGGAAGGCACGTGCCTCCGATCTCAGAAGCTATCCCGCGCTCTGGTGGAAACGAATAAGGCTACATCTCTACGAAGGAACGAAAGTGAGTACTCTCCGAGGACCTGCTCAATTGGCAGACCTGCAGGGGGCACTCTGTGTCCCCCACCTTTAATTTAACATGTGGCGTCGTCGGCAGGACCATGGTTTTTTTGGGTCGTGGGTTCAAGCCCCACATCCACCATGATAAACTTTTTCATACTTTCTCCATGGTATAAGGCTTAGTTTGGGTATGCTATCGGTTAACCAGTTGCAAGTGGTCAAACGGACTAATACCCCACTAAAGTCCTTAACAAATAAATGGCGTCGTCGACAGACCATGGGTTTTTTGGGTCGTGGGTTCAAGCCCCACATCCACCATAATAAACTTTTTCAGACTTTCCCCATGTCGAACTTGGAAAATACTCTCCCCGGTATCCCCAGGAAATGAAACCGCTTGGATATATTGACAGGTCCGCCCGTATATCCGGCCGACCTGCTATCCCGCCGTTTCAGGGGGGGGGAAATGTTATAAGGCTTAGTTTGGGTAAGCTATCGGTTAGCCTTTTGCAAGTGGTCAAACGGACTAATACCCCACTAATTCCTTAACACATACGTAAATACAACGAACGGAAGCTTGCGCTGCTGCTGCTGCTGCTGCTGCTGCTGGAGGAGAGTGGTAGTGATGATGACCGCCGGTAGGGACAGCTCGCGTTGTCGCTACCACACGGGAGCCGTGAAGGACACGCCAGCTATGTAGCGCTGGATTGCGAACGCAGTTTGTTTGAGTTAAATTGACTCAAGACATGTATATCATGTATAAAAATACGTGGAAGTGTGGTGAGCTTGTTAATCCTACTTTTTTTTCTCCCACCCGCCGGAGAATATTAAACTAATGAAGAAGACATGGCGATATTCTCGTGCTATTCCCGTGTTGCAGGGAGCACTTCAGGCAAAACTTTCTATGCTGTACTAGTACTACTACTGCTACTACTACTGCTACTACTACAACTGCTACTACTACTGCTACTACTACTGCTACTACTACTACTACTACTACTACTACTACTACTGCTACTACTGCTACTACTACTACTACTGCTACTACTACTACTACTACTGCTGCTGCTACTACTACTACTACTACTACTACTACTGCTGCTACTACTACTACTACTACTGCTGCTACTACTACTATACTACTACTACTACTGCTGCTGCAACTACTACTGCTACTACTACTACTACTACTGCTGCTGCTACTACTACTACTGTAGTACGACGGACTGTCGGCCAGTACAGCAGCCTATAGAGTGGGTAATCATATTCTGCCCGTAGCATGAGCGTTGTCCAGTCAGTGATGACCAGGTAGTGGGTGGTGGTCAGCCACACCTCGCGAGTACATATTTTTCCCATCTTTTTTGCATCTGCTCTTCGTCTTCTTCTCCCGTTCATTACCTTTCTTCTCTTCTTTGGTGTCCACCTTTTGGCCGCAAGCGCCACTTTTCCCAGAGCCGTTTCTTTATTTCTTCTCCATCACAAAAGTGATCTCCGCAGACCCTTCGTTGCTATAATTATTGTTGTTGTTGTTGTTGTTGTTCTCACATAAATTAATGACTCGCATAATAAAGTGTTAAGGCATTAGTGGAAGCCTTATAACACAAGTCCGTGGTCACAGGACAGGCTCCAGTCACTCTGGAGCTTAAGAATACCCCAGGGAAAGAAGCACAAACAAACCAAAGGTGGTACACGCATATATCACAGATGACGCAATTCATGCCTCCACCAGAAACATATAAAAGTGAAATCGGGAGTCAGCCTACGATGTGCCACGTCCATACTGGTGCATACGTCTCATTACTCGCGCCTGGAAAACCCGACTATACCGCTTGCCACCCAAGGAAGACTACCACTTATATATTGCACGTAGTATCTATCACTACGCATATGCACGACAGACGCAAGTCAATTGGGAAAAAAAAAACAAAGAAAATAGAAGAAGATAAAGGAAAGGAAAGGAAAGAAAAATAACGACAAGACAAGAAGAGGAAACAAGGAAAGGAAAAGAGAAAAAATGTCATACTAGCAGACCCTAGGAACTGACTAAAGACGGGGCATTGCAATTTGGGCTCATAGAGGGCATCAAGTGCATCATCAATGGCACTGGGGAGAGAACGCAACATTGCGAAGAAGCCAGGGCGGTCTTACGCTATCTTGTGACGGCTACTGGAAGGCCCACAAATTTCAAGACGATGATGGCCAGACCTAGACTTCAGTCTCTTGGGCAAGACGCCCCCCCTTCCCCCCCGCCCCTCTTGCCCCCTACCCCCTTCCCCCCCCACCCTTCCCCCCCCCCTCCACCCCCCCCTCCGCCTTCCCCCCCTCCCCCCCTCCCCCCCTCCCCCCCTCCCCCCCCCCCCCCTCCCCCCCTCTCCCCCTCCCCTCCTCCCCCCCTCCCCCCTCCCCCCTCCCCCCCTCCCCCCCTCTCCCCTTCCCCCCTCCCCCACTCCCCCCCTCCCCCCTCTCCCCCCTCCCCCCCTCTCCCCTTCCCCCCTCCCCCACTCCCCCCCTCCCCCCCTCCCCCCTCCCCCCCTCCCCCCTCTCCCCTTCCCCCCTACCCCCCTACCCCCCTCCCCCCCTCCCCCCTCCCCCCCTACCCCCCTACCCCCCTACCTCCCCCCCCCCTACCCCCTCCCCCCCTCCCCCCTCCCCCCGCCGCCCCTCCCCCCTCCCCCCCTCCCCCTCCCCCCCTTCCCTCCTCCCCCCTCCCTCTCCCCCCCTCTCCCCCTCCCCCCCTCCCCCCCTGCCCCCCTTCCCCCTCCCCCCTCCCCCCCTCCTCCCTCCCCCCGGCCGCTTAGAGATGCCGACGGCGGATGGCGCTGCCGCAGTTTTTGCGCGTTGCTCTGCAGCTTTGCGTCTCTAATATCTGCATGCAGCTCTTATCACAAAAGAGACAGAGCCTCGACACGCATCATCATTGCGTCATCTTCTAAAAAAGTATATGTAGAAGTTAATATTACGCACGGCGGCACACAAACTACTACATACAGCTGTTGTTGTCGTTGTTGTTGTTGTTGAACCAGTTGTTGTTGCTGTTGTTGTTGAACCAGTTGTTGTTGTAGTAGAGTACAATCAGAACCAAAACATTGTTAGTGGCAAAAGGGGAGAATGTATACGAAATAGGTTTTCGTGTTTATCGTGGGTCCTGGTTGCTGATTTACTGCACTACATACAGCACTTGTTATGTGTGTGGTCCCCCGTATAAATAGTGGAACTTGAACTTGAGAAACTCACCCACCAGGGAAACACAGCAAAGCAAAGAAGCAGCTGCTAGCAGCAGTTAACAGTAGTAGTAGTATCGTGTATAGGCAGGGAGGGGCACCTATGTATATGATATATACTATATAGAGCGACGACGAGTGGTAATATCGTGGGTCCTGGTTGCTGATTTTCTGCACTGCGTAAACAGTACTTGTTGTGTGTGTGGTCTCCCGTGTAAGTAGCGGAACTTGAACTTGAGAAACTCACCCACCAGGGAAACACAGCAAAGCAAAGCAGTAGCTGCTAGCAGCAGTTAACAATAGTAGTAGTAGTAGTAGTAGTAGCAGTAGTAGTAGTAGTAGTAGTAGTAGTAGTAGTAGTAGTAGTAGTAGTAGTAATAGTAGTAGTAGCAGTGGTAGTAGTAGTAGTAGTGGTAGGAGTGGTAGTAGTAGTATTAGTAGTAGTAGTAGTAGTAGTAGTAGTAGTAGTAGTAGTAGTAGTAGTATCAGTAGTAGTAGTAGTATAGTGTATATAGGCAGGCAGGGGCACCTATGTATATTATGTAGACCATATAGAGCGATGACGACGAGTAGTATTATACCGGTAGTTACTAGTAGTAGTAACAATAGTATTATAGTGTATGCGCAGGGGGCGGGGGAGGGGGGGTTGCTGGTTGGTATGCATAATTGATTTCGAGATTTTTCAGTGTTTGATACTGCTGAGCGTTGAGTGAGCTCAGACAGCTTGTTGCTCTGTGCGTGATACGGTCGGCGGGTTAGAAAAAAGAAAGGCCGGGAATACAATATTGTAATAACAAGGCTGGATACAGAAATGATGGCTGGTTGATCTGCATGCTGCTGCGGTGTACCTGCCTGTGCCCTGTGTGGCAGGCCCCCTGCCTGCCCGCCCGCCTTGCATGTATGTGCCCCTCTGTCTGTGCGTCTGTGCAGCAAGCTGTCGAACCCGTGCCACAAATATTTGATGGTCGCTGTAGTAATCTGTTGTTGCTCGTTCGATGTTGTTGCATGCGCGACGGGCGTATGTACTGCGTTCGACATTGAGGGCAAGATCACCTGTTTTTTAGCAATATGTCAACATCACATTAAAGTATGTCATGTTGACATATTTCTTCTTTCTTGGTTTTTTTTCCTTACATGTATTTCCTTTGAAATAGCCTGGTGTGCTGGCTTGCATAATGATATGTTTTTTTCGCCCACCACGTACGTGTGTCAATATCGGTTGGCAATGCGTGGCCAAATCGCCTTGCTTGCTCTGTATTTTTTTGCAGTATGCTTCTCTGTCTTGTGGTTTGTGACAGCAGTATGTTTCTCTGTCTTGTGGTTTGTGACCAAAGAGCTCGTCTCGCTAGGAGGCCTCAACACGGACACTGACTGGCTGTGCTGGATGTAGATGCGGTGGGCAGAAATATCAGCATAATAATGTGAAGAACACATATCCCTCTTTCGTAGTCTGTGACCGCAGAGCTCGTCTCTCTCATGGAGGTATCGGCACCGACACTGGCACTGACTGGTGGTTGGTGCTGGATGCATATTAGATGGATGGGAGGAAAATTTTAAACATCGATCAGTTTAATAATAATAGTAAATAAATGTGAAGACCACGCACACAGCTGACTGCGCTGCAGCAGCTGCGTGCGGCTGCTGCTGTTGCTGCTGCTGCAGCTGTTGTTGTTGCTGCTGTGGTTGGTGCGTGGAAGATCGTCCGCTGGTCGTACACATATCATATCACACATCACACCACAGCAATAATAACTGGTCAAGAAGTCGAGTAGAAAAAAGTCGTAGAGCGCGAGTCTGTCCTGTGCCCTTTGGATTTTTTTTACCGTTCACTACTCAACCAAGCATTACCACTAACTACCAGACCTGTATAAAATAAAAATAAACTCTCCAGCTCCGAGATCGAAGATTTCGTCGAAAAACACACTCGTCGCTCGTATTTGCAAGCTGTGAACGATCGCGCGTAGTAACGGGTGTTGTGTGGGTCCTCAAATCAAGGATGATCGTGTGGTCCTACATACTGTTATTACATCTGCACGCTGTACGCCGTGCAGACAAAACAAAAACAGTACGAAGTGGCAGCAGCAGCAGCAGCACCATCAGCATAATGTAAAGATATTAGTGGGGTATTAGTCCGTTTGACCACTTGCAAAAGGTTAACCAATAGCTTACTCAAACTAAGCCTCATAACACTCTCCCCCCCTGAAACGGCGGGATAGCAGGTCGGCCGGGTATACGGGCGGACCTGTCAATTACCCAAGCCGTTTCATTCCCTGGGGTACCAGGGAGAGGATTTTTCAAGTTCGACATGGGGAAAATCTGAAAAGTTTATTATTGTGGATGGTGGGGATCGAACCCACGGCCCAAAAAACCCATGGTCTGTCGACGACGCCATTTGTTGAGGATTTAGTGGGGTATTAGTCTGTTCGACCACTTGCAAAAGGTTAACCAATAGCTTACTCAAACTAAGCCTTATAACAATGACAATAATGTAACAATAGCTCGTACCGTCTTGACCGGCGGTACCTACCATAGATGGGCCTACGATGATGATCCCTATCAGGTTTACCTTGTTCGTGACGTGACGTGACGTGACGTGACGTGACGTGACATGACATGACATGATGACGGGGCATCACTGCAGAGGTTACAGTGCAGGCAGTGAGATATATAAAACCCCCCATGTGATAAACTGGTGCATTTTTTTTTTTTTCTCCAAAACCGTCAGATTTATCCCCTTCCTTGAAGGATTTATAGTTTCCACGCACAAATTGAGCTGCCCCGCCCGTCCCCTCCCCCCCCCCCCAACCCCGCTCCCTTTTGATCAAAACCACCCCCCCACGTCCTTCAGAACTCTGCATTCCCCTCACCGGTTATTCGACTTACAGGATTCACTTGATAAACGGATGCATTTCCTTCCACAGCTGTCAGATTTTGTCCCCCTCAGAAACGGGTTTTAATAATAGTTTCTGCGCACAGACTGACTAACATCATCACCCTGTTGACCCTGATAGCTACACTGCTTGTAGTTGCAAGGGGAGTTGCCGACCTATATCCTTAATGAGGACACACAACCCGGTATCACGCGCGATCGGAGTATCACACACAGCTTGCACAGATGAGTTTCGACAAAATATTCGATCTCACAGCTGGTGGAGTGTATTTTCATTTTTTATAATATTAAAAAAAGGAGGAACTCGGACCGGACGAGAGTTCGAGCACTTTTCCCACTGGTTTGAGAGGAAGCTTTCGCCGAACGACGCAAAGAAGCAAGTTGAAGGACATGGAGGGAAGGGGGGCAACAGTCTGTTGAACAGTGACAGACCATGGCCACAGGTATTATAAAGTGAAATATTTTATGTAGAAGACAGCTCGTGTCGTACTTGCATCTGATGAGAGTTCGCGTTTTTTTCCTACAGGATTATTAGAAGAAACCATACACATGTATGTGCTGCATGCATTTTCAAACGGCGCATAAAAAGGCAAGTTGAAGCCAAAACGCAACGAGGTGGGGGGGGGGGAGGGGTGCAGTAGTCGTGTCTGCTCGCTGACTATCGTAGACTGCAGCAGCACAAGCCCGCCAATGAGAAACTGCCCAATAATAAGAAAATGCCCCGTAAGAAAATTATCTATAAGAAACTGCCCCCAATAAGAAATTAGTGCTCACTTCCAAGGGGTACTCTTAAGAACAACTGGACTAAGCAATCGTGCTCAGCGGCGAGCGCTACACTAAATTCTATATTATAATAGCCTATTTATGCCTAAGGTTGTGTCACAATTTTATGGCGGCAGCGAGATAGATATTACTAGTGGAGCTCGCACCTGTCACAAGATCGTACCTTTTCTTTATTGGTTTAAACACAAACCAAAAGAGCGTCAAAACGACGCAAAAAGAAAAAGAACAGTTGAAGTCAAAACGCAAGGAGGGGCGGGGGGTTCAAGTTGAAGCCACAACGCAAGGGGAGGGGAGGGGTGGTGGCGTAGGTGCTGCTGTAGTCGGTTCTTCATAGATAGTGGCGGCAGTGAGATAGCATAGATAGGAGCTCGTATCTGATGATGAGAGGTCGTCCATTTTTCTTCCTGGATGAAGAAGATTTGAATATGCATCAAACGACGCAAACAAAAAAAGCAGCAGCTTGAAGCTAACAGGCAAGGAGAGGGGGGGGGTAATAATCGAAGCATGCATGGCCGTGCAGTCCGTAAAACCATGGACCCTCGTCTGCCTGCGCCAAGCGGGGGCGGAGGGGGGGCGGCGGGGTAGTCATGTTGTTGGGCTTATACATTTTATTTGAGTTCATTTTTTCACTTGTGCACCCTCCTCGTCTCGTGTGTTGTTGTTGTTGTTGTCGTTGTTGTTGTTGTTGTTGTCGTTGTTGTTGTTGTTGTTGTTGTTGTTGTTCTCACATTAACTCGCATAATCAAGTCCGTGGTCACAGGACAGGCTCCAGTCACTCTGGAGCTGAGGAATACCCCAGGGAAAAGCACACACACGACGCAAAGTGGTACACGCAGTCTATATCACAGCTGACGCAATTCATGCCTCCACCAGAAACATATAAAAGTGAAATCGGGAGTCAGTCTACGATGTGCCAGGTCCATGCCGGTGCATACGTCTCATTAGCACTTTTCGTCTTTTTCTGGGGTATTTTTTTTCCCCTTTGTTCCCTCCTTGCGTGTCCAGGTTTTTGGCTCGTGTTCGGATTATCTTATTTTGGTTTTACTATACTTTATTTTATTTCATTTTATTATGTTTCTTTTCCGAGCTTTGGCTCTCCTTTCCGGTTGGGTTGTTTCTTCGATTTCCCCTTCGTTTTGTTTGTTTCATTTATTTTTTTATTTTTATCTTTGTTTTTATTTGTTTTCTTATTTTTTTTTTTTTTTTTTTTTTTTTTTTTTTTTTTTTTCGTATTTCTCTCTTCCAATGTATTTCTGTTGCTGACGTATGTATGTTGTGCCTGTCCTACCCAGTACTAGGGCATGACATTGCGTTGTCGAATGCATTACGATGCATTATCTCTGTGTCGTGGCTTGTGACCACAGAGCTGATCTTTCTAGGGTGAAGAATCAGTACGGACACTGGGTGTGCTGGATGTCGACGAGTAGAAGAACGGTTTAATGTGAAGAACACACACACACACATTACTCACGCCTGGAGAAACCAACCATTCCGCTTGCCACCCAAGGAAGACTACCACGTACCAGGTACATATTACACGTAGTATCTATCACTACGCATACGCACGACAGGCGTAAGTCAATTGGAGAAAAGAAACAAAGAAAAGTACGTACCTTGTAGCGTTTCCTGGCCGAATTTTGATTTCACCGTGTTTTTTTTCGGATCTTCCTAGGGCTCCAGCACCTTTTTGCGTGACCGACGGACTCTATTTTTTTCACAAGAAGAGCCAAAGTGAGACAGCAGAAGAAGAACAACATCAACACCAACTCAACTATTGTTGCTCGCGTTCCTTATTTGAACGTTGTACCACGCCCCCCTTTTTCGTCGAAGCACCATCATTCCTGCCGCTAACAAGAGAGACACCTCCAACATTTACGGCGCTCACTTCGTTTCTTCCGTGCATTACATTACAAGAAAAAAAAAATGCATGTCTTATCTCCTTCTTCTTCAGCCATCTGTGGCCACCATCTCTCTCTCTCTCTCTCTCTCTCTCTCTCTCTCTCCCCCCTAAAGGAAGCGTTCGCTTTTCTCGCTGCCATATAATGTACCAAAACTTCTCCACGTGAAGAAATGAAAAATGCGCCAAGCGACACAGAAGCACTCAATCAACAAGTCGAAGTCAACGCAAGGACGGCGGTATGAGGTGCCGTTATCGGATGTTGCCACAATACCAATGCTACGTACGGTAGGGGGGGGGGGGGGGGGGGGTCTCCTTTTTTTTGGGGGGGGGTGTCCCTTTTATTTTAGGGGGGGGGGGGGAGGGGGGGTTGCAGTGGCTCGGGGTCACTCGCGCGGGTGAACTCCTCTGTTCCATGCCGTGATAGATAGGCCTTCTTCGTGTTATTGTCTTGATTTTCCGATATGAATCCCCAGCACGGGATGCGGGATGGTTAGCTGATTCTGCGCCAAAAAATGGTCTACCACAGGTAAAGTGATTTTTTGTCAGCGAGGTGCAGTCACTGGTGCGAGTGGTGCGAGCGGTGCGAGTGCTGAAAAGCCGATGGTAAAAATTGGGGGTATACCCCTATCCCCCTACTACCGAGAGAGAAAACGCCTGTGCCAAAAGTGCGTGTGGAGTATAAGATATAGGGGGTGGGTGGGTGGGTGCTTGGGTGGATACCAGGAGGAGTAACTGGTCTGTCACGGTGACACTAACAATCCGTGGACCGATCGCGATTGTGAAAGGGTTTGTGTGATATCACGCACAGTAGCAGTATCAACAGCAAGGCAAGGAGGGAGAGGGGCAGGCGGGGGGGGGGTGCCGTCGGTTTGTTGCGCCGAACCGAAAAAAAAAAAAAAAAACGACGCGCGGTACGATGATAGGGGTGAGTATCATACTACGAAGTTGCACTTTTAGCTCTAAAAACGGTTTCTGAATGATGGTTTTGCTCCTTAGCCCAAAATCGTCTGAATTTTTTTTCGTCTTCTTTTTTTTGTATGCACGATTTCCATTGTATACTTACGGTACCTACGGTAGGCCAACGGGATTTGTTCACCCGGTGTGTAGCAGTTTTGTTGTTGTCCAAATAATTTTCAGTTTTTTTCTTTGTTTTTTTTGGGGGGGGAGAGGTTAACACACATGCTACGGTATAATAGAGGTAACAGGAGCTCTTTAACCTACTGAGGAGCTTTTTTTGCTTCTGAGGAAAAAAGCTGCTCTTCGACGAGCCACACCGAACATGCAAGAAAACCCCCCGATTAACAGAACCATATGGGTTACTAGTAGGGGCAACGCAGAAAAACAAATATTTTGCCCAAAATAAGAACGACGGAATTTCGACGATAACATGTTGGGTTAAGGAGTAAATAGACCGTCTTTCAGAAAACGTGTTAGCCAAAAAAAAAAAAAAAAAAAAGTGCTCCTCAAGTACGGGGTGTGAGAAAAAGTAAAATAAAAATGATGCACCCTCTACGGAAGCGTGCGTCAAAACGCCCCGCAAAAATGGCGCGTGAGTGGTAAGATATGTGCGGTGGGTGTGTGGGTGTGTGGGTGTGTGGGTGTGTGGGTGTGTGGGTGTGCGGCTGGGTGGATACCAGCAGAAACTGGTGATATCAGTCTTAGTTTGGGTAAGCTATTGGTTAACTTTTTGCAAGTGGTCAAACGGACTAATACCCCACTAACACCTTAACAAATGGCGTCGTCGACAGACCATGGGTTTTTTGGGTCGTGGGTTTAAATCCCACCATCCACAACAATAAACCTTTTCAGACTTTCCCCATGATCGAACTTGAAAAGCTATGCCGCCCCCATCCGCATTCGGCGGTAGAGGCGGTTAGTTTATCGGTGCTGGTCCGGGGTTCCGGCCCAATAACGCAAGATGTGGGGGCGGGAGAGGCGGAAGTCCATTTCCCGCTCCCAGGAAGGTTCGGAGAGTCCCGCCCAGTGCGTCTTGTATAGCACCGCGATAACGCCACCTCGCCCCCGTACCGACTGAAGACCGGTGATCTGCTCCACCTCCAGCCGTTGAAGGGGAGTCGAAACGTCGGTTGTATGTAGTCGACCCTTACCTGCCAGCTCCTGGATGTCTGAGAGGGATGGGCGTTTGTGCGGGGGGTAGCACGCCAAAAATCGGGCGGCAGGACCGATGGCCGGCCGATAGAGATGTAATGCATCATGGCGTGGCACGTCGGCTCAGCGTGCTGCTCTCGCTTCCAATCGGCATGCGAATAACGCGCTACGGAATCAGGGGACCGCAAATCAGCAGCGTCGCCGAGGGCGTCCGACCTTGTATGTGCAGTCGGCGTGTCACCAGGAGAAGGCGTGAGTCGTAAGAGAGGAGTTCCCATATATGCTCTGCGTGGTCGTGGTCGGACGGAAGTGGCACCGTACGGACCGGCGAGTCGGCAACACCAGGGGTCGCGGCGGCGGGCGGAGCCGGCCGCGGCCATGGAACTCGCGGCGAGGTTGTACCTCGTCTGGAAGATGGCCGAGGGGCCCCGCTGGGCCCGAATCCATAATCTACAGCGGGGGTGCATTACTCGTTGCTTTCGCTGTTCGTCGGCGCGTCGTCGACGACGGAGGGGCTGGAGGGCCAAGCAAGACAGAGACGGACGCAGTCGAACCGGTGGTCGCGGCGGAGGCCGTCTCCTGCGTAGAACTCCTTGATAGAGGAGTCGGCTGCGCGATGGGCGTCGCTGCAGCCAGGTCTTCTGCGGAGCCCGTGCTGCCCTCGATGGGTATGGCGAAAACCGAAGCGAAAACGGTGTCAGTGGCAGGCGAGATCGACCCGCGGCCAGTACAGCCTTCGGTAGTGGCGGCGGGGGCAGAAACACGAGCGACGAATCTCCTCGGGGAAGCAGAAAGGCCGTCAATCCTTATACGTGGCTCGTGTGTGCAAAAATCGTGAAATGCGGTAGAGGTGAGAGGGAGCCCACCCAAGGCAGCGTGCTCAGTGCGGGGCACGAGCCCACCCAAGACAGCGCTTTCAGCGAGGGGCACGAGCCCACCAAATACAGTGCTTTCAGCGAGGGGCACGAGTCCACCCAAAGCAGTGCTTTCGGTGTGGGGCACGAGTCCATCCAAACCGACCCCTGGGATCGGCGAGGAAGGAGCGCGCAGCCCGCGGGTCCGTGAGGTAGCCACCGCTATCTCCAACGGCGTTGGGGCTTGTCAACCCCACGAGGTTGAAGTTTGTCAAGCCACTGCGGTCGTATTCCGTAGCAGGCTCTGGAAAACGGGCCGGAAAAATCTGCGATGCCGTTGGCGCTGTCTTTGCGGTACTCGAGTGTGCGATCGAACGCGGTGACGAACTCAAGCTACCGCTGGACTCGTGCATTGAGGGTACCCACTTTGCCAATGCTCTCCTGTGTCTTGTGGCCGGAGGATATGCGGAACTTTGTTCCCCACAGTACCCTCCGAGGCGTTTGGGAGCCCAAACGATGCTGCCGGTCCCCAAATGTGGAGGAGTCCAGTGCCTCTCCGAGTCGAGCGTTGCTCGACTGATGTACGCGATTTTCATAGTGAACGAAACGTCGTCCAGCGTCACAGTACCCTCGACGAAACAGGGGCCGTGTTCTGACAGCGCAAGGTCAGGGCCGGCGACAGAAGCTATCTCCAAAACTCAACGGCTTTTCATTGGCCAACGCGCCCGAGAAATAGGTCGGAAACGCCGAAGGGGAAGCGTTGCGAGCGCTGGCCGATGTTAACGGCCCGGCCGCGGCGCGGACGAGATTTCTTGGTTCTTGCAGTCGCAGTGCAGGTGCGGAACCGACTAGGGGAGGCCGGGTGCGCCGGCCCAGTCTCATTGTCGCAAATAGCTTCGCGAACGGCAGAAAGTGCCTCACCGAGCAAGTTTTTCCTCTCCCCTGGCATGGGTTGTTGGCCATGGGACCATCCGCCTGGAGACTAATGCCCCACACTGGGTCCAGAGGGCTGGATTCAGCCAGAAGCTTGTTGTCGGAGCTCAAAAGGTGATTTTTTTATGGCTGGATTCTGCGTGAATTTGGCGTAGGTGCCAGATAACAAGGCGTTTTGCTTCTAGCTGTCCCCAACACCGGAGTCAAAGTTGCGCACGCCTCGATCGATGCGTTTGCGTCTGCTTGGACTAGGCGACGACATGATGAGCTCCACTGCTCGATGGTCTTGGAAAAGCCTGGTCTTTTCGGCCATCATGTACTGCTCCGGGCAAAATTATGGCACGTCGTCAGCGGCAAACGACGAATAGGACCACGGTGGAAAATAGGATGGGGGCTGCCAGAATAACGCCACTTTGTCTGTGGAGTACTCGAGAGAAGGGTGAAAAGCCGTATTGGAAATTGGGCCTGCAATGTCCCCGTGCGGGAACACCAGGCCTCGGGAGCACGACGCAAATCCGAACCCGTGGTTTCTCGCCTCGGGCCTTTCTTCACTCGTTGGCGGAAAAGCGCGAGAATCCGCTCTAACTGCGCCCGAAAAATGGCCAAAACCGAAGGTGCCAACCCGTCGGTAGCCTCGTTGGACATTTGTGGGTCTGCAATGTCCCCCTCTGGGAACACCAGTCCTCGGCTCTTTGGGCCTGTAGTGTTCCCTTGCGGGAGCACCAGGCCTCGGGAGCAAGATGCGAGTCCGAACCCGGGGTTTCTCGCCTCGGGTCCTCCTCACTCGCTGGCGGAAACTCGTAAGAAAATTGCTCTACCTGGTATCCCGCCGTTTCAGGGGGGCAAGAGTATTATAAGGCTTGGTTTGGGTAAGCTATTGGTTAACCTTTGAAAGTGGTCAAACGGACTAATACCTCAGTATTTCCCTAACAAATGGCGTCGTCGACAGACCATTTTTTCCTTGGGTCGTGGGTTCCAATCCCACATCCACCATAATATTTTTTTTCAGACTTTCCCCATGTCGAACTTGAAAAATACGCTCCCTGGCATCCCCAGGAAATGAAACCGCTTGGATATGGACAGGTCCGCCCGTTTATCCGGTCGACCTGCTATTATCCCGCCGTTTCAGGGGGGGCGAGTGTTATAAGGCTTAATTTGGGTAAGCTTTGGGTTAACCTTTTGCAAGTGGTCAAATTGACTAATACCCCACTACTACCTTAACAAATGGCGACGTCGACAGACCACGTTTTTTCGGGTCGTGGGTTCAAATCCGACCATCCACACTAATAAACTTTTTCAGACTTTCCCTATGGTCGAACTTCAAAAATACTCTCCCCGGTATCCCCAGGAAATGAAACCGCTTGGATATTGACAGGTCCGCCCGTATATCCGGCCGACCTACTATCCCGCCGTTTCAGGGGGAAATAAGTGCTATAAGGCTTAGTTTGGGTGAGCTACTGGTTAACCTTTTGCAAGTGGTCAAACGGACTAATACCCCACTAGTACCTTAACGCTGGTCTGTATAGGTAACTATATTGTTATACTGGCAACCCTTTGGGGTATTGATTATAGTATAGCGACCAAAAAATAGTGACGGATGATTGCGATAATTTCAAGCGTAGACCTGTATCGTACGAGTATTGTAACATGAGCGCCCAGCAACAGTGCCGAGTAGGATCATTCATGCCGCACCCGTCCCGTTCGTACAGTATACGACGAGTCTCTTGCGTTTGTCTGTTTACATGCATTCATATAGTTCGGACACCATTTTTTTCGTCATGTATCGCCAACCAGCGGCGTGTGGCCGATTAAGCCGTCAGTCGGCAATTTTTGTTTCAATTTTTTTTTTCCCCTCTCAAGTCCCAACAAGGGGTTGATATTGAACAAAAACAAAACCTTGGTTGGGTAGGGGTGGGGCAATGCAAGGATTTTCCTTCGGAGTGGATTTATAAGATGGAGTCGTTTGTTGTATGCATGCAGCGTGCTTTGGTGGGGGTCAGGGGGCTGTTGCACCAAATTTCGGTTACAATGATGCTGCAATTTAGGTATTAGCCCGCCTAACGCAAACGCCGTAGTTTGTGTTAAACAACATCTATCTCTTCCTTCTTAATACGCCGCCTTACTTGATTGAAGCCTGGAAACGTAAACAGATAAGCGTACTCAACTAGTCTAGCAAACACTCGAAAGTAGACTTTTACTTTGCTTCAAGCGGAATCACAAACGAAGCAGACTCAGATTTTCTGAAAATCCGATAATATTCCATACCCCGTGAGGAAGAACCCAAGGAGTACACTCTTAGGAACTCATACGACTTCAACGAAGCTTAGCCCCCTTGGTGCTCAAGTGGAAAACGTTGACAATACACAAAATTGCCGAAAGCAGAACCGGTGACATGAAGCAGAGCGCCCTTTCTGCCGGATAGAGGGTGTGCTGACTAGTGTGTCCACTAGTGTGTTCAAAGCGCAACGGTAGGATCCACACCAACATGTATCCGCACGGCATTCTCACACTGTTGGTAGCACAATATGTACAGCTACAGGCTCTTCCTAGACGGTTGATACTAATATCGAAAATCTCTTGTCTTTGGTCGATGGGCCTCGAGAGGGTTGAGGTAACATTTTTTGTTTGATGGAGACAAAAACAAAAAGGTGAAAGTGCTGTCTCCTGACGTATGTTCATGCTCGTAGCAAATGTCAACCTACCACACACGCTGGGTTGTCGTAGCTTCTGCAGGCCTCGTTCGCCCCCGAGCCCATGCGGTGGGTTTACCTCGTTTTTCTCCTCTGCAGCTGGGTGCCAAAGTCTCTGGTTTATTGCTTCACTCCAATGAAGGATACGCTAGGATGGAGCTCGAGCTGAGAGTAGGATCAGTGCAATGCTATTACCGTGAATACGATGATGCCGTGTAGGAGTGCACGATGGTGTGGGGGATGACGTGTGACTTGCTTTGCGTGATGTCTCGTAAGCAATACTCAAGTCACTTGCACGAAGGAAACGCTACGGCGACGGAGCTCGAGCTGAGAGAAGGGTCAATGCGATGCTATCGCTGTGAATGCGATGCTGGCGTGGTGGAGTAATCGACGGTGTTAGGGGGGTGGGGTGTGACGTGCTTTTGGGTGACGTTTCATCAGCAATACTCAACTTGTGTAATACGCTGCCAGAGAACAGAGGTTGAGCTGAGGGTAGAGCTTTGAGCTCAGAGTAGGGTATGATAGGGGTCGAGCAGAGAGCAAGGCCGATGCTAGGCTATCGCGAATGAAAATGCTATCGTGCGCGGTGAGGGCGTGGTCTACATATTTAAGTTCCAATAATTATCACTTAAACTCGTCAAATGGAGGGTGCTTCAAACGTTGTTTGAGTATAGACAGTAAAAAAAGTGTCATGAGTCCCATACTTGTAGGTAAACAGGTTTTCACGATTCCTATAGTAAAGGGTGCTTCAATTTTTTCAAGTAGATAATAGTTGTTTTATAGAAGTCCAAGCCCCGAATGGGAAAGTTGAAAAGTAAACGCTTACTGTAGGAACTGAACCCCACCGCAAGATGTCCACGCGCAACATCTCGCACGAGCTGACATTCGTGCCACTTGCTCTTGGTGAACGGAATAGTACACGGGAAATAATGACTGTAACGACAAAAAGCTATTTACAGCAGACTTTCCATCTTACACTGTGGCGACATCACACCAGCAAAACCGCAAACTACTTTTTTATATTTACGAACACACGCAATAGCAGCAGCAACAACAGCAACATCACCGCAGACGTTTTTGTCGTTGTTGCTGACTATCGCCCGTGTCTCGTGCCGCCGTAGAACGTAGGCATGCCGCCGTTTTGTCTTCACCTTGGCTTTTCCTTCCTCGGACACGGTGCATGAAAAAGCACGCCGCCTTTGTTTGCTCGCACCAACGTTAGGCAACTCCAATAAACGCTCTACACAAGAGCTTCCACTACATACCCGCAACAACATCACGCGCGACGTTACCCCGCGCCTTGACATCCCTTCCCCCCGCGCCCAAGCGTACTCAGGTATAGGAAATGCCAAAAAAACACAACAACGCCGTTCGCTTGGGCTCGCATCAAAGATGTGGGTTGACGGTCTAGGTTTGTCCCGTCAAGGCCTCTTCAGACGTAGAATACGAGTTTTAGTATGAATTGAAGCGGCCCTTGACGGCTGTCCGTAAAAAAAGTCAAGAGTGCCGTCAATCGACATATTTGCTTTAAACAGTGTCTCTACTACATTGAGCAACGATACACCAGGTATGTACGCGCGACACGTTACCGCGCCTCGGCATCCCCCGTCCCAAAATACGTCCTAGTACCCATCCGAAATACAGCCCAACCACCCTTGAATAGAAACAGCTACCAGCTAGCAAAAACAAATTGGCTTTAAGAGGGTAGAGGAGAAACGCCGTGGAGGTAGAAAACCCACGGGGCAGTTCCCACGAGGCTTGCGCACTGCACGATCAGCTTCCCCGCCACGCTCCTGCCGGCTTCGGCGCTGGGAACAGTGCCCGCAGGAACCTAGGTTTGTATCGGTACGGAAGCCGGAGCAACGTGCGGAAAAATAAGGGGAAGGGGGTTGGTATCGAGCGAACGCGAGGTTCAAAATTTTGCCGACGCCCACAACAAATCGGTCAGAAACTGGCGGGAGCAGGGAGGGAGGTAGGGGTTGAGGAGGGGGTGGGGAAGGGTGAGTGTGGTTTATAAGTCGTCGGGGGGATTGAGATGGGGTGGGGTGGGGTGGGGTGGGGTGGGGTGGAGTTGGCAACGCCTCTGCTAGATTCGGCGCTGGGGGTAGTGTCTGCAGCAACCTAGTTTTTCATTAGTAACGAAGACGGAAAAGCGTGCAGATAAACGACGGGAGTGGCCTTGTAGTGTTAGTTCATTTGATATCGGACAATGCACTATAAGTAGGGATTCATTGCCAGGCTCGGTTTTTACCGAATCTCCGTGTTCTATCGAACGACCGGAATCTCCCAAAAAGAACAATCCGAAGAACGGTCGAGATATATATATTTTTTAAAATACATACATAATGTTTCGCAACACATACAAACATCCATCAGCGCGACTTCCTACCGAGAGCTGTAGCAGTGCACTTGACACTATAAGGGTGAGATGACCTGCCGACGACGCCATTTGTGAAGGAATTATTAACAGAGGACATAATTGAAAGTCCTCGGGGCTACTGGTGAATTGGTTCAACCTGTCACCTACTCGAAAACAAAACGAAGCCTTCGTGCTATGGAGTTGTGATGGCTGTAGATATGTCATCATGTAGAGGTGTACCGGGTATGCGATTTCGTGCGTTGGCGAGAGGGGTCAGCCACGCACTCACGGTCGGTGATTTTACTATCATTGACGCTCGATGCTATTTGCGGAGATCCTTTGCTAACAGGGTAAACTCACACACACACAAAAAGGAAGGCATCGCCACCTTTCGGGCGAGCTCTTCTATCGCACGATTGGGGCTCTGAATTCCTGGTTTGAGGCCAGCAGACAAACAAAAACTTGAATCAAACGCTATTAACCAACGGTGGGCGCTTTTTTTGTCTCCAATTTCTGTTTTTATAACCCATCCTGCTAACAGCGGGTCCTCCGAAGTGCTAGGTAGGCCCACACGTCGGAGGGTAAGGGGCGGTACTACACCGAGCAGGCTGTGCGACCAGAGCAGGAAATGGAAGCGCGGCCGGCCTATGGGCAAAGCCTGCCGCTCAGGACTAGGCGCCGGCCCATGCACACACCTCTGGGGGAGAAAATTTGATTCGTGACCGACTTGGACCTCTTTGCCAGGTTTGTTTTTGTTTTTTCGCCGCTAAAAACGAGCGTTCTCGTTTATACCCAAGTTAGTTAACCCTTGAACTATATTACCGCAAAACAAAGCATACTAAATACTTCGAAGTACAAGGTAGTCTGTCCCCAAAAACGATGGTGCGGTCTACGATAGGGAGGTAGGTCCCTTCTGAGACGTTTTTTTTTTTTTGCAGTCACTCTCGCGGTCATTCGTGCGAGTGACGCCTCTGTTCCTTTTTGCGGTGTCAACGTCTTACGCTGTTTTTGTTTTTGGATCATGAAAACCGCAAGGGAATGGCTGGCTTCGCTGCGACAAACAAATCGCGTAGAGTCATTTTTCAGCAAGGCAGAGAGTCACTCGTGGGAGTGGCTCAAGCTCGGTTCGTAGCGAAAAATGGGACTACCCCCCCCCCCCCTCCCCCCCCTCCTACCGTAGCCTCAATCAGAGCTTAACGCCTTTACGACTGGAATTCCGTTTTTTTCGACAAATTACTTGGAATCAGTATAGAGAGGGGTTTGGGGCCTCTAAAGGGGTTGCGCATTCTCGATACTCAAGCGTTTTTTTTCAACACACACCTCGGGAGGAGTAAACTTTATGGTGACCGACTTTGAGCTCTTCGCCGGGACGTTTTGTTTGTCGCCGCTTACGATTGCGAAGGCGGGATTGTCGCAGGTGAGAGCGAAGTCCATCGCCTTCGCGAACACGTTCCGGAAAGGGATTTCCCTCTGACCTCCGGGGGGGATCGTGAAAGGACCCTTTGTGGTATTTATAAGGCGTTTTTATTGTACCGACGGGAGAGAAAGAGATATAGAGGAAGAGACAGACAGGCAGACAAACAGACAGACAGACAGACAGACAGACAGACAGACAGACAGACAGACAGACAGACAGACAGACAGACAGACAGACAGACAGACAGACAGACAGACAGACAGACAGACAGACAGACAGACAGACAGACAGATAGACAGACAGACAGAAAGACAGACAGACAGACAGACAGACAGACAGACAGACAGACAGACAGACAGACAGACAGACAGACAGACAGACAGACAGACAGACAGACAGACAGACAGACAAGATGGAGGGAGGGAGGGAGGGAGGAAGGGAGGGAGGGAGGGAGGGAAGGAGAGAGGGAAGGAGAGAGGGAGGGAGGGAGGGAGAGAGATAGGGAGGGAGGGAGGGACGGAAAGGAGGGAGGGGGGACAGGGGAGGCGTGAAATGAGGTGTTGGAAGCGCCAAGGCAAAACGAGGCTATACACGGCCGTCCAGTCTATCATGCCATACTTCGGGACGAGGTTTGCATGCTGGGGTCAGCTTGGAGATGATGCACGTGCCGGGTGAATCGCACACTAGCGACCAAAATACAACCGCAAAACAAGTGCTGCTTGGCCTACATAAATCTGGCCAAGACTTCGCCAATATAACATCCGAACCTTCGTGAAAATATATTTGTGTCAAAGAACAAAGCACCTTGTTTGGCCGCAAAGCCCGGTTCCTCTTTTAGACGTCTTTTATTTTGTTCCGTAGGCAAAAATCATGTTCATACCTAGTTTCAAGTAATCTTCCCTTCCCCCCAGCAGTCTAACTTCAAGCAACTCCTCTTCCGAAACTCAATTTGAAGCAGTTCGCCCCCGTGAAACATGCTTAGAGTCGACAACGCACTAACATTTGTACCCGCCATCTCCGTCCTCGCTACGGATTCCCGTGCGACCTTGCGGTGGAGAGGGGGCTCTAAAAACACCCCTTGCGTTGCACCGACACGTGCGCAGCCTGCCGTGCTTTGCCGAGGAGAGGCCGACGGGATCCTCGGCAAACTCCAGGTTGTTTTTTCGGCCGTTTTTCGTTCTTTTTTGTTTTCTAACTAAACTATAATAACGCTTAAAAATGATTTTGAAGACACACGCCACGGCGGTAGAGGTGAATCGTTTTTTTTCTTCCTGTAGGATTCTTGACTCAAGGCAGGCTTATACCCCACACAAAAACTGTATTTTTTTTTGTTGAGACAACTAAAAATGCAAACAAACCCAGGGCCCAGATACACCAACAAAGGACACAGGCTACGGTTAAAGACGTCGGTTGACGGTCTACTGTAGCTTTGACCCGTCAAGGCGTCTCTGGATGTATCATGCTATTTTGGGTGTGTGGATTTCCTTCACGGCTGTCCGTCCGTCAAGAGCTTATCACCCTAGTTTTAGTGTGTGGAAGTCCTCGACGGCCGTCCGTCAAATACGTCGGTTGACGGTCTAGTTTTGACCCGTCAAGGCATTTATGGACTTACCGTACTAGTCTTAGTGCGTGGAGTTTCTTAACGACTATCCGCCCGTCAAGGGGCCAGAGCGCCGTCAACCCACATCTTTGGCTACGGTCGGGGGATCACTTTTGGGGCCTCTTTTTCAATAGGCCGGGGTTCAATCGGCCGAGTAACCCCCCTGATCTGATTCCTTTTGCGGTCGTAAGCTTTTTCGTGCTGTTTTTTTTTTCTTGTTAGCGGTAAGACACCGCCATGGAATGGTTATTAGCTAGGCTACGGGAAAAAAAAAAAACATGACCTGAAGACCTGTTCGTGGTGAAGGTATAATAGAGTCATTCGGTCGAGCGGCTAAAGCAAGGTAGTGAAAAAAAGAGGGTACTACCCGCATACCGCAGCCTTGGTCAAAATAGCTTGGCAAAATATGAATGGTTTTTCGACGTGATTTTTGGGTTAAGGCGCCCCGTCATTCAGAAAATACTTTCGCCAAAAAACGGTATACCTTTAATACCTCTTGTCATAGCACGCATCTCAAACAAAACAAGTACTGCCAGCTGCTATTCCCTTCCTTAGCCCGTTTTCGATGCCTCCGCGCACCTGAGGCAGAGGGGGGCTGCAAAGACCCCTTAGCTTGCACCGATAACTGCCGTGCTTTGCCGAGGAAAGGACAAGGGTGTCCTCGACTTCTCCGGTACACTCCGGCTCGAAGACAACTTCCACCCGCACGTCTTGCCCGTTCCATGACGCGCACGGGGGAGCAGTAATCTGAGGGCATGGGATTTTGGGGTTGACATGCACCAGACGGGATGCGCGAGAGGGATGGGGTTGATTGAAACGATGGTTGGTACTTATGGTTGTCGTCCGATAATGCGCAGCAATAGCTTCAACATCCATAAAACATCACCATAAAAATACATATCCGGCAACATTCAAACCAAGGGAAGATATAGAACAACCGAGTTAAGCTTTAGAGCACGAATTTTCTTGGACCTTGTTATTTCTACAGCACTATCCACTGGAACACTCAAGTCACGGTGACTTGAGTTGTCTGGTGGCTATTAATAGTGCCATGTAACTGACAACGAGCTCCAAAGTGTATACTTCGAAGTATATTGTTAGTTCTATAGCACTATCCACTAGACCACAAAGTCAAAGCGACTTGAGTGGTCTAGTGGATAGCGCCATGTAACTGACAACGAGCTCCAAAGCATATACACATTGCTAGCTTTATAGCACCATCTACAAGACCACTCAGTCGCTGTGACTTTAGTGGTCTACTGGAAAGTGCTGGATAACTAACATATCTCTTCCAGGTTTCTTCAGAATTTCTCTTGGGGCGAAGAAGAGTTGCCAACCATTTTCAGGCCTATGCACCTTCCGCAGCACCGTGGACGGCGCCCCCCTGCCCCCCCCCCGGCCCCGACCTTAACCACACTCGTAATCGTTTGGAAAAAATTACAGCACGTTGATTTGTCGCGTAAACTGTTCACGAAAACGAAAACTAAATCACACGACAACCATTGGCATGCACAACAACAAAAAGCACGTCTGCTTTTCGTTATTATCAGACCCAAGGAATATTATTACATTTTGACAATCACCATCATTCCTGTTAGTACGTACCAGGTACGCACGCAACGCACCTTCGCTGGCACCCTGAACTGCGCCCCCTGTCCTCCCTCCAGGTTACACTCGAAGCTGATTGGTTCTGACGAATTGAACACCTTCATAGTAAACGCCTCCGATTGCGTGGCGCCCAGGGTCGTGAGGAAGCGCAGAGACGAGCTCGACGCCGGAGGCTTGGCCGAGAGAACAAGGGTGTACCTTTTTTTTGGAGATTGACCAATAAGCAGTGAGGGCACCCGGTTTAACGCCTTTGCAACTGGAAACCCGTTTTGGGGACGAAAATCACTTGGAATTAGCATAGGCAGAGGTTTTGGGGCTCTGAGAGGGTTAAGAGGCCTCTCGGAACAAGGCCAGGAGTGTTACCGCTCTTATCTCCGCGCCGCTCTTTTTCTCGGACTGGGTATATCATATAGGTAGGTCTTAAGTGTATGTGTCACAACCGCTTGCGATACACGCCACGGCGGAGGTGCAACATTTGCCTTCTAAGGGTGGTGCTATCAGTCTTAGTTTGGGTAAGCTATTGGTGAACCTTTTGCAAGTGGTCAAACGGACAAACAATAATTCCCTAACAAATGGCGTCGTCGACAGAACATGTTTTTCTTGGGGCGTGGGTTCGAATCCCACCATCTACAACCAATACTAATCTTTTTTCAGACTTTCCCCATGTCGAACTTGAAAAATACTCTCCCCGGTATCTCCTGGAAATGAAACAGCTTGGATATTGACAGGTAAGCCCGTATATCCGGCCGACCTGGTATCCCGCCCTTTCAGGGTGGGAGAGTGTTATAAGGCTTAGTTTGGGTAAGCTACTGGTTAACCTTTTGCAAGTGGTCAAACGGACTAATGTCCCACTAATTCCCTTAACATACGGGTATCACTGTGTTTTTCCCCAAACTGGTGTTTTGCCTCAGAAGGCAAATAAAAAAAAACTCCTCAATAGGTTAGGAGCCTCGGAAAACAAAAAAAATGGCGCACCTCCACCGTAGCCTGCGTCATTTTGTTAGAAAATGCTTTGTACAAAATGGGCGATGAGAAGTTAATCCCTCAACAACTGGAAACCCCTGTTGGGGGACAAATTACCTAGAATTAGTACAGGACGGTGTTTCGGGGGGCCCAAGAGAGGTGATGCCCCCCCCCTCCCAAAAAAAAATGCCCCTCATGGATGGTGGCTAGAGGAGATCCATGCCTTCGAAGGCAAACGCTGGTTTTGAGAAAAATTGAAAATGTAAAAAGCCGATGAACAGGCCCATCCATGTCCTAGGCATATACAAAACAAAAACATTTCTAAACAAGAATGGATGAAAAAAGTCCGACGATTTTGGGTTAAGGAAGCCCCCCTATATTTATCCAGGAAGACAATTTTTTGGCCAAAATTTTGCAACCTCTGTCCTAGCTAGCGCGCGCCATGACTGCACTGGTACGTTTTTTTTTTTGTACGATTTTTGGCAAGTTCGGCGTGAGTCGACGAGGGAAGAAAGGGCTGGAGTGCGTACCGTAGCAGGGGGAGGGCGGGGGGAGAAGAGCCTGCTTAGTTGAACCCCGCGGTCTGAGTTACGTCTAGGAAGGTAGAGTCGTTGCACGATAGCCCCCCCAATTTTTGTTTAACGAAATCACCGGTTTTGTAAACCCGCTCCCGGCCGTAACGCCTGAAATCCGGTGTCCCTTGCCATCCCGACGTCATTGTTCGATCGTCGTTTGCAAACAACAAAATATACTTCGAAGTATGGAGATATTTTTTCATAGTATCTTTCCTCGTGACGAGTAGTCATGAAACATTCGTTAAAGAAATCGCCGGTTTTGGGGGGGCTATCGTAGAATTAATCGGGAGAAAAACAAGAAAGAAAAAGTGCGAAGGCAATATATGGAATGAGCAACCAAAAAAAAGAAGGCCAGGTGCGGCAAGGCACGGCAAGCCGATTTGCCCAAACATCAAGTAAATTTGGCTAAATCTCTCCCAAAGACCTCCCTGCGGTAATTCCAAGTAGAAATAAATTGTCCCCCTAAAAAAATGGGTTTCCAATTGTAGAGGCATGAAGTCCGTTTTTTTTTTGACGATCTTAAACCGGGTTCCCACACACTGCAGCACGTTTGACTTTGCGTCAGCGGTGGACCGTCTTGGGCGCGAGGAGTATGACGTTATGGAAAGTTTGATTTTGGACCGGCAACAGACCGTCATCCAGGGCGGATCAGATGCCATATGTGATTTTTTGGACCGGTAGTTCCCTGGTCTATATCTAAAATATATTATCTGCATGGTCTAGATCGTGTTGCCGGATGGAAGCACGTTTATGATCTCGGCCTACAGCACGTTTTTCACGGGTTGGATCTGTGCCACACAGCTGCCGCACAACCTATCCTAGCGACAAATATAGGACTGTGAGGTGGCGAAGCAAGGGCAGGCTAGATGGGAAGCAAAGCTATACAAGAAAAATCACGAAACAAACTTCGAGCGGACAGGAGGAAGGGCTGCGAAATGGTAATATCACCAGCCGACGACGCCATTTGTGAGGTGACGATTAATATGTGGGACACAGTATCCCTGCAGGTCTGCTTTTAAAGCATGCCCTTGGAGTTACTCACTTTCTTAGCTCAGAACCAGGAGAGAAGAAGCTTGATATTATTGCCAGAGTCGTGATGACATCTGGACAGGACTTCCCGTCTCATGACTATCCCGAAAACAAAAAACGCCATCCTATTAATACAAAATAGGACCAACTACCCGTTTTTGGAGTAATTATCTGCCTTCCAAGGCTGTATCACAACATGATCCAGATACCGTCATTTGCTCAAGGTGCGTGAGCTTTACACCTGAAACTATGTATACAGCACTATTACCCCACCTATACGTTCCCAGCTCCTGAATTTCAAAGCTTAATTCCGCCTCCTCCGGTTTTCCATCATCCGTAGCCACCAGGGGACGGTAATCCACCGCAAACACGCCTTCCAGGTTTCCAGCCATCTCCCCGACGCGCACGAGACGCACGTGCGGAGATGTGCATCGCCACCATCCCTCGCTTTGACCACCCACCCATCCCGCTCCTCCGTTTTTTTTCGGGAATGTGATGGGCTCGTCAGGCCCGAGGGGGTTTGCTACCGTGATGAGGCGGCGTGTTAGGCTGCGCACTGATCCTTCCAGCTCCAGGGTTTCCTGCGCGCAGTAGTCGATTGTCGCGGGGGTTTTACAGTGTTAAGAACCTCAGTTAACCCGTTGTCGTTCATGATAATGCACATAAGGAGTGCACCCAAATTTTCAGGGCATTTCACTGGTCAGATCACTTTTTGGGGGCGGGATTGAGTCAATCAGGGTGGCCCGAACCGACCCGTGAGATTTGAAAGCCTCCTGACCCGACCCAACCCGACTCGTGAGATTTGAAGCCTCCAGACCCGACTCGACCCGACCCGACTTGACCAGACCCGATCCGACCCGACCCGACCCGACTTGACTTGACTTGACTTGACTTGACTTGACTTGACTTGACTTGACGTGACTTGACCCGACCCGACCCGACCCGACCCGACCCGACCCGACCTGACCCGACCCGACCCGACCCGACCCGACCCGACCCGACCCGACCCGACCCGACCCGACCCGACCCGACCCGACCCGACCCGACCCGACCCGACCCGACCCGACCCGACCCGACCCGACCCGACCCGACCCGACCCGACCCGACCCGACCCGACCCGACCCGACCCGACCCGACCCGACCCGACCCGACCCGACCCGACCCGACCCGACCCGACCCGACCCGACCCGACCCGACCCGACCCGACCCGACCCGACCCGACCCGACCCGACCCGACCCGACCCGACCCGACCCGACCCGACCCGACCCGACCCGACCCGACCCGACCCAACCCGACCCGACCCGACCCGACCCGACCCGACCCGACCCGACCCGACCCGACCCGACCCGACCCGACCCGACCCGACCCGACCCGACCCGACCCGACCCGACCCGACCCGACCCGACCCGACCCGACCCGACCCGACCCGACCCGACCCGACCCGACCCGACCCGACCCGACCCGACCCGACCCGACCCGACCCGACCCGATCCGACCCGACCCGATCCGACCCGACCCGACCCGACCCGATCCGATCCGACCCGACCCGTGAGATTTCGAACACCATCTCCTTTCCCAATCCGAATTCACCCGGGAGTTTTTAAAGCCTCTCGTGACCCGACCCGAAGGCCAGACCATAACATGACCCAAGAAAAAAAATTAAGAGCAAAAGGGGGCCTGCTCCCTCGGAAGGGCTCTATAATTTCACTCCACGGCTGACTCGGGAAAAAATGAGTAATGAAAGTGCAGCCGCACGGCCCGATTCGACCATGGCTACGAGTGATTTAAGGTAACAGTGCTGTTTTATTCTTTGAAAAACAATCAAAATTACGTACTCTTTTGGCGGGTTGCTTGGCTTGATTTGCTTCTGGTTGGTTAATCTTGGTGTTAATATGTTCGTCGGTTTCCAATGCTACTGTTGCGGTTTTTTTTCCCTTCCGGAAGTGCTTCCGCTTTTGTAGGACGTGTTAGCGCTCAGAGCGACCACGGATGATACCTAAGAATTCATCAAAAGAGACTCTTTCTGAGACAAGCTGGTGGAATGATACCTTCAACTTCAACGGAGAAGGCTCGCCCGCCGCAAGCTGTTAGTGCTAGAAGCTCAACCCCTTGAGCTATATACGTCCTTCAGCCCCGCAACTGATTGCAGGTAGCATCTGCCCGCTCACAAGAAATTAGGCTTAAAGTCACCCTACTGTCGTAGAGTTATCTCTGTTTTCAAAGAAGGTATGTAGCCTAAGCGCTTGCCTTATATTAGGAATTTATAAGACACCTACTCCTTCTCGCTCCGACAGAATATGGATGCTGGCCTGGAGCCGGACCTCAGGTTTTTTGTGCAGAGCGGACCGATACTGCAGAGCTTCTAACCAAGAAGACATGAACGTTTGGAACTCGTGGCAGCAAATCTCGTCAGATGTGTCGATACTGCTGTATTCTTGTGCGCCCACACCAGTAATGTAAAGCAAGTACTGGATGAGGTGAGGCCTCCTGACCCAGCAGGGGGGACTCGCCCCGGATAAAACTCCGCGCTGAGTGCGCTCTCAGCGCCTGGCCAGTGCAAGGAAACACAAACAAACCAAACCAAAACGAATACTCCCGAGATTACAAGATGTAATGTTACTGCTGTCCTATGGTTAGAAGCCCAATGGACAGAGGCCTTCTACCTTTCACAAAACCTTCGATCCCCCTACTGCGACATGGATCAACGTGTACTAGATCTTGCCTGGACGCCCGACGGCGTGATGGTGAACCTGAGGAGATGGAAGATGTACTCCTCGGTGAGATCGTTCGTGAACGTAACGGTCGCCGAGGTAACGCCTTCCTTGAACGCGGAAAACCTCAAGGCGAAGTCTTTCGTTGCCAGCGCCGGTACCTGCTTCGTGTCAAGCAATCGACCATCGCGGCGTTAACTCTGGGGACGTAAGTACAGGCTGGTTCACGTTAACAACCCGAAAACTGATTCCCCGGCGAATGTCGACGCCGTTTTTCGATTCAGACCGTGAAGTTCTGCATACGTCTTCTATGTGCCCTTGCGAAGACCTTACTCAATGTGTATTCTTTTTTGTTTTTTTGCACGATTTTTCGCCAGTTGAGATTTTTCAGGCAATGTGGACCATCTTAGGCCAAATATTTTCGACGAAAGAAAGAAAACGGAGGTCAAACCTCGGAATGGGCGTGTAGAACACGTGTACAAGTTTTCAGGGCCCATCTCTCAAAATCGGCATGACGACATTTGAATTTTTGTGCCTAAAAATGAGTAAGATACATTATTTCCTTCAAATGACTTGGTTTTAGTCTAGGATCTAGGTTTTTGCTAGATTCTTCTTAATGTTGAACACAGGCAGGTCATATCTTCGATTTGTTTGCGCGAAAAATTCTACAGACATGCTTTGGAGTACCTCCAACCCGTTCGTACAAAATGCGGCGCATTTTTTTTCTTGCCTCCGCTTGGAAAAAGCCTGAATATTACTGAAAAAATTGAAGGCCTGTCATTGGTCAATGCGAGTTTCGCTCCTAGAGACAGCCCGAGGCCGTTAAAAAAAACTGGCTACGTCACTCTCTTCCATTGGTCATGGGCGCCAGAATGATACCAAATATTCACTATTTGACTAGATATTGCGAGAGGCATTCGTGGGGAAGATATATATTTTTTTCGTGAACCAGCCTGTAGGAGATTTTTAGTTGCAATGCTACCCCAAAATACGTTTTGGAGTTAACCAAGGCGATAAAAGAGGGCTACGGGGAGGACATCTTGGGCAAAGGCGACGCCATTTTGCTACGGGAACGTTCGGCTTCCTTAAAGGCGGAGCACCTCACAGACAAACTTATTGGCATGTTAGCGACGACACCTGCTCCCGGCACGTTCGTGGGGGGCATGTACAGCAATAAAACAAAGCATAGTACGCGTTCTTGACAAGGCAGGCAATTCACTTGCGTTGGAGTTCGACATGAAATCAAGGCGGTGTGGGGGGTTAGGGTTACGGGGGGGGTACCCCATTTTCAATGTCGGGTTTGAGCCACTCGCGACTGATTCTACGATAGCCTTCCCCCCAAAAAATCAGCGATTTTCTTCAACGAACGTTTCATGGTTGCTCGACACGAGAAATAATGCTACGAAGGAAAATATCTTCATGTGGTTGCACAGGACCATCGAACGATGGCGTCGGCGGGGTGGCAAGGGGCACCGTATTTCAGGAGATACGGCCAGGAGCTGGTTTCAAAACCGCCGATTTCTTCAAAGAAAAGTTGGGGGGGGGGGCTACCGTAGAACGTCTCTCGCACGAGTGATTCCGTACCTCTCTCCTAAAGTAGCTGCCAGGGTTGCTTCGTGTGAAAGGTATGCTAAAATTTTTCCTCAGTTTTAGTCATTTTTTTTTTTTCTTTGAGCCACCCCCCAAAAAAAGGTCAAGCACGGCAAAAACAAAAAAAAAAACAGCATGGCTGTTAATGACCAATATATATATAGTATATCCCAGGTAGGTGCGAAGTGTTAGGCGTTACGAGCGTGGGCATGAAATTCAATGACTTAGCACGGGAGCACAAAAAAAAAAAACTTACCCACACACTTGTGTTTAATGAGCCAGACGGGGGGGTTACTAAAACCAGGCTGAAAAAAAACTTGTAAAAAAGAAACCCGTCATTTTCTCGAGATTCGCACAGAAATCACAACGCTCCAACTTTTTTTTTTCGTGTTGACCTTTTCTGGGGAGTGTGGCTCCGTTTTCTCTTTTTTGGGTGCTCTCCTGGCATTACTAGTACTACAGCAGTGTTTGCCATTCAACGATGTGCATCATATGCTCCAACGTCGAACCACTCATTGAATATTTCCACGCTTCGGACAGACAGATCACCGATCTCCATTTGATTATTTAGATCTGTCAGGGAAGGTCTGTATCGTTCAGCTCATGTTACTGGGTGGGGGCCGTACGATCTACACGATCTGTTAATACAAAATACTTTCGGGATTGGGCCTGTACTCGCCGGTATACAAATCGCGCAATTACGCCTACTATAACGGCATATACATGATATACTGCAGATGACGCATATGATCTATATGATCTATATGATCTATATAATTCACATGATCTATATTATCTAGATCATGATCTATATGATCTATATGATCTATACGATCTATATGGTCTAGATGATCCATATGATCTAGATTATCTATATGATCTATATGATCTACACTATGTACACGATCTATCTGATCAATATGATCTATATGATCTATATGATCTATATGATCTATATGATCTATATGATCTAGATTCTGATCTATATTATCTATATGATCTAGGTCCAGATCTATATGATCTATATGATCTACCTGGTATATGATCTGTCCAAGCTGTGTAAAAAACAAAAAAAAAGAAAGAAAACCTTCGCACAATTCCAACTATTAGTGACACCTCTCCGTAGACCTAATTCTTCGGTCAGGCTAAACCAATGAAAACCAAGCAAAAAAAAAAGGGGAAAGCCTACCTCTTGTTAACAGCTCCGTTCTGTGCCCCTACTACGGCCGGCTTAGCTCACCTCGATCGTTTTAGCCCCCGACAGCACTGTTGACGTGTTTGTCCCTTCCTCTAGGTCGACCTTCATGGTGAACCTGAAGCCGGGCCAAGCAGAAAACGTTGCACATACAATGAAAAAATACACTTCATTCAGCTGTGAGATCTCGGCCAAATAGGATTTTGATCGAAACTCAGCTTCACGAGCTGCGCGTGATACTTCGATCGCGTGTTTTACGGGGGGTGTGAGCACCCTCGTGTAGGATACAGGTCGGTGACTCCCTTCCCTGACGATACCAGGGAAAAACGTTAGTGTGTTGGCTCGTTCAATCAGTTTACTGCATCAGCAACTCGATGCGAGTTGACGAGGGAAGAAATCACTGGAATCTTGTCGCGATAAAACCGAACGCACACGCATACCGTAGCGGGGAGGGGGGAGAAGAGCCTGCTTACGAGCGACCCCGGATCTGAGTTACGTCTAGAGAGGGAGAAGGAGAAAAGAAAAGTACCAAGATAAGAGAAGGGAGGAGCAAAGCAAGCATGAAAAAACAAGAAACAGTTAAGAGATGTTTTATTTTTGATTTTTTTTTTCATCTCTTATCTCACGGGCTGTAACCACGTAGATAAGTTTGTCGAACAGCCAGGACGGACACCGAGCATACTGATCCCCGTCATTGAGATGGGGACCACCGGTAGGGACACAGCTCGCGCCGCCGCTGCCACGAAAACTGAAGGACACGCCAGCTAGCGCTAGATTGCGAATGCAATCAAGTCAAACTGACACACGACGTGTATGAAAATACTCGGAAGTGTGCCGAGTTTAATCTTTATTATTCCCCATTCGCCGGTGGATTTGAGAAAAAGTAGAAATCACGGGTTAGCGCGAAGGAAGATGACGCGCACAGAGAGAGGTATCGATTTTCTCGGTATTTATAGATTGGGGGGCGTTGTATCACCTCGCTTTGCGTGGCCGCCGCGGGCGAGCACAACCCGACAGAGAGACTGGCCACCGCAAGCAAGCATACGCCCACGAACTTAGATATCGACGCCGTGTATATATGTAGACGAGGAAAGCAAAAAACCAAATGCCAGACTTACCCCTAAGCGTTGGGCAGTATGTCGCTCGGAACCGTAAGGCTGGCAATAAGAAAGGCGAAGCCGGCTATACATGGCCAAGCAAAAGGCTCGCGTAACACGGGTACTATCCGAGAACCCGTGCTACGAGACGGGGCAGAAAAATTCTGGGGGAGAAAGCAGCATTCAGGGTCAAGATCCGGACCGCTGATCGAGTCAGGAGGTTTTCCAAACCTCAGTGGGGCGGGTCTAGTCAGGTCGGGACAGAAGGTGTTGTAATAAGTTTCATGGGTCGTGTTAAGAGGTACTTATTTTTCACGGGTCGGATCGGGTGAGGTCGGGTCGGGTCGGGTCGGGTCGGGTCGGGTCGGGTCGGGTCGGGTCGGGTCGGGTCGGGTCGGGTCGGGTCGGGTCGGGTCGGGTCGGGTCGGGTCACGTCGGGTCGGGTCGGGTCGGGTCGGGTCGGGTCGGGTCGGGTCGGGTCGGGTCGGGTCGGGTCGGGTCTGGTCGGGTCGGGTCGGGTCGGGTTGGGTTGGGTTGGGTCGGGTCGGATGGGGTTATTCCTGCCTTGTTCATGGTTTTCCTCCCAACGCTTCCTAGGGGAATTTGAAAATCAGACACAGCTTCATTTACCCAAAATCGATCCAGAGCTACTATTAATAGCATGGATGGGTGTATTGTTTGTCCCGACCGGGGACGGACGTTCTGGATATGCCACGGTAGACAAGAGATGCACCGTTCATCTTTCTGGTGCTCTTCACTACTTAAGAACTGGAATTTTGGGGGGGGGGAGTAAAACTGCTACAGTACTCGATGAACAAATCAGAACAAAAAATATATTAAATGCTGCATGTACAAGAAACAGTATAAACAAAATATCAGGACCCCTCCCATTAAGTGAAACTCACCCACATCGTATATATATACTACAAGTACCAACAGCGCAGCTTGCAAAGGTAAGTATCGACCCTAAATTCGTCGAACTCACAGCAGACGTCGTCAGAATGATTTTATAAAACCAATCCCATGGCCTGGCCTAGGTACACAACGGAAATAATCCAAAAAATAAAGGGGGCGTATTTTCCGACGTTTTTGGGTTAAGGACCTCGGTCATTCAAAAACAGACCTCTCCCAAAACCTTTTCTTTTGGAGGAAGAAAATGAAACGGCCACTCGATGAACGAATCAATCCCATGGCCTGGCCTAGGTACACAACGGAAATCATCCGCCGCAAATAGCCCCCCCGGTCATTCAGCAACAAAAAAACGTTTCAGGCAAGCAATTACTAACTCTATCGATCGTAGCACGCGGTGCCAACGTCATACCAACGTTGCGATAAGGCGGTCACGTTTGGGGTTTTGTTTTTAGCGGTAGCTAGGGGTCACTCGCGCGAGTGCCCTCCCCCCCCCCCGGTTGTCTTGTTCCTTTGCGGTCTTCGACATTTCGCGCTGTTTTTTTTTATTCTGCGATGTGAGCCCCCAATGCAATGGTTATAATCTAAGCTGTGTCAAAAACGTCGCCTGGATGGAGTAGGTTTTGTCAGTGAGGCGCAGAGGTCCCTCGTGAAAAATGCCTCAAAACCGGTAGTTGAAAACGGGGTACTCCTTCCTCCCCCCCCCCCCCCCCTAGATGGTGGCCGCAGACGGTGAAACAGGACGGGGATAGGATAAGCAAGCAGTTTCTATGTAACATATGGAAGAAACGTACTGAGCACCCAAATGTTGGAGGTGTGCCTATTAGGAGTAGAAACGGTGCTCCGTCTCGAAAGGGATGCGTGGTCAATGATCAAATGACTAAGGCTAGCAACAAATGAGTACGCCCCCTGCCCCCCTTAACATGCCCCCCTTGACATGCCCCCCCCCCCCCCCCTCCCCCCTAGCGTACCCTTGGTCCGCACCTCTGAGATCGTCGAAGCCAGTTGCAAACCGGTACCGTGAAAGCAAGCGCCTGCTTAGCGGGCGTCTCCAACTCCATGCTCGAGGCCGCCTCCGGGCCACCAGCAAACCCTTCCAGCCGGTACAGCACCGCCCCGCCGTCTGGAAGCGCGAAGAAAAGCGAGCCCAACAAACTTAGCGGCCTGCCATCCGCGCCAAGTTCTTCCTCCTGCTGCCCTTGCTGCTGTTGATGTCCGGCGCTTCGGATGCTGGAGTTATCGGAGGCGGCGGTGGTGCCCCTTGTCTCGAGACCGGGGGGCGGTGATGATAATGATGACGATGATGTCATGGCTAGCGGGATAAAGTCGACCGTGAATTCGGCCTTTCCTCTTGCGGGTATCTAACAGGGCAACGGGAGGAGGGGGGGGGGGGGTGGAGGGGAGGTGGAGGGGAGGTGGAGGGGAGGTGGAGGGGAGGAGGAGGGGAGGGGGAGAACCGGGGGGGCGGGGGGCGGAAGGGGGGGGGGGAGGGGGCGTACTCATTTGTTGCATATTTGGCCCTTGACCACGCGTGCATCCGGTTCGACACGTAGAACAGTTATTTTACTCGTAATATAGACAACCTCCGTTTTGGTGGAGTGGATGGTCGAGCTGCGTTTCACCCGTGACTCTTTTTTCAGCGCCGTCTTCCTCGAATGTTAAAACTAATGAGATGTTTCGCTCCCACACCACCACCTCCTGTACAAAATTCCCTTTGCCACGAAGAAAAAAATGCGACTGCCGGAGTGGCTGGAAGCGTAAAGATGTAAAAGTAATCTGGTGATGTCGGTAAGCCGCTATGCATGGATTTGGGCTCGCCACAACGATGCCTAAAGGTTGGAAGCACGACGTGTGTGCTTTCTTGAAAAAAAAATGTTTTCTTCCCCCGCGTGCTCATTGAGGTCGGCAGTGCATGGCCATATCACTTTGTTGTAATTTGCAGTGTGTATCTCTCTCTCGTAGCTCGCGACCACAGAGAGAGAGAGCTCGTCCCTCTATGAGGCATCAGCACGGACACTGGTTGTGCTTGGTGTAGATGGGTGGAAGTATCAGTTTAATACGAAGACCACACACAATGGACATAAGATTACCTGTAGCTCCGAGCCGCCATGCCAGTGGTCTCCCTTGAGGACGGGCGTGATGAACCAGTTTTTGTTCGTGGGGTTCTCGATGGTCACCGATTGCGAGACGAGAACTCGCGCGCTAGACTTGAAGGTAAGCACATGCACGCTGTCCGCTGGCTGGGCCACGCACGATCCGGTTAAAGTCAGAGCCAACGGCGGGTGTCCCTGGTGTCGATCGAAAAAGAAAGAACACGGTATTGTTTTGTCAAGCGATGAGAGGACACACCAGAAGTTTTTTTTTTCTATTTCGTTTGTTTCGGAAGTCAAGCAAATTGACACGGCGACAAATGTAAACGGAAGCGCTTTGGCCACACACGATCCGGACCGGTAAGCGTAAAAGCCAACTGCGGGGTCCCTGAGCCGACTAAAATAAAGTTGCAGGTTGTTCTGCGCCCCAAGATACTGAGACGACGTCATGACGACGTGCTATTGTCGGAAACAGGTATCAGACGTTGAGAATTTTTCTTCTTCGGCCGAGTTAAATTAGCATACAGTATCGGTCCGCTCATGTTATACCAAATTATACGTGAAGAAAGTCCAGAACTATTTTATTTTTTCAATAAAGTATCTTGCCTGGGCGTTTGGCTTCTGTTCGAACTTGCAGCAAATCTACTCCTTTGTATCGCTCGGCCAGAATATGGATGCTAGCCTAGAGCCTGATCTCAGGTTTGTTGTGGGAGGATCGACACTGCTGTGTATCCGATACATAAGCAGAAGCACAATACAGATCGCTGATGCGTTCGAGGAGGGGAGGGGGATGTGGTACGGGGCGAGGTGTCACATCAGACGGCCATGATCCGGCGGGACCTGCTTCAAAGTTAAACATGGAGGAGTGATATATAAGTTATTACTCAACACACACGTACCCCTCGGCGCAGGGTTTCCGCGCCGTGCGGAAGGCGAGGAGTACAGACTGATTCCACGATAGCCCCCCCCCCCAAAACCAGCGATTTTCTTCAACGAAACGTTTCATGGCTGCTCGACACAAGGAAGGATACTATTGAAAGAAAAGTATCCATATATTTCCTTGTGTGCAGAGGTCTATCGATCGATGACGTCGGGGTGTCGAGGGACACCGTATGTGAGGAGATACGACCGGGAGCTGGTTTTGAAACCGGCGCTTTCGTTAAAGAAAAGTTGGGGGGGGCTACCGTAGTAAGACTCTGACAACTATTGTCGGATGTTATAGATACAAAAAAACAATACTATGTAGACCTTAGAGGGGAATAGGACCGGTCCCTCCGCCCCAAATGGTGGGGGTTGCAGCCCTGTTGCTGCTCTCCGCGCCCTCGACTACTCCCGCATAAGGTGTGGCTTTCATCACTAAACCCTATGAAAAAGCCTCCCAAAGAAATGGTTAACTGCCTGCTGTGGATCAAGAATAGTATTATGATTGAGCAAATACGTCGGTTGGCGGCACTCTTGACCTCCTTGACGGACGGATAGCCGTCAAGAAACTCCACACACTTGAAAATAGTATGAGAAGCCCTTGACGGACAGCCGTCAAGAATTTCCACACACTAAAACTAGTGTGACAATTCCAAAGACTTCTTGACGTGTCAAAACTAGTCCATCAACCAGAATATTTGACGGATAGCCGTCAAGGAACTCCACACAATAAAAATAGTGAGATAAGCCTGTGACGGACAGCCGTCAAGGAAGTCCACACACCAAAACTAGTATGACAAGTCCAAATACGCCTTGACGTGTAAAAAACTAGATCGTCAACCTACATCTTCGATGATGTGCGAACTCAAATTGCGGATTCCCGTTATCGGTCATATAAAACTTAACTATCCACCAGCCTACATAGAAGTGGGCCAGTGGGTACTGCCATGCAATCCACAACGCACATGCTTTTCGAGATCGTTGAATTCTCGCAGGCTTCACGCCGTCGAACCTCCGGGGTCCAAACCCTCGGCACGGACTGCTCTCGGGTAAGGTTTACAATCAAGAATGTTCAAGCCTTTTTTCACACCTTGCGTATCATCGTACACTCACTTGATCGTGTGCGGTGCTCGCAATCTAAAGACACGGTCGACTTTCTTTGCTATCATGCTACACCGATATACGTTAGCATGATTGAGTGGAGCTCGACTCCGGCATTCTTCTAAAATGCATACGTACCTCGATCGAGCAGAGCACGCCCTCCCGCCGAATGTCGTCGTCCACGCCTTCCGGTGTAAACACTACTTCTATTCCGGTTTCCGTCAACGGGGCGACGATGCCCTCCAGGGGCGTCGCCTTAAAGTGAGGGCCAAACGTATCCTCGTTCCACCTGTTTGGTGACCAAGATAAACAGAGAGAACAACGCAAAAAGAAACAAACAATTAAATTCAGAAACTCAAGACGGGGGAAGGAATCGAAAAAGCATACCATTGCGAGGGCCCAGATATAATTGACGTTGTAGTGGGGAAAAATAGCCTACAGTTTCAGCCCAGAGCAGAGTCGTTCTACGGTAGCCCCCCCCCCCCAACTTTTCTTTAACGAAATCGCCGGTTTCGATACCAACTCCCGGTCGTATCTCCTCAAATACGGTGTCCTTCGACACCCCGACGTCATCGATCGATAGGCCCTTCTTGCACACAAGAAAATATATGGGACTTTGTTTTCAATTTTGTATCCTTCCTTGTCTCGACCAGCCATGAAACGTTCTTCAAAGAAAATCGCTGGTTTTGGGGCGAGGCTATCGTAGAATCAGTCAGCGTATACCCGCTTCCCTCTTTATACACGCCCGCGGGTGCTGCTATTCATAGGGACTAGCATACCTGAATCTAGCCGGTAAGTCTCCTCGGTTTTCCAGCCCCAATCGCTGAGTTCGCTGGCTCCCAGCGCACACCGTGCCAAACGGAAGGGCGTCCACGGCGAGGGCCACTTCCATACCCGTGCTGTGACCGGAGATGGTCAGCAGCGCGCTGAGCTCGGACGTTGCTCCGGCCCGAACGTACAAGGTTTCTGTGAACGCCGGCATGCGTGCCTCGGGGTAATAGTAGACCTGGAAGGAGGACGATTGATTTGGAGAGCGATGTGTGGCAACCTTTTAGTGCTGTACCGTGCTACCTACGATAGGCGTACTCGAGCATAGGAGTAAAAGAAGAAAATCAAGGGGAAGGAAGCGATGATCACTCTCGAGGCTTCAAGCGCCTCACGTGCATAAAAAGCCCCGTGAAAGTACCGCACAGCAGAGCACACGGCGACCGAATGACACCTCCCTTGCCGATTGAGTATGGACCTATAGCAGCAGGGAGTTAGTCTGCGGCTGCGGTATTTCTGACTCTTTTAACACCGCGCTCTCGCTTTGGACGGGACAGGGTACTTGAGAACAGGTGGTGAATTTGTAGTCACACAAACTTGCATTTCGAAAATTGTTGAATTAGGCACTTTTTACCTCAACCATGGCGCTCTCCCGCGGGCCTAGGGCGGTGGGAAGGGCCGGCACGAATCTGACCCCCTTCGCTTCCAGTCTCCCCACCCCCAGATCCTGCGTGTCCACGAGCTCGAAATCGATCGCCCGTTTAGATCGGTTAACTACCTTCACCTGAAAGACGGTAAAACGCGGCAAAAGTGGTCGCGTGCAGTCATCAACGCTACGTAGCGCCTAAGCTTTCGTGAGTCTCCTGGATTGATTTGTTAGAAGTAACAGTGAACAGGTTAAGGGTTTGTACGACCCAGCGAGCAAAATCTCACGGTCTAGATATCATATGGTAAAACCACAAAGTATGTTCCAACGGTCGTTGGTACATACAAAAAAAAAAAAAGCCGAAAGCGCTCGTGCCACCCCCCCCCCACTTCTGCACGCGGCGAGGCAAACCCTTGCCACAAAGGAGAATCCACTTCTGCACGCGGCGAGGCAAACCCTTGCCACAAAGGAGAATCGCGATAAGATAAAATGGGGAAAAGGCGTGGGACGAATACCGACATACGTTACGATAGAGGTGGCCCCGGTTGGCCCAAAGCGTTGTCTGAATGACTGGGATTCTCAAACCCAAATCGTTAGAGCTGCGAGTCGGCACGGCTTGAGTCACCAACTAGTTCATTAGTCGGACTGAACGTTAGTCGTTTCCCGAAGGTGCCGACTATCCGAATTACTGGGTCCACATACTTTAAGGAAGGGTTGTTTAACGTGGGGTGCATGTTTTCATTTTGCGGTGCCCCCCGCCCGCCCTCTCGGCCGGGGGAGAGCTACTATGGCCTTGCTTCGCTCGCCTGACTTAACTCGGCAAGTCGGCTGGCCATCAACTGGCTTCACTAGCCGGCTTGCCGACTAAAGTCAGCTAGCTGGCTTCCGGCACCAATCGATTAGTTACCGGTCGTCAAATGTTGCAGACTCACAGCTTTATCAAACGTCAAGCGCTTCTGGGCTAAGTTAGCAAGCTCCAGAAGCCGCAGGGCAGCCTTTTTTTTTTCCCCATAATGAGGACCTTAACTATGCTGACATGCCATCTCAAATGTTCACATGATGGTGTACATCAACGCATAACGCCGTTTTCTCGTGAAGATCATGTGAAGTGCAATACTATGGAGAGGGTAAAAAAAAAATGAAGGATATTCAAGCTATTATCAAGACAGCAGCATCACCTGCTTGACCACCTGCTGCCCCTCGGGCACCATCCCAAACGTCAGGTGCTTCTGCGCCAGGTTAGCGAGCTCCAATCTCGCCGGACAGCCCTCTCCGACAACGAGAAGCTTAACGGTGTAGCTCCCGTTCACCAAGAAGGGAACGCCAAAGGCGTACTGCCGAGCGTCTCGCGGGGCGAAGAAGAGGGGCACGTCCAAGGACTGTCCGGCCTCGAGGACTGAAGGCTCGCACGATGCCCAGAAGCAACGGTCCCCTTGGTGGATGCAATCCAGGGAGAGAGCTGCCGACGGGTCGCGGTTCGTTACCCTTAGCGTCTCGCACTCGGGGTTAGGGATGGAACCTGGCAATTCGGGGAAAAAAAAACAATGAAGAAGAAGATAGGTTGCCGTGCGTTGAAATGTCTTTTTGACTGAAAAATATCTGGGTCATCAAGAGTCGCGTGGCGACAGTTAGAGAGGTTACAGGAGGGGTCGTTTGCGAGGCCTCGGTTTTCAGTGGCTCGTCCGGGTCACTCGTGGCGAAGTGACCCGACCCCCCTATTCCGTGTGCGGCCTTTTTAAGCTGTTCGTGTTGTCTATTGTTCTTTTGCCACGTGAAACCTCCATGGAATGGTTTCAAGCTACGCCGCTCCAGACAAGTCGCCTAAACTCGGGCGGGAGGCTACAAGGCACGTGCTACGATAGCGATATTAAGGTATAGTGGTACCTTTTTTTGGCAAAAATGCGTTCTGAACAACAGGGCTTCTTAACCCAAAAATCGTTGGAAAACAACTTTTTTTTTTTGGAATGATTCTCGTTGTATAGCCAAGCCATGGCAGTTTTATTTTACTCCAGGTCAGTTTTTTTTTTTGGGAGGCTCAGGCCTTAAGCTCCCAACATTGAGGGAAACCTCTGGAAAAAAAAAAAGTGGTGAACCACTACCGTAGCCTTATTTTTTGAAAAAAATAAAATAAAAAACAAAAAAAACGCGTTAGAGATGCCCCTCTTCTTGCTGGAAATGTCGCGGCCGCGCTTTTGTGTGCTAAAAAAAGATCGCCACCAAGAGTGCTACGGCCGCCTTCGTGTGTAGCTTGTTTCTTGGCGTAGACTCTTTCTCCTTGGCGGACTGCAATCTAGGGGTATGTGCCGTGGAGGGGTCGCGGTTTGTTACCCTTAGCGTTTCGCGCACGGAGTTAGGGATGGAGCCTGGTGTATGGGTGGGTTGGACAAGGGGAAGCGGAAGGGGAAGGGAAGTCCGAACATGACCCCATCATCGATTGCCGGCATTGCCAACTGGGATTGGTGGGTAACGGTCGCAGGCGTCGTGGAGGTCGACTTTCTTTTGAAATCAATCGGGGTGGGATAGGTTGGGCTGTAAGTCGGCTCATAACCTGTCGGGGAGACCTGCTGGCGCTGCAGCAACGTATCATGCAGTAGCTGGCGCTGAACAGAGGTTGGGATAAAGCAAAAACATAATGTCCTTAATCTCTCACGGCAGAGGCGACGAACCCCGTGCCTGCACCGACGGTTTCGTATCCTGGCAATCCGCCTTTCCATTGTAGGACAGAATCCATGGATCCGTAGATCCTATTGAGTTGTTCTTGCACTGCAAATGTCCTGACAGCTGCTACTCGGGTGGCGGTGAAACCTCCACCTTGTTGACTTAGTGCACGTTAGTGAAGGCGAGGTTTAACACGTAACTGGTAGTTCATGAGCTGTTTTATCTGCCCTTTTGGGAGTCCGTGCGTCTGTTTGTAGCGTGAGCGGCGCAGCGGTACAGGTAGGATTGTGCTGCGCTCGTCCCGTACGAGAGTGTCTTTGCGTTTGTTGTCGTTCGGACACCAAATTTTATCATCTGCGCCAACCAGCCGTGGCCGATTAATCCTTTTTCCAACTCCTAAAACGAACCTAGTCTGACTCCAAGTGTTTCCTCCTCATACCGGAATTGCGGCGCTAAAAGGACTACAATCCAAAATCGTCAATTTTCGTCGCCAACTTTTCCGTCTGAAATCTCGAAGGGTTTAATGAATACCTAGTCCCTTACATGTCAGCACGATAACACCAAGCGTTGCCTTGGAGGGCTGTAGAAAGCGTCGAGTCAACACGCACACGACGAGCCAGTCAGATGCAAAGAAATGCGGATGGACGCCGAACCCCCGCAAAACCAAGCGCGCGAGCAGCCTACCGCAGCATCTACAGACAGTAGACCAACTACCGAGTAGTCGGCGACTTTTGCGTTCAGCCTACCCACAAGCCTGAAGGATACAGGATATTTGACGTGGGGCATAACACCGAAAACACTTATTTGTAGAGTTATGAGTCGGTCGGCAACATTCAACGACTGGAAACTCAAAACCAATCGGTAGGTGTCCTTGACCGACTAAATGACTTTAGTCCGCAAGTCGGCTGGCGAAGCCAGCTGACGGCCAGCCAACTTGCCGACTAAAATCAGGCGAGCGAAGCGGGCCAAACCAGTTCCCCCTGGCTGGAGGGGCTCCGGCCGGAAGAAAAAAACCGTGCTCCGCATTAACAAAACCTTCCTGCGAGTGTGGAAACCCAATAAGTCGTATCCTCGTACCCTCCGGAAATCGACAAACTACTAGTCCGACTAGCAACTAGTTGGTGACTTGAATTGTCCCGACTCACGGCTCTACTGCTTTGCAATTGATGGGTAGTATTTACGGAGGCCATACTTAGCAATCAGAATCCCACGACATATACAAAATGCTACCAGGTATAGATTATAGATTCCCCGCTTTTTACTAGCGATGTTTGGTTCTAACCTAATACGATGCCCCCCCCCGTATTAGTCACAAACGCTCGGACAGATCATCGGTTTTTGCTTTGTTATTATCTAGATGTTTCAGGGGAGAGATCTGTGTGGTCTCAGCTCGTGTTACCCGCGGTGGGGGACGCACGATGTGCACGATCTACAACCCCAGTACAAGCTTTCCTCGGTTGGATCTGTACCCTATTACGGAGATCCATTGTTTAACAGGATGAAATCACACACTGAAACCGGAAGGCATCGCCACCGTTCAGGAGAGCTCTCCTACGCTAGGACTGTGTTCGATTGAGACTCTGTATGCCTGGTGAGACGACCAGCCAACAAAATCAACCTAAACCAAACGCTAGCAAGCAAAGCCGGGTGCTTTTGCCCCCCCCCTTTTTTTTTTTTGACAATTCACCCTGCTAACGGCGGATCTCCGTACTAATAGATACTTCGTACAGATCCAACCACAACATTTCGTCACGGCAGATGCGGCATGTATTGTAGATGATCTGTTGACCTGTAGATGATCTGCAGTAGATGATCTAGATCATGATACTTACCGGCCGGAGTAATGAAGCAAGGTCCGAAGTCGTGCTTCTGGAAAGAAAAGTGAAGCCCAGGTCGGATCCCCCGGCCGACCACTCGCAGCACGTACTCGTATCTGCGTAAACCCACGCGCATTTGGTACGTACGCAAGCAGTTTTCGCGGGTGGATATGTCAAAAAACGGGCGGCCGGTGTATCATGCAGCTTGCGAAGATGAGTATCGACCCTGATTGTTTTCGTTGTTGTTAGGATAGAACCCACGCGCATTTAGCATGTACGCACGTAGTTTTCGCGGGCGGATGAGTAAAAACGGGCGGCCGGTGTATCATGCAGCTTGCAAAGATGAGTATCGACCGTAAAAATGTTTGTTGTCGGAATATTTTTATAACGTAAACCTCGAACTAATACTCCAGGTGACACGAGTAGGCCAAACACTACATCCAATTATACCAACAAATATTTTGACCGTATACTTAGGCAAGCCGTTTTCGAATTTCAAGAGAGTACGCCTACGGTAATTGAGCTTGCTTCTGGTCGAGCATAAGTTGCACGATTCGGGGGCAAACACGGTAGCGCAGTGTATAACTAGTCCAGACAGTATGCCTCCGTGGCCTTGACGCCTGTACGACTGGAAACCCGCCGTTGCGACTCATTCGGGGTCAGGTGCGCTGTGTGGACAGTGTCGTCGGGCCAGTTTATTGGTTGCGCACGTTGTTGCTTTGATTTTCACGCGCGGTATTTCCGCGTTCGACTCACTGTACCGACGGATAGTTTTGTTTTTGTGAGTCACCTTCCAGCTATCGTGCAGATGAGGTCTTGTCCGTCAAGCGTCACTTCTCCTGTGGGCAGGAAGTCAAGGCTAAGCTCCACGCGGTCCCCTTTCTTGATGCTTCCGGCCTAACACGGACAACGTCGATCGAGGGCAGTACATGGTTTCAATTGCTATTCAGGATAGTTCTCATCCTGCCTGCGGTATGCATGTATGAGATAAATTGTTCGGTAGCATGCTGCTGCACCGCGCGCTCACAGCTGAAACTAGAAGAGCTTGTTGCCGGCTTCAATCAGACGTTCATGCGTGGGAGGGTCCGCCGCCGCGACAGGTAGCGAGCGCGTTTTGTTTGGCACCGGGTGTTGAGTTGAGGTAGTGTTGTTATCTAGAGATGGTTCGGATGTCCGGAAACGAGCAATCAATAAACCCCGGCTCGATGCCGACGTTGTGCGCACACCCTTCACCTGCTTTGCACCAGAGAGACGTAACGCGGGACCGGACGGCGTGCGCCACTGCCACAAGTAGTCCACGCTGAACTTCCCGGGATTGATGATGATGATCTAGACGACAATCAAAAAACAGAAAAAACGGGGAAAAAAACGCACATTATTATGTAAGTGCAAGGAGAAAAATATCGACAGAAGACGTCTTTCACGATAGAGGTATTGAGTAAGGTATACCTCTTTTTGACGAAAAAAAAAAAAAAATATGACCCAAAATCGTCGGAATTTTTTCCATCCATTTTTTTTTCTTTTTTCTACATTTTTGTGTTTTTGTTTGTATACCCTAGGCCATTGGTTTTTTTATTTTATTTTTTTGTCCATTAGTTCGTATTTTCAGATTGCTCAAATTCGTTTACTGCTGGCGTTCCGAGAGCTCGTTGCCCGCGTCGGGTCTACCCGACGTTCCTCTCCCCGCTCGCCGAGTCTCCGATTCACACGTCACTACACGTCGTCACAAAAAATAAGTCAGAAACCACGCATACCAGGCGCAGAAGCTGCTGGACAGCTACTAGCAAACAGCACACTGTCTGTTCGCGTCGTTCTACCAGCCTGCCAGCACCGTCCCGTGCTGTATCCACTTGGTGTTGCCACGGACGAGTTCAATCAAAACACTGCCATGCTGCTGCAATCAAATGTCGAGTATCCTTCAACCACAAGAGTATGAACCAAAACGCCTACCAGGGTACGTAACTATCTCTCCCAACAACAAGACATGCCATTCTTGGTTCGGTTCCCGAACTCAAATAACCTCTTCTTAGGCGCCATCCCAGAACCGTAGCATGCGTTTGCTGAGGCTAATGGCGCTGCCGTTTTCGTGGGCCGTGTACGGTGTTTGGACGTCGACACCTTCTAGAATCTGCTATAGAGACATACAATACACCATAACCACTAAGGCTCTTCACGCCAGGAACTCCACGCCTCGCCCGAAAAAACAAGTGACCCTTTTTTGGGGGGGGAGGGAAAGATGAACGTGAAACCCGATGAAACAAAAATCACACGCCCTCAAGACAAAAAAGGGCTACGAAAAAGTTGCGCCATTTTTTTTCCCCCCTCTTTCTGAGGCTAGCTAGCCCTACTTCTTTTTCACTTGAGGACGCTCTGCCTGTACCCGACCCACCGTCGTATCTTGAGCAAACCGAAAGAAGAGCAACCGTCGGCGAACCAAACCCCAATGGCTGAGCCATCCCACGCTGATAAGGGGTGCAGCAGAAGTTTCTGAGAAGTTTCTGAGCTCCTAACGTGAGGATATCTGCCAACATCTCACCGGAAAACATGACTTCGAAGACGTTCGACCGATCGCGCAACCAACCCCGACCTAGTTGTCCTAAAACAAATATATATATATATATATGCTGTCCTCGTAAAAGTCGTCAGACATGCAGCTGTAGCAACTACGTATCCGATAGTTTCACACTTTTGAGGAGCTCAATACCGGTCATGAAAACAAAAAAAAAAGTCTCTGACGAGGGATGACTCGGCCTGAGGCACAACGAAACAAAATAAAAAATACTCGTGTGTTTCGCGAAACAAGAATGAATGACATTTTCTCGCGACCAATCTCTGCCGTGAGGAGTCATCTCACGGTGCAGGGGTTGCAGTTGTCAGATTGCGCCAAAAAGTCCCTCGGGCGATGAAGATATTTCACGAGTGAGTACATTTTGTTTTTGGACTAAGGCATAGAAGCTTCTTGGTCGGGGTTGTGCGACCGAATGCCTTCCTTCGATGCCAATTTTCGGGTGAGATGTTGAGTTCCTCATGTCAGGAGAGCTCAGGGACTGATCTGATGATGCTGCAACCCTACCCTACCGTGGGATGGCTCGCCTAGGTATAAAAATAAAGTAAAACATTTTTTCCAACGAAAACTAGAATGAACGGCGGCATTCCAGCTTTTTTTTTTTTTTAAGCGTAAGGAGCCCCCGCCATTTCATGAAATATGGAGCCCCGTTTCATTGATAATATATACCAGTATGTTATAAAAACAAAAATACACTCCTCCGGCTGTGGGATCGAATATTTTGTCGAAACTCATCTTTGCAAGCTGTGTGTGATACTCCGATCGCGCAACATATTATTTTGACAAACAGTACCAACGTTATCGTAGCAGCGCGCATCCTTGAACGAAGGCAGTTAAAAAAATGTCCCACCTTACGCGTTGCTCGCTCATTGATGTGAATGCTGCCGAAATCAACCATGTTGACCTGAGGTAACGGTAGGAGTTCCACGCCTACGGCGTTCTCCCTCCCTCCGCCACCGTTTCCTTGCCCCCCTCTACCCCCCCCGGTGGCTTCCGCCTCCATACCGTCACCGTCATCATCGGCGCCCGTTTTCCCTTGCATCAGAAGTTTTGCATGGACCTATTGCGGCATGTTTGGGTATGGGGAGTGGGGGCGGGGGGGGGGGAGGGGGTAAGTGTTCAGCTTTCCCTTGCATAAGGAGTTCCGCATGGACCTATCAAGGTCAAGAGCGGGAGGGGAGCGGGGTTAAGGGTCATCCCATGATGTATTGATTCGAGTCTGACGTGCGTATGCGTAGTGATAGGTACCACGTGTAACATATGCGTGGTAGTCTTTTCTGGGTGTCAAGCGGTGTAGTCGGTTTTTTCAGGCGCGAGTAGATGCGACGTATGTACCAGCGGTACGGACGTAGCACATGGTAGGCTGACTCCCGGTTTCACTTTTTCTATATTTTTCTGGCGGAGGCATGAATTGCGTCAGCTATGGTATATGCGAGTACGTACCACTTTTGGTTTTTTTGTGTGTGTGTGTGTGTTTTTTTCTGGGATATTCCTCCACCACTCCAGAGTGGCTGGAGCCTGTCCTGTGAACACGGACTTGATTATGCGAGTATATGTGAGAACAACAACAACAACAGCAACAACAACAACAAGGGGCTGCAGCAGATTCTGAGATTTTTTCTGAGCTCCTAACATGAGGATCTCGACATATCACCCGACTAAAATATGCCTTCGAATACAGCATTCGTTATTCGCGCAAATCCGATCAAATACTTCGACCAGAAACACTTCTACGCGCTATAACAGTCCGCAAAATGATCAGACTAACCCGCAGTTGCCTCGCTTGAGGGGCCAGAAGAAAACAATCAACCCAAAAAGCGCAACTCCTACCGCGTGTATTGGCCGTAATCTTACGACCAAAGAGGGAGGGAGGGGAGGGTTTCGCAAAAATGTATCTCACGCGCAGGATGGGTGGGTGGGTGGGTGGGTGGGCGTTTTATTGCAAGAATGCACGAAGTCCTTAGACGCATAGACCCTCGCGTTCTTGCAAAGCCGGGGCGGAGCACGTCGGGTTTTCACCGACCAGGCAGACATTGATTGCTTGCTCCAAGCGCGAAGCGCCGTAGGTGCCGTTCGGCGGGTCGTATGAACTGTGAGTTTCATCCTCCTATGGGGCCGGGGTGGATGGGGGCTGTGCTTTCTAGTTTTTGTTAGGTGGCTAGGACGGGGACATGCAATGCCCCACTGGTGGTCAATTCTATTGGGCAGGCCCTTGTGGTTACTCACGTGTATTCGATGGAATAGGGACAAGAAGAAGCCAGCAATTTCCATTTTCCACTCCCCAAAGAAGACAGGCAAGGCGAGTCAAGCCCGCCTGTCCCCTATGGTTTCCGGCAAAGTTACGCCTCTCAGGTCATAGGACTAGCCGCTGATCTTTATTAAGGCTACGGTGGGGATGTAATCGTTTCATGCATAGCCGTAGTTGTATGACCATAGGCTCTCGTATCCCTACTATGCCGGGACCGAGCACGTCGGGTTTTCGTCAACCAGGCAGACATTGCCTGCTTGCGCCAAGCACGAAGCGCCGTGAGGTGTTCGGCAAGTCGCATGAAGGGCGAGCTTCATCCTACTAAGAACCGCTTGTGAGGCGGACTTGCATACATGGATGGCAGCTTCAACGAGTTAATTTAATTCCCGGTTTGACAACTTCCAGAGGCAGCAGCCGGACTACTATGCAACTGCCTCGTGGGGTACCTTACCATATTCACATTGCGGTAGGGGGGGGGGCATGTTAAGGGGGGCATGTTAAGGGGGGGGATGTTAAGGGGGGAATGTTAAGGGGGTCATGTTAAGGGGGGGGCATGTTAAGGGGGGCATGTTAAGGGGGGCGGGGCGTACCCATTTGTTGCTTGCCTTAGTACTTGACCATTGACCACGCATCATGAAACGTATCTGCACGGCCCAATGGACAACGCGAAAAATCTTAAACTGCGATTTCGTGCAGGGAACCTGGACCTACCAGGAAGAAGACAGAGATATACCAGTAGTCGGGAGGAGGAAGACGTGGCTACGAATATGTGCCCGAGTGGCAAAACTGTAGAGAGTAGGACTCATATATTAATAGTAGGATAATATGACTTGTGATAGGAGGAACGGGATGCGTTAGAGGAGGAGATGAGGAAATTACTGTAGAGAGTAGGACTCACATATTAATAGTAGGATAATATGAGATGTGATAGGAGGAACGGGATGCGTTAGAGGAGGAGATGAGGAAATTAGACGTATGTGACGTGGAAGAGTTTGGTAGACTATTAATAGAGAGTAGCGAGAAAACGATCGCTATCCTAGGAAATAGATGGTGGCCGCAGACGGCGAAACAGGGAGGGGATAGGATAAGCAAAACCATTTCTATGTAGTATATGGAAGAATCGTAATGAGCGCCCAAACGTTGGAGGTGTCTCTATTAGGAGTAGGAACGGTATCCCACGGTATCCACGAAATCATCCGCAAGCATCAACCCCGACACGGTATCTTCCCCCGTCATCGTGACTCCTTTCTTTGCTGCTTCGACAACTGCTACTATTAATATCATGTCGTTATATGTACCTTGAATAGGTTGGGTGATAGTGTACATCCCTGTGTTTTTGTGCAACTCCTTGTGAAATATCAACATATTTTGATATTTCCCCGTCCAGCATCACAGCACTTCTCGCACATTATGTCGTCCTTTTCATCATTCTCCACATCTTTCCTCCGATCCCAATCACCCACATCTTTTTCCGCAGCCCATTCCTCCATACTGTGTCATAGGCCTTCTGTACATCTAGGAAGAAACGGTACATAGTTGGCCCGGCTTCTTTCCTGCCTTGAATTATCTTACCTAATGTGTACACACGGTTCACGCAACTACGGTTTGGCCTAAATCCTGCTTGCCTTTCGCTTGTTTTTTTGTCCTTCTCCAACATTGTTCCCATTCCATCGTTCAAAATATCACAGAATGTTTTGCCTACGGTGCTCATTAGCGTTGTCCCTCGGCAGTTCCCCGGGTCAGCCTTATCTCCTGCCTTGAATAAGTTTACTACTACTCCTTCTCTCCACCTCTTAGGCGCGTACTCGTTTTTCCATATCCAATTGTACAACATATCTATCCCGGCGAGCATACCTTCTCCCTCGTACTTCATAAATTCACTTCACTATTCTATCTGCCCCTGCTGCCCATCTATTATTAAGTTTAGCTACACACTTCTTTACCTCTTCTCTTGTGAACTCTCTGCAACCCGTCTGAACCGCGGTCTTCCCTTTCTGACGCACGTACGTTCGCTTCTGCCCACGCGTTGATTTCCTTCTCGAATCCCGCGTCAAACGTTTCGTTGGCTGTGGATGTTCCTAGCTTGCGGTAATGTTCTACAAGTACTTCCCTCTCCCCCTTCAAGCTGCTAACCGTTTAACCGTTCTGTGCTCTTATTGTAGCCATTCTCGTGTCTGCCTCGCCTGCTTGCTGACCCAGGATCCCTTTTATCCTTACCCACATCTGCTTCATCCCGCCATCAAAGTCTTCGTTTGTTTTGTAAATTACGTCTTTCCATAATCCCTTCTTCTTCTCTACCATCTCCTTCACGTTCTTTCTAGCTGAAGCATACTCCTCCCATCCTGCCGTAGTTTCATTCGATGCATGTATTGTGTTCGCCTCTCTCCTTACTCATATGGCCTCTATTACTCCCTCGTCCCACCATTTTACTGCTCTATTGCATATTATCAACTTTTTCCCAAATTTCTTTACTTGCTGTGTCCTTGACCAATTGCTCCTGTCCTTCTATAATCCTGTCTCCTGCACTATCCCGTTCCGTGCCGTTCTCTGTTGTACCTATGCTTTCCAGCAGCTCGGAAAAAACGCTCTGCATTATTGGCCATCTCTTCTTGGAACTCTCTCTGTTTTTCTCTGACTTCTAGTTTATCTACGTATTCTCCGTCTGGACAATGCCCTACCTCGTCTATTCTTGGTGACTCTCGTCTGTTGGCTCTCTGTCCATATAAGACGGTGGTCAGTACTTCCTACGTCCGCTGCGCATACATGCAGTTCCGTTTCCTTACCATTTCCATTTTCTATCACTGTGAAGTCGGGAACAGGCCTTTCTCCCTTTTGTATGCACTGTCTAGTCCATTCAGGCCCAGCCTCCTTTACCCTATTGTTCAATGTGTTGACCTCGTTGCTCTCGTTGCTCTTAAGGGACTCCAACATCTCTGCCCCATTTTTATTATTTGTTACTTCCTCATGTTGTCCAATGTTTTTCATTTGGGTTGCTTGCCTTCCCGATTCATGAATCAAAACCTCCCACTAAATGCTACTCCTCCTTGTCTTTTATCCTTTTGTAGGTCTACTGCTATCTCTCTGAACTTCTTCTGTATGTCTTTTACCGTACTCGTCGACCCTGGGTGCACGTAAAAGTTTCCTGAGGAAAACCGTTTCGTTCCCCTCTCCCCTGGTACCCTCATCCATATGCTTTCGTCGTATTTTGTGTCTTCCATCACCTCTATTATGCCACACAATAATTATTTGACTGGGAAGCCTACTCCCCCCGCCCCTCTATTCTTGCTATCCTGCACCTTTCTCTTTTTCCCTATCTATGCTTACTCTCCAACTTTGCATCCTCTTCCCCCCTCCACTCTTTCTCCCATGACTCTTGAATTCCCACTATATCTAGGTCGCGATCACTTACTTGTTCGACTATTTCTAGGCTTTCGCGCTCTTCCGCGGCGAATCCACACACGTTCCATGATCCTGCTCTCGGCTTATTTTTTGCTTGGCTATCCACTCTACTTTTGTCTGTTGTTCCTTCTCCGTCGTTGCTGCTCCTGTCCTCCCAACTGTGAACCGTCTTTCCGCTTCTGTTCCTGGCTTCGTCTTTGCCTGTTTGTTGTACACCGCCATTGTTCTCCGCGATATCCTTTGGGCCATTTACTATCTCCTGCCTCTCCTTGTCGCCGTTTACTCGAGGACTACGGTGGGCGGGTCAATTTTACGACTGTTTTGATTGTCATCCGCTCGGAGGCGCTCACTACGTGAGTGGCGTCTACGGCGTTCCGGCCTCGCCACATGCACCGTAACACCACTGCTACCCAACGCCTGGACCAAGCTTTGCGTAAGTTATATTTTTTTTTCATTAGGATGCATCTAGCGACTCGCACGAGTACTGGCCTCGACTCGGCGGCCGCGAGAAATAGCGGTGACCCCCCCCCCAAGGGTAGCCGCTGCACCTTCCAAGGTAAATCTAATCACATTTTCCTTTTGGCAATGAGGAGTTTTGTACGAGTGTATCGGTTCCCCCAGGAGCGGGAATGCTGAGGGGAAGAGAAAGTACTCAGTTTTCGCTTCCGTCACATGTTTCGCAGTTCAAATGTCTAGCACGAGGGGGGAGGGGGGTGGGGGTTGGGGGAGGCGTTATTGTTTACTTTTCCCCCTTGGTTTGAGGAGTTCCGCATGAACATATCAAAGAACAGGTCGGGGGGGGGTGGAGAAGGGGAAACCATTTATTTTTCCCTCTTCCCGAGGGGTGTCTCTCAATGTATTGACGACTAGGGGTGGGGGGGACGGGAGGAGGAGTAAGTGTCCAGTTTTCCTTGCGTGAGGCGTTCTGTGTGAAGCTATCAACGTTTAAATCGGCGGTGGGAGGGCAAGGGAACGAGTAAGTGCCCACTTAATGCCTAAGCGCAGGTTGTTGACAACCAATGCGCAAGCCCGGCGGAAAGATGATAAAAAATACTGCCAGCGAAAATCCCGCGCCCGTTTTCCCTTGCACGAGGAGATTTCGCATTAACCTATTGAGAAGTAGAGTGGAGGGGTGGGGGGAGCAGCAGCAGCAACAACCCCTTCCTCACCTTGAAGCCCTCTCCCTTGACGTTGATCGTAAGCTTCGTCTTCTTTTTTCTCACGTTGAACGACAAATTGAAGTTGTGGAACTTTTCTTCTCGCGGGCAAAACGCCACCTCGATTGGAACTCTCCCGTTGGGGGGCAGGAGCGCGGACATCGGGCTGACCTCCAGAATCGGTCTCCTTCGGGGATCGTCATTTACCTGAAATCGGCCAAAACAAAACACGGCGAGGGGGGGCGCGGTTGCGGCCATTGTATGCAGGGGCGCGGCCTTTTTTTTCAAAGGTTTGCACCGATCGGATTTGTTTTCACGGATCCGGTCAGGGTGATCAGGGCCGACCCGTAATGTTTAAAAACCTCCTGAGTCGATCCGACCCGCCCCGTGATATTTCCAACATTTCCTGACCCGACCCGACTCGATCCGCGGTTTCTTTTTGTAAGTTCCTCCTAACCTGACGCATGGGCCGGGTCATAACCCGTGAATAGCCTTTGCTCTGAGGTTTGGCCAAGCAACGCGTTAAGTTCAGAATCTACGCCCGTGTGACGCAACCAAAATCTGATACACGCGGGTAACCTGATGAAGAGCAACACTCCCGCCATGGTCTACTACGCGTGAACGACGAACAAAGCTGCAATAGCAAAAAAAAAATGGAATTCCGTCGGTATTTACTGCGGGTGAACGACGAACAAAGCTGCAATAGCAAAAAAAAAATGGAATTCCGTCGGTATTTGGGTGCTTGTGATTTTTTTTTCGAACCTCTGCTGGGGCAGGGAAGCACCCACTAAAGAGAAAACGGAGCCGAGCCACACTCCTACTGCTGGAGAAAGGTCAAAACGATAAAAAAAAATCGGAGCGTTGAGATTTCTGTGCCAATCGAGGAAATGACGGGGGGGGGGGGGTTGAAACTTGGCTTTACTTGGTTTTAGAAAATCTCCCCCTCTCTGGCTCCTTAAAAAAGGATGTTGGTGTAAGTATTTTTTTTTGTGCTCGCCTGGTTGGGTTTGAAAAAAAAAAGTAGAGAAACCGCCGGATATCGTAATAACCCAGTGGTTAAACAACAAACCCAAGACAAAAATTAAGTTCGAAACAAAAAAATGGTATCATGGGGAAACGTATGCCTTTCTAAATCAACGTTTCCGCTGTTTTTTTGTGAGTTGGGTTTGGGCTAGCCTTGCTTGGACTCTGACGTTCGACGGTTTCAATACTACTTTTTAGCATATTTATTTATATGTATGTATTTTGTTTTCCTACCCGATTCCTGTACCCAACCCAACCAAGGCTGGTAAACCGTAAAACACGCTGACAATGGGCTTTGCTTATAAGTTGATCGGCATGCATGCCGTCGGTCAGAACTTGTTTGGGCCAAAAAGAGGTACTGTACCCGTGAGTTGGTCAGTATCATGCCGTCGGTCATAACTTATTTTGCGAAAAGAGGTCTGTACTCGTGAGTTGATCAGTATCATGTCGTCAGTCAGAAGTTATTTTTCTGCCAAAAAGGGGTGCGGCACCCGTGAGTTGATCAGCATTCATGCCGTCAGTCAGAATTTGTTTGTGCCAAAAAGAGGTACTGTACCCTTGAGTTGATCAGCATCATGTATCATGCCCTTGGTCATACTTTATTTTTGCCAAAAATAGGTACTGTGCCCGTGAGTTGATCAGCATTATGCCGCCAGTCAAAAAATAATTTTGGCCAGAAAGAGGTACTGTACCCGAAACGAATCACACGTTTCGTGGTGGTACAATACTTGTTTCCTCAAAAGAGATCGCGCCTGTGCCGTTTCGCGCGTTTTACCTGGGCCATGCCAAGCGAGTTCTTGTCGAACACAAAGCTGTGCGGCATCGATTCTCGGTTAACGATGTGGAATGTTTCCTTCAGCGCGGCGCCGAGCATCAAAGCCCCGTAGTCCAGCTTCGTGCGGTCGATAGACACGTCGGGCTCGACCACGCTTCCCACGAACAGGAAAGTCTCGCTCACGCCGTGCTCTGGAACTCTGAAGCGGTAAAAAGCCTGCGCCAGCAAAAGATTTTTCGTAGCGAAAAGCCGACCCAAAAGAGCGACAAGTTTAATCGAAACGACGATTAATAACGACTCATGACAAATTAGGCATTTGATGATCTCAAGAAATATCAGCGTCGGCGATACGTACGCGACAAGTAACCAAGAATGACGACCTAACACTCCTGAAAAACAAAACGGATTTTTGAGCATGCCACAGACAACAACAGCAGCTCCCTAAACGCCGTGTTTTTTGGAACTCCGAACCTTTAGGAAGACCTGCAAGGACATGACAATTTTACCCACAACTATGATCAAAGCTACACCAAAAAACTAGCACTTCATGATATCGTGCCCTGGGACTCTTGGAGGCGGTCAAAGCGACGATCGACGATAAAAAAAATCATGGCTTTTCACGGTTCATGATCTAGGTTTCGAACCCTGGCGGGTCGAATCGGGTTGGGTCAGGAGCAGTGGTCGAAGTTGCACGGGTCGGGTAGGGTCGGGCCAGGAGGTCTTCCAATATCACGGGTCGGGCCGGGTCACACTGAGCCGATTCGGTCCGAGAAAAGTGATCCCACCCCGCGGAAAGCCCTGAATGAAATCGTCCTCTCAGACTCGGAACCGGTCTAAGAAAACGGACGATCTACAACGAACTCACGAACGCGTGTGCTCTGGGGCTCTGAAAACGGTAGAAAAGAAATTCTCGTAGACGACAACTTTAGCGACAAACTTAGTTGATCAAAACGGATATATATATATATATTATATATATACATCGATGGTCGCACAAAAAATCGGCGTGTGGGACCCGGTCGCCATCCGAGAACACTCCATATTTCGTTGCCATCAGGTACCAAGTACCGCTTTGGACGAAAAAAACAGGACCCTTTGGGTAGTCTTTAGAGCTGTGAGTCGGGAAGACATATTCACCAACTAGTTTTTAGTCGGACTATAGTTAGTCGGTTCCCGGAGGTGCCGACTATCTGACTTATTGGGTTTCCATACTTGCAAGAAGGAACGTTAAAAGCGGGATACTTGCTCCCGTTTTTGGGCGTAGTTCCATCGGCCGAGGGGGGGGGGGGTATTTGGCTCACTTCGCTCGCCTGAGTTTAAGTCGGCAAATCGGCTGGCCATCGGCTGGTTTCGCCAGCCGGCTTTGCCAACTATAGTCACCCAGTTAGGAAACGGGACGCTATCGATTAGGTATTAGTCGTGAGATCCTGCCGACACACAGCTCTAGTAGTCTTAATGATAGGAATACTAAACGGTCAGATGTGTCCTAGGTTCCCTAACCTCGGCTTTCTCCACGTCGTTCGTGGACAGGCTAAAACACGTTAAGCGATGCAAAAAACGCGAACATGTTATAGCTATGATACAACCGAGTACGCTTAACCTTGTTGCTGAGATGTACTTCGAAGTGTGTAAGTTCGCTAACCTCGGCTGCTTTTTAGTGGCAGCCTGAACAACTCATGAGCCATAAAACACAAGCCACAAGCAGCTATTTTCTGCTGAGATGTCAAGCAAATACCATAGACATAGTAGCTACTGCCGGTTATGTTTTTTGTCTAGGTGTCAAGTAACCGTGAAACATAGCTACCTGGTATATATTATTCAACCGGTTGCTTTATTTTTGCTGCGAAATTGCCAAGTTCCATAAAACATAGCTTTATACAATCGGTCATTTTTGTTGCTGTTGAGATCTCCACTAACCTCGGCTGTTTCCATGTCGTCTGGAGTGTACTCGAAGACCATTTCTCCCCTCTTCCCCGCGAGAATCATGCCTCTTGGAGTCACGCACCGCCAGGCCGGGTTAATGTTCCCCTGGCTCTCCCAGCTGAAGTCGTAGCCGATATTCGTTGGGTTAACCACGTAGAACCTGATGAAAAAAAATCATGGAACCACGTTGATACAGATGCCCAGCGACGCGCGCAATATGAGCGGCGCCTTATTTGCAGGCGTTTTTCACGGGACGGGTCGCTTCTCGCGGGCCGGGCCGGATCAGCGTGACCCAAACCCGACCCGTGAGATTGACGCGTGCTACGATGGAGAGGTAGTACGTCTTGGCTGAATCTTTATTCAGATTAACAGGTTCCTTAGCTAACCCGAAATCATAGCAAGTTTTCTGTTGTTTTTAACAAAAAAAAAAATGTAAATGCACTGGTAGATGCTCATCTTTAGGGTCGATACATTATAGGGTTGATCTCCACCTTTGAATTATTTTACTTTTGCGAATGAAAAATTATTTCGTTTTTTTTTTTTATACCATTCATTGGTAAAAAATATTCTAAATACGTCAGGGCAGCTGTAAATTCGATACATGTTAAGGGTCGATCCTCATATTTGCATTGTATTGTTTTCTTGCGAATTTGCGTGGAATACCCAGGCCATGGTCTACGAGCACTTTTGTTTTTTCCCGCGAACGAATCAAGTGAAGAGCCCTCAGACAAAAAATAAAATGCGCAGCTCTACCATATCATCGGGTCAGATTTCGACACTCCCCCTGACGGACTCGACCCGGGAGATTTGAAAAACCTCCTGGCCCGACCCGACCCGACCCGACCGACCCGACCCGACCCGACCCGACCCGACCCGACCCGACCCGACCCGACCCGACCCGACCGACCCGACCCGACCCGACCCGACCCGACCCGACCCGACCCGACCCGACCCGACCCGACCCGACCCGACCCGACCCGACCCGACCCGACCCGATCCACTCCGACCCGACCCGACCCGACCCGACCCGACCCGACCCGACCCGACCCGACCCGACCCGACCCGACCCGACCCGACCCGACCCGACCCGACCCGACCCGACCCGACCCCGACCCGACCCGACCCGACCCGACCCGACCCGACCCGACCCGACCCGACCCGACCCGACCCGACCCGACCCGACCCGACCCGACCCGACCCGACCCGACCCGACCCGACCCGACCCGACCCGACCCGACCCGACCCGACCCGACCCGACCCGACCCGACCCGACCCGACCCGACCCGACCCGACCCGACCCGACCCGACCCGACCCGACCCGACCCGACCCGACCCGACCCGACCCGACCCGACCCGACCCGACCCGACCCGACCCGACCCGACCCGACCCGACCCGACCCGACCCGACCCGACCCGACCCGACCCGACCCGACCCGACCCGACCCGACCCGACCCGACCCGACCCGACCCGACCCGACCCGACCCGACCCGACCCGACCCGACCCGACCCGACCCGACCCGACCCGACCCGACCCGACCCGACCCGACCCGACCCGACCCGACCCGACCCGACCCGACCCGACCCGACCCGACCCGACCCGACCCGACCCGACCCGACCCGACCCGAACCGACCCGAACCGACCCGACCCGACCCGACCGACCCGACCCGACCCGACCCGACCCGACCCGACCCGACCCGACCCGACCCGACCCGACCCGACCCGACCCGACCCGAACCGAACCGACCCGACCCGAACCGAACCGAACCGAACCGAACCGAACCGAACCGAACCGAACCGAACCGAACCGAACCGAACCGAACCGAACCGAACCGAACCGAACCGAACCGAACCGAACCGAACCGAACCGAACCGAACCGAACCGAACCGAACCGAACCGAACCGAACCGAACCGAACCGAACCGAACCGAACCGAACCGAACCGAACCGAACCGAACCGAACCGAACCGAACCGAACCGAACCGAACCGGACCGACCCGACCGGACCCGTTCCGTAACAACTGACTCGATCCGTGAAAAGCTCTAAACACGCAATACGACAAACCCTTACCTTCGCGTGTTTCGAACATGCGTACCCCGGCTTATCAGCTCCGATACTCTCACGGAAGCCGCTTCTATGGCTAAGCCCTGCTGCCCCAAGTCGTTCGCGAGCAGATGATTCTGCCTCCTCTGAAGGTATTCAGGAGATTCTTGAAGGGCGAAATGGCATACTGGTCGCATAGACCTGCCTCGAAGCATCAAATTCAGTGGTTCCTGGCGGGAGGGGAGGAGAGGGCGGGGGGGGGATGGCGACGTGATTTTATGAACACATGCGGATGAGGATCGTATCGACGGGCGTTGCAGTGACAACAAACAGGGTGCCGCAGCGGGATAGGTGGTAAAATTTTCAACAGAAAGGGTAATTTTGTTTCTGTTTTTCACGCGGTCGCTGATCATTCAATGTATGTTTTGGATATTTTTGAGGACTCTCCTGCCCCGGTCGGTGCTCCCACAACATATATTTTTTTCGTGTTTCTTAGGTTGTCGTTGGCCACCTGCCGGGCGTTGCATTGTCTCATGCAAACTTGCTGCTCTGCGTGTTGTACGCGTAGTCTGGCGCACACGTGGAGACAACTGACTCAAAAATCTGGGGATAATGACAAACTCGCGCTCGCGGTCGCGTCGTCATGGCCCCGTTTTCCTTTGACGTTTGGAGCCAAGTAATCGCGGTAAAACCCGGTGGTAGTACCACACGTTTTCGCTACACCCTCCGCCTCCATCCCACGATGTTCATCGTGATCTCGTCGACTGCCGTACCCGACCACGTACTCTGGGAGCATCTTCCCGAACGAAACGCGTTGTTCTTTTTTTCCAAGTGGCTTACTCCGTGGTGTTCGAGATAAATATTCTTCCTGGTACCTGAGCGGTTGGTAGCGTCGGCATCTTGGCCGTCAGCGAATAGGAGAAGTCGTCCACCTTGCGCAAAAGAAATCCACAGGTGTAGTAAGTCGCGCCGCCGTCGCCATGCAATCCACATGGGGGGCGCCACAATCGCGACGACGGCGAGGTGCGTTACCGACCAAGGAGGGTGGGCGTTGTTACGACGTATGTCACGGTCAAAGGGGGGCCCATGATGTGTCCGAGGCTGGCTTCCTTGTGCAAGGAGAGCTCTATGCCGACTTTTTGACATTAAGAAAAAAGAAACGAAGTGTAACTTGATAAAACAATCCCATGGCCTAATAGGTGCAAAACACATAACTTTCTCAAGCATATTCCACCGTAGGAGCGGGCATAAAAACGTTTCTGAGGCTTTCTCACGTGAGGATCTGGGCATTGATTTTGAGAAAAAAGTATGCAACAACCTGATGATGAGCAATGCCACAGCCCTAGGTATTAAATCCAACACAGAAACATTGGGTGCCTACTATGACAGAGGTAGCGTTTTCTTGGCAAAAATACGTTAATGAATTTCGGGACTGCTAAAAACTCCATATCGCTGGAACGTCAGTTTCGCCATTTTTCTCTTTTCTCTTTTCTCTTTTCTTATTTTTCGTTTTTTTTATACCCTAGGACACGACGTTATTAATCGGGGAGCACTTATTATTTTCCCCACCAGGACTGCTTGACTCAGTGTCGCTGGAATGTCATTCTTATTTTATTTTTATTTTTTTCATTTTGTCATACCCTAGGCCAAGAAGTTATTAATTGGGGAGCACTTACGCTTTTCCCTGCACCAAATCAGTTTTTCGGGTGAGATATAGAGCTCCTTCTCAAGAGGTTGGGAGCCTCGGAAACGAAAACCGGTGCGCCTCTGTCGTAGCGTTCGTCCTTGGATCTTGTTTCGGATCTTGTTTCGGATCTTGTTTTTGGATCTTGTTTTGGACAGGCATCTCAGGCTACCAGGGGTGCAGCAGAAATTTTCTGAGCTCTTCCTAGACATGAACATGAGCAGCTCAAACATCCCACCCAACTCACCCGAGACATGACTTTTTGCAGACGACCAACATTTCCTATGCGCTTCTAAATATCCCTAAAACAATTATACTCGTAAAAAATTATCAAACTAGGACCGATGGTTCCACGCTTGAGGAGCTCAACCGGTCAGGTATACCTTTTCTTGGCTGTAAAAGTGCAACAGCATTTGTTTCGGAAATACAAATGAATTTCAACCAATATTTTTAGGTTAAGATTCCCCACCAGTCCCAAAACTTCGGGCCAACAAGTGCTACCCGTAAATCGCAACACACGCACGGCCCAGCCGCGCGGTTGTTGCTGACAGTAGGGTTTTGGACGAAATATTCGCCTGGTCGGGACACAGAGAAGATCACGCCGCACATAGGACGCGTGCTACGGTATAGAGATGCACCACTTTTTTTTCTAATACTATTCCTCGATTTGGGAGCTTACGACAACTATCTATTCCAAAAAGTGATTTGGAGAAAAATAAAACTGCTACATACCGAATGAAAATCCCACGGCCTAGGTACACAACGAGCACCACGCGAAAAAATTAATGGGGCGTACTTTCCGACTTTTTTTTTTTTTTTTTTCATCCTCCGGCGGATGGGGAAAAATAAAGCTTTAGCTCACCACACTTCCACGTATTTTCATACGCGTCGTGTGTCGATTTAGCTCAGCTGCTTTCGCAGCCCAACGCTAGCTGGCGCACCCTTCGGGTCCCATTGTAGGTATAGCGTAAGCTGTCCCTATCAGTGGTCTTCGTTACAACCCCGGCAGCGCAAGTATTTTCCGACGGTTTTGGGTTAAGGAGCCCCGTCATTCAGAAACCATTTTCGCCAAAAAAAGGTATACCTTAATAACTCTATCGTAGCACGCTTCATAGGGAAACGGCAGCGCCGTAATCCGTCGTTAAACTTTGCACGAAAAGAAAACTGGGGCGGTTACTGCGCTGTTGTTGTTGTTGTTGTTGTTGTTGTTGTTGTTGTTCCATGGTCTGGTATGACAAATAAGAACATGTCTCGTGTGGCGACGATTGGAGACTCGCTCAGCTACGTATGTATGTACACCCACGCCGAAGTGCGAGGGACGGTACCGAGGGAGCTGGGAGATCAAACAGCAGCGAGGGATAGTAGCTGGCCAACGATCAAGGGACCGGCCGAATGGTGTTACTTGTGGAACCTCACAACAAACCCTCCGCTCATACTAGTTCAAGACATTAGCTAAGTTTTATGTTGGAGGCAGATGACATTCATAGCAAAACAAGCAAACCCTAACCGATCCATCTCTCTTTGAAGGTTATATACAAGTACGAGTAGGCACGACGTATATAAATACCAGTAGTAAAGTGGTAAATAATATATTAGGGCAACAACAAAATTAGCTAATCCTAATTCAAGACATTCATCGACTTCCGTATTCGCTGAAGACGATGCGGAAACCCAAAACGTGCGCACCTCCTGCGGTGCAAATCGCACGGTGAACACTTGCTCCCCTCCGGCTTCAATATCTCCCGAAAACGGCTCCACAGAAAACGGACAAGGAACATTATTATGCTTCCACGAGGGGGAAGGTTTCGATCCCCCCGTCCCCGCCCCCGTCGCCGCCTCCATATCTTTAGCCCCCGAAGAAGTTTTGCTTAGGGTTTGACTCGAAGAACGACTTGCGCCTGCTCCTTCTCCCAGCGCGCGGCGGTTTGACAAAGACCACTCGTAGGGTAGTCTCGTAGTGCCCGGGTTTCTGCGCGCCAAGAGAGAGAGTAATCCATTTTTGTTCTCGAATGTATTATCCTTTGGATATATATACATGACTCATGTGGATGGTATATTTTTACGAGGCAGCGTCAGTGCCGCCCGTCACACTTCGATGTGGGCCTGCCCACATAGCTGAGGGAGTTTTTTTAGCACAGTGACCGTCGCCACCCGATATGTACGATGATCGCAACAATAACGACAACCTCAAATTGTTTCGTTCCGAACCAAAAAGAAGATTACGCCGCCGCCTTTTTCCCTCTGCAGCGTAAAACCTGCCCCATTTTTACCTAACGGTCAAGGAGTGCACCCGGCACTGAAACATTGCCGTGTTGTTGAAGTGCACAGAGGAGCTTCCCTCGGCGATGCCGTCGGTGACCTCGAAGCGCGCGCGGTCAGCCACGCCGGAGCACCGCAGTGGCCTCTTCGACGGCATCGCCCCCGGCAATTGCTCGTACCTATCGTGCACCGTCGACGAGCGGTTTGTAGCGGTGTGGGAAGTTGTCGATGGAACCGGTCGGGGTTGTCGGTGAAGGCGTTGGAGGCGTTCTACCCCAGAGATAGCAGTTTTTTTTTTATTTTTTTTATGTTGGGATTATCAACGGAGGAACTTCCGAAAAATCAAAAAACATTTTGCTTGTCCAAATATGTTTCGTTTCGTACACCATAATCGACAAAACAGGTGCAGGGCGTTAGCTGGTTCACGGGGAAAGGACTCTCGATACCCGGAGCGCCATCAGGCTGGAAGAAGAGGAGAACCTACATAAGGTATATCAATGCTTCATGAATACAGTACCATTATGGGGGGCTTTGCCCCGTTGTCACACACGGTAACGGATTATTGTACCCGTTCGGGCAACCATGGGTTCCACCTCATCTCCGCAGAGATGTTACGGTTACACAAACCGACAGCCTAGACCATGGGAGCTGCCCTGCGTTTTCGATGTTAAGTGAACAAGTGTTTGTCGAAAAAAGTTGATGGAGCCTCTCAAGTGAGTGAGCAAGCACCCTCGGGGGAAAAAATGAGGGTTCACCCCTCTGCCACCGCGGCATGTTTTTTTCGTGCTACCATTGAGAGGTAGCACTTTCTGGTCTGTGGGCTATCTGACTGACGAGCCTCCTGAGGCAGGGAGCTTCGCACCCTATGTCAATAGAACACTATTCGTGCGTTGCATAACCTCTTGGTTGAATACCGAGGCCGTGGGATTGATAATCGAGTCGCGCATTTTTTTTGTTTTTTTTGTAGAGCTCGTTCAGGGAAGAGCCCCTGAAAAATATGGTGTTGTGGCACCCCGACGTACGGTAGCATGAGTCGGTGAAGGCAACGGATCGTTCCCCAGATCGTTCCTCGGATCGTTCCTCATATCATTCCTCGGATCGTTCCTCAGATCGTTCCTCAGATCGTTCCTCGGATTGTTCCTCGGATCGTTCCTCGGATCGTTCCTCGGATCGTTCGTTGTTTGTATGATGATCACCAAACGTCTTGATCTTTAGCGGTTGCTGTGTCGGCGGGATGGAGTCTTCACTTCACTGCTGTGCACGGAAGAAGAAAAAAATGGCTAAACAAATGACAAAAAAATATATGAAAAAAAGCTCATGAAACAAAGTACTGATGGAAAAAATGAGTGTCATCCATCGGTGACTGCAACGGATCGTTCCTCGGATCGTTCGCTGTTTCGGGTTACCAGCACGTTGATCTTTAGCGGTTGCTGCCTCGGCAGGACGGAGCATTCACTGTGTATGGGAGAAGCAAAAAACAAAAACAAAAACAAAAAAAGAGAGAAGAAGAAAACATTCATGAAAGAAAAGAAAAAAAACAAACAAAATGAAAAAAAGAGTGTCCTCCATAATTTTCTGAAACTCTAGCACACCTTGGCTCCGGCTGAACAGCGTACACCATCTGCACCCCACCCTCCGACAGCGGCCCCCTCCTCAAGGTTGGCGTCGGCGGGATCTCGGGGGGTGGGGGTTCCTTCCCTTTCTTCCCCTTTTTAGGCTTCAAGGTTAAAATTTGGAAAAACACAAGATGCAACGGAAAGGCGCGCAAAAACGCCGGTCGGTGTGTTTCCAGAACACAGAAGTAAAATAAAATGGTTTAACGGAGAGCCAGCCAACAAGCGCCGGTGTGTTTTCAGACGACCAAAAACAAAAAAAACTCCAATGAATGGTTGAACAAAGAGCCATCCACGTTGGCCGAGCAAAAGGTACTCAGTAGGCCTTTTAGCGATGCTGTTACGGAGGACCATAGTCAGCAGTCAGAACCCCACGATGTAGTAAAAAAAACTACGTGTTCCCCTGTTTTTTTAATCGCCATGTTTGGTCCTGTTTTTCGTATTCCCCCCCGTAAATAGCTGCATTTCCAACACCGAAAATTGTTGCCTTTTTTGCGGGTCGAGCCGGGTCAGGATGATCCGATCCGATCCGTGAGGTTTGGAAGCCTCCCGATCCGACCCGACCCGATCTGAGAAACTTCGAACACCTCCAGACCCGGCCCGACTCGATCGGTAACTTTTTTATAAAGCCCCTGACCTGAACCCCTCGAGTCGGGTCGTGACCCGTGAAAAAAACATGAAAAAGTAGTCTAATTCTTGGCCAATTCCAAGTTTTTTTTTTTCACTTCTATTGTCGGGGGGTTGCAGCGTTAAAAAGGTTGACGTGGCAAGCAGTCCGCCGGGGCTACCGTACCGGCAAAAATGTTAGCCAATTTTTTACCAGGCAGTCTCTTTACCGCACAGACAGGCTAAGGCTGACGACACGGTGGAAGAAGCATAAAATCCCACGCGCAAGCTGGCAAAAAAAGTAGAACAAGTTTCGACGAAAATCCGCGACCACACAGCTGAAGTGTCTCCGAATTGAACTTTTACTATAGGCGTAAAAAAATGATGCCCCCCTGTGTGGCAAATATCTGCTTGGTCGGCGAACATCCAACGTGCTCCCTCCCTGACGTTGCAGGGCCGCGAGCGTCTACAACGGTCCTTCGACTACCGCTACACATGATACGAGTATCCCCCCCCCTCCGCCCCTCGACTCATTGAAGCTGTCATCCATATGCAAGTCCGCCTCACAAGCGGTTCTTAGTAGGATGCATCTCACCCTTGACGCGACTCGCTGAACACCTCACGGCGCTCCGCGTTTGGTGCAAAGTAGTATCTGCCTGGTCGGTGAAAACGCGAAGTTCTCCGTCCCGGCATAGTAGGGATGCGATGGTCTATGGTCATACGACTACGGCCATGCATGAATATTGACTACCCCCCCCCCTCCCCCCCCCCCCGGCCGCCGCCCTTTCCCCCCCCCGCGACCTCTTTCTGTCTGCCTGTCAGATGAAAACCCGAAGTTCTCCGTCCCGACATAGTAGGGATGCGAGGGTCTTATGGTCATACGACTACGGCCATGCATGAATATCGAGTACACCCCCCCCCCCCCCCCCCCCCCCCGCGCGATCCCGTTCCCGCAAATTTGCGCGATTTTTCGCCGCCACAGGCTACGGCAGAGTTGCACTGGCTCTTTTTTTCTGAGGGTCTTTGCTTGAGGATCTCTTTTTATTTATTTTATTTTTGCCTTCTGAGACAAACACTGATCCTGAGCAAGACCGAAAAAAAAGGCGAACCCGATGAACATAACCCGTAGCCCAGGTTAATAAACAACACAAAACTTTTTTGTTGCGAAAAAAAATAAATAAAGAATGAGTGGAAAATTCCGACTAGTTTTGGGTCCAAGAGCCTCGACATTCACAGAGGAAGAAAAGCAATTGGCCAAAAAAAGGTATACCTTAGCACCCTAAGGCCTCTATCGCATCGCACCTTTTCGGGCACCGGGGGACTGTTCGCTAAGGCTTCCTGCTGCTGCAAGAGCTTCATGTCTTCTTCTGTGGCCTCTCGTAGCTGCGTCTTGGAGTCGTCCCACTCCGTGTCTACTCGGAGGGAGGCTCGCTGCTGCTGTTCTTGTCCGACAGCGGGCTCTGGGTACCTTTTTTATTGGAAAATTCGGACGCAGTCATACATAATAAAAGGAAAGTACACCTCGATGAACCAATCCCATGGGTCGGGTATGTATGTAGACAACAATGTTGTTGTTGCGAATACAATTGAGTTGAATTGACGCACGACATGAATGAAAACACGTGAAAGTGTGGTGAGCTTAAGCTTTGTCGTTTTCTCCCATCCTGCAGAGGATGCAAAAACAGGAAAGAAAAAAGAAAAGTATTGGTGTGCTTGCCATCCAACAGTGTGCAGCTTGAACTTCAACGTCGTTCACATATAACATTCCCGAAATAGTGAAGCCTCCGAAAAAAACAAAAGGAAACCCATGCACACAAATTAACCCCTTTCTATGCCTACCTGCCGTTATGAACCTTTGCCTACTTTCCGTTTTTAGGTTTTTGCCCGCAACAGTACTCCGTTTGTTGTCCTTTAGCTCCCTCCTTCTCAACCCGGGTTATTTACATTACGTTCTTAAGACCTAAGCCGCACCCAAAGCTCCACCCCCCCGCCATATCGTAAAACGCAAAATGGCATTCCAGCGATGTTAAGAGACTTGTCAGTAGTATCACAATCACCTTTTCTAAAACCTTGCTGCCCCTAAGTGCAGTGTTCGTGCCTCTATAGTACCAGTTGCCTATATAGTGCCGGTTGCCGTTATAGAGCCCAAAACACCGACACTATAACGGCAACCGGCACTACTCCGCATGCTGACACCACCCGTGGTTCCCATCTATACCAACTGATTTCACAGGCACTGCAGCGAGCAACCAGCACTATAGAGGGCAGCCGGCACTATCGAGGAAAAAAACTACTGTTAGTTATCCCCCCCAACAGCGTGGGTACGGTTCTGACAAACCAGGGCTATTCACCTATCGGATCCCTTCTCGCGGGTTGGATCCCGCTAGTAGGTGATCTGACCCGACCCGTGAGATTGTAAAGCTCCTGATCCGACCCGACCCGACCCGACCCGACCCGACCCGACCCGACCCGACCCGACCCGACCCGACCCGCGAAGTTTGGACCACGTTCTGACCCGACCCGACTCGACCCGGAAGGTTTTGGAAACCTTCTTTAACCCGATCCACGGGCCGGGTCATGCATGACCCGTGCGTGAAAGCCCTGGAAAAACAACGACCTGCACCATATTTGGATGCACGCGTGCGACACGCGTCTTTTTTGGAGACCAAAGGGTAACGCTGCGAGCCGTATATGTAGAGCGGGAGACCACGACTTTGTAAAGATCCGCGATGTACTCAACTCTTCACTCAATCATCATCATCATCACTTCATTTTCCGCGTGACGAATCGGAAGAATCTGCACCATAAGCACAGGCCTTGTGCAAGATATCACGACGGTAGGTCCTACAGTAGGATCCGTTAATACAGCAGTGCACCGCCGTGACCGTATCATTGGGCATTTTACCCTGCGTACAATGGTTGGATACAATTTCGTCAGGGAGTTCCACGGTCACTGTTTTGCGTTTCTAGCGAGCTCCTGAGAGATGGACGGGAAGGTCCATGGCCGACGGCATGACACTTCCCCGTGTGATAACGACCGAGAGCTACTGTTTCATTGTGGACAAACGCACTACGACCCCTACCAGGGGGATTCTTCGGAGACGGTGCCACCACCGGGGGGGCCGATCTACTGAATCGTGATCTATCTGATCTGTGCAAACTATTTTCATTCCCCCAAAGTAGTCACCTGATTTTCTGTGTGATAAATTCCACCACCTCGTTGGCGTACTTTACGGGATCCGTTGGGCGAAACGTGGCCTTTACTTCCCGTGTACACCCGGCCGGGAGGTGCCCCGCAGCCGGAGAAAACTTGAAGTGCTTGTGACTGCAAGCGCATGACGAGCGCGAAAAGCGCGCGAAAGGGGGGGAGAGGCGGGGGGGGGGGGGGGGGGGAGGCTCATCGTCATGCATGATGACCGTGTTACGGAGATCCACGGATAGCAGAATTGATTATAAAACAAAAAAAGGGAGCAAAAATAGGCACCCGCCTTTGTTTAACAGCGTTTGGTTCATGTTTTATTTTGTTGGCTGGTCTTGCCCAGGGATAGAGAGCCTCAATCGAACATAGTCGTAGAGTAGGAGAGCTCGTCCGACAGTTGGCGATGTTTTCCTTTTCTGTACGTAATTCCATCCTGTTAACAATTGGATCCCATTAACAGCGTCAAGATCGTAGAGCCTCGCAAATAATACGCAGGGGGAGGGGTGGGGGGGGGTGCAGAGTGTAAAGTGAAAAATTGGAAAAAAAAAAGCGATACGAAAACCGACGAGGAGCGTGGAATGAAGAACCAACCGTCCGCGCGATTACAATGACGGCAAGCCCCGGGTGGGGGAAATGGATGATACCTGTGTGTGTGGCCACGGCTTGTCCAGGAAATGGAAAGTAAAACTCGATGCCCCGAAACATCAAGAAAAAACGCGATGGTGCCACGGTGCGTTTTGGGCCAGCAAGGAACTAGAAAACATTGGTTGGGAAACAAAACTACAGCGGGTAGCTTGGAACTAGCTCCTCGCCCCCACATCCGTACGATAAAGAAAATATAGTGGTATAGGTGGAGCTTGCGTAGCGGTGTGTGCTGCTGCTCTCGTACCAGGTAGATACGGGGCGCAAATGGTTGATTGAGCCGCATCAACGCTATACTCGGCAGAGCAAAGGAGAGCAACCCCCTACGTACCGAAGCCTTTGGTCCCTACGTCCCAACCAACACCGCCGGGCCGGGCGCACAAAATAGAATGCATCACGCATATATATATCGATAGTTATCACCTCGATCGAAAGACGCGACAGACAACTATTCCACCGTCTTAAAATCATGAATCACCTTCGAGAACAAGGACAGGAACAGACAGACGGACAACGCCCCCCCCCTGGCTCTGGACATTAAAGCCGACTTCGTAGTTCCCGAGTCGAGCAGACCCCCTCTCCTCTTACACAACTATTTTGATCAGAACGGGCTGCCGCTATCGAAGTCCCGGGCTTAATCCCAAAAAAACGCGCCCGCGAATACGAAAACAGCGGATGGGCGTGAGCTAAAATCGTCACCTGGAGAACAAGAAGCGAGAGGCGACTGTCCCCTGGTTTCGAATGGAAAAGGTGACCTCCTTTCCTCTGCCTGCCTCTTCCGCCGCCCCGACTGCAGCCGCAACCGCGACCGGTGTCGCCGTCGTCGCTTTCGCGCCGGAGCCCTTGGCGGATGGAGGAGGAGCCTTATCCTCCGCCGGCAGTGCCGGAGGTTCAAGAATGTCCACCTATTTTTCAGCGAGGGTGGAAGGAGGTTGAGTAAGGGGTACAAGGGGGGCATGGGGTGGCATTTCTCTACGGTGTTTTTGGATAATTGAACTTTTGAAACCGGAAACGATGACAGAATTATCGTACTGCCATGTACAAAGGTGGGGTTTAGCGGTGTCGTATGTGCAGCTCGATGCAAGAGACAAAAAATAAGGGGGGGGGGCGTGTCGGCGAAATGTGAGCCCCTCTCCTGCCTAAGACTTTGCATCAACTACCCCAGCAACAGTTTGATGGGTCTCTTTCCAAGCGTATACAGTCGGCAGTGGGATCACAAAATCGGCACTATTTTTCGAGCATACCGACGATTTGAACTGGGGGAAAACACGTTCGTCTTTACGGTACCAGGTAGTATTTGTTTACAGTCGCATAATCATTGACCCGAGTCAGTTTTCGAGCGTACCGAAAATAAAATAACTGAGGGGGAAAACATGTTAAGCTTTAGCGTTTGTCTTGGAGCGCGTCTTCTCGTTCGAAGACAGCGGACGCATTTTCAACTTTTATTTTCAAGGTATTAACAGTTACTTTGTACTTTTTTTAAGGGAATGTTTTTGGAGTGATCAAAGTCGAAGCTCATGATGCCGCATATGTGTTCCCCCTCGAACACGGAAATTGATTGCTGTCTTGAACTAATGAAATCACTCCCCCCCACCCCCTTTACGAAATATCGTCTCCCCCTAACGTGCAAACATGAGTGGCAAACCTTAAATTTATCGAAGTCACAACTGACGTGTTTAAGGTAGTTTTGTAAAAGCAAAACGTAGCTAATTTCTTGCACAAGAGCGTTTATTTTCTGCCAACATATTGCGTTTATTGCCCGGCGGCAAACACAGAAAATTAAGAACTAATAAAGCCGTAAGCATGAGAGCAGAGGGGGGGCAGAACAGACATGGTAAGGCCGTGCGTATCTGATCGAAAACAGAACGGACATAGCAAGGCCGTGCGTATCTGGTCGAAAACAGAACGGACATAGCAAGGCTGTGCGTACCTGGTCGAAAACAGAACGGACATGGCAAGGCCGTGCGTACCTGGTCGAAAACAGAATGTACATAGCAAGGCCGTGCGTACCTGGTCGAAGACGAGCTCATCGGCGACAGAAGCTCCCGGCAGATCCTCAAAGACCACGTCGTGGCTGACACAGGTCCCGGCCAAGCGGAACACCGTCGCGTCGAAGGGGTTGTGAAGAACGGTCATCTTTAAGGACTGCGCCAACCGCTTAGGCTCTCCCTCGCTCGGCTGGCACCGGGGTTGGAACACCGCATCCATGGCTTTCTTCTCCTGATAAAAGCGTTCGTTTTTTGCGTTTTTTTTTGGTATTTTTGGGGGGACAAAGGGGGGGGGGGGGGATTAGCTGGGGTGAGTTTTCTTAACCGCACTGTATACGAGAGGTATAGTGTATACCAGATATATTTTTTTCCGACTAGACATTGGCTGGCTAGGGTATTTACAAGCGCTTCCACACGTCTGATAGATCGCCGGTTCCCCCACGTGATGATCTAGATATTATAGGGAAGATATGTAAGGTCTTAGCTCATGTTACCCGGTGGGAGCCGTACGATCTGCACCATCTAAAGACTTTTTCTTGGGTTGGATATGTGCTCCACAGATACAGATCCTGCGCAGCATCTCGTAACGGCAGCTACAGGATCTATATGACATATGTATGATCTATAATGACCTATATGATGTATACGATCAATTCCGTCTATATGACCTATATGATCTATACGATCTATATGATCTATGTGATCTATATGACATATATTATCTATATGACCTATGTGATCTATACGGTCTATATGATCTATACGATCTATATGATATATACGATCTATATGATCTATATGATCTATATGATCTACTTCGAAGTATGTGATCTATATGATCAATATGATCTATATGATCTATATGATCTATATGATCTATATGATCTATATGATCTACTTCGAAGTATGTGATCGATATGATCCATATGATCTATAAGATCTATACGATCTACATGATCTATATGATCTAAGTGTTCCCAACCTTTGTGCTTCGTTTGAGTGAGGTAGACACAGAGCTTCCCCTCAAAGCGAGGATCGTCACAACCAAAGGATATACATAACACCCCGGGGGAGCACGAACAAAAAAACATGAAACTTACCCCACACTGTTCTTTTTTTACGGGGCCAGACAGAGGCGGAGGGGGGGGTTACTAACGAGTCATCCCACGGTAGGGGTTGCAGTTGTATGATTGCGCCAAAAAGTCCCTGGGCGACTGAATTCCTCATGTGATGAACTGTCGGTCAAATAATTATTCTCACGAGTGTATTATATTTTGGACTAAGGCATAGAACCTTGGTCGGGTTTTTGCGAACGAATGCCTTCGAAGTCATTTTTCGGGTGAGATATTGAGTTCCTCATGTGAGGAGCTCAGGGACTTTCTGATGCTAAACACACCTACCGTGGAATGACTCTAACACCAAGCAAAACAAAGATGCGAAAAAAAAAAAGTCACGTTCTCGGGATTGCTATAATAATAGCCAACTGAAAAAAAAATGTGAAAAAAAACAAAAAAAACAACATTTTGATCGATTCGATCGGAAATCACGACGCTCCGATTTTTTTTTCTTCTTTTTTTTTCGTCGTTTTGATCTTTCTGGGAGTGAGTGTGGCTCCGTTTTTTTTTTTTTTTTTCTGTGTGACTCCCCCTGGCACACCTCTTTGGCGCCTTAGCATGGATGGGTCTCCGCCACGAAAAAGAACAAAGCGAAACTAAAAAAAAAAATCTGCACTGATTTTGATTTCGAGCAGGCTCTGCCGCCCCGAAGGCGTAGGTTCGGTTAGTTTCAAAAGGGCGTCACCCACGATGGGGGTGGAGCAAAAAAGGGTTCAGAGCTCCTAACCGGGTATTTAACAACACGACAAGCTGAAAATATCTCACCCGCGTCATGACTTCGAAGACATTCGTTTTTGCACAACCCGACCAACACTACGCTCGTGAAAAAACAAAAAAAGTTGGATTTTTTTTTTTTGTCTTCTTCTTTTTTTCTTCATCGTCCGACAAAACTCACGATCGGACATACATACATACAGACATACATACATGCTGCTGCTGCTCTCACGGACACAACGTTTTTTTTTTCCAAAAAAAAAATGTGAGCGAAACGACAGCTGTTTTGAGAGTCACCGCACTAGCCGACAGTAGTTTCACACTTCTTGAAAGCACCTCAGATCAAGGGTGCGGTATAGTGGTACCATACCCCCAGCTTTCATTACCTGGTCTGAGCCGGTCGCACGAGAGTGACTCTCTACCTCGCCGACAAAAACCACCTTCGTTTCGACGATTTTTTAGGTGCAGCGCGTAGCTACCCATCCCTTTTCGTACGGTATCAATATCGAGATTGTTAAACAGCAGCACGATAAGCCAGTCAAACACGCAAGGAAAAGGGGGTTCGTTCACTCGCGCGAGTTTGACACCGAGCCACCGAAAAAACAAAAACGTGGCCAAAACGAGGGGTAAAACGACGTAACCGCACTACTACTGCGCGCTACTACTGCACCATTCATTTGGTCCTCAACCGGTTCAGAAACGATTGCCCCCCAAAAAACGTGCAAGCACTGCCGAGGGGTTACTTGACGTGAAATCCTTTCGACGCGTGTTGGTCGGCTTTTTGAACAAGCGAACGTCTTCGAATCCATTGTTTTGGGCGGGGTTACGTAAAATCCTTTCGAATCGCACCACGTTTTGGGTCGACCGAATGCTCTCTCTCTTTATCTTTTTCTTTTCCCCCCCCATTCCGTTCGAAAAGCAGCCCGTTTTTATTGGAGGGGGGGGGGGGGGGCGGGGGGCGAACGATTTGGAAACTGCATCCATCACTCCAAAAAACCGGCGAGATGCGCTGATGATGAAGTGGACATGAAATAATGAATTCGGGCGGACCGTTTTTGTCTGCCGCAGAAGGGAGCGAGCGCCTTTAGAACTAACTGCCCACGTTTTTTTTTTTGGGAGGGGGGGGGAAAGGAACCTACTCGAAATCAGTGCGGGATCGGTTAGGCTGCCTGTGGCAAAATGGGTTAAGGTGAATGAATGGGCTCTGTTCTAACCCTTTCGAGGCCGCCCGTCAATATGGACAAGAAAAACAAGAGATTTCACCATATCTATCGACCGCCTGGGAAAAACGCCTGCAGCAGGTTTCCACGAGTATCAGAAAGCGGTGCGCATTTATATGTCGTGTAGATCCTACCGTTGCGCCTTTAACACACTAGAAATAGGGAACACACTAGTGAGCCCTTCCCCTCCCCCCCCCCCCCCCCCATCCACTCTTTCCGGCGCCCCGGGGGGACGGACTGCTTGGTGTGACGGATTCTGGAATCGTCATTTATTTTCGTCGATTTTTTTCCCCTAAGAAGCCCCACCCAAAGCAGTTGTTGTGATAACCAGGGTGAACCTCTTAAGAACTGAGCCTGAGCTCAAACTACTTCGAATTAGTGTGGATTTTTTCTTTTCCGGTTCTCAACGGGAGTTAAGGTGTGCGCGGATCCCTTTTTTTTTTGTACCTGGTGAACGACAGCCAAAACAGCGACCGCCAGCTATGTTACTTGTACATGCGGAATGTTGTTGGAAGGGGTTAACGTGTATGCGGACCCTTTTTTTTTTTTGTTCAATGACTACCAAAAACACCGAGCGTTGATTTACATATACGCGACTAACATCACTCTGTTGACCTTGGTACAAGCTGCACTGTAGTTCCGAGGGGGGTCGCCGACCTACATCCTTAATGAGGACACACAAACCCAGTAATACGCGCGATCGGAGTATCACACACAGCTTGCAGAGATGAGTTTCGAAAAAATCTTCGACCTCACAGCTGGAGTGTATCATTATTTTTACACGAATATATGCGGAACTTTTTGTTGTTGCTGTTGCTGATAACCAAATCCGAGAGCGAGCGCCGGATTTTGTTTCGTTTTGTTTCGCCGCCCTGACCTTGGGTTGGAGCGTGACCGATCCTCCCGCCGCAGCGAACAAGAAATCTCCTCGCCCCTGCCGATCTCTCTTCTTGACCACCGACTCCGTGGCGAGGGCAGCATCCCCTTCCTGGAGAGCGATCGGGGTCGGTCGAACATTGGAATGAGGGCCAGGGATGAGGGGCCGCTTTTTGAGGCCTGCAATGGCCAGAATACTACCTGCTGACAAGCAAAAACCCCTTGTGTTCCAGTGGATGCCGCTGCCTAAAGTAACCCTCACGAAAAAATTCCCAATTTTTTTTTTTGCTTCCCCCCCCTCCTACACGAACGCGGGGTGCAGCTTGCTTTTTTTTTTTTGTCTCACGTTGATAAGAGCCTTTTCTGCGCCTTTTGTTCTTTTCTTGAAATAAGACAAAGAAAAAATAATCCTGCCGACCCAAACCAAGTGTTTTGAAAAGGGGTGGTGGTACGACTCAACAATGATGACTCGGCCTCCCTCGTTCGTTCGGACACCGTTTTAGACGATAAAAGCGCTATGTGCCTGTTGTGTCGTAGCGCACGCCTGCGTCCACCGGCTCAGAGCGAGCCACTCGTGGAGAGCGGCATGATGAGGACATGTGTGCTACGATCGAGGTTGAACTTTTTTTTCGGGGTTGTAACCGCAAAACAATGGTTGGAAGAATGTCGTTTTCGATTTTTGTTTTTTTTGGGGGGGGCGAAATTATAGCTTCGTACCCCATGGGTTGCACTTTCAGTCTGTACAAGTACCACAATCACCTTTTGGGGTGAGGAGTAGAGCTCATTAACGCTTTCACTACTGGAAACCCTTTTTGGGGACAAATTTACTTGACGTTAGTATAGGGAGGAATTTTGGGGGCTCTAAAGGGGTTATACCACCTTCTTAACGCCTTCACAACCTGGACACCCTTTTTGGGGGCAATTTTACTTGAAGTTGGTATAGGGAGGGATTTGGGGGCTTTAAAGGGGTTAGTACCATCTTTTTAACGCCTACACAACCTGGAAACCCTGTTTGGGAACAAAGGTACCTGAAGTTAGTATAGGGAGGGATTCGGGGGCTCTAAAGGGGTTATACTACCTTCTTAACGCCTTCACAACCTGGAAACCTTTTGGGGGACAAATTTACTTGGAGCTAGTATAGGGAGGGATTGGGGGGCTCTAAGGGGTTATACCACCTTCTCAAGGCCTTCACAACCTGGAAACCCTTCTTGAGGACAAATTTACTTGAAGTTAGTATAGGGAGGGATTTGGGGGCTCTATAGGGGTTACATCAAGCCCCTGCAGGTAAAAACAAAAATGGTGCACCTCTGCCGTAGCATGCCTCTTACAACAACATTGACAACAACATTGACAACAACAGCAACAACAAAAACAACAACAGCAACAGCAACAGCAACAGCAACAGCAACAACAACAACAACAACAACAGCGATGCATACCCCCGTCTCCCATATTCTTGGTAATCAAACGATGTTCGGTTAGTTATTCGGTTGATCGCCCGCCTGCCCCCCCCCCCCACCCGTCACTCAAGAATAATTTGGGCAACAAAAACGAAAATCTACCTCCGCATCGTACGTACTGCAGCGCGCATCAGGATTGAGCAAGACCGCTGGGACATGGCATGTGCCAATCAGCGGTGCGACCGGTACGCCGCTGTACCTGCGCTTCAGGTGGTTCCATCTCGAAGAGGCAGGACACCGGAAGAATGCCATCGTTCCGCAGTACGAGAGGAATTCGTCGAGATTTTCTCGCACAGATCTGTAACAAGAGAGAGACAGACAGTAACCAGGATAGAGGGAAAGCTCAGGTCGTGTCAGTCGTGTCAGGGAAAACAAAGGGGGCACACACAACTCCCGAAGGACGCATGCTACCCCAGAGATTGGCCGATTTGTTCTGAGGCTCATAACCTGATGAGCTCTATCTCTGGCCCAACAGAACTGAATTTTGAGCAAAAAAAATGAAAGTGAATCTTGATGAGCAAACTTATGGCCGTGTACAAAATGGAAGCTAAGATTGGACGAAAAAACGATGATTCTGGGTTAAGGAGATCCTGTCATTCAGAACAATACTTGAGCCAAAAAAAGGTATACCTTAATACGTCTTCTTGTAGCAAACTGGTAGCTCCTGCGCGTGCAGGCAGGGGATGTTGTGTAGAGGGACTGCATACAGAAAACAAATCCAACATTTATGTGGGGACATTTTGCTATAAAGGTCATTTACGCAGATCGCGCTGCTCCTACCCGGTAAGACGAGCTATCTAGCTATCTAACAGACCTGTGACAGATTTTCTCTGAAATACTACCTAAATCATCAATAAGCGGAGATGGTCCCAAGTGAGGTGGGGTTACGGTTGGCGATGGTCCCTGCAGATCTCAACCGTGTATTCTCCTTGTGTTTGGCGGTGGAAAATGGTTCATGCCTTGAACTGTTAGCAGTTAGACCGTTGTGTACTTGTATGGGTTTTTCTTCTTGTTTTCGGAGTTTTCTAGTAGTTCTCGTGCGTCGGGAGAGTCATGAGAGAATCAAAGTTGAATACCATGCTGCGCTTTGACGGATGATAAGAACAACACCAGCAGCAGCATGAACTATTAGCAGTCGTATGAAACATTCACGAGGTATGAGCTCATTCTATTTTACTCGTTCCAACTCTTGTGCATGCATATTTTAATTCACTACATATATATGTATATATAATATTTTTTTCAAGAAATCCACCCCTCCCCGAAAAAAAAAAAAAAAAATCCCACCGCATTCCCCCCTCCTCGCGCCAATCCCAACAATAGCCCTTCCCCCAAACACGCTGGGTATGAAGACCGCGCCAAGCAAAGCTTCGGGCGCTGAAGCCACCCCGAGTATTTGATCTAGCGCTGTGTCAAGCCAACAAAACCCCGCGCGGTAACTAAATAAATATGACAAGAGGCAGTAGTCCACCGGACAAATGTTGAAAATGTTAACCAATTAGTTAAGGTTTTTTTCATTATTTTTTGTGTTTCCCTTTTGTTTTTTCGGTTTTGATGGGGGATGTGTCGTGTGACTGATCGATGTTGGAGCGCATGCATCTATCTGCACACATTGACGTTGGACCGCATGCTCCGCACACCATTTTTATCGGCGGGCCAAACAAACAAAATTCTCTACAAGACACCGTGGCAAGAATAAACGCTCATTGTGCTTGCCTCCCCGAAGTCCATGATAATCTCGCCCGACGGATGCCTCGCCAGCGGACTCTCCAGAGTCACGGTCGGCATCGTGCCCTTGCCGGACAGCAGGAACTCCAACCTGCCGTAGTCGTCGTTATGGCCAGCAAAACAAAGTGAGAGAGCGCGGGGGGGGGGGGGAGGGGAGTGAGGCGCGGGTGGTGGTGGGGTGCGGGAGGGATCGTGGAGGGGGGGGTGGGGGGGGCATGGGAGTGGGATGGAGGGGGGTGAGTGTAGGTAGGGGAGGTTGGGGGGGGATGGGGGGAGGGGGGGAGGAAGGCGAGGGGATGGGGGGCGGGGGGGGTGAGGGGGGGGGAAAGGCGCTCAATGGCATGTGTTCCATCAACGGATGGCGGCGCGTGTCTACGGATTGAACGGGGCCAATGCCATAGTTCACGAGGGATGGGATATTTTACTCCACATCCTCGCCAAGAAAGGTGAAAGCGTAGGTAGCGTGCATGCGGAGGCCCGCATTCATGTTTCTCTCACAACCGGGCGCTACGTTTGTCAACCATCGTCAGCAAGCCAACCCAAAATACTACCTTGAAGCTCATGGTGCGCACATTGTTGGATGGCAAAAATATATCATAATATATCATGATTCCGTATAATTAATGCTAACCTTCCTGTTGATGGGTCGGTGTTGTCCGATACGATGGCCTCGAACTGGCACCGGTATGATCGCATTTCCGTCGGTCGAAAGTGTGCCGACACGTAGCGATGCTCGTGCGGCGGAATATCCCACGTTTCGGGGTGGACGGCAAAGGCGGCCACGTCGGCCTGAGGTCGTCAATTTTTGGCCAAACAAGAGGAAGGGGTACAGACGGCAGTGTCATGTAAACAGGTCGGCCACAAAGAGGGGTCGACAAAAAGGGTTGATAACAGATACAATGGTTGATATTCCGAGAGAGGAGAAGAGTTAAAAGTCTCGCAGCACGTCAGCCAGCCTGGGTGATTTTGGTGGCAAAAGGAGACGAAAAAAGACGCCCGTCCGCTTGATTAAGGTCATTTTCGCCGCAAGGGGGGATGAGTTCGACGGGAAGAGGAAGCGAAAGGCGCTCAACGCGATGGCAAAAAAAAAGAGGGGGGACAAAACATATCGGCGTGAGGAGTCGTTTGACGATGAAGGCCGGCCTCGTCGGCCTTAACGAGCCATGTCTACCTGCAAAGGGAGGGGGGAGTTCGACGGGAAAGGGAGGCGAAACGACTTGTCCACGCTACGGTATAGGGGTTGGTTGCATCATTATGGCCCCAACTACGTCTCACTGACGGGGAAACTCAACCGACAAGCTACCGCCCCCCCCCCCAAAAAAAAAACTCCCACGGCAGGAGCGCAGCGGAAATTTCTGAGCTCCCAACACGAGACATGACTTCGAAGGCGTTCGCTTGCGCAATCCGACCAATTTTTCCCTATGGGCTAGCCCTAAAACTCAACACACTACCAGGCATGCGCTAGCCCTAATAACGAGCACAGGCGAAAAAAGTATCAGAGCAACACACTCGTACAAGTATCAGAAAATATGTGTCCCGAAAAGCGCAAAAAAAAAAACCACCGTGAAGGGGCACCTGTTACCTAGCCCCTGGAGTTGCATATCGGCCTTAGAAGGCGTTTTTTTTTACAACAAGGACCAAGGTTACGGTTATGGGGGTCAATTTTTTTTGGGGGGATTTTATCGCACCGTCCCAGGGTCATTCGCGCGCACGGTCCCCCTGTTCCTTGTTGTAACTTTTCCGGTACGGATTCGCAATGGATCGGTTAACTACTGCTGCGCTCTGCGCCAAAAAAAAAAAAACGCCGACAAGTCGTTTTCGGTCCGTGAGATACAGAGTCACTCGTGCGTGCGATGAAAGCCCAGCTCGCGGTGAAAATGAGGCGATCCCTCCCCACCGCAGCCTGCGCTACGGACCGTCGCTGCGCGAGACACAAGAGCTCCTCAAGTGAACCGCCTTCAGAACATTTCGTTTTTGCTACGTACCTCGACCACGTAGTCCGCGCGTCGGCCCAACGCTTTTCCGATTGGAGCAACAAAAAACAGCCTGAAACCCAAAATCCCAGGGTCGATGCACCCGAACCCAAGGTAAACGCTCAAGCGCGCGAACGAATGTACACGATACGGCGGGTACCCGATTTAAGACGGTGCCACAAGACAAGAAGAAATGTGGGACGTAACGCCTTTACGGTTGGAAACCCGTGTTTTGGGACAAATTACCAAGAATTAGTGTAGGGAGGTATTTTTTGGGGGGGGCTCTGGGTGAGGTTAAGAGCGGCAAAAAATCGGCATGTTCCGTCCGGACGAAAATGATATAAACGGTCCGCTGCAGAGAAGAGAGAAGTTCAGGTAAGAACTTTTTTTTTGGGCTTGTCACGGAGTGGTCTTAAATCGCGGGGTCTGTTGCTGTATCTCGATTCCCCACGAAGGGAGATAAATGGCGTGCGCTTTTTGTCTGATCAAAGCGACACCTGAGATCGCTAGGGTTAGGATGTCTAAAACGTTTAACACCACAGCGGCATGCACACACACGTCACTTTTTTTTTGGCAACGTTTCAGCTGGGAGCTGCGAACGCTGAAGCGAGTGCACGCGTCTAACGTAGGCGATGTCTCCTCAGCTGAAATCGCTAAGACTGTGAAAAAAAAAACTGAAACATGAGAATGGTTATGCTCGAAAAAAATGAAAGAAAGACACTTGTGACCACGGGCTAGTCCAAAAACAAAACAAAAAACACCTTGTAATTTTTTGGGCTGGAGAGCGACATTGATTACCCCCAAAATAGAAAAAAAGAAAAACAACAACACCTGGTGAGAAAAAATACCCAAAACCGAACCGGCACGCACCTCTCTGACTTTAGGCAACGTCTCAGTTGGGGAGGGCCAGCCCTTACCAGTTAGTTATTGTTATCAGATACGATAATGGTTGAAGGCCGGTTAGATGCGATGGTTGAAGGCCGGTTAGATGCGATGGTTGAAGGCCGGTTGCACTTTTTTTCTCAAGCGTGGAAATACGGGTTAATGCGACCCTTTCGACGAGTGCATTCGTTTCAGGACTGGCGCACAGATACACGTTGGTCGGGAGATATACGTTCGTCGGGCTTGCGAGAAACGAAATGCTACCTTCGAAGCCATTTTTTCGAGCGAGAATATTGAGCTCCTCGCGGTTCGGAGCTCGGAAAATTTGTGCTGCGCCCCTGGTAGCGTGGGATGACCCTGACCTCTAGCCCTAACCCTACCCCTAACCATAATCCCAGCACAATCAACCATTGTTTAGGGCAATAATGGCGGCCCCTCTTCGCCCCATAAACAGCAGTGTGCGCCAAACTGCAGCAGCGGTGTCGGATACCAACAAGCGGTAAGGTCTGCTACGGTTGGAATCGAATGATCGGCAGCGTCCAGGCTGAAAATCTCTTTAAAAGATTTTTACGAAAAACACAAAAAAAAAAAGGAGAACAAATGTACCACATGAAAGCGCTAAGTTTTGCAAAAAAAAGAAGCTAAGAACAAAAAAGGTACCACCCACCTTGCCCGGAGCGTGATCTCCCTCGCCACCTCCATGTGAAGCCCCCCTGCCCTTTTTGCCCTTGGGTTTTTCGGGGGGGGGGGCAAGGAGGCTGCTGTCCCCGGGTCCTGAGGCGGGGGACAGCGCGAACTTGACGGTGCAGGGAATCTTGTTGCTGTTCGTGATTTTGAACCGTTCGCATATTCCAGCTGGAGTTTGACTGGACACGACGCTGATTGGAGTACAAGAAGGCAAAACACGAGATAAGCAACAACGAGATAAGATCAAACAAGATAAGAAAAAAACGACACAAGAAAATAAACGAGATAAGGAACAGCAAGGTGTGGTAAAAGAAGCTGACGAGGATAAGGCAAAATTGACGGTGCAGGGTAGTCCATCTTGGTGCTGTCCGTGATATTGAACAGTTCGCATATTCCTACTGGAGTTTGACTGGACACGACGCTGGTTGGGACACAAGAAAGGCAAAACACGAGACAAGAAAAAACAACAACAACGAGATAAGGAACTGCTAGATAATGACAGCGCGCGTGTTATATCTCTCTGCATCTAGATCAGGATACTTAGTGTACTCAGGGTAGTGACAGTGACTAAGAATCAAATAGATACTTATGGGCTGCAGAGTCCATGTCTCGATAGACGGTGCAGGGTATCTATCTATCGTGGCTGCTCGGTATCTTGAATCGTTCGCAGATTCCTCCTGTTTTTGGTATGCGGTTGTTCAATACTGGTCTGCGGGTATTTGGGCGTTTTGCATATTATGGGGTTTCGTACTATGTGTCGAGGCATTATTTGGTATATGCCTCGACGTGTGTAGGGCTTCCTCCCCGAGAGGCAGTCGTGACGATAATGAAGATACGACCGGGGCTTTGACGACAAGATACTGTCCGTATATGTGAGAGGGTGGAGCGTGACGACAGGTACTGCTCGACCCCTGTGTGGTTTTTGTGTGTGGAGCCTTTGACGACAGGTACTGAGCTTTTCCTGTGTGGGTGTGTGTGTTCGAGAGTCCGCGATAACCAGGTGCGGCTCTGTGTATTACATATTGCGCTCTCCTCGCCTACTTCACAGGAGCGCGCCGCGTGGTTACACAGAACACGCCATACAGCGAGCACCTTCCTTCCGGCGTCTGGCCGGACACGATAATATTGGTAGAACAAGATAAAGTAAAAGCAAGATATGGGAAAATAAAACGAGGTACTGTGGTAGAACGCCGGATTCTACGATAGCCCCCGCCTAAAAAAACCCAGCATGTTAGAGGAGGAGATGAGAAAAGTAGACGAATGTAGCTTGAAAGAGCTTGGTAGACTAGAGAGTACCGAGAAAACGATCGCTATCCTAGGATATAGATGGTGGCCACAGACGGCGAAACAGGACGGGGATAGGACATGCAAGCAGTTTCTATGTAACATATGGAAGAAACGTACTGAGCGCCCAAATGTTGGGGGTGTCTCTATTAGGAGTAGGAACGGTGCTCCGTCTCGAAAGGGATGCGTGGTCAACGTTCAAATGACTAAGGCAAGCAACAAATGAGTACGCCCCCCCTTAACACGCCCCCCTTAACATGCCCCCCTTAACATACCCCCCTTAACATGCCCCCCTTAACATGCCCCCCCCCAATCCAGCGATTTTCTTTAGCAGACTTTTTTCAGGGCTGCTCGACCGACACGAGGAGGGAGATGCTACGAAAAAAAACGTCTTCATGTACGTTCTGGTTTGCAAAGGACTATCGAACGATGACGTCGGGGTGGATAGGGGCTCACCGTATTTCAGGAGAATACGGCCGGAAGCTGGTTCCCACACCGGCGATTTCGTTAAAGAAAAGTTGGCGGGGTCTACCGTAGAGCGACCTCGAACAAGATACGATAGAACACGACATGATCACGGGATGGACGAGACCGCCCCCCCCTCCCCTCGTTTCGTCGACACGGTAGAACGTGGGTAAAAAAACGCGGACCTTCTGATCACCGTTTGGAAGAAGTCAAGCTATTAATATGACGTCAAAATCTACGGCACCTCGGCAAAACTCCGAACGGCAGCTAGCTGTGGAAGCACCCTTTCTTTCCATCGCCAAAAAAAAAAAAAAAACAGTGCTGAGCTCGGAGAACGTGAGCGAATCCGCACGCTTTGTGATGCGTGACGTTTTCAAAAAGGTGCCCAGTGTCAGGATTTCTTTTGTTGTGCAAGAACGACTCAGCAGGATATTTGGGTTTGGTACCACATGACAAAAGCACGGTTTACTAAGGATACGAAACCGTCGGTGCAGGCAGCTTAGTTAGGCGACGCCTGTGCTGTGAGAGATTTCGATTCACTCTGTTTTTTGTTTTTTGTTCTTCTCTACCCCACTCTCTGCTCTCTCAGCGCCACAGCCCACTCCATGATCCTATTGCTGCAGCCCCGACCCGTTTCCCCGACGCGCTGAGGGAGGTTGGCCGCTCATGAAACGAGGCAAAGAGTCTCTCACGCGAGCAGTCTAATCTCACGTAGTGAGAGCGGAGGCTTAATATTGTAATTCGTATACAACGGCACGTGGAACAGTCTGTAGGCAGGCGTTCCCTGTGTAGGAGCAGGTGAATAAGGCGAATATATCGTACCTAATGAAGCCAAGGTCGTGGGTTCAAGTCTCACTGAGGGCATGCTCGTGCTACGTAGGAGAGGCTTTTTCCTTTTGCGTACAAAAATGGACGCGCGGAAAAGCGCGAGAAAGCGTGAGTTATAGCGAACGTTCGATGAAAATCGACGAGAAAATGAAGAGCTGAAAAGTGGGAAGGCTGAACCTCATAGATTGCGCGATAAAAATGAAGGCTAGTAGGTATAGTACCGGGGGCGGGGGGCGGGGTGTACTCTGTTTGCGAATGGCCGTAGTCGTAGACCCGGGGGGGGGGGCGGAAGGGAAAGTACACCTGGAAGCTACTTGTGAACACGGCTTGAGGGTAAAACCAACCTCTTACGAGTTGAGCTTTGGGCAAATCCAGTACCCAGCAGTGGCCTGGGGTAGTGCCAACGCGCGGTCGGTTTTCTGTTATCGTCACTTCATTCGGGTTTCTCCTATTTTGAGGTCCCACATGCTCTGACATCATTTCAAGGGGAGGGCTACATCCCGTTGTAAAAAAAAAGGCGCACGAAAGAAATCGAAACCCCCCTCCCACACCTGCCATACGTGAACATGCGTTCAGCTTCCGCAAAGCAGCGTTTCCCCCCAGCAGCTGCCCCCCCCCCTCCGTCTCCCCCCCCTCGACCCCAACGCCCGCTCCCTCCCGCCGCCCAACCCTCATCCATTGCTTCAGCCAGGGATGGGATGACGGATTGTTCTTCGAAAATTTCTCGCCAATCGGATGTGAGGATCCCGGGGACGCATGATTCGGCCAACAGGTCGTAGGAAGCCGCGAGGGTGCACGCTCCGTCTGATGGATCGGATCCCGAAATCTGCCAAAAAACAAAAAAATCAAGGCGTTTTCGTCTTGCCACTTTGTTGTTTTGGTCATCCCATTCATTACCCTCACACTACTCTCGCCCTCTCCCTCCCAGCAGTAACTCAGATCCGGGGTCACATAGCGTGCCCTCCTTCTTACCCCTCCCACTACGGGCACGTGCCTTCATTTTTTTTTTTGACGAGAAGAGTTCAGCATTTTCTTCCCTCGTCGACCGACTTTTTTTTTTTTTTTTCGCGGTGGGGTTAGTAGTCAAGGGTGAGAGGCATGAATGTACTCGCGTTATTTTTGGGGTAGTTCCAGTTTGGGTACAGTGGGTGCCTCGATTTAAGAGCGCCCAGGATAAGAGCATGACGGAGCTGAGGGTGGACCAAAATCGGCGTATCGCGCCTATAATATAATCTATATATATATATTGCCCACTGCAGATAAGAGAGCAATGTGTAGTTAAGAGCGCTTGTTTGGGCTTGTCAAGGGGCGATCCTAAAATCGGGGTACCCATTGCATGCACATTCATCGTTCGGGCATACCGTCTTCCGTCAAACGTAGAAGTTCGTTCATGTCTTGACGTACTTACTCATTTACCGTCCTCCTTGGAGGTGGAAATCAATTAATGTCTTGAAATTTGTATTATTTTTGTAGACCATTTTTCACCCCCCCCCCCCCCGCCCCCCCGCCCCCCCGCCCCCCTATATGCTGTGTTCTCGGTGTCCGAACTCCTTTCTTTGTGGAAATTTGTTGATGTCCTGAAGTAGTATGAAAACACTAATTGTAACCACCCTTCCCCCCCCCCCCCCCCCCCCCCCCCCCCGGCCTATCTTCTCGGTGCACGACCTCGTCGCTTTGCGGAAATGTGTTAACGCCTTGCTGTGCTCTCGTGCGTGAGCTCGTTTCTTGGGTGGAAGTATATGGATGCCTTGAATTATTAATAATACGAATTATTCCAATCTCCCCTCCCCACCCTGCTCTTGTGTGCTGTAGAGTCTATATGTTAGTAAGTTGAAATGAGTGCGTGTTGGGTTGCATTGGGCCTCTTGCTTCAGCCGGCGACAATCCTAACCTAAGTTACCCGAGAAATAACCTCATAAGGCAAAGGTCATGATATTGCCCTGGGAGCCAAACAAGATAAAGGGATGCAGGACGCGGATGCGATATCAAAAGGGTTTCACATGCCTTTAAAGGCGTGTGCGTGTAGGAAATACGGGGAAGATGCAATCGTTTCAAGGATGTGCAGCGCGTTCAGCGCTCAGTTCTACCCGTGACTAGTGGGATGGACACAAGAGCTTCTCTAATACAAGCGAGTGACCAAACGTGGAACCTGCATTGTAGAGGGACCTGCAAGAGGTCTGTTGTCAGGGCCCTATCTTAAAATACATGGCTTCGACGGCAAGACTCGAGCCTGCGCGTGAAATCACAATGGCTTTCGAATCTAGCCCTTTGGCCACTCAGCCACCTCGACGATGTCAGGCCCCCTAGCTTATCCAATACTTCGTGCGGTGAGCCACTCACAGCACTCCTGCACAAACGACGCGCTTTGGCTTCGCTGTATCTCGTCTGCTTTGACGACGGGGATAAATAATGAGGTGTCTTAAAATCGGGATCGATTAATTAAATGTTGGCGGCAGGAGGTGCGTTAAGAAATGGGCGTCTTCATCGCGCCCCCCGAGTTCGTTGTCTTGGCCGAAAATCGCAAATTTTCCCTCTGAATTTACACAGGTAGGTGCTGCTTTCAATCCCATCCATCGGTTATATGAGCCGAGCTTTACTGGGTAGTCAATAAGATATATCGAATGTCCGGTTTGAATCGAAATATAAGTCACGTTTACACTGGCTTATAGATAACAAAAGTGGTGTATACTTTTAGACCCAGCCTGGTATGCGAGAAAACGCGAAGAAACATGTGTCAATTTTGTACCAAATAGAAGTGCGACGTTACTGGGTCAAAGCCTACTACTCGCATCTGTTCATCACCTTAAGGCACAAGCTCTCGCGATGAGCGCTCGCGTTTTCTGGGCTGTAGCTGACGGTAACGATCACGCTTTGACCTGGTTGGACCAATCCTCCCGTGGGCGCGATGGTGAACCGCGTCAGCGACAGAGGTTCGTCCGGAATCTGCCGCAAAATGCGTTGTTATAAACGAAAGGGTTTTCCATCAGTGGAGCAAATGAAGGCGTTATGATATTAAAAGGGGTGAGCATCCATCATCTGTTAAAAGGTGAACAGTTGATCTGTTGCATCGCGTTAGCGCAAAAAAAAGAGGTTCGTCCGGAAGACTGTCGAAAAAATGCCAGCTAGCGCTGGATTAGCCAGCTAGCGCTGGATTGCGGATGCAATTGAGTTAAATCGACACACGACGAGTATGAAAGTACGTGGAAGTGTGGTGAGCTTAACCTATGTTGTTTTTCCATCTGCCGGAGGATAAAAAATATCTGTCGCAAAATGCGGTATTGGAGGAAACGAATTGTTCGAGATCGGGAATTGAACCAGGCAATAATCCGTGGTTTCGTTGTAAGAGGACATGGGCCGTGTTGGTTCACATTAGCAACAATCCGTGGTTTGATCTTTACGTTGCAATTGGGGGTAAATATCCCAAAGCCAACCAAACCAAGATTGTTGTTCTTCTTCGTGTGCAAGAAACGCTTGGATTTTTCCGCTGTACAGACATGTTTTTGTCAGTGTAAGCGGGCGACGCAAGAAAAAGTTTAAAAGCCGGCGTGGCTAACCACCACCGCAAGCGACAGATTTTCGATAAACGCGGGAAACAGTTTGTGGCCTAGCTTTCCTTGGGAGCGTAGCGTGGGGTCGTGAAAATACAGACCTGGATATAGCGCGTAAACGGCAGGCATGCTCCGTCGCCTATCTCGTCAATAATTATCCCGGAAGGTTCTGATCCGAGTGGGAGGTGAGAAGCAGCTATGTGGGCAGTGGTTGATGTTTGGCGGGCGGCATAAGAGGGCGCTGAAGGTGGGAATGATTTTACCTGCGGCAGCTGTTCATGTACGCAGTTAGTTGACAACACGGCGAACACCGATAAATGGCGGATGTTCGTTTACGCAGTGTGCAGCACAAATAACGAGTCGTGCCGTAGACGCCATATGATATCCCAGGTTCGAGCTCACGACGGCAACAACTCCTCTTGTTGTCCTTTTTCGTAGCGTGTAGTACATACACACCAGGTTGGGGCAAGGCTCGACCGCGAAGAGAGAGCAAGGGAAAAACGATAGAAGAAGCGCCTTGAGGCAAAAACGAGAGGTGCTTCTACGGGGAGATTGGACACCAGGGTGCAGTCACTCACGTGGCATTGCTTGGATTACATCGCGTGAGCGGCAAAACCAAAGGAGAGTTCTCAAATCATCCGTTAAACGTCAAAGGTTTTTGCTACGTTGAACCGTGTAAGCGCTAGAGATTCGCCCAGGAAATCTGTCTCGAATGAGTTGTTTATCGAGAGGGGGGGGGGGCGGTTCTCCGCTAATTGCCGCGAAAAAAAAATGAATGCGCTATTTTTAGGAAATGAGGGAGGTCTCCATTCTTCTGCAATCAACGCGCTATCGTATCACAGGAGGCGTTCTCGACGATTGCTACAATAAAGGGACGAGTTTTTTTTTCCACCCTAGGGTCGGGAATTTTGTTTACTCGGCATCAGTTTTTGGGTGAAAAAGTGTATCATGTATCACACGCTCCAACGTAAAATCGGGTTTCCAGAAAATACAGAGGCCGATGGTACGGAGGTGGCGCACCATGAGTTGGAACCCGCGAATGTGTCTTCTTCCTACGAACGACGCGGGCCACGATAGAGGTGCGCCTCTTTTTTTTCTCAACACTACCCCTCAATTTTGGGAGGTAAAAACCTCCCCCCCCCGCGAAAAAAAACAAACAAACTGATTTTGGAGAAAAAGAAAACAGCTCCAAGTACGTACCGGATGCAAAAATCCCACGGCCTACGTACGTACACAACGAGATCCATGCGCAAAAAGAAAATGGCCTATAACTTTTTTTTTTCCAAACGATTTTGGGTTAAGAAAGCCCCGTCGTTCAGAAAACATTTTCGCTAAAAAAAGGTATACCGTAATGCCTCTATCGTAGCATGCGTCGAACCCAAAGCCAGAGAACATATGTTGTAGGAGAAATACTGGGGGATACGAGGAGACCGCCGTCCGCGCCTCATCCAATCCAATACCTACCTGCTTGAAATGATCGGTGAAGCCGCAGAAGAATGCTCCAACAAAACAACGAAAATCCACATCAGAAGCACGCGTACGACAATTGACTATCCGATTCGAAAAAAAAATGGTCTTTCCCACGGCAGGGTCCATCTCAAATTTCCAGAGCAGCTCCAAACACGAGGAGCTCAACATCTCACCTGAAAAATGACTCCGAAGGCATGCGTTCGCGCAACCCGGCCGAGCCTCTATGCTGCTCTAGTTTTAAAACGAAACATACTCGTAAGATTGTTAGGCCAACCGTTAGCTCCTCACACGAGGAGCTCAACCGGCCAGGAGCGTTTTTGATCCGAAAACTGCAAACCCCAGCGGGAGGATGACTCAAAACATAAATAAAATGAAAATCGACCAAGAAATTGATCGATTTCGCGGCCGACGTGTCTAAAACGTTGTTTTTTTTTTCGTTGTCATTTTTTTTTTTAAAAAGGAAAAGCAGTGACTACGTATCCGACGATTGTTTTGAAAAGAAAAAAGAAAAAAAAAAAAAGGGCCAAAAAGAGAAATATCTTACTTAATACTTGATACCTCTATCGGAAACAGTAAAAAAAAAACAAAAAAAAGGTTCAGTGTAAGCTACTCCCAACGGGAGGAAGAAGCATAACTCTTCTCGCAACAGACTGGTTACAGCACCCTTTGAAGGTTCCATGACGCCGGCGCTTGCTCCTGCTGCCCCACCTCCAAAAGAGAGGTTTGCCCCCCACCCTTCGAACCTTTTAAGCCGAGACGACGAGGCAGCCTTTTTCCTTTTAGCTTCTCGCTAAAGTTTGGTACTAAATGGGGCAAAAAAAACAGCACTTTCGGAGAAAAATGTTGGCATACGAAAGCTTACGTACGCCGACTGATTATGGTAAGGACCATATGACGATTGCGCTTGCTTCCACTGCCTCACCTCCAAAGCAGGTTTGCCCCCCCCCTTCGAACCCTTACGCCCAGCCGACGCGGCGGCCCCTTTTCCTTTGGCTTTTGCTGATTTCCCTTTCCCAGCTTTGTCGGATGCTGCTGATGCGGCTGGGGTCGGGTCTTCGGGCGTTCGCTCTTCGGGCGGTAGCAGGGCTTGGGGAGTTGCCTGTTTGATGGCTGCCTCGTGCGGGGGTGACATCACTCCCTTCCCCTGAAGAGCGTCACGGCAAAAAATAATATCCATGCTATGGAGTGACATGCGGCACGAGCAGCTACGAGTATAGATGCTGTGCGAAAAACTACCTGTTACAGAGTAGGTTGTTTCACTGAAAGCGTCGTTCCTACCTGACGAACTTAAAAAAACAAAATCACGATGATTCCTGACAGATAAAAAACACGATTCCTGAAAATTTAAAATCCTGAAATGCCACGTTTTCTATTGAAAAACAAATCGTGCTCGTTTGTCAGGAATGCTGGCATCAAGTTTTTATGGAAGGTGTTTTAAAAGGTATGCATTCATAATCAGGATTCCTCGACAAGATATCACGATTCGCGAAAACGTCACGCTTTTTGTCACGGTGACTTCATATCAGCCTCGTGGCTTCCTGACTACTTTCTTTTTTTTTTCGCACACTTCTACTTTCCAGCTTCTGGACAAAGCCGTGGTCACAGGTGTCGTCCCTTCTCCCCCCCGGTTCTTGCCTTCGATTTTTATCACGCATAGGGTTCAGCAATCCCACTGCTCGTCGAATTTTCATCGAGTGTTGCTAACTCACGCTCTCGCGCTTTCCGCAAGTCGATTTGTGCGCAAGAAAAAGTACCCACGAATTTATACGAGTATGTATGCACTTGGCGGGATTCGAACTCAAGAAACTGACCTATACCAGGCTCGACGATAAACTGATACGTCACCGGGGCGACCGGCTACTATATGGTCTGCCAGACCAACCATAAAACATTAGCTCGATAGAAAAAGCCGTTCATTGTGGGGAGCGGTCGTAGACGTATCAGCAACATGTGGATCATGGATTGCGAGAGATAGAAAGGACAACGCAGCGAGAACCATCACGCAGCAAATCAAACTCTCTCGATCAGCTATCGCATATAGCAGACTATCAACGAGACGATTCCATTCACTGCACAGAAGTGACGGTTCATTTTATAAAAACGACGGTTTCGTTTTATGAACGCAAAACAAACATGCTCGACATGGAATCGAATTTTGAGGCCATGCGGTACTGCTGCCATAAACCGACGAATCGGTAATAATCTCCATCTTTTTTTTTCTTCTATCCTCCGGTGGATGGGAAAAAATAAATCCTTAAGCTCACCACACTTCCACGTATTTTCATACACGTCGAGTTTCGGTTTAACTCGATGACATTCGCAATCCAGTGCTAGCGGCTGGGGTGTCCTTCGGTTCCCAACAATCTCCATCCACCATGCAGATAAGAGACCAAGGATTAAAAAGTCCAATGGTTGACCCGGGGATGTTTCCCCTACCTAAGATCTCGGATTTTTCTTTTTTAAGTATCACTCATTTCGCGCCTATATATTTGGTGTCGGACAGGTAGAGGGAAAAAAATGCTGAGTTCTTCTCGCGTTGAAAAAATGAAAGCACGTACTGCTGTAGTGGAGAGGGAGGGAGGAGGGCCCGCTATGTGATCCCGGATCTGAGTTACTACTGGGAGGGAGGGAGGGAAGGCGAGAGTAGTGCGAGGATCATAAATGGGATGGGAAAAAAAAGGTAGTGGAGAGTGCTATATTAACGGAGAAGCACCGCCACCGAACACGCAGGGATTGCGGCGCTTCGTCTTGCCTGAGAGTATTATAAGTGGTGGCGAAACGGTAAACGAAACTTCGGAGTTCCGTGCTCATAAACGTAACTTCCTCTAAAGCCACGTAAACTTACCTGGCCATTTTTCCCCATGTTTTTTTTTCATGGGGTAAGGGTTTAGGGCAGGGGCAATTTGGAACGAAAAATGCCCCATTTTTATGCGCATATGCTTGGTTTTAGACAGAGGATTGCCTTTCTGAAACCGGAACGCCGGAGTTCCGATTTACCACCACCGAGTGAGTAAAGTGTGTGCCATGGCTTTTTCACGTGTGTGTGTACATACACACGTTCCCATAATTTTCGTCGGACGAGAAAAAATGGAAAAGGAAGGATATTGGGGGAGGATGGATACGTTTTTCATGCATGTTTTCATTCCTTGTTTTGACCGTTGAGCTGCTGCCTGGAGCCCGAAAAGAACGGTCCAAAGAACGGTCGCGGAGTCATCCCACCGTAGGGGTGGCGCTAGTTTGGGGCCGAACGCTTTTTAACTCCTCAAGCGCAAACCATCGGTTGCCCGTGGCATGACAAGCCTGCGATTACATTTGTCTTATCACCGGTTTATAGAAAATGTTGGTCGGGATTTGCCGGAGTCGTTCTGCGGCGGTAGCCCCGCCCAACGTTTCTTTAACGAAATCGTCGGTTTTGAAACCAGCCCACGGCCGTATCTTGCCACCCCGACGTCAACCACCGGTCGATAGTCCTTCGCAAACATCAAAATAGGTTAATGTGTCTTTTTCATAGCACCCCTCCTCGTATCGACCAGCAAAGGAAACCTTCGTTTAAAGAAAATTTTTGTTTTTTTTTGGGGGGGGCTATTGTAGAATCGGTCTGCGGTTAACGTTTTTTTCTTCCCCGCCACGCCATCGGGGTGATGATAGATTGAGATCCTCACGGGTTAGGAACCCAGCAGCTTCTGCTGCACCCTTCGCCTGAGATGGCTCGATATCTAGTCAGAAATTATCGGGTCCATGATATATTTGAAGCTTGCGAAACCGATTCGTTACAATTTGCGAAATCGCGGCCTTAGAGACGAAGACGTCAGTTTTTTGGGGGTGGGGTGCTATGGATTTCGCAAAAGGGGGGCGTGATATCTGGTAAAACAAATCTGCCGCCCTTGTCGTAGCCCGCGTACAGTTGTTTCCGTGCCCATTGGACTATTTCGGGCGAAGAAAAAATGCGCTCTAGCCGCACGTTGATCTATGACGAACACCGTTCGCTACAACAGCCACGTTTTTCGTTTCGAGTGTATGTAGGCGAAGCGGACAGCACACACACACGCGCAAGCATACCTGCACGACAAACACGAACTCGAACTCCCCCTCGTTCTTGAGCTCGAACGTTTTGCTCATCGCGTCCGCGTTGAAGGCAACCGGGCCAAAGTTGATCCCTCTTCTGGGCTGCGGTATCGGGTCGGCGGCGGCAGCAGCGGCAACAGAAGAAGCGGCGAAGAAAAACGATCGTCGCCGGTCCGACGAAAAAAAACATTTGGAATGTCAGACAGAAGCAAGTCGCAGCAAGAGCAAAAAAATACTCCACAATCACCATCACCCAACTACGCCAAATAATTGCTGGACAAGAACGGGCCGATGCCGGAATAAGCCTCCCTTTGTAGAAGCAAAAAGGAATTAAAGTGTATTCGGTTCTACTGTACGTTTTGGTATACCCTTGGCATCCACTATACTCCAACCATGATAACAGCGTGAAGAGAGCGATAAAACACGACAATCACGCCCACGTCCGGGGAACTCCCGACTCGCCTGGAGGCGGAACCGACTCCATGTGGAAACCGCGGAGGTGACGACCGAGAACTCCTCCACGGCTTCCCCCGTATGCGGCTCCGTGATCACGCAGCGAATGTCGCGATTGTCCTGTCAGTTGTTTTTTTTTTTGGGGGGGGGGGGTGGCAGGGGGGAAGCAAAGGTTCATCACGCGTCGAAACGAATAATTCCGCGACGAACAAGATCACCCCCTTTGGGATTTCATTTTTTTTTTGGGGGGGGGACAAACTGAGCCCTTCCACACATACATGTACCATTCCACACAACCCCCCCGAAAATAAAACATCGACCCCCGGGTCGGTACCGCTCCGTACGATGTGGAAACCCCGCCCTCCATCGGCTAATTGGTGATCGATCGGCCGGCGTGCGTTAGACCTGCGCAACTCTGCGGACTGTGGGGTTTTCCGAGAGGCGCTCGTGCTATTACTACTAGAGAACCTTACTATTAATAATCAGAACCCACGATGTACATTAAAAAAACTGCATATTATGTATTCACCTGTTTTTACAAACCATATTCTTGGTCCTGATTACTGGGTTCTCCCTCGTGATAAACTATTAAAAACCAAAAAAACGTTTGGGTTGGTCCGGTGTTACTTGCCTCGCTGACGTTGCCGGGGGTTGTGGCTAAAAAAAAAACTCAGTTCTTCTTTCAATGAGTGTTTGCGTGTTTGTTTGTTTGTGTGTCTTACCCGGTACTTGAGCTCATAACTAAATAAGAACGCCTCGTGTTGCCTCCCTTTTTCATTCTGCGACAACCCCCCCCCGTCGGTTTACAAGGTTCCCCCGTGTGTTCCGCGGGGGACCTTGTAAAACCTTTATAGAACCGCACCCTTGTTTTTTTTTGGGGGGGGGGTGGGGGAGGGGGGGGGGAGGGGGGGGAGGAAATCACTTGAAATTAGTGTAGACCTTTTTTTTTTTTCTTCAGCTGTGACAGGCGTTGAAACCACTATTTTCGTGATCCTAAATAACCCCCCCGCACCTTCAGGTGGGTCTCTTCTCTGCTGCAGAAAGTGACCCGCACTTCCGCCGCCTGCCCGGGTCCTATAACTCCGTTGTTGGGCTCCACGGTAAAGAGAGACGCCGCGACTCCTCGGCGCACCCGAAAAGCGAAGGCAATGTCGTATTTCCCCCTGTTGCGAGAAAGACAGCGGACGAAAAAAAAAAACCATAAGAGAGTGCTGTCGCGTCCAAGACATCCTGGAATAATAGCATCGTCGACAAGGCCTTACGCGTCATGGGATTCGTGCTGTCTGTCTACGGCTTCTGGCCCCTGCGCGTGTACGAACGGGAGCGGCAACGCCCTGGGTTAACGCTGACGGTTTTCGTCGACGACGGCATAGCGTTTCCGGAAGCAGGTGGCTATACCGACACCATCGACGACGCGTCACCAACTAACTGCTACTTGTACCACCACGAGTACGTCACATGCGCACGACAAGAAATCAGCGGGGGATGGGATCATGTCACGGCAGTTTTGTGGTTTCCCGACCCGACGTTTTCCGTTGACTCGCACCAATGTACAACTGTTTCCATGCCTGTGAAAGTCAAGCCCTGCTGATGACTGTGCTTTCTTTTCCAGATTTCCAGATTTTTCTAGACTCCCTAATTCTGGTTTTCCGCGACTTTTTTTTTTTTTTGCCCGTCTGCTCGTTTTTTGTATTCCACCTTGTTTGTGCTTCTCGTTGTGACCAGCGTCAAACCTTAAGAAGGCTGCCGTGAGACTTGCGAGCATATACCATAAAAGATGCGCGATCAGAACATTGAGCATCATTGTTCAAGCATAAATATACATATATACTCCGGAGTATATATTTTTGCCTGTCTGCTCGTTTTGGCCTTCCACCTTATTTGTAATTCTCGTGACCAGCGTCAAACCTTAAGAAGGCTGCGGTGCGACTTGTGAGCATATACCATAAAAGGTGCGCGATCAGAACATTGAGCATTATTATTCAAGCATTAAAATACATACAACTCGTGGATAATACGAATATACATAAAACTCGTGGTTTTCGAAAAACTGAGGATGGCTTTTTAGGTGGGCTTCCCCTTGGATTTAGTGCGCAGTTGCACACCTATTGCGAAAGCGATATAGATCACTGCAAGCACCAAGGTGAGCGGGCACAGGCTTGACTGTGCCACCGTCGACTGTCGCTGAGCTTGTTAGAACGGACGAAGCTCCGTGTCGACGACAGTCGCGCATATCTTCCTGTCTACGTCACCCAAAAAAACAAAACGGGCAAAAACAAAACAGCGGGAAACCTTAACCCCTTTGCAATTGGGAACCCATTTTCGGGACAAAATTACCGTAATTGTGCGAGTCATCGCACAGGCCCGAGTCATCGCACATGCCGGAGTTATCGCACCCCTGTGCGTCAATTTTTCAAGTTTGGAATCGTTTCATTCATTTTCCGCACAGGGGTCGGAGTCATCGCACCGATGACTCCGATATTGGGGCCACCTTCGAGCGTGAGGTTGCATGCTGTGGCGCGTGGCCTCAGGATAAAAATTGTGCCACGATCCGTTTTTCTAGCGGTTTGCAACCGGGGCTCACCGCTGTTTGTAGCAGGTGCATATCATACATACATAAAAAACTCTCGCTTTTTTTGGTATTTTTTAGTCGGCGACCGCACCAAAAAAAAAAAAAAAAAAGCACCACCGGCCCTGCCACGATGCGGTGCTGACCTACCTATTAATAGTACTGCTGTATGTCATGCAACGGAACGACGGCAGCCGACAACTCAGTACCTACCTACCTACGACACACCTCCCTTCCGCCGTTTCTCCTCTCTTCGCAGACAACACCACAAACCAACTCGAATCCTACCGTTACCAGTCGTTGCACTCTACCTACTTCAAGTACAGAACAAGGCACCAAACGTCTTCGTGTGTACTGGCCGAGACCACGTACCACGGGCCGTGCCCGCCGGCACATCGAATGTACCTACCTTCCCCGGCTAGAAATGATTCACAGCTTGTCGTCTACCACCTCTACCTCGCACCCCGCCTCCGGCCGCACAGGGGTGTGCGTTCACATCACAGCACGGCAGGGTGTTTGATTTGCTCGGAATCGCACATGTCGGAGTTACCGCACAGGGGTGTGCGTTCACATCACAGCATGGCAGGGTGTGTGATTTGTTCAGAGTCGCACATGTCGGAGTTACCGCACAGGGGTGTGCGTCAGAACGGGAAATCAAATCATTTAATTCATTTTCCGCACAGGGGCCGGAGTCATCGCACATGCCGGAGTTATCGCACCCCTGTGCAATAAAAATCAAAGTTAGGAATCATTTAAAAATCGATCGCACGGGGGCGCGATGACTCGCACAATTACGGTACTTGGAATTAGTATAGGGAAGGGTTTAGTACTCTGAAGGGGTCTTAAGACATTGTTTTTGCACCTGTTGCGAAGCGTAAAACGCTCGATGGCAGAATCTCCCACCCGCCGCCTGCCAAAGTCCAGGGAGCCATCGTTCTTTCTCGGAGGAGGTACCGCCACAGAAGCAACTTCCTCTCTGCTGGCTTCACTACCGTCACGGCTTGCTGCCGCCGCCGCCGCCGCCGCTGCCGCCACTGCTGCCGCCCCTCCGGCCGCTTCTTCTTGCTCTGCGTGAGCGGTCTCCGCGGGGGTTTCGAACGCCACCGCCCGGATGCGATACGCCTCCGCAATAATTTTCACCTTCGGAGGGGATAGTAAAGCCAAACAAAATAAAGACCTGCACAACCGTAAGGGTGGGTTCTCGCGCGAGTGGCCTGGAGTAACCGATACTGGAGTATGGCTGCTCCAAAAACTTGGTCCCCCTCTTCGTACAATGCTCTGTCTCGAAAAAGGATGCGTGGGCAATGGTCGAATTACTAAGTGGAGCAACAAGTGAGTACGGTTCCACAGCCTTGCCGCAAGCCTGCCTCGTCGGTGAAAACCCGACGTGCTCCATCCCGGCATTGTGGGTGTAGGGATGCGAGGGTCTATACCAGGAATACTCTTCATGCTATCGCTATTGTTGTTGTTGATGTTGTTGTTGTTGTTGTTGTTGTTGTTCTCAAGTCAACTCGCATAATCAAGTCCGTGGTCACAGGACACCCCTATGCACGATAATAAGTACCCCCCCCCGAACCATAACCTTGGCGAACGTATTCCTCTGTCCCCCCGGGGCATCTACCCCTCCTCTCACCTCCTCCCGAACAACCCTCCCCTGCCCCAGCCCATCCTCTCCAAAGCCGATCTCATTGTCCGTGTACTCGATGGCTACCTTAGGCTCGAACACCCCCTCCTTCAACGCTGAAAACACGACGGTCAACCTTGCGTGGAGATGTGATACGCGGCCAGGACAGCGGAGGAAGACGTCACGTGGGGCCAGTAGCGAGGGTTCATCTTTCAGTTCCAGAGTTCCACACGTCCTAGATCAAGCGATGTGATGTTCCACTGCCACAAATCTCACCTTAAGGCACCCCCGACCTCGATGACGCCCTCGGAGCCTCCGGGCAGGACTCGAAAGTCGTCCGGGTTTTCCAGCAGAACTGGGTGGGATGTGTCTACCCTCCATCGGCAAGGCACCTGGCACATTCGACGCACGGTATGATAAAGCCAATCGACTATTGGAACTCCCTGATATAATCGAACCGTTGTCATAGCTGCATCCTCTCGTACAAGCACAGTAAACGCATTTGCTGCTGTAGGTCTGTAAGTTGGCTGGCCACAACTGGACCAATAGATATTGCAGTTGGCTAGGTATTTATTACATGTGGACCTGTTTTCCAATACGGCAGGGAGTCGCGTTCTATGACCCCCTCGACTCTTCTTCAACGAAATCGCCGCTTTTGAAACCAGCTCCCGGCCGCAATCTCCTGAAATACTGTGCCCCTTGCCTCCCCGACGTCATCGTTCGATAGTCCTTTGCAAAGAAGAAAGTACATGAAGATGGATTTTTTCATAGCATCCTTCCCCGCGTTGAGCAGCCACGAAACGTTCGTTTAAGAAAATCGCAGTTTTTTGGGGGGGGCTATCGTAGTAAGATCAAGGCTGCGGCAGGGAGATACCCCCAACTTTCACCATCGGGTCTTCACCATTTGGTACAGCCGCTAACACGATCCACCAGAACTGCCATGCCGATGCAACCAATCAATGCCAGTTCTTCAATCAAAAGAGGTATGAACCAAAACGCCTCCGAAATTCTCTCTCGAAAACAAAAGCCAGATCATATTTTTTGGGTCGGTTCCCTACCTCTAACAACCTTCTCCTTCTCGTGGGGACATCGTGCATCGCATACCGGCAGAAGAGTTGGTCGGGTTGCGCTCTCGAATGCCTTCGAAGTCACGTTTCGGGTGAGCAGGGCTACGGTAGGGAGATACCCCCCACTGCTTTCTACCGGGTCTGAGCCATCATGTCATACCATGTCATGCTCGCGCGTGAGTGACTCTGTACCTCGCCGATAAAAAAAGCACGCTCGTTCGGCGATTTTTCAGGTGCAGCGTAGCTTACCATCCCTTTTAGCATTAATATCGATAATAATGTTGAACAGCATTGGTGAAAGGCAGTCACACCGCAAGGAACAGAGGGATCACTTCGCGCGAGTTTGACACCGAGCCACCGCAAAAAAAAAAGGTCCCTTATGATGGACACAGACACATGCTACGGTGGCATTGGCCAGAATCAGCCCAGGGTGGGAGGTAGCTGCCCTCCGTCGGTACGGGACCTATTATGTTCGACACACAATCTCACAGCTAGGTAGGGCTTTGAGTTAGCTGACTGCAAAGCCGGCTTCTTCCTTTAGTTGGCTATTGACAACGTGTTTGCGATGAAAAAACAACTTTTGGTTGTGGGTAGCACGTGGGTAGGAACGAAAACACATAGTAATAGTATTGAAACCGTCGAATGCCATAATCAATCCAAGACCAAACCCAACCCAACCAAAATTCAGCCAGAAAACAAAAAATGGTTCAATAAGAAATACGGTTTCCTATTTTTTTTTCTTTTTTTCTTGTCTAAACTTTTATTTTCGTAGGTTGGTTGGCCTTAGACTACTTGTATATGTCATCCATCGGTTTCATTACTGTACACATATTTCTTTCTTTTTTTCATCCCAATAAAGGTTGGAACAATGTCGCAAACACCCTACGGAGTAGTAGGTACGAGTAGTGCCGTTGGATGCGCGCGGAAACGAAATTTGTAGGTGTTCATCCCACGGTAATTGTTGCCGTTGTTAATGTTAATGTTACTGTTGATATCCTCAAGCAAGTGTGGAACTATCAGTTAACATGATAGTTTTACGAGTATGTTCGTTTCAGGGCTATTGATAGCGCATTGAAATGATCGGTCGGGTTGCGCGAACAAAATGTCGTCGAAGGCATGTTCAGGTCGGGTGAGATATTGATGAGCTCAGCATATTAGGAGCTCAGAAACTTCTCAGAAACTTCTCAGAAACTTCTCCTGCACCCCTACCGCGAGTTGTCTGGGTCTTACAGAGTACTCAACCTTGGAGACAAAAGGGGGGACGACATAAGTGCATCCCCGGGGTCAGAGAACATCCCTCCTGTTGCTGTACAAAGAAAAAGACCATAACATTTCAATCTTCGTCGACCTCAAGGTGCCGCGTTGATTACAGGCGAATTAACGGGGGGGGGGGTGTACTCGATATTTCATGCACGGCCTTGCTGTAGCGGTAGGACCATAGCTGTTAGACCCTCGCCCACCCACACCTACAATGCCGGGCCGGAGCATGTCGGGTTTCACCCACCAAGCAACGGGGACGGGGGGGGGGGGGGGAGGGGTAGTAAGTAACCCCTGGGTGAGAGTCTCCGGCTGATCGCAGCAGCGAGAGGCCTCATCGGCCCTAAACTGTACACGAGTTAAGCAATGACGGAACCTTACAACATACATATCCTCCCCACGATCATGGCCTGGTTTTCTAGTTGTTCTCGGCTGGCTATGACAAGTAGCGTGTTTGCGACACACGAATAATTGGGTACGAGTTGAGTGTATATAGGAACATACAACCAGCTTGGGTACAAATGTTAGATACGATTCCTAAATATGAATTCAGTGTAAACGTTGCTTATATTGGTACCCATACTGGTAGTTTTGTTTTGAAACAGCCGAACGTCACAATCCAATGCCAACTCAATCCACCAACAATCATCGAAAATTGCAGGATGGGAAGATGTTTTCCGATACCATTTTTTGAAGTTCTAACCTAATTTTTCATGGGTTGGTCGGCCTTGGGTTACCATGACCTTCGTCGGTTTCAATACAATTAGTACAATGTTTCCATCACAAACACCCTATGTTCTGGAGGTGATGTTTCTTTGCATTTAGGTGAGTATGGACCGTAGATGGTGTGATGCTCATGTGTTTGATTTTACATTTTTTAGTTTCTGACCTACCCCTCGTACTCCACATATTTTGTCGTTGGTTTGTCACTGGTTTTCATTTTTTATTGTTGGCTATTGTAGGTGTTACATATAGTTGTTTTCCAATAGGGCAGAGTGCGGGCTATCTACCCCTTCGTCGGCAAGGCACCTGGCATGTTCGGCACAACGATCGCAGCTTGGGCGGTGAGGCCGACGCAATGGGTTTCATTTTTAAAAATCGTTGACGTCGGCGGCGGTCGCATTACCTCAAAAATAAAGCAGGAGAAACTAACCACTACGAAAAATAGCCGGACTAGAAAGCTTTGAAGACGAAGCACACTAAACAACAAACCACTGCAGAACGAGCAACCTAAGCGAAAAACTCGCTCAGGGCACAGTGGAGGCCACAGGTTTGCCCTGTACGACTGGCACCTAAAGCACGATTTCGATATTTCTAAATTGAAGACATAACGCTTGCTATGGATACCTTTGCCCTTGATTATTCGCGCAGCAATGCCCATGCATGGTATCGTCGACGTCTCATCTGACATACGTTTCTTAACAACGCATGTCGTACAGGCCCCACCCGGCTCACTTGTGTTTCGACAGCTCTTGCCGCCCGTGCTGCGTAAACCTAGCCCTGGATAGTCCGCCCTTATTTATTTACACAACAACGCCTTCATGTTTTCGTGGAAATCCCACCTGACACGCGTTCTTGACAATGAAGTCGCGGGATTCCACGCGTCCCAAAAGCAGTCTGTCAAAGTCGATCACGGCGCCGTCCTCTTTCAGCTGGACGCACCAGGAACCGTCGGTTCGTCATGCGTCACGGAAATAAATCGGCAAGACGGGGGGGTAAAGGAGGAGCGGTTGGGAAGGGAGGGGGGGGGGGAGGCGGTACTGGTTAGTGGGAGGGAGGGGAGTATATAGAGAGTATAGTAGTGGTTTTGCTTTCCAAGCGTTTGAGGGAGAATGTCCGTGTTCGTTGCCAAGCATACAGTACCGAAAACAACAGCCTGGCGGTTTCCATGACAAATACATTCAGGAAACCAGTGAGAAAGCGTTTCGTTGCCAAGCAATACAGCATATACCGGAAACAACCGAGCCAAGAGTGCCCTTCGGAAACAAAGGTTTTGCCGCTCGCTCGGAAAACAAAAAAAGGGAGACCGTTGGAAGAATTCGATTACGATCGCGAACACACGAGATGAGCCCGCCGATCTAAGCTGATCTCCCCACGGCCGTACCGGGCCGTTGTCCGTTGATTGCGGCCGGCAGCCCGCGTCCGATCATCGATCACTTTGTAGGACAATTGGGTGAGTGCGTAAGTAGTACAGTACGCGGTATTGCACTAGCGACTCGCACCTGCCGGGTGGTTTGAAGCTATCGTCAATTTTATGTGCGCTGACGCTACGATAGAGGTGCACGACTTTTTTTTCTTAATACTACCCCTCGATTTGGGAGCTTAAGACATGTCCCTCCCAAAAAAACGATTTGAAGAAAAATAAAAACTGCTATCATACCGGATGAACAACTCCCATGGCCTAGAGTCCACAACGAGAATCACACAAAAATTAAGGGGGCGTATTTTCCGACGATTTTGGGTTAAGAGGAGCCCCGTCATTCAGAAACCACTTTCGCCAAAAAAAGGTATACCTCTATCGTAGCACGCGTCTACGAAGAGGATTTAGTTACAGATTGTAGAAGAAGGGGTTGTACTCGCAAGCTGTTGAGGTCGTGTTCATCACATTGCACCTTCAGCCTACTCAACACCGGTTTTTTCTGGGCGAGGGATGGAGCTCCTCAAGCGAGAAAGGCCTCAGAAAGAAAATGGAACACCCCTACCGTGCCGTGTACCCCGTATCCCTGCCGTTCCTGTCTATGGTTCGGGGTCTTCCTGCCGTCGTCACCATTTCGTTTTAGATCAATTCGGTACCATCAATACTGTCATCGACGAACAGCTTCGCTTACGCCCCCGCCCGACTTTTTTCCACACATGTTGAGTTTTACGGCTTCGATTCTCATCATCACCTGCTGCACGCGAGCGTTCCCAGCCGCGATAGCGGACTCCAATTCCCCACGCGCTGTGGAACTCGCATCTTGGGGCAAGTCCTGTGTTCATGCGCAGAGCGGGGTGGTGGCTGGCCGATCGAATCTCCGATGTATCGTCTAGATCCATGACTTCGATTTCTTGTTGCGTGCAGTGCGGGGTTCCGAGATAGTGCGTACAATTCGGTGCGGGGTCCCGGTTGGGTGTGGTAAAAATCGGCTAGCCACGAGACCTCGTCCTGTGGCATGCCGCACTATTGAGGCTATCCCGGGGTCATCCCCTTATAGGTTAAGCTCCTCAAGAGGAAACACAAACTACCAGGTACCGATTAGTGCTGACACTGTTACGCCTAAAAGCAAACTTTGTCTTGGGACTGGCGCATACAACTATTGGTCGGATTGCGCGAGCGAAACGCCTTCGAAGGCATGTTGTTTAGGACGGGTGAGATATTAACGATATTGAGCTCCTCGTGATAGGCGCTCAGCAATTTCCGCTGCTAAGCCCGCGGCGTGGGATGACTCCCAGGGATGGTTTGGGGGTCTCGCTTGAGTGCGGGCATTTTTGTCTGGCAAAGCACCCGCACTATCGAAGGGGGGGGGGGAAGGGACCACGACGACGGTAACACATCGACAACGTTTTAGCAGGGTGACCGCGTCGGCCTTTGGACTAGGGGACCAAGGGTACGGCGGGGTTGTCGTTGTTGTTGTTGTTGTTGTTGTTGTTTTTGTTGTTGTTGTCGTCACATTAACTCGCATAATCAAGTCCGTGGTCACAGGACAGGCTCCAGCTACTCTGGAGTGGAGGGAAATGAATACCCCAGAAAAAGAAACACACACATACACAAACAAAACCAAAAATTGTACAATACGCGCATATATGGTAGCTGACGCAATTCATGTGCCTCCGCCAGAAAAATACAACAAGTGAAATCGGGAGTCCGTCTGCGATGTGCCCGGTCCATACCGGTACATGATACCCCCATTTCTAATGCTGGCTTTCAGCCACTCGCACGAGTGAATCTCTGTACTTCTCGGAGAAAACGACGTCTAGGTTATTTTTTTGGGGTGGCGCAGCGTAGCTTTTGCCCTTTCAACGCGGATAGATATGGTGAACTTAACTGAACGAGAGCTTAAGGCCGCAAAAGGAACAGGCGGGGGGGGAGGTCACTCGCGTGAGTGACAGCGAGCTACTGCATGAACAAAAAAAAAGGTCCCAAAAGTGACCCCCCTTACCGACCTTGGCTTAGGGGGCTTCTACCTACCTCCGGGTTGCCGAGTCCATCGAGGGCGGCTTGCTCCACCCGTAACGCCTTGTCCCAAGGGCCCTCCAGCACCATTCTTGGTACCGCGCCGAAGCACGACACCGGGAACAGTATCGGACGAGGGTTGTCCGTCAAGCAAGCCACGAGCGTGTCCTGAAGCACCGTTACACACAGCACGGCCACGGCAGGACGAGAGAAGGGGGTAGGGTTGATTGCAGGCCGGAAACCACTGTACAGAGCAAGGCCGCAGGAGTACAACAGCGGGGGAGGGGGTGTACTCACTATCATGCATGGCTGTAGGTTTACGGGACGGAGCAAGGGGTAGATCGAGTGGGGGGGGGGGGTGCTTGGGCAAGGGGAGCGATGGACTCACCCACGGTTTGTACGTGCGTATGTATGTCGTTTGCACGGGTAGCCGAAGGAGGAGTTTCCGGACACGCTAGCGTTTGCGCGCGTTAGTTTGCTTATTGCTTCCTTCGGAAGCCCGCCGAACAGAGTACACAGGCCAGTACAAGAATGAACCACAGTATATATCTACGCGCGATCGGAGTACCACGCACAGCGTGCAAAGATGAGCTTCGACAAAAGTCTTCGATCTTACAGCTGGATGGTATTTTTATTTTTGTAATATATATATGATTTGGTAGGCAACTGTGCACCTCGAGTCAGCCTTCCAGGTGAAATTTTTCAGTCGGTTCAGATCAAAAGTTGTGAACGCTCGAGGTGTTTTGGGTTTGGTCCGATAATGGAGGGAGGAACAGGCACCTGCCCCACGCGACGGTGGTAACGAGGGGCTTCATTTTTCTGAGAGCCTTCCTCACTCGGAGGGCACTATACCGAACCAAACCAAAAAAAAAATCGACTTTGTGATGAAAAAAAAATACAACTAATACGATAGAGTACTGTAGAGGTGCGCCAAGCTTCAATCTGAGGCGCCTCCTGCGACGAGATACCTTTTTTTTTACCGAAAGCCAACCAGCCTGAGCAAAAAAAAAAAAAAAAAAAAAAATTAAAAAGCCCAGTGAGATTTGACTGACCCATGCCCTTGGGAAACAGCCATTAATCCGGGTGATTCTTACCACGATAGCCCCCCCCACAAAAACCAACGATTTCCTCTGACGAACGTTTCATGGCTGCTGCTCGACACGAGGAAGGATGCGATGAGAGATAGATCTTTACGCATTTTCTTGTTTGCAAAGAAAGGACTATCGATCGATGACGTCGGGGTGGCAAGGGGCGCCATACTTCAGGAGGCGCGGCCGGGAGCTGGTTTCAATGCCGGCGATGTTGCTAAAGAAAAGTTGGGGGGGGGGGGGGGGGGGGGGGGGGGGCTACCGTAGAACGACATTCCCGAGAAAAATGACTATCCAATTGTTTGGAGAACCCTCTTTTGGTACAAACCACGGAACCACAGCTTGTATCCACGGCTTGTATATCGGAATGTCTCTGATGGGATATCGCGGAGTGGTCGTTCCTGCTCCTCCCTCCCGATACACTCGTGAGCAGTGTTGGTCACGGAATCACTGAGACCATCCCGCCCTTCCGGCAGCAGTATTCATACGTTCACGTATCCAGATCGCTTACTGGTGCGAACCGCGCGCTGAGCACTCGCCGACCAGGCGTCCACTCGGCGCGGAGGGGGCGTACCAGGCGGGGACTTCTTGCCGGCGCATTGTGGCCTTTCAAGAATCCAATACTTACATTAAATAATCCACGGTAGGGAGGCAGAATACAGCTGGGTTTTTCGGGCTGAGAAATCCCGTCATTCAAAAATGTTTTCAGCTTGAAAGTGCCTCTCCTATTACGTTTCGGGATGAAAGCGCAATCCGATTATCACCTCCATGGCCCAGATATGCGAATTGAAAAGCACCAATGGTGAGCCAAACACATTGGGTAGGCTCTCTAACCAACACCAGTACCACGGTATTATACTATTAGATACAGTATTCATGTACCTGAGAGTGTTATACATAGTACCAGGGGGGCTTCTCCCGCGGTGGGCTGACGTATATAGTCGGCACTGGCGCGCGAGCAAGCGCTTGGACACTGCTGTACCGTATAATAGCATGGTTGGTTGAGACGTGACCCCTCTACGTGTTCCTTTGTTTTCAACGCTTTTCACAGATCACCATCGGGAGGTTTTTTACGAAACTCGCGGATCGAGTCGGATCGGACCCAGAGGCAGGTGATCGAAATGTCATGGGTCAGCCCGAGTCGGGGGGTATTACAAGTCTCATGGGTCGGGTCTGGTGTCAACATCACCTTGTTCCGGTCCGACCCGCGAGACGTGATCCGACCCGCGGAAGCCCTGTTTTAGTTTGTGATCATCATACGCATTTGCTCCCATCGACCTCCTTCCGGACAAACCGTGGTCACAGGCGGGTGGCTTCCCTTCTCCCCGCCCCCGCAATAATATACTGACCAAAGTGCGCCCCCCCCTCCCCCCTTGTTGTGGTACACATCGCATGTATTTGTGTCTACATTCCGTCTGAGTACAGGTGAAATACAAGCAAAAAGAACGTAAGAAACCGGGAAGTAAGAAAGTTCAGGCTGAGATTTCGCGAGGAAAATGACAACTACGGAAGACGTTACACTGAAGCTATTGTGCAGAGTGCAACTTCTCCAAATAAGAAAAAACCTACCCTGGCCGATATTTTTTTTTCAGGAATTTATTAATCCGGGAGCCGATACATGCTGAAGCTAGTGTATAAGGCACCGTCCTTCGAATCAGAAGCCCAGCTTGAGGTCAGCATTTACGTTTCTTGTTCTAACATAGGTGACTTTTTGTTTCGCATGCTATCATCCCTGTTTACCTCCAGCTCAATTCGTAAGAGGTTTTACCCTCCGCGATCTTCTGGAAAAAATATATGTGATCACGTGTAGGCGCATTCTCTCCCCCCCCTCCCCACCCCGGGCGCCTGCCTTCATTTTCTATCGCACACACAAAGGGTGCAGCATTCTTCCCACACTTTTCAGATTTTCACGCTCGTCGAGAATTGTTTTTCATCGAACTTATACACACCCTGTGCTACTTCACCAGGTGTACCACCTCACCTGGTAGGCCTTGACTTCGCTCGGGAAAGCCCACACTCGGATTTCCTTGGTCTCTCCGACCTCCAGCTCCAAAGCCTCGGGCTCCACGTAGAACGTCTGCCGGGCGGCGGCAGCCAGCGCGAACAAAAAATCACAAAAAAAGCTCCGAATAAATGTTCGTTCATGCCTAGTACCGCTAGTAATTCAAGACAGCACTGTAGTTAAGTAGAGAGCCTCCAATCAGTTGGACGTTCCCCCCCCCCAACCGAAGCTTGCCTCCATACCTTTTTCTTTGATGATCCAAGCGTCCCAGAGCCATCTGCCGCCTCCGCTGCCGCTGCGGCAGCCTGAGCCGCTCCGCGTTTTGCCGCCGCCCCGCGTGGAGGCGGGGGCGCGGCGGCGACGGCAGGCACATCCACGGAAGGCTCGCTCTGTCGACGAGTTTTAGAGGAAGGTAATTATTGCGTGTTGTTAAGGTAAATGCGCAGCAGGCCTCTGTAGTGCCGATAGAAGCGCTTGGCGCAGAAGGAGAGCTAACTTTTTTAGTGTTGTTGAAATGCGCAGTCGGGGGTCCCTCTATAGTGCTGGTTGAGCAGTGCCGGTTGCCCTGGTAATGCCGGTATTTATGTCACAGAGGAGAATAACCCTACCGTGGCAGTGTGCGGAGTAGTGCCGGCTGCCGCTGTAGTGCCGTTGTTTTTGCTGGCACACACGGGAACCGCTACTGAGGGGGCCCTGCTACTCTATGCTTCGAAGTGTATATATAACACCGAGCAGTTGTTGTTGTCGCCATCGTCTGTCGATGCGCCTTGAACTTGGGTTATCGTGGCCCGCGCGGGTTTGCGGCCACGCGGCATTTCGGCCCCGGAGGTCGACGTGGGTGAGGGGAGTTGGGTCTTCACAGGGGACAGGGGACAGGGGGGTTCAGAGTACTTGCATGACTACCGAAAGGATGCGTACATGACCGGATAGAGTAGTTTAAAGTCGTTATAGCCCTACCCGCCGGACCACTCAGTCACAGGGACGTAGTGGTCTAGAGGATAGCGCTACACAACCAACAAACGATCTATTTTCGAGTTCGTTGAATTTTGGCGGCTTCGTTCATCTCCGGCCCCCCCCCCTTCGTCACCGGACTGCTCCAGGGGAAATCAAAAACCTTCGAGCCTTTTTTTAAAGTCAGGAAAAAGTCGATCACGCATGGACTTGAAAGCCGCCGGCCGGCGCACACGTCATGCTCAGAAGCGGACGAGGGTCTCTGAGTGGTCTGACGCGTGGTGCGAAAGAGGTATACCGTTTTTTGGCGAAAGCCTTTTTCTGAATGACGGGGCTCCGTAAAGCCACAAACAGCCCTTGGAAGGTCATTCTCGTCATGAAACATGACAACATTTTTTTCGCAAACCTACCTAGGGCATGGATCTGTGTATCTGGCTGCACGTTATGACAAAGAAACAAAAGCGGTGCGCCTCTATCTTAGCGCGCAGCATATTTCGTCTTATTATTGGTGGGTAGTGCCTGGTATATACAACCAAAGCGTAGGTAATGGGTGACGGCTTTTCCTGCCGGTAGGGGGGGTACCCCCAATCTTCACTCCCGGGTCAAAGCCAAAAAACGGTATACCTCTTTAGATTAAGGCTACGGTACGGGGGGTGCCCCAAATCTTCACTCCCGGGTCAAAGCCAAAAAAAGGTATACCTCTTTAGATTAAGGCTACGGTAGGGGGAGTACCCCCAATCTTCACTCCCGGGTCAAAGCCAAAAAACGGTATACCTCTTTAGATCAAGGCTACGGTACGGGGGGTACCCCCAATCTTCACTCCCGGGTCAAAGCCAAAAAAGGGTAAAACCTCTTTAGATCAAGGCCACGGTACGGGGGAGTACCCCCAATCTTCACTCCCGGGTCAAAGCCCCAAAAGGGTATACCTCTTTAGATCGAGGCTACGGTAGGGGGGTACCCCCGGTTTTCACTCCCGGGTCAAAGCCAAAAAAGGGTGTACCTCTTTAGATCAAGGCTACGGTAGGGGGGGTACCCCCAATCTTCACTCCCGGGTCAAAGCCAAAAAAGGGTATACCTCTTTAGATCAAGGCCACGGTAGGGGGGTACCCCCGGTTTTCACTCCCGGGTCAAAGCCAAAAAAGGGAATACCTCTTTAGATCAAGGCTACGGTAGGGGGAGTACCCCCAATCTTCACTCCCGGGTCAAAGCCAAAAAAGGGTATACCTCTTCAGGTCAAGGCCACGGTAGGGGGAGTACCCCCAATCTTCACTCCCGGGTCAAAGCCAAAAAACGGTATACCTCGAAAGAAACAAAAAAAAGGTCAACACACTTCCTTGAAGTTAAGACTTTTTTCTTTTTGTTTGAATCCGTGCTGTTGTTTTAACCTTCCGCTGTTAATCTGCCGCGCCAATGGAATCGCTTGAAGACCCTTTTTCTTCTTTGACGCAAAGACAGACTCATCATGGTAGCCCTGGTCGCCGGCAGCAAAACACAAAATGTTAATACCATTGACATTAAAGCTTGGTACACCTAGCTTTACTTTTTTGGGGGGGTGGGGGATTTCATTAAATTAGTGCGGTAGTATGGGGTAGCTTTTTTGCAGGTCTACAAGGGTGTAACGGTCAACTATATATGTACCAGACTCACCTTTACCCTTTTTTGGGCTTCTTAGGGGGGGGGGGGGGGGGGGGGACGACGACGAAAAAAACTCCAACGATAACAAGAGCGTCCTTCACACGAAGCAATGCGGGCTGCCAAATTAGGTGACGACGATTTTATCGCCTAACTCCGACGCTAGCAAAAACCCGTAAGACACGCGCACAGCCTGCCTAGCCGTGCACTGCGTACTTTCGCTACGATAAGAACGCGCTTATGCTTTGATTTATCGCTGTACGTGGGCCCTAAGTGGGATAAAATCGCGGCCTTTTGCACACCAACAGACGATGAAAGCACGGTAACGACGCTCAATATTGGAAGGAAGAGTAAAGGTTGGCCACAAGCGCCGCGACGTCAGTACCTACCTTTGACTGCTCCGGCGAAGGACAGCGACGACAACCTTCGCCGGGAAGCGCGTCGTCGTCTAAAACAAAAGGCATTCCCGTGGAAGAAAAACCAATCTCGAAATCACGCGTATACCAATATATATATATATATGTACCAGCAAGCAACAAAGAGAGGACGGTGCTAAACGGGCTGCGGTTTACCATCCCGATGCACTTTCAAACCAAGTAGCACCACGGGAAAAAAAAAACGCGACACGGCCTTATGGCGCCTGGACACCGCGCTATTAAGCATAGGTGTACGAGCACTTATTTTTTCGCCATTTTTTTTCAAACCTTGGGCTGTTCCTTGAAGGACAGCGACACCTTCGCCGGGAACCGGCCGTCGTTAGACAGTCGGAAAATCTCAGAGTTCGTCTTCACGAGGGCACCGTAAGCACCGTCCAGCTTGTTCCCGCCGCCCCCTGACATCGACGCCTCTACGCTAGCCTCCGGTGTTGATTTTGGTGGAATCCTGCTTGTGTTTGTACATGGGGTGGAGGCATCGTGATGAGAGGATGCTGTTTTTAGTGAGTGGTGGCAACGTTTGCGGGGAGTTCATAATGTTTCTGTTTTGGCATTCCTGCGGTGAAAAAATACAGAATTGTATGTATTTAGACGATATAGTTAGACAAAATTAATTTACAGTACACTGTAAGTTAACAATGTTTTAGTCTGACTTTTCAAGAAGAACTTTCAAGTTTATCAAACGGCCCGTTACCCTTTAATTTTTTTTAATTGTTATAAAACAAAATGAGAGTGCAGCACAGCAGTGGATTAGAACGATATTCTATTTAGTGATACGGAAGCTGGTAAAGAAGGGTGATTGATTTTGTGCATATTTTTTTTCTCTGTTTTATGGGGTTCCCTTAGTTTTTTTCATCTGTTTTGTGTGTTCTGCAAATTAATCTGAAATATACGCTCATCTATATACATCCAGCACGACCGGTGTCCGTGCCGATGCCTGGTTAGAGAGACAAGCCCTCTCTGTGGCCACAAACGACGAGACAGAGAGATACGCATTGAAAACACAGCAAGGTGCTTTTGGCCGTGCAACGCCAACCGCAAAACGAACACGCGGGCGAAACACATGCAAGCCAACGAGCGCACCAGACATATTTTCAAGAGATTGAAGACGAAATAAAAAAAAGAAAGAAGAATGAAAACCAAGAAGGAAAAAGAACAAAGAATTGGAAAACATCAGGGCATTTCACGGGTCATGGCCCTGTCCTCGGGTCGGATCATTTTTTTTTTTTTAATGGCCGGTCGAATCGGGTTGGATCAGGAGGTCCTCAAAATGTCACGGGTCGGGTCGGGTCGGGTCGAGTCAAGAGGTTTTCACGTATGACAAGTCGGGCTGGGTCGGGTCGGGTCAAGAGGTTTTCAAGCATGACAGGTCGGGTCGGGTCGGGTCGGGTCGGGTCGGGCCGGGTCGGGTCGGGTCGGGTCGGGTCGGGTCGGGTCGGGTCGGGTCGGGTCGGGTCGGGTCGGGTCGGGTCGGGTCGGGTCGGGTCGGGTCGGGTCGGGTCGGGTCGGGTCGGGTCGGGTCGGGTCGGGTCGGGTCGGGTCGGGTCGGGTCGGGTCGGGTCGGGTCGGGTCGGGTCGGGTCGGGTCGGGTCGGGTCGGGTCGGGTCGGGTCGGGTCGGATCGGGTCGGGTCGGGTCGGGTCGGGTCGGGTCGGGTCGGGTCGGGTCGGGTCGGGTCGGGTCGGGTCGGGTCGGGTCGGGTCGGGTCGGGTCGGGTCGGGTCGGGTCGGGTCGGGTCGGGTCGGGTCGGGTCGGGTCGGGTCGGGTCGGGTCGGTTCGGGCCGGGTCGGGTCGGGTCGGGTCGGGCAAAATGCTCCGACTCGTGAAAAGTCCTGGAAATCAAGCTCGGAAATCATACCGCTCATCGTCAGGTGGCAATAGCACAGTAACGAATTATACCGTTTGTACTAAATTATTAGATTTTTTGCCGCAAATCCCTGCCTATAAAGCCATCTTATTCCAGCATTGTACTCGAGAGGGGGCGCTTAACGCAACATGATCTGTTCGCCTATCTGCCGACGGCGACCTCACCGCCCCAGCGCTGTCCCAACACGAGGAACATTTTTTACGCGTCGAGGATCAAGCAACAGATAGTCCCGCACTTGACTTGTCGACATTTTGGGTTTCCATGGCAGGGTCTAAAACGAGTTGAGAGCCATCCCACGCTACATGGGTGCACCAGAAATTTCTGGGAACTTTCTGAGCCCCCAACGTGAGGATACCTGTCGAAATCTCACCCGACCTAAACATGCCTTCGACTAAAACATTTGTTCGATCGTGCAAACCCAACCAAAAATTCTATGCGCTACGGCGGAACTACCTGATCAACACTTCTATCGTAGTTGCTCGGTAAGGTGTACCTTTTTTTGGCTATAAAAGTACAAGCCCTTACCGAGCGTGAAGCCGGGAAAAAAAGTTAGCTTCACGTGAAGAAAATATTTTGCTTCTTTGTTTTGTTTCGAGAACTCATTTCCACATTCCTTGTGACACGAACCAACCGTCGTTTCGCTCGCTGATGCGAGACGTGGTATTTTTCGAGCGAGCGTACACATCGGTTTGTCGGAGGTGAATTTTCGGAAAAAAAACTTACCTATGGTTCGTAGAAACCCCGTTTCTCCGTCCCAATTTCGCAAAACAAAACAAAAAGCGTCACTATGAACTTGACTCGACCACACGGTCTCTTCCTTAACCCATGTACGGCTGCGAAAAAAATATCACACACACAAAATTTCAAGTGTTTTTTCCTCCAAAAACGTGAGTGCGGCCTTAACAAGGTTACGTACGTCAAGCCTGCAGCGAAGATGGCAGCATGACCGGCGCACCTGTTCTCCGCCTTTTTCCAGGTTAGCAACGGTCCGAACTCGTACTGCCCCCTGGAAACGACGAACCGCTTGCTGATGGGAGGTATGGCGCCCTCGGGTCGGTGCTTGACCCTCCGCATGAACACGTTTCGCGGGTCGGAGTTGATGGAGGGAAACGCGCAAGTGCCGGACACGTGGAGAACGTACCGCCGCCCGGTACCCACCGCCTCGAAGGTCAGGGGAAGGTCGAACGTTCCTGGGCTCGTGCTCGAGAACTTTACGGCAAATTTTACAGATTCTCCCGCGTTAATCTGAGGGGACCGGAGAAACGGAAAGGTGGGCACGTCATAGGGTTTATGGTGTGTACAAGGATGAGGTCTGTGACGAAAAAAAAACGTAAAGGGCGCCCAAAATGTTGGAGGTGTCTCCACTAGGAGTAGGAACAGCGGTCCATCTTGAGAGGGATGCGCGGTCACAACGGCCGAATCACTATGGCAGGCAGCAAATGAGTGCCCCCCCCCCCCCCCCAGGAGATCCTTCCCGAAAGGAACGCATGGTCAACTGCCAAAATAATTAAGGCAAGCAACACACGAACATGCCCCCCCCTGCCCCCCCTCCTTTGTTCCCCCTCCCCGCCACCAACGTTCCTCTGGCAACTCACCACCCATCTGTGAGGGTTTCCCTCGAGAGCTCCAGACGGAGCTCGTGGCGCCTGGCCTCCATCTCCTCCTTCCGCCTTCCCCTCGCCGCCGCTAACAATCTCTTCGCACACAGATTCCACAGAGTGCCCATCCTTGGTCTTGCCGTTGTCTCCCCCCTTCACCTTGGAAGAAGAGTTTCGCTCCGATTGAGAAGACGGGGAGGATGGCGTCGCCGGTGGCGGTGGCGCGGCGATAACCGGCAGGATTTCCAACCTCTGCAAGGGCGTTCTCTGCACGCGGGTGGCGGGGCGGCGTAACAACTGCATAACCTTTTCGGGAGGTATCGCGGACATTTTGGGATCCGGCGCGGGGACTTCGGGCTCCGGCAACAGAGCCCGTGCTAGCTCTGTGTCGCCGGCAATCTCAGAGGTATCCGTTACCTCGAGATCGATTACTCGTGCTGTGGTCCGCGTGTCCCTGGCCACGGCTTCCGCTTCCAGCACCGCAGTGGACAGAAAAATTCCGTCCGATGCGGAAAGAGGTTCGGAGGCGATTGACCCAGAACGGGACAGATTGGCGGCGGCGCCACCTGCCCCCCCGCTGTGTGCAAGGTTCGCGTCGTCGTTCCCCGCAACTCTACGCGAAGCGCGTGAAGCGCGCGAAGCACGCGAACGGTTTTCAACGGTGGTGCTCGATGAGTTTGTAACGCTAGCGGTGGTGTCCATGCCTCCTTCTCCTGTTCCTACTGTGGAGATTTCCCCTCCTGGAGAATTCACAGGGTTCTCGAAAACCGGTATAACGTAGGTGGTCAGGATAAACAGAAATTCCGAGTACGGGCTGTCGTTCGCTGTTGTTGCTGTTGTCACTTGCCCCCCTTCCTCCTCTCCTCCGTCTCTGTCAACGATCCCAAAGGGAGTGTTGTTTCGCGCGTTCACATGTAGAAACCAAGGATCGTTTTTGTGGCACAGTAGTTAGATCCACCGATCGCGTTTGATGTGGAGTACAACTTCGAAAGGGTTCAGAGGCAGTGGTGGGTGGTTTGGTTTCGGAGAAACAAGGCGAGGTGGACGTTTTTTTGTTTCGGCTTGAAAAAAAAAACAAGCGGTGGCTCTTGTTCCTCTTTCTGTAACTCTGTAGACGACTACCGCAATGGCGTGTTTTTCTCGCGCGTTTGAGTGCGTTGATGTTTGGAGGAAAAATAAAAAACAAGCGTCTTTTTCGCGCTTTCAGACCCATTGATCGCGACGATTAGGACTTTTATTCAAAGAGCTCAAAGGGAGGGGGTGGTGCCGATAAGCTAGGATAAATGCGCGGCTGGGGGGGAGAGGTGAAGTGACATCATGCGTGGCCTTAGTCCTTGGGCCCTCGCATCTCTACAATGGGAGGGGGGGTGGGTAGATTAGGAGGAAGGAGAGGGCGGGCGGGGGGGGTTGCATTAGTTTAAAACTGAAAAACGGAGAGGCGACAGCTTTATTTTGGAGCCGAAGGCGACGGTCGCTCGCCGTGCATGGGCGCGTTGAACAACGATAACTTCACGACCTTGCGAAAAAAATGTCACGTTTTTTTTGTCATAATATTCTTGACACTTTTTGTGTTCGGTTTTGGGTCGCCGCTCTTTCTTCTGCCGATAGGTCCGGCGGCGGCGGTGCTGGCACCGTTCTGTCGATAGGTCCGGCGGCGATGCTGCAACCGTTCTGCCTTTCGGGGAGGGGTATAAGGTTTGTCAAAAACGCACTTCCCACAAGAATACCACGTGAACATTGTTTGCCCCCCCCCCCCCCCCCGCCAAAAAAACGAGCGTGCTTTTTCTGAAAGGATTACATCGGGATTCCAAGTCGTAAAACGGCATTTCACTGCGTTGGTTTAACCTTGCGACTGCAGCGAAACATATCCCACGCTACCAGATCGTGTAGGTTTTGACCGACGAAAACAGGCGTAACGACGTGGATACAGCTGCAAAGGGGGAAGTCATTCCGCGGCAAGGCTTGCAGTTTTTTGGGCGAAAACGTTTCTTAACAGGTTTAGCTCCTCAAGAGTATACCTACCGGTAAGTGTAATGCTTATTGTTGCGAGTGTATTTGTTTTAGGACGAAACAGCGCGCGTAGAATATGTTGGTCGGGTTTGCTCGAACAGACGCATTTCGAATACCGTGTTCAGGTCGGGTGAGATATTGAGCTCCTCATTTTTGGGGGCTCAGAGACTTCTCAGAAACTTCTCAGAAACTTCTCAGAAACTTCTCAGAAACTTCTCAGAAACTTCTCAGAAACTTCTGCTGCTGAACCCCTGCCTACCGTGGGATGGCTCACTGATTTCGAGTCTTTTTTTTTTTTCCAAAACAGGTGTAAAAAACGCAGATGCAGTTCTAAAGAAGTTAATGTCGTTATTGCCAAATTGAAAAAACAAAAACAAAAACGTTTTTTTCTGCTTCCGCACTTACTTGTTTTGAGTCACCGAGTTTTCTTCCACCGATGGGTCGAGCGGTGACACTGGCCCTGTTTCGGCGGGGGGGATGAGGTTCGTTCGCGCAAGGGTACGCCTCGCGCGGTTGACCTCGGCGCGTCGGCGATGCTCGTCCAACCGGAAGTGCTCTTCGCGCTGTTTGTCGTCGAGAGCCCATAGCTCAGCCTCCGACATTTCCTGCAAGTTCGAGTTGTGTCGTCAATGCAGCTCGAGGTTGGAGTCAGCCCACGGTCAGTAGGGGTTGCCCTTTTTTTGGGCCAAAACGTAATGACCGGTTGAGTTCCTCGAGCGTGCAACTATTGGTCAATATTATAGCTTTTGGAGCCCAAGTTGTTCAAGGACTAACGCATAAGAACTGTTGGTCGGGTTGGCGGGAACGAACGAAGTAACGCCTTTGAGGGCATGTTTAGGTCGGGTGAGATATTTATATCCTCATGATAGGAGCTCAGAAACTTCTCAGAAACTTCTGCTGCATCCCTATAGCGTGGGATGGCTCGGTGTTGACGGATATAACGTCAGGAACTCACACAAGCACCTAGTTTATTGGTCCTCAAAGCGTAGCAGGCTTTCCCGTTGCACGGACAGAGCTGAGCTGGCGAGATTACCCGCCGACGGTCAAAAGGTAACATGTACACATTAAGCGCTTCCGAGTACAATTCAGAGGGCACCGAGGTCGAGTCCTCACATAAAGCTTCACATCAAGCGTTCACATCAAGCGAGCTAAGCTGCATAAATAAGCACGATGGGAAAACGCCCCCGAACCGGACGTAATCCCGCAACGAATTTTCCCACTACAAAATAAAGCCATTTTTTTTTTGCTGTTGTAACTCCCTGCTGTCATCAACCATCGTCATTTTGCTTTTGCGGGTGCCTGCCACGGTAGGGACGCATCTTCTACGTTTCCTTCCTTTAAGCTTTTCGCTACTGAAAAAGATTTTTGTACCTCGCCAAGCAAAATATGATTTTGAGAAAAATGTTACCTTTTTACCAGATAAACAAAATCCGAGAAAGCGAATAAAGTGGCTGCAACGAGAGGGGGTAGATGCTGTGTCGAGAAACCAAGAGTCAATCAGAAAATAAATTGACGAAAAAAACAAAACGCCCACCCAGGGCTATCCATGGCATCGCGCCCCTCCTGCGAGTGGCAGAAAGTTCTGTTTAAGAAGCCTCGTAGAGGAAGCAAATATGTCGACGCCCTCTGCGAAACGTCTTCAGAGAAGCGCGAACGAACGAAATACCTTCCAAGGCGGCAGTAAAAATGTAGTTAGAAACCAAACGTAGTGTGAAGTACACACGCAAGCAGGAAGTGAAATGGAGCCGGACAAGAAATAAAAATCGGTGACAAACGACGATTCAGTAGAAGCGATCACGGCCAAATATAGTCTATACACTGTCAAGAACAAACGCACCTTCCAAGCAGGAAGCGGAATGCAGTCCCCCTCCATGTCCCACTCCGGCTCGTCGGTACTCATCGGGCGAGGCTTAACCTTGGATTCAAGCACGTCAGAATCCCCAGCGACGCCATCGACCCCGGCGGTCCCACCACTCTCTTCCGTTCCCTCCATCTCCCTGACGCTGGCGCAACCTACGTCTCCTTCTTCGCCGTCCCCACCACCGATAACTTCGGTGCTATCTTGTCCTCCCCTCGAACCACCCCTCCCGAAGTCGGACCCTCCGCCCTTCCCAAATTCTGAGCCACCTCTAGCGGTAAGACGAATGTCGTCGTTGTTGCTGTTGTTGTTGTTGTCCGAGAGGGTGCTATCGAAAGCGGAGCTAGGGTCGAAGAAACCGGGGTCGCGGAGGCTGAGCATGTCCCCGAACTCCTCCCCCCATAAACGTAAGGTTGACCCGGCCTCGCGTTTTAGGCGTGCGAGGCGTTCGTTGTAACTGACAACAACAACGAAAAAAACGAAGAGCGTGATCGGGTGGGGGGGGAGAAGTTGCGAACACGGACGTTGTCGTGGTGTGTGTGAATCGGCAAGCGATAGGCTCGTGCTCTCTCCTCCTCGTTTCGTTTTGGTGCGAGTCGTATGTGTGCAGTGTGATATGTAACGTACGCTGATTTCACTTTTTGATGCTCGGCCTACGACTTCGCGTTAACTCTACGTGCATTACGTTGATTTGCTCCCTCTAAACTCATTGGCTATTTGCATGCCTAGACCTTAGGCTTACTTATCGAGCCGCGCCTTCGTTTTCGCTCAAATTTTGATTTTTTGAGGAGTGCCCGTACAGCTCCAGAGGCGAGGACTCTCAGAGCGTTTAAGTGCACTCGATACCGCAGCGTGCGTCTGTCATCAGCGAGCTTTTCGTCGCCAGATCAACCAGTTACATCGCCAAAAAAAAAGGACTTAAGAAATACCCTGTGCCAGACGCATGCTACAATAGAGGTGCACCTCGCTTGAGCTCTATACCTCTCCCCCCCCCAAAAAAAACGATCCCATGGTCAAGGTATTTTCGAAAAAAAGTAACAAAATTCCAGCGACTTCGGGCTAAGGAGGCCCGTCGTTCAGAAAAAAAAATACAGCCTCATGCACCGTTTGTTTCCCACCCTTAAACCAAGGCACCAACACCCGCGCCCCAAAGCGTCGCGGCCAAACGGCGTAGCCTTACCAGTGACAGCGACCTTACGCCTGATTTCTGATTTTACCCTTTCATTTTTCTTGGGCGTACGATTTTATATTTCAGCCACGTTTGTCGTGTTGTTTTACTTTCTTTTCCTCATTTCGGAAACTCAACAATAAGTTTTACGTCGTAGAAAACCGTAAGCACTCTTGGACTACGTTCCACTGAACGTACCCTTTGTTCCCGTCCTTGAAACGAAGCACCAAAAGCCGCGCGCCGGGCATCGCCGCCAGCGCGGCCTTAGCGGTGACGGCGACCTTACGCCCCAAGCCGTCACCAGACGGCGAATCTTCCCCTCCCCGTTCCCCTTCCCCCGGAGAAGCACAGCGCGAAGCATAGCGAGAATCCAGACCATCTATTACAGCACCGCGGTCGCAGTCAGGTTTTTGCAAGCGCCACTCCAGGACCTCGGCCATGAGGTCGGGGGACAAGCCTTGCGGCTCCAACAGAGCTTGCAGGGAACGCTCTGCTTCCGTGGGCAGCTTTTCGGCGGCGGCAGCTGCGGCGGCGGCGGCTGCCGCCGCTGCTCCCTAAGGCACAGCGAGGTGGACGTATGTGGAGGCACGAGGTATAGGGCTGAGTGCGAGTGGAATAAAGAGAAGGTCATTACAGGTCGGGAACCGAACCAAGAATAATCCGGCTTTTGTTGCGAGAGAGAATTTCGTAGGCGTTTTGGTTCATAACTCTGTGGGTGAAGAGCTGACATTGATTAAATCAGCATGACATGTTGGGTGATCGCGTCAGTGGCTATACCAAGTGGATACAGCACGGGACGGTGCTGGCAGACTGGTAGCACACGCGAGCGGACAGTCGTGCTGTTGCTAATAGCTGGCCGGCAGCTGCTGGGCCAGGTATTCGTGATTTTCAACAAAATAAAAAGAATATTAGAATTCGGGAAACGAACCAAGAATCATATGTATTTTTGTTGCGAGAGATAATTACGTAGGCGTTTTGGTTCATATATTTTATGGTTGAAGAGTTGACATTGATTGCAGCAGCATGGTGGTCATGTTTGGTTGACCGCGTCGATAAAATTCGTACCAGGTACTGGTATTACCTGATGTATTAGAAAGACGCGTCGTTTTTCAGTGGGATAGGCACACCTTCTTGCCACCCTTAGGTGGGGGCGTAGGCTCAGCACGCTCAGCCTCAACTCGATCCTTGGCGTCTTCGCACTCTCTCACCCAGCGCGCCTGCCGAGGAAACGAACGTAACGGGTTCGCGCACATACAGAATCAACCGCATGTTTTCGGGCTGTGGAGATATACGGTGTTCAAATGTTGGCTGAGATAACTTGGGCTTCGGAGGTGGTCGGAAAAACACTATTAGAAATTCCTGCTCATAAAATATATATGTTTTTTTTTCCCATACCTATAAACACGAAGTAGGATGTTTCCACCAATTTGTATCGTCGACATTTTTATCTCAACTACCCACCACTCACAAGCTATCGATGTTAGGATATGGACATATAGCTACTCGTATGGCGTCAGGATTCTTTCCGCGATTATCGACGACGGTTGCATCTAAACCACCACGCCTTATTGTGTCGAGCGCCGTTTCAATAATTTTATGTACAAGTATTGGATTGGATGGGGGGGTTTCTGCCCCGAAGCAAGAAGGTCTCCCTCGGGACTACGTCCACGCTGAGCACACACTCAGCGCATCGGCAAACGTTGGGAAATAAAAAAGCACGGAATCTACGAGACCACCGCTCAACTCCGCTCTGCCATCGGAAGATACTGTCAACGTATCATTTTAGCCGTGTCGCCGATCATAAACATGAAAGTATTCGATTGGATGAGATCCCCGCGAAATGCGCTGCCGCGCTCCGCGCTGAGCACACTCAGCGCGCGGTGCACCATCCTTGAAAACAACGAAAAACAAGTACGGCTCATTCGAGATAACCTATTGAGACCGCTGCACACCGCTCTGTATCAGATGCGCGCTACCACAAGGGTGCGCGCTAATCTCCTGAAGCTCCTCGTTTGAGGTCTCCACAGAGTTAGGGGTGCAGCAGATTCTAAGAACTTCCTGAGCTCTCCTACACACGAGAAGTTCAATACCTCACCCGCCCGACCTAAACATGCCTTCGAAGACGGTAGTTATTTCGTTCGCGCAAAATCTGACCAAACATTGTGGCATGCCGCTGCAGCAAGCAGCAGTAGTCCTAAAAACAAGCATACTTGGTAAAAAAAAAAAAATCATGCTACTAAACGATTTTTGTTCCGCGCTCGAGGAGCTCAACCGGTCCGAAAAAAACGCTAGGCCCAAAAAGTGATCGCCACCTCTACCCCCATGGGATGACTGCGAAACCACAGCCGAACCCAAGACTGACTGTGAAAAAAAAAAAACGCGAAAGCGCAGCCCGGGCGCACACGTCACGATAGATAGAGGTGGGCCTAAGTATATATTTTCGGATTTTTTATTGTCACCGTGGGAAGCTCCAGACCTCACCTAAAACTCGACTTTTTGGCAAATACTTCTTCACTAACCATCGAAGAACGGACAATCGCATGGGCTGTGTAGATAGGTTAAGGTGGGCAGGTAATACGTTAAAAAAAAACACACACACACAAAAAAAACGGGGTTTCCAATTGTGTTTTGGTAGTACAGCGATCTATTATTCGTAAACAGGACTAAATTAGACAAACACACGAAAATAGGAAAAAAAGCATCTCCAACTTTCAGTCGCCCCTTCTCCCGCGTCACGACTGCCTACTAGCCTACTAGCTGTAATCGTGCCGGGCTCTAAATTATTGTGGATATCAGACAATACCTTTTTTTTTCGTTTTTTTTTTTCAAATCAAAGGACACCGGGTGGTTCCGGTGTCATGGAGCTGTGTCTGCAGGAAGCAAGTTAACCTAGCGGTTGCTACGCCGCCGTCGGAGCGTGCGTCATCCCACCTCTTCCTTGAAGGTGAACCAATGCAGCGCGGCCCGGACCTTCTCCCCCAGCGGACTTCTAAGCCGCATGGCCTCGTTGACGGCGCTGTCCACGCTCAACGCCGGGGTCTGGTAGCTTGACGCTATCGCTCGCGAGAGGGTCGACTTTCCGGACAGCGGGGGTCCAGTGACGACGATGTCGTGCGCCTTGCCTTGCTCGCGCGCGGTCGGCACGCGATCCCATTCAGGAATGGCAGCTGCTGCTCCCGGGGAGATGGATATCACGGAGATCCATTGTTAACAGGGGTAAATGCCTCATTATCATGTCGCGAAACATTCACCGGAACCTTCTCACAATTTTCGCAATATCTCGGCCAGAACATCATATTTTTTATTTTTTTTATTTTTTGTGCCGTGACCGTAAGGCCTATGCGAACAATCCAAGCTATCGTTTTACCGTTGTCGACGAAGAATTGACAGAGTTATGACCCCATAGGCATTAAATGACCCCTGTCAACAATGGATCTCCGTAGTAGAGGGTGGCCACAGACGGCCAAACAGGAAGAGGGAGGAGATAAGACAGGTAAAAAAATACTGCCAAAGAGGGAGGAGGAGGGGGGACGGGTGCGGGACAAGTAAAAAAATGCCCAGACGGGAAGGAGACAAAGGCCAACAACTTTGTTTGGTTTGATATATGGAAAAAACGTATTGAGCGCCCCAGAACGTGGGAGGGTATCTCCATTAAGATCGTAGGAGCGGTACCCCGTCTCGAAAGGGATGAGGGGTCAGTTGTGAAACGAGTAAGGCGAGCAACACAGAAGAATACACCACCCCGCTTCTTAATGTACGGAAGAAACGTACTGAGGACGCTTGCTACGACAGAGTTAGGAATTTTGGGCTACTTTTTCGCTGAATGAAGAAGTACTCCAACTCCAAAGGGAAGCGCGGTTCAACCAATGGTAAAATGCCTAAGGCGAAAAAGAGTACGTCCCCTCTCCCACCTCCCTCCCTCCCCCCTCCCCCTCCCCCTCCCCTCTGCCCCCCCCCCGTCTTCCGTAGTCTTGGTCCCCCCCACCTTGTTCCAACGCCGGAAGCGGCTCTAACCAAGATTCTTCCCCGTATGCTGCAGCTGCCGCCACTGCAGCGGAAAATTCATCACCGTCATCGCCGTCGTCACCGTCTTCGCTTTCATCTTCATCTCCCCCGCCCCCCTCCCCACCCGCCCCGGTACCGCCTCCACCCATCTCATTGCCAGCCAAACTTTGAGCGCTGCGAGTTGTTGCTGCTGCGCCTGCTGCGCCTGCCGCGCCCGCTGCGCCTGCGGCTCCTGCTGCCGCTACGCTTGCAGCGCTTGATGAACTTGCGGGACCCGAGCGCCCGCCAGGCTTTCCCCCGCCAGGAGGCTTTTTTTGTTGCTCACTGCCACCTGGACTTGTTTTCATACATCGCACAGGTCACATCACATCATGTTTTATTTCAGTACCTGTGTCTTTCAGGGCATATTGGTCTCGGGTCTATACATGGCACCGTGGTCTGGCCTATAATCCGGGTTTTTCATGGGTCAAGATGCGGCCCGCGGGTCGGGCCGGGTCGGGAGCTTTAAAAACGAAACATCGCGGGTCTAGTCGGGTCGGGGTCAGGAGGTGTTCGAAATGTGACGGGTCGGGCCGGGTCGAATCAGGAAGAGGGTTCTTTAAGTATTACGGGTCGGGCCGGGTGAGCCCTGACCCGACCCCTACCCGCGAGAAGCAATCCGACCCGGTTGAAACGCCCGGGTTATGGTTGCCGGATGGCGATCCGCCTGAGCTGCGTATCCGACCGATGTCACGATAGGAGGGATCCCTTTTTTAGGGCCTTTTTTTTTTTCGTCGCGCGATTGACCCCCCCCCCCCCTGTTCCTTTGCTTATGATTTTTTTCGTTTTTTGTTTTTTTTTTCAATTTTTGCGACGTGAATCCGCGATGCAATCGTTAGCTGTGCGGCACGGACGCGTGTTACGATAGAGTTGTACCAACCATTTTTTTTTTCCCGAGGTGTTCCTCAATTTGGGAACTTAAGACATCTCCCAGAAACTGTTTTTGGGAGAAAAAATAAAACTGCTCATGTACCGGAAAAAAAAAATCCCATTTTTGTCGAGTTGCAAGGACGAGCGTCGTGAAGAATAAATGGGGCGTATTTTCCGACGACTTGGGGGTTAAGGAAACCATTTTCGCCGAAAAACGGTATACCTCAATAGCTCTATCGTAGAACGCATCGACGCCAACAAGCATGTCGCCTGAAAGTCGTTTTGTCGGTGACGTACAGAGTCACTTGTGCGAGTGGCTCAGTTTTTCCCTTTGGTGGACAAGGGGGTATGACACTACAACATCGTAGCATTGATCATCTCTAGAACATGCTTGCGTGGCTCGGGTGGTCCGCATAGTGCACAAGCCCCTGCACACAAACGACATGGTGGGATGGGATCCATACGATCTGCTCGACCCCAGCACATGGCTTTTGTACCGGGTTGGGCCTGTGCTACACAGATCCTACCAATCGTATACTCACCATGACGACAGATTCAGGATCTAGATGGTCTAGATCATGATCTGTCCGATCCGCTAAAGGCTCCCCAGAAGCGCGCTACGATACAAGAAGTAGCAATTTTCGGCTCACTCTATAGATTTCAGAATGGCCGGCCTCCTTAGCCTCCCCCAAACAAATCGTCCGAATTTCTTACCCTTGCTTTCGCGATATTTTTTGTTGCATACCTGCTGCAGACCATGGGGTGGGTCGGTCATCGTGCCTTCTGGTACTTTAAGTTTTTCCCATAATCCGTCTTTTGCCTCAAAAGGAAAAAAAATAGAGCTTTTCAAGAGAGGCACCTCAGAAGGCAAGAAAAAAAAATGGTGCACAGGCGCTTCTACCGCAGCGTGCGGCCCCATACCTTTGTCGGGCACGCCGTCATCGGTTCCCGTGGTGGTAGCGGCGGCGGCGGCGGCGGCAGCGGCGGCAGCGGCGGCAGTGGCGGCAGCGGCTCGTTCCTCCCGAGCGCGAGCTTTAAGCTCCTTGCGCTCGGCACGCGCGGCCGCCGCGTCTTGAGCGCGCGCGACGTCGATGAGGGATTGGTGGAGCGGTTGGCCCGGAAGCCGCGGAGGAAGGCGGATGACTTCGTCCGACGTGAATCCTGGTGACCTGGACACGATATTTTCTTCTACTAGGTGCGCCTGCGCGTGTAGACATCGTTGATATTCAAATAGACGGTCTGAGAAAAGCGCCTTGTACTGTACGACATTTCGTGTACTTGAAGAATGCGACGGTGCCTTTGTTGACACGTTTGTCTTTTTTTTCTGCTGCTGCTGCTGCTGCTGCTGCTTGCGGATGGACGCTGTTATGTTCGAAAAAATGAGGCCTAAACGATACGACCAAGGTTAACCAACTTTCAACTCCTAAAGTTACCCTAGTCTAATTTCAAGTGTTTCCTCCCCCATGTCGGGCAATGGTGCGGCGCTAAATGGGATAAAGTTGACATGCGAGGCGGACGGAGACACGAACACAACTGCTGTGTGTATGTCGGTGACGCTTAAGAGAGATGCATCCCGTACTACTGTATGTGCCGTCTCAGTTACGTTTGAAGCGTCCTTTCATTGGCTGCTTGAAAACGTGGGGTGCTACGACACGCTACTGGACGCTTTTTATGTTAAGGCCAAGACGATGTCGTCGTCTCGCAACGGCGTCCAGTCTTCCGAGAAACCCGAGCTCATATGTACAACAACGCGAGCAAAAATAATCCCCATATTTTTTTGTCCTTTTTTTTGTCTCTTCTTTTGTTTGTTTTTTTTTTGTTTTTTTTCATCTGCAGAACCGAACCACACCGACGTTTCCTTTTGACGAGTCATCCCTCGGCAGGGGTAACGGTTGTTAGACAAACGAATTGTGGAACGACCGGTTAGTACGATGATTTTACGAGTGGGTACATTTTTTTTTGAAGGACTCTAGTAGCTCATAGAATTCGCTGGTCGGGCTGCAAGAAGGAATGTTACTTATATTCGAAGGCATGTTTAGGTCGGGTGGGATATTGAGACCTCCTCCTCATGTTAGGAGCTCAGAATCTTCTCAGAAAATTATTTCCTGCTGCACTCTTACAACGTGGGATGACTCGCGCGATAAGCTTCGCAGGAGTAAGAAGTAATGGCTAATCCTTCCTTCAATGCCTGCTGAAACAATAATGCTACACTACACTACACCCAAGCGGTTTCGAAAGGGTTAATCCGGCCTGAAAAAACTCGAAGCTACCACCAACCAGTTAAGTGGCGTCATTAACCCCCCCTCCCCCCCCCCCCCCACCCCCCGCCCCGATTTTTCGGGTGTCCAAAACTGAAAAAAAGAAACTGATCGAGATCAATGCTCCGGCAGTCCCGTAAGTGCTTGCCGATGGGTCGGGCCGTCACCTTGTCAAAGTCCAACGAAAATATCTCGACGTCCCAGATTCCTTCGTTGAGCACGGTCACCTCCTGGACGTCCCCCTCGGGCGTGTCCGGTAGCACTGGTCCCATGTCTAGCATTGGTGGGTCGAACCTCAAACGCGGCTGCGCGCCCTGCACACATAGCGGGTTTTAATTCGTGTTTCGGTTTGCCGAGGGGTGGAAAACAAATCGTTGTTTAGTCGAGGAGTGGAGTGGAGTGGGAAACGAAGATGATCGGTTGATCCAGACAATTGCAGCGGCGGCGGTGGCGGCGGCTACGGCGGCAGTGAACCGTTTATTTTCCCTGCAAGATTCTTGGCTTGAGGAGCTCTATACCCCGACCAATAAATACTTTTGTTGAAAAAATGGAAGCGCACCCCGATGGTAAAAAAAGAGTGATTTAAGGAATTCCCAATACTAAGATTTTTTGTTTTTGCGAAACGTGCTGCCGTATCGGGAAAGAGCACGTCGACAACGTGGGTACCCTGATACCGATGAAGGATCGACATACAACGCGGTGTGTTGTGCCGCTGGAATACTTGCATGCAAGCATGCCGTTCGTGTAGACGGGCTGGAATCAATCAGTCCTTGTATTCTTCTACCTCCCGACCCCCAGCGAAACGAAACCAACTGCAAAAAAGAAGAGGACCAACAGGGAGCGCGTGCTCAACCGCTTTTTAAAGTTTGGGCCTACCGACGCTGGACATAAGAACCAGTGGTACCCGAATCGCCCTTTTTGGGACGAACGACAAATAAAAAACGTTTTGCTGTGAATGTTCGACCGGGTTGCGGATGTTTGCTACGGCTATGCATGAAATGGGTACACCCCCCCCCTGCCCCATACACCGCAGTTTTGGTCCCCTGAATGAATTTTCCTGTTTCAGTTTAGACGCCGACTTACCCGCCCCTGCAGCACCACCGAAGCAGTTTTAGATGTGCTCGCCACCCTTACTCCCATCTTTACGGAGAGCGGACGATCGTCGGTTGGCACGAACTCGACCTGAGAGAGAAAAAAAAAAAGCAGGGGGGTGATTCCGGGGCATTGACCCAAAAAAGGAGAGGAGGAGAAAAATCAAACAAGGACATAGTTCGCAGTAAAAAAATCATACACACAAGAGCGAAGAAAAACAAACAGACAAGCAGAAAGTAAAACACTACATTGGAAACGATGTCTGGCATTCGCGGCGATGATGAGATGAGACGGTCCTAAATTTTTTTTGTGCGCTCGCACAAAATCGCATCATAAAGCACAGTCGAGGCACAAAAAAATCGTCGAAACGTCAGATCAGACCTGCATTTTCGTTCTATACAGAGCCAACAGGTGTGGTCGGGATAGTGAACCATGGGCGGACACACGTGTATCTACGCATTCCTTTCTCCTGCAGCATACAAACGGAATTCGCGACTGCTAAGAAAAAAAAAGGGCGCGATTTGACGTTGGGTGGCTGTCGACGGTAAAAGCGTGGAATCATCTTTCTACGCCTTTTGATTTTCTTGTGTTTGTTTGGCTTTGCCGCCGATCTCTGAACCTAGCTATTGCCGCCGGCTTCTTAATCCTATTGCTACAGCGAAAATATGTCCACACTAAATTGAAGTGGTTTGTCCCTAAAAATGTCATCCCCCCTTCCTTTCCTCCCTCCCTCCCTCCCTCCCTCCCTCCCTCCTTCCCTTCCTCCCTCGCTCCCTCCCTCCCTCCCTCTCCCCCTCCCTCCCTCCCTCCCTCCCTCCCTCCCTCCCTCCCTCCCTCCCTCCCTCCCCCCCTCCCTCTCGCCTTCCCTTCCCCTTCCACCTAATGAACAAGAAGTACTGTACGAATGGTGCTAGATGATGGGGGGAGGGGAGAGGGGGGGGACTTTAAAGGGGTGAGCGTAAGTTTTAGATTTGGACGAGGCCTCCTGTCCCGAGGAAGGAGGGCCTCGCCCCGGGGATAAACCTCCGCTGTTGAGCACTCGCTCAACACAGCGAAAATCCTTCGAAAGACAATCACGGCACGCACGAAGCACAACTCGCGACGAGCATACCCCCGAGACACCACACGACAAACATCGAATACGACGTAGGCATACAAGGGCCTATGTATGGCCCTCCGGGCTGCGTCCATGAATGGTTTTGACTACCCATCCCCCACCCTCCCCCCCCGGCCGGTCTCCCGGATAAACAACGATGGCAGACGCTCCGATCAAGCCCCCCCCCCCCCCCTCCCCTGGTTAACTTCCATCCTACCTGGACATTAACGCGTTGGTCTCGAGCCAGGGAGCCGCTCTTGGGGGTAAGCCTAAACCGCAGTTCGTCGCGGGGGTCTCCGAAAAGTCGCTTGAAGTCCCACTCTGCTACCACCGGCGAGATGTTATGGATCTGCTCGGATCACAGCAACAAAATAAGGGGGGAAGAGCAGAACAGAACAGGGTTTTTGCAGCTATGAGGCATGTGTGTCCGGCACGGGAAGGGGGGATTAGAGCAGGAAGTAGCAGGGGAGCGCGAGAGGGCTTGACGATGTAGGGAGAGGGTCTTCGTAGATGAAACAGAGAAACATTCACGAGGACATACTTCGAAGTATGAGTTTTTTTGTTTTAACCGGGAGGGCAGCGGGGGGGAAGAGCAAGACAGAGCAGGCACGCGTGAGACTAGCGCAGGGGGCCGGGAGCGCGCGAGAGGTCTAGATGAACAAAGTAGTGAACCATCTTGGAGAAGAAAGGTTCTCGTCGACTAAGCTCTTTTCCATTTTGGTTTCACTCCTCTGACGGATAGGTTAAAAAAAAACGAAGTTCAAGTCCTCCACTCTTCTACCCGGATTCCGAGCCACGTCAAGTACAATATGCGGCACCAGTTAAGAATCTCTTATTTATAGTCATGCTGGGGTTCTTATTCTGTAAAAGGCAGGGTAGGGTGCGTCCTGCACTATATTCAGCACGAAAGAGGCCATGTTCTTATGTTCGTCGAAACCTTCGAGCCTGAAATTCTTAGCAACTGCCAAATTCTTACAAGTGATGCCGCGTACTCGAACTGTATTTCTTAAGCTCGCGTAGCGAAAAAAGAATACAAAACGTAAGGTACGACTCGTAGGAACCAACGTAAGGCAGGGGCGGAAGAGAGACTTGCCTTGCGAGCCAGGATCAGAATCATGCACCGAGTAAAAACACAAACTCTAGCGCTGCCGTGGCAACGTTTGGCGGGTTAGAAAGGAAAGGAACCCTGTCCTATGACCTCGGACCAAAGCGTGCGATGGGTACAGACACAAGCAAGCGCCGCCACCGCACTTTGTTGGGTGGGTCAGAAGGAATAAATCATATTTCCCTACGACCCCGTGTCAAAGCATGCACCGCGCACAAAACACGAAAAGACGCGTGCTACGATGGAGGCACACCATTTTTTTTTCTGGGGTTTCCTCAATTAGGAGCTCAAGAAAATAAAAAAATAAACTGCTTGTACGAGTACCCGGATGATGAAAAGTCCCCATGATGGCCTGTCATTACGTAGGTAAAAGCAACGAGAATCACACAAAAATTAAGGGGGCGTATTTTCCGACGATTTGGGGTTAAGGAGCTCACCCGTCATTCAGAAACCACTTTCGCCAAAAAACGGTATACCTCTACCGTAGCACGGGTCATGCCCTGTAGGTGCTGTTACGGTATTGCGACGATAATCACACAAGAATTAAGGGGGCGTATTTTCCGACGATTTTGGGTCAAGGAGCTCACCCGTCATTCAGAAACCATTTTCGCCAAAAAACGGTATACCTCTACCGTAGCACGGGTCATGCCCTGTAGGTGCTGTTGTTACGGTATTGCGACGAGAACCACACAAAAATTAAGGGGGCGTATTTTCCGACGATTTGGGGTTAAGGAGCTCACCCGTCATTCAGAAAACGTTTTCGCCAAAAAAAAGGCATACCTCTATCGTAGCATGCGTCAACCATGGTACTGCCAGATTGGATTTTAGGTTTTTCCCTGATCGAAGAAGGTCAAAGCACGCAAATAAGCGCAAGCACAAACTAACAAAAACATAACAGCGTTACGACGTAATTTCTCGGGGGGGGTTGTTTTGAGTCGTCCTACGGCAGGGGGGGGGGGGGGGGGGGGGGGCGCAGCAAAGAAGTTTCTGAGAATTTCTGAGCTCCTACACATGAGGAGCAATCAAAGAGTCTCACCCGACCAATATGCTTCGTTCGCGCTAGCCCTAACACAAAGAATACTCGGAAAAAAAAAATGAGCAAAACTTAAGAGTCGTTCTACGATAGCCCCCCCCCCCCCCCCCCCCCCCCAATTTTTCTTCAACGACATTGCCGCCGGTTTTGAAACCAGCTCCCGGCCGTAAACGCCTGAAATGCGGGGCCCCTTGCCACCCCAACGTCATCGTGCGATAGTAGTAATAGTAGTAGTCCTTTGCAAAAACAAGAAAACACGTGGAGATACATTTTTTCGTACTAATAGGCATCTTTCCTAGTGTCGAGTAGCCATGAAACGCTCGTTAAAGAAATCGTCGGGGGGGGTTTAAGGGGCGGGGGGGGGGGGGCTATCGTGGTAAGAATCAGTCCTAACCGATCGTTCCGCACTAGGGGAATCCCATCCGTGGTCTGGTTCTTTTTTTTTTACGTTTCACCTGCATGAACTTGGCCTTGCCCTGACCGACCAGCACGTTGTCGAAGTCGAGCTCTTCGTGCGAAAGCTCCACCTCGGGTGAGGTGACGTTAGCCTTGAGGAGAACTACCGTCTGCGGCCCGTTCTTGGCCCTGATTGGCAGCTCTAGCGAGCGGATTCCGTGCGGAAACCCCTTTCTGCTAGCCAAGAGAAGCAGGTACCAGGTAGGTGAGTGGTTATGCTTGAAGCGGGGTGTTCCTTGTACGAACCGCGACTAGGACTGCACTCGCGTTTTGTTTTCGTGACAAGCCACTTCAAAAATACGATGGGGTAATTTTTTGTCCTCGGGTTTTCACGGATCATGCATGACCCGTCCAGCGGTTCGGATCAGGAGGTTTTCGAGTTATCTCAGGTCGAGTCGGGTCAGGGTCAGAAGGCGTTCAAATTTCCCACGGGTCTGGTCAAGCCGGGTCAGGAGGTTTTTTTAACCAGCACGGGTTGGGCCAATGTCATCCTGTCCAGACCCGACCCGCGAGACGGGACTCGACCCGTGATTAGCCTTGATTTTTTCGCGCAGTGAATACACTACGCAGCAAGCATTGCGTACAGGTACGAAGGTGTTGTCCAAGGCAAAACTGCTTGCGCAGTGAATAAACTACACAGCAAGCATTGCGTACAGGTACGAAGCTGTCGGATGGTGGCACTTCTGCGGGCTGAACAAAAAGCGAGCACCGGGACGTTTTCTCGTGCACAAATTGACTTGCGGAAAACTCGAGAGCGTGAGTTAGCAACAACACTCGATGGAAAATCGACGAGCAGTGGGATTGCTGAACCCGATGCGCGATAAAAATTGAAGGCAAGAACCGGGGGGGAGAAGGGACGACACCTGCGACCACGGCTTGTCCAGAAGCTGGAAAGTAGAAGTGTGCAAAACAATACATATACACATATATCTATATAGACGAATAACAAAATATATACACATATATATAGACGAATCGGTTTCTGTGAGAAAACATAGAGGAGTGCGTGTGCGCTTGCGCGCACGAATCGTCTGGGCATATCGTCTCCGGGAGTGGTGACGTTAGCCTTGACCTCTCTGGGGTTTTAGAAAAAAATGACGAAGCAAAAATTGACGATTACGGCTTAGTCGGCCACTGCTGGTGAGTGGCGTTAAAAAGAGTGGTGTCCAAACTGTAAATGCAACAAATAAAGGCAAGGACTCCTCGTGTACTAATGTGTATATATAAATACGAACGGGATGGGATCAGCATTATTATGCTCCTACTCGGCACGTTAATAAAAGTGATGATAAAAAGAGTCGTCGTCGCCTATACAAACGGGACGGGTGCAGCATGAATGATCCTACTCGACACTTCTGCGCGCTCGCGCTGGCTACCCGTGGACGCTGTTTGACAGCATCGCACTTTCTCGTGTTCTTTGGTCGCTATACGTTAATTGAAGTGAAAAAAAGGGTGAAAACTGCACTCTGACGTCTGTGGGGGGCAATTAACTACTGGTAATTATCTGGTCCTCCAGTGAGCGACCGCTGTCCCGTTGTAAACAACAGCTCTGTCTGCTCGCGTGTTCCACCAGTCTGCCAGCACCGTCCCGTGGGGTATGCACTTGGTACCTCCACAAGCGCGATCAACCAAACAATGCCAGCTGTTGCTGCTGCTGTCAAAGTAAGCTACCTGGTACGTACGTACTCCGCCAAAAAAAACTGTGAACCATAACGCCGAATTCTCTCTATGAACAACAAACAACGTATTATCCTTACATCGGTTCCCGACTCCTAAAAATATTTCTCGATTTTTGTGAGGGACATTTCCTCCCGTAGAAACGGGGTTTGAGGATCACCGCACCGTCTTTTCACCCCGTTTTTGACATGTTTCGGTTACGTCTACTACGGAGATCCGTTGTTGGCAGGGGTCATTTAATGCCTATGGGGTCATAAACTCTGTCAATTCTTCGTCGATAACGGTAAAACGATGGCTTGGATTGTTCGCATAGGCCTTACGGTCACGGCGCAAAAAAAAAGAAGGAAAAAAAAAATGATGTTCTGGCCGACATGTTGCGAAAATTATGAGAAATTTCCGGTGAATTTTTTGCAACATGATAATAAGGCATTTACCCCTGTCAACAACGGATCTCGTGCGGAAAATTCCTTACTGTTGGGTTAAGAGAGAAAACAAGCAGACGCTTACCAGAGGTGAAGCAGTTCACGTGAGGCAGCACAGGGAGAGGTGAAACTAAGTGGTTAGATCGAGCAGGAGGTGTGGTCATGCACGTTTTTCGTCTGGGAAATTTTACCTCGCGAAGGTTTTGCCGAAATGGATCCGTCCCCAGGCGTACCGGTTCGCGTACGCAGTGCAAAATCCCAAGGGTCACGCGGTTCATTCCACTGCCAGTCGAATGTAAAAAAACTTGGGTTGTTGTGATCGTCGTAACGACGCTCTATCGTATCGCAATCGCGTTGCCTCTTGGTAGCTAGTCGCGACCTTTTTTGAAACGGTTCCATATCCCACTCACCGGGCCTGAAACGACGCAGAAAACGCCGCGCTTGCCCCCTCCGGAAGCCTCACGACCTTTTCAGGCTCAATGGAGTAGCCGGTACCGGCAAGAGAGTTTTTGTTGAAAGACCAAGAAATCGGTCCGAGCTGCGGCAAAACAGATGAGGGGACAAGGACGAAGAAAACTTATAATATGATAAATACTAGCAAGGGAATTATTTTTTGAAGTATAATATGATAAATACTAGCAATGGAATTGTTTTTTGAAGTAACGAAATTATCGCAAAGACATACCAGTATATTCGTTCTATGCTGTGGAGTCCCCTTACGGCATACGTACTCGTAGCTGTAGATCATTCGTGTCATGGATTCGTAGTTGGGCGTATGGCATTTCGTGTAATGGGATTCGTAGATCATGTAATGTGGCGTTTCTGACAGGCGTACATGAATAACAGGGATGTTCGAGACTTGCGAATACCTCGAACATCCCCCCCTTAATCCCCCACTGCCTTGCTCCTCGTATAGTAATGTTTGCTCGTGGGGCTGAGCTACACACTTGGAGATGAATGAGCTATAGCGAACCATGAGCAGATCTTACCCAGCACCGACTAACCTGCATCCATGGGGCATTCGTTGGCAACAATACCCCATTAATGACCAGCAGACGGCCGCTTACGATTAGTCTAGTCAGTCAATCCACAGCCGAAGTAGCGCGAAGCCTTGTCGCTAGTACAGCGGCGTGACTCCTTTCCCCGTGTCCTGCTAGCTCTATGCGAACATTTGTTAAGCAGTGCGACAACGTGACACCCTTAGTCTATCCGTGTCTCGCCAGTGTTGACACCACCAGAAACGCCTTCGTCTTAGTGAAAACCTATTACAGCGCTGCCGACGTCGGCCACATGTTGAGAGCGATTTGAGTACAACTCGAGCCAACTAGCTAGTCGTCCACCTGTACCTTGCCAGTGTTCACACCACCCGAAACGCCTTGGTCTTTTGTGAAACCTGTGACAACCTTCCCGAAGTCGGGCACGTGTCGAGCGATATTTTTTGTACGACCCGAGCCAACTCATAGCTAGTCGGCAACTTCTACCATTCGCCTGGTTAACCGGCTTGCAGCCCTACTCCGTTTTGCTTTCTGTTGTATTCTTCTACGCCTTCGCCGACCATTTGAAGTAAGCGTTGGAGCAGATGAGGCCTCCCGCCCCAGGAAGCGGTTCTACCCATGCCTCAGTTGCCTTCCTGCACTCAAATTCAACCTTCTATATAGACTGGGATCGGTTTGGCTTAACAAACGCTTGACCTTCCTCTCACGCACACCGTCTACCGCAGTACGTTCAATTTTTTTTCGTTTGGATAATACGGTGACAGTGACTCCTCCTCCACCTCTTTCCTAAATGTACGGCAACAAACAAAAACACTCACTAATTGCAAGCAAATTGGGTTAAAACCGTTCTTAACGAACGCAAGGAAAAAAAAAAACAAGAATCCTGAAAAAGATGTCACGATTCCTTTCACTTTTGAAATTCTGAAACGTCGCGTTTAAAAATAAAAAAAATTAAAAAAAAAAACATTCTTTTGTTTTTTTTGGTCGGGAATCCTGACATTTTAAAATTCTGAAACGTCGCGTTTTCACAAACAAAGAACACACACAAAGCACGTTATTTTCTTGTGAGGAATCCTGAAGTCATTTTTTTTTGTGAAAGAATGTTGAAACGATTCAAAGTGCGGACCGCTTACAAATGTCACGTTTCACGAAAAACGTCACGTTTATTTGTCACGATTCCTCACATTTTTTTAGTTTGTCAGAAACGCCCCTTAACCCCCTACCTTGCCGGTGTTCACCACCCGAAACGCCTTCGTCTTCGTGAAACCTATGACAACGTTTCCGAAGTCGGCCACGTGTCGGGCGATTGTGTACAAGCCGGGGTCCTTGCCGTCCTTAGCGCTCGCTCCTCCAGCTACGACATTGCCTTTCCCCGAGACCTTAATATTGGCGTCGACACCTCCGGCCCTTTCGCCGCCCCCACCGCTTTGCAAGCTCTGCATTGAGCTGACTCCCGGAGCTACGCCAGCCGCCGTGGAGGCATCTTTCTGCTAGTGAAGTGGCGTGGAAATGGGGCGGAAAAAGGCATTTCTTGAGTTGAGTTAGCACTTTTATGTTGCGTTAGTTAGCGTTTTGGTATTCAGCAAGTTAGTGTTTCAGTGCAACGAGGAACCGTCGCAATGGCGTCGACCCTTCCCCGAGGGCTTCGCATTTTGCACCGACATGTATTGCATTTTTGGACGCTCCCACCGCTCTGCGCGCTCTACATGATGCCAGGAGCTACACCAGCCGCAATTGAGGCGTATTTCTGGTGAAAAAGTGACAGAGCAAACATGAGATGGAGAATGTTTGATATTTCTTGTGATAGTGTGCCCGCGTGACATGAAACCTTTTTAGCGCGCCTTGCCTGTCATAGATGCGTCCGTTTGCTGATGAAGCGACGGAGAAACGGGGGTACACTTCGACGTTTCTTGAGTTTGCATGTAGATATTTGTTGAGTTAGAAATTCTGTTTTTTTTTCGTCGAGTTACCGCTTCTGTACGACGTGGGCGGTACTCTGTTGACATAAATGTTCACAAGAGCACAAAGTCACCAAACCTGAGTTTCGTTGCTGCCTGCACGAGCACCACGCGCAGCAGCTGCGGTCGCTTTCCCTCTCGCTCCCCTTTCGCCGCTGACGCCGTCATCCGTCTGGCCTGCTACGCGGCTGTGGGGACCGTTCGAAACCACCGCTTTCTCCGAGATGACGTTGGCCTCGTTGATAGCCTCGGCCACGATAGAATGTTCTTTCCTCTCTGCCTCCATCTGGGGACCAAGAAATATAAAGTGCGAATGGAATGGCGACACACGCTAAGATGGAGAGGAAACATTTCCTTTTTGTTCTGCATCTTTTCACGGGTCATGGTCCGTGGGGTCAGGAGGTTCCCAAGATCTTGCGGGTCGGGTCGGGTCGGGTCGGGTCGGGCCAGGAGGTTTTCAAATCTCACGGGACCGTTCGGGTCACCTTGACCCGACCCGACCCGACCTGACCCGACCTGACCCGTGAAAATAATCCTGTATAATATTTTCTGAGGCTCCTAGGCTCCTCACCCAAATACTGTTATTCTTTTTTTTTGGGGGGGGGTTAATCAACTGAAGTATGAGACCTCGATGAAACAAACCAAAAACCCCCACGGCCTACAGCATCATGCATAGGTATGTATACCAACAACAAAAAAAAAATATATATATAGAAAAAACAAAGAGAAGAAACATTTCTTTGCGACGATTTTTTCGGGGAGGGGGTTAAGGGTGGGGGGAGGGAGCCCCGTCATTCAGAAAGTGGTTTCGCCAAAAAACGGTATACCTTAATACCTCTATCGTAGCACACGTCATTCAAAAAGCAAAATAGCCAAAAAACGGTATACCTTAACACCTCTATCGTAGCACGCGTCATTCAGAAAGCAAAAATAGCATAAAAAACGGTATACCTTAACACCTCTATCGTAGCCGGCACGCGTCATTCAGAAAGAAAAATAGCCAAAAAACGGTATACCTTAATATCTCTATCGTAGCAGGCGTCATTCAGAAAGTGATTTCGCCACAAAACGGTATACGTTAATACCTCTATCGTAGCCAGCACGCGTCATTCAGAAATAAAAATAGCCAAAAAACGGTATACCCTAATACTTCTGCCGATGAAACTAGCAGTTTTCGTCTGAAATGGTTTCTGATTGACCGGGGGAAGACTCCTTATACCCAAAATCGCCGGAAATAAATACCTGGTAAGCCATTTTGTTTTTGCATCTTGACTCTCGATAGGCATGGAAAATTTTTTGCATCTCGTAGGCCATGGAATTTTTCCATCCGGTATGGTAGCAGTTTTATTTTCGTCCCAAATCGGGTTGTGGGGAGAGAAAAAAAAAAAGAATGTCGAAAAAGCTCCCCAAAAGCGAGGAACCTCAGAACGAGGAACCTCAGAAAAAAATAAAAGGTATACCTTTTTTTGGCTAAAATGTTGGCTGACTGACGGGGGGGCTCGCCTTGACCCCAGATAGTCGGGAATAATATCGTATTTTTTTTTTTCAATTGAAATGTTGATTTCTGGGTACCTAAGCCACGGGTTTGTCTGTTCGTCCGGTTTGCACTTCCGGTCCACTCAAAGTCGTGTTTTTTGTGGGGGGGGGGGGGGGGGGGTTGAGGTATAGAGCTCTTCAAATCGGGTCAAGAGCCTCGGGGAAAAAAAGGGCGCACTTCTATCGTTGCATGCGTGTCTGGTATGTTTTTGGCGAGAAACAGGGCTGTGTGTTGGCTGGGTTGTCACGGGTAGCTTAACTCGGGTGGGGTGGCGAGGGTATGCCTTGCATTCATCGCTGGCTCAAGACTCTTACCAACAGGAAACACGGGTCGAGGAGTCACAAACGCGCCCCCCCCGTCAGACGATGAAACGTTAAATTCCTATTCTCTGCCTCCATCTGGGGGGGGCGGGGGGATGAGGAAAGGATACGTTTGTTGTTGTTTTTTCGTCACCCCTTCTACTATCTTCCCACGCTTGGTTTTTGGTCCTCCTACCCTCCCTAGATGTGACTCAGAGCCGGGGACACCAAGCAGGCTCTGCACCCGTCCTCCCCCACTACGGAACGCGGCTTCATTTTTATCGCGAGAAGACCCCAGCTCTTTCTCCCGTCGTCGACTCGCACCGAATTGCTCCTACCCACACTGCTAGGCAATACGCGTATGTAAACCCCTTTGGCGTTCCACAATCACGTCGTTTTGGGAGGGGGAAACTACTTGAACATTAGTGAGGGGGGGGGGGGGGATTGCAGTGGGTTTGCCATCACCCCCGTGCGTTATTGTTCTTTTGGGGGACCTGTCCCGTGACCGCGGACCAGACTTGTCGCGATGAGTCAACGTGAGAAGAAGTTGACGTTTGCACCACCAACACAAAAAAAAATATCCACTGAAACAGTAACAAAAAAAACTACCAGGTATCAATCAACCCAAAATACACCACCGTCGAGACCTATCCACCGAAACGCACACCCTTTACACACCTGAAGGTGACGGACGAACGCCAGGCGATTCGCTTCCATCTCCGTGTCGAACAGCGTAGCAGCAGCACCGCCACGACTTCCATCCCCCCCACCCCCCCTACGCCCCACCTTTAATCCACCCGAAACAGTCGTACGCCCCCCGCCCCTCTCAAAAGCCGTCGACGAATGCCCGTCGACACTATCAAGCCCGACCCCTCCCCCCACCGCATCAACGGCCGAAGCCACGGGCGAAAACATAACGTCAGCAACGCCTCCATATTTCCCCGCCTGGGGCAGTGTGTTGTTACTGGTGGGTCGTTTGTTCATACCCGGTGCAATCACGCTCGGGGAGGATATCGCGCGGGAATCGTGGTGCCCCCCTCCCCCCCCCCCCCCCCGCTACCCCTGTTCCCCCAGTGGCGGTTCCGACCCCCGCTATGGAACTCCCTAAGTTGGCGGCAAGGCCGATACTAGTGGAGGCGTTTGGCGGAGGGGGTAGGTCTCGCTCGTCAGGGGGGTTTAGGGATGGGTCGGCGTGGGCCATGCCCTGTCTTGCGTATCCGAGCAGCGTGGTCCAGGTTACCTGCTTTGTTTTGTCGGGCCAGTGCAAGCGCAAGGCGAATGAGTTGTTTTAGTATACCAAATAAAAATCTGTGACGAGACAAAAACAATAGTAGTTGCTGAGACCGTCGACCCTTGTACCGCTTCGAACGCCGTTCAACTTCAATTCCAAGTAATTTGTCTCAAACCAAAACGAGTGCAGCTGTACATGAGTCCCCACAGAAGCGCGGTTCAGGCTCCCGGATGATGGGACGCTGCGTAAAAAAAGAGGTCGAGTTTTATTACCCCGCCTCTAAGAGGATCGCCCACACGCACACCCGCCGGCGGGAAAAAAAATCCGTCTCTGCGCGTGTATGCACCTCGTTCCAGCCAAATAACACAGCGGCTTCTTACATTCAGCAAAAACCAAAAGTTATCTGCTGTATACAGGTAAACGTTTCATGTGACGTCCTCGAACAGCAATCATTGGAACGAGGAGAAAATATTTCGGCGGGAGAGTGGTAGCAGTCGGAGCATTGCGTGTCAGATATTCGCGCGCAAGAACGACCTGTGCTCGGCATATCGTCTCCCTCTGCCATCAAGATCAATTTTTTGTGTCTTGAAATTAGGCCGTTAAACCCAAGAGCAATGCGAGAGCGAGTCGGGAGGTCCTCGGTTCTTGCTGAAAACGTGAGCAGAAGTAAGGTAGTGGCTGGGTTGGTCGACCAAACCAAGCCAGAGGCGTTTTCATTTTCTTGAAAAAAAAAAACGCCCAAGCACACCGCATTAATACCTGTCCATGTTGCCCGGTGACTGGTTGGCCCCAGGGAGTGACGGACGCGTCCCTTGGTAGCGAAATGGCCACAGAAGCGTAAACGCCCTCTCCGTACACAGGCACCTGAAAAAAAAAAAATAACGATGTTTTCGAGAAAATATAAAAATGTACCGGGAAAAGTTTAGTTCTTGGAGCCGTCAGTCTCAGCGTTAGGATTTCTCGCACTAAAGCTAGTGTGCATGTGTTGTAACGATCCACCGTCGCTTTATCCCGTAGACTTTCGCCCGTCGTTTGGGAGTAGTGAAGCTTTTTTTGCCCCAATCAGCGGGAGCCTCTTCACCCAGGGTTTCCACCCCCACGTCACTTTGACTCGCCTGTAACCGACGCCGCACCTCCGTTGCCTGACGTCTGCGTTATCGCGGGTCAGCTCTTTTGCTCACCGGCGCCGTCGAAGCAAACCTTGCACACAAAACGTATTGGCTCTACACACACTTGGTATCTATGGTGCCAATTGTCGGCTTCGGTACTCGTAGCGGCAATCCAAGACAGGCGTTATCCAGAACAAATCGCGGCTAGGCACCCGCTCGGCCAACAGCTCCTGTCAGCCACGCCTCGCATCAGAACGCTCGGTCACGCAATGGGCTGCTTTCTTGAGATGGTCACGATTTTCTTAAACCCCGGCGGAGGTATCACGTCAAGTTTACGAAGAGTAATACCAAAACACAAAAAAGCAAAAAACACTGCCTCCTGTTTCACGCGCAACGGGATCGCCCCCTTACGAGTGCGCCCGGAGCACTACCGGAATGGAACTCTCGTGGCGCCCTTCGCCGCCCTTCGTCACGTGGTGGACAACGTTGACGAGAGAAGCAAAAACGTTTGAAGAGTCTGTTCGGAGCGCTACCGTTGTGAGGTTTTCGTCGCGTGCTTCTCAACACAAGCTGATTTCACCAAGTGAGTGGCATTCCGTTTTTGGTCGGCGTTGTCGTAGCCACTTTGGCAAAACGCCAGGGCTCCGAATTTCCCTTGGGTATACCTCGACGGGGTCGAAGTGGCCGGCCTCGATGACGAGAACCTCTCTCATCTTCTGAGGTAGCCCGGGTCGAAAGCGAACCTTGACGTTGCGTGACGAAGAGTAGGATAGGAAGGGTCAACAACGTCAGACGTAAACGTGGCTCGAGAGTATACGGCAGCATACGTATGGATGATCTTCGCTGGACAAATAGCGAATGCTGTCGACGCGCAGTTGTGCATAGGGGAGCGAAGCGACCGAGTTGGGTGCACATGTGCAGGCGTACGCCAAAGCGCACTACTTTTTCGGTGCACCGCCGAAGCATAGGCGAGCAACCACGCTCGATGTACTCATACATGTCGAGAACTATAACGGTATGGGTACGTTCTTCGCTGGTATAGAGCGAAAGCCTTCAACGTGCAGTTGTGGATAGAGGCGAGCGAAGCGACCACTTTGAGTCCACACATGTACGCGTACACTAAATCAAACCTTGTCCGTGCGCTATGAAAGATCGGGGAGAAACCACGTTGCACATACAGTGTAGGGGTCCCCCAGCAAGGCGGTAGTGTGCGGGAGCAATATGACCGCCTTATAGAGGGAAGCCGCCTTATTCGTTCCAGACTATTAGTGCGATGCCCCAGGCACGCCAGGCGATTTTGACCGCCTTAGATCGGGATACCGCACTACTCAGACCGCCTTATTGGGGGACCCCCACTGTACACCACGTCTCGTAACCCGAGGCGCTCTTGCCAAAGAGAGAGTCTATGCGCTGACCAGTCAAGTCCACGCTTCTCCAACCTGAAGCGCTCTCAGACGGCGTTGAATAGGACTCCCTCCAATCAACCAAAAATATTAATTTGAAACGGTGACACATAATTGTCAACGTGTACAGCTAGAACGCAGTCGCTTACCCCCGCCACACCCCCGCTCAATGTTGGTTATATAGCACTACCCACTGGCCCACGTAGTCACGTGACTACGTGGGCCAGTGAGTAGTCAACAAAAGATGTGTCGTGGGTTCGAATCCCACCGACTTCATATTTCCGCTTTTTTCCAGGAAGAGCCGAAAGAAAATAACGTCTTTGCGAGCGTGCGCGCTGGAGACGTGAATGGTAGTGCGTGGCGAGGAGAGAGAGCCCCGGAGATGCCTGTTACGAAGTCGGTGAGAGTCAATTGGCGGACTCCCAAACATATCTTTCGTTGGTTATATAGCACTACCCACTGGCCCACGTACTACCCACTGGCCCACGTAGTCACTGACTACGTGGGCCAGTGGGTAGTGCTATATAACCAACTCAGTGCTGCATAACCAACACGCAAGACCTCTGAGACCATCCCCCCGCACACCTTTCACCATCTCTAGCGAGCGATCGAGCTAGCGTGCAAACCCTGAGAATGCCCCCCCCCCCCCCCCGCGCGCCCGTCATCGCTTACCACCGTCTTAGCTTTTTTTTGGAGTCACCGCTCATCCTTACCCTTGACATGCTGTAACCATCGGTCAAAACTATCCTAGGCAAGTTGTCGCCATCGCGCATCACCACTACCCCCCCGGCGGTGGAGTCAACCCGCGCTAGAGTTGCAGCAGCAGAGAAGTTTCTGAGAAGTTTCTGAGCGCCTAGCGTGAGGAGCTAATAGCTCAATATCTCACCCGACCTAAACGTGCCTTCGAAGACATTCCTTCGTTCGTGCCACCTGACCAATGTTTCTATGCGCTGCCTAACACAAGCATACTCATAAAATTATGGTGCTGATCGATAGTTCCGCAGCACTCACTTAAGGAACTCAGCCGTGGGAATTCTCAGTGGTATACGATAAAAAGAGAACATGGGGCTTGGTACTCTCAAGAGGAGCCAAATTGAAAACCAAACTAGTGGGCTGTTGCTTGCTGTACGAATAAAATAATAAAAAAGCACACCTCGATCTTTTCTCATGGCTTTAGCCCCCCCCCCCGCCATGTGACCCTACAAAAATCAACTGCGGTCTCGACAACTTGTATTTCGTGCACGCTTTAGCCCTAGGCATGTTGCGGCGGTCGTTTTTTTTTTATCTCTCTTCTACTTGCCGGCTTCGGGACAAGCCAAGCCGTGGTCACAGGTGCCGTTCCTTCTACCCCCCCCCCCCCCTCCCGGGTACGTGCCTTTATTGTTTTTGGCGCAGAAGGTTTCAGCGTTCCCAACGACGCTCGTCGATTTTCATTGAATTTTCCGTTAGCTAACCCCCGACTCTTGCGCTGTCTACAAGTCAACTTTCACAATAAAATGTCTCTACAAGTGTATACGAGGACGTATTCGGGGGTAGGGGGTAGGGGGAACTCGAACCTTTGAATTCAACTTCAGTATTAGCCGATTAGACCATCGGGGACACTGAGTCGCTTACCAACACCCTGGCCTTGTTGGAGTCTTTCTTCTTGTCCTCCCCAGCGTGCACGATACCGGTGGTAGGATGCACTTCGAGCACGTTCGGCCTGATCAGCTGGGGTCACCACGAGGGAGGCCGAGGAGGCGTTTTGAGCGGTTGCAGTTGACATTTGCCAAAATATGTCCGGAAATTGTACGACAGAGAGGGGTAGCACTTTGTTTGTTGGCAGAAACGAGAATACCGTAAAGATCGTTTGGCAGAAATATCAGTATAGGTCGTTTGGTATTATTAACATCAATATAGATCGTTTGCCGTTATTATCGATGCCTCATGTATTACTTGTTTGCGAAGAGTCTGTAAGTATCGTTTGACATTATCTACACGAATAAATATAGTGCCGGTGCACAAAATCTCCGCACAATTTCTGCTGGTCGACTAAAAAATCCGAAACCCTCATTGTATTTCACGATTACACGGGTTTAGGGTCCAGGGCCTCTAATCCTAGGCTCAACGACGGATGCAAAGGCAGAGGCTGACGAAAGAGAACTAACAGCTGACGTATTTGGAAATAGTTTTATTTAAACGAAAAACGATCATGCCGACAGCAAATTTAGAAAAAAAATGTTAAAAACAAAAGTTTATAAATTGCTCCCTTAGAGTTGCAGGCGCTCCCCGTGGAGTAATAGGCGAATGTCGTCCCTACCAACGCTAACGTTGCGGGTTAGAATCCTCCTCCCGAGTGCATGCAGCAAAAATCGATGAATAAAATCGACGAGCATAAACAAAGTTGAAGAATGGGAAAGCTGAATGAACTGTTCGCGATGAAAACGAAGGAAAAAAACTGGGGCGTGGATTGGAAGAACACCTGTGACCACTACTTGCTCAGAAGGTTGCTTGAGGGTACAACGTCTTCCGAGTTGAGCTGGAAAGTCAAAAATATGACGATTAAATATAAAAAAAAAAATTGCGGGCAGAACCTCCTTGGGATTGGTTGGTGTAGGATAAGTTTTGCAGTACTAAAAGCCGCCCCCCCATCCCCCCCTCTCCCCATGTCCCCCGCCTACCCCACCCCTCCCACCTCACCTCCCCTTCCCTCTCCTCCTCTCCCCTCCCCGCCCCTCTCCTCCCCTCCCCTCCCCTCCCCTCCCCTCCCCTCCCCTCCCCTCCCCTCCCCTCCCCTCCCCTCCCCTCCCCTCCCCTCCCCTCCCCTCCCCTCCCCTCCCCTCCCCTCCCCTCCCCTCCCCTCCCCTCCCCTCCCCTCCCCTCCCCTCCCCTCCCCTCCCCTCCCCTCCCCTCCCCTCCCCTCCCCTCCCTCCCCTCCCCTCCCCTCCCCTCCCCTCCCCTCCCCTCCCCTCCCCTCCCCCTCCCCTCCCCTCCCCTCCCCTCCCCTCCCCTCCCCTCCCCTCCCCTCCCCTGACCTGGTCGAGAAGAATGCGAAAGGGAAAGGAAACCCTCCCCGTGTTGATGATGTACAGCTCGCGTTCCTCGCACCCGCTATGCAGCACCCGCCCGAAGTCAAGGTGTGCCTTGTCAAGCCTGGAATGTGATCAGGGAGGGGAGAGGGACGCGGCGCGCTCCAACCATAAAATCCTTGCGAAGTAGAACATGACGAGGCGGAACATGACCAAGTAGCACGTTACGAAAACCCGAGTTGTCGTGGTTTCGGGTTGGGTTGGGTTGGGTTGGGTTGGGTTGGGTTGGGTTGGGTTGGGTTGGGTTGGGTTGGGTTGGGTAGGGTTGGGCTGAGGTGGGTTGGATAATCCTAGAACGGCGTCAAAAATTGAATCGTATCCAGAACGTCATTGCCGGAGGAAGAGAGCGGAGGCACGATGCGGCAAGCCCTGCGCGTCAACCCTTGCAAAAGGGAACATGATGAAAAACAGACTTGCGGTATTATAGCGTGTCACGGTGCGCAGCACACGACCGAAGTCAAAATAGAATGAAACACGATAGCCGATGCGCATCCAGAGGACATCCTAGCGGGAGGGGAGAAGGACGAGACAGGATACAATAAACCACCGAACACGCCTCCTCCTGTTGCTGTTGGCATCGTCGTGTAAGTTGATTAGTTTTGTTTCGGGAAACGATACACCAGCGTGTGTGTGTTTCTTCGCGATTACCAGGGAACGCAAGAATTGAAAGACATCAACTTATTTTCCTTTCGGGAGCAGACGAAAACAATGCAATCGAGGAAGCAAGGCGCAGGTATTGGAGCAACACCGTTAATAGCACAAGGGGGGTGTTAAAAAATAATTAATTCGAACAGTGGGGGTCCCCCAATAAGGCGGTATCCCAATATAAGGCGGTCTCCCGATATAAGGCGGTCAAAATCGCGTGGCGCTACTGGGTAATTGCACTCAGAACCTGGAAGGAATAAGGCGGCTTCCTCTATAAGGCGGTCGGATATCTTGCTCTGGCACACCACCGCCTCACTGTACTAGCTACTCTACTGGTAACCTTTTTTTAAGGCTTTTCACTTTCAGGAGCTCTACAGTGGGGGTCCCCCAATAAGGCGGTATCCCCATATAAGACGGTATCCCGATATAAGGCCGTCAAATCGCCTGGCGCTACTGGAGAACTGCGCTCATGACCTGGAATGAATAAGACGACTTCCCTCTATAAGGCGGTCATAGTGCTCTCTATAGCACACCACCGCCTTACTGGGGGGGGGCTACTGTCCCCCTATAAGGCGGTCATATTGCTCCCGTACCACCACTGCCTTACTGGGGGACCCCTGCTATTCCCATATAAGGCGGTCGTATTGCTCCCGCACCACCACTGCCTTACTGGGGGACCCCTCCTGTCCCTCTATAAGGCGGTCGTATTGCTCCTGCACCACCACTACCTTACTGGGGGACACCTATATAGTGCTGTACCGTCCTCTTATAAGGCGGTCATTTTGCTCCCGCACCACCACTGCCTTGCTGGGGGACCCGTTCTGTCCCCCTATAAGGCGGTCGTATTGCTCCCGGACCACCACCGCCTTACTGGGGGACCCCTGCTGTCCCTCTATAAGGCTGTCGTATTGCTCCCGCACCACCACTGCCTTACTGGGGGACCCCTATATAGTGCTGTAGTGTCCCCCTGTAAGGCGGTCGTATCGATTGCTCCCACACCACCACTGCCTTGACGCTTTTACAACTGGAAACCCGTTTTCGGGGACAAAACTACTTGGAATTAGTATGGGGAGGGGTTTGGGGGCTCTAAAGGGATTAACAGGGGACCGCTATACAGTGCTGTATAGTACAATGGCTGTAGTTTATTCTGATGGCAGATGGACACGATGTATATGGTTAATTTCTTGCCTGAATCCTGCGCTGTTGGCCTACCCCAGCAAATTGACGTACATGTAGTCTAGGGTTGAATCAGTCAATCGGTGAAACTACGTGCTGACTGTTAATATATACCTGGTATACAATATATATATATTGTTTTAGTTCGGTGAAAAGCGTCAGGTGGATAATAGCCAAGGGGGGAGGGGGGGGGGGGCAACAATTCGTTCAACTTGTCGGGCAGTCGTAGACGTATCAGCGGCATGTAGTTTTACGAATTGCTAGAGATAGAAAGGACAACGCGAGCGGGAACCACACCAGGCAGCCATGCATGAATCACCCGATGAGCTATCGCACAGCAGAAAGAACGAACGAGACGATTGCATTCACTGCCCCCCGAGTGACGGTTCATTTACGACCATTTTTTCGCTTTGTTTTTTTGGATTACTTCGTATTACGAGTAGTTGGATTTCTCACCGGAACCCTACGTTGCTGGCTTCCCCAACCAGATCCACCGTGTACGCGGGGCCCCCCGTGACATCGCACGCGCATTTCCCCAGCGATTTCCTGTTGGCGTGCCCGTAGTAGACAAATTTCACCTCCTCCGACTCTCCGGGTCGCAGCAGCGACCGGATAGGGAGAATGTCGAATATCTTCGAATCGAACCACGCGCGAAGGGTAGGGACAAGAGAACGACGGGTGATGCACGTAGGATCGCTGAAAGTATCGATCAGATCGATCTATTATTTTTCATGCAGCTCAACCATCGGGACAAAAAAATAAAATAAATACACTTATTACGTGCAAGACAAGAGGGAAGGGTAGGGTAGCGCGGGTGGGATTTGTAAAAAAACACAGGGCGGCCGTCGTAGGCAAGACACCACCTCTTTCGACATCTCCAGGTTCGTATATATAAAGGGGCGAAGGGATCTGAAGGGTGTCGGCTATCTGTGAATACGCTCGAGGCGAGAAAGCGCAAAACAGGGTAGCGTGGGTGGGTGAGACTATTAATAAAATTGGAAGAGTGGTGATTTTTTTTCTGCGCAAAAGACGAGGGGGTGGGGTAGCGCGTGTGGGGTTACGAAAAAACAAACAAACGAAAAGGGGGTTAAATATCTACGCACAAAGGCGGCAGTGGGGAGGTCGTAAGGCTAGCTGGGATGGGTAATCGATCGACCTTTGAACCCAGTTAGCTCAGTGGGTAGCACCTACGATACGCGAAGAGTACCACGGGTGACGTTGCCTTCTCTCCTTGAAAGGGGAGACGGGGAAGGGATGACTTCGCGGGTGGAGCGAGGGCATGTAACAAACAGAGTAAACAACAGCGACAACATCTTGAGACCCATAGACATACTCGGGTTCAACGCCCTATACGCTAACTGACCACAAGCTGTCAATACGTCGAAACTCCCTGTGTTGAAGTTGACAGAGGTTCGAAGCTGTCCATAAGTCAACGTACGAACGCAATTCATCCGTGAGTTGGTTGCAGCAATCAAGATATATATATATATATTCAGTTTTGACGGCCTCTCTCTCTAGTTTTCAAGAAATTCGAACCCGCCAACAGCTCAACGTGAAGAACATCAACCCCTCCTCACCTGGTTCACGGGGATGTAAGGTCGGCGAGCGGTCGCCGCCTGTCGTCCCTCATCTACGTCCTCCAAAAAGGACCAGCTGAAGGCGCAATCCACAACGGAGTTATTGGTGATCCGCACGGCTTTCGTCATCGTCGTGTCGTTGAGGACGCAACCGAAGCTCACCTTTTTTTTTTTCATTATCAGTATAAAAATACGCATGTTCTGGTTTGCAGAGGTTGGGGGTCGGGCTGGCTTTGGTTTTATCGTCGTTGCTGTCCGAGGTGTATGCGCTTGCTGGTTGGATGAAGTCGTGACGGACGCGGAGCTGATTAGTGTAGCTATGGTTAGGAACGAATGCAGCTAGGTAGCACATAAAAAAGCACACTACCACTCTGCCAGTAAACATGAGCGGCATTTTACTTCAATATTAAGGTCCGCTTATAATTTACAGACAGAGTGGTATCATCGTCTTGTGTGCGTTGAACGCGAGCAGCAGGGCACATTTATTGTCCCTGTCGTCAAACGTGTGCGATTGTTTGGTCGGAGATCGAAGGTCATAACTACCACAAGAAAAGGAGCCCCGCCATTTTTTGCTGTCGATTGTTGTTGTACTACTGTATTTAGCAGTTGTATGTGGTGTCCGGCAGTACGCCTCCTGCCGTGTGCCCCTATGATACTACTATGTGATGCGCCATGTACAAACGGGTTACATCGTACGTTATTGTATCCATGCTATTAAAACGAAAGACCAGCGCCCGATTGGGTAGGGTAGACCGTAACTGGTCCAAGTCTGGCGGAAGGAAAGCTGTTTTCTCATGGTCGGGAAGTTTGTTAGTGGGTGAGCTTGCGCAAGTCCCACACTGCCCGGAAGGACGACTTTCCGGGTGGCTATCTTTATTCAAAGTAGAAACTCGCACTTGCTCGAAAACATACAAACGACGAACCCCTTCGTAGTCCTCCAGACAAATTTTGTCTAGCAAACCCCGGCCACATCCTTCAGCCCCGAAAGCATAGATAGGAGCGCAACATTCAGCGGGCAATCGATGGCAGTGTCAGTGTTTGCACGGACAATAGTAAAGATTATACCTGGTACCGCCTAGGCAACCGAGAGCGGAGTAGCCTGTACTTTTATACGCAAACAAGAGGATTTTTGTAGGGCTTGCCACGGGTAGGATCTCTTCTCGCGACCGGATCAGGTCAGAATGACCCGACCCGACCCGGCCCGACCCGTGAGATTTTGAAAACTTCCTGACCCAATCCGATCCGATTCGACCCGTGAGATGTTGAACACTTCCTTTACCGTACTCAACTCGACCCGCGATTTTTCTAAAACTTTTTGATCCGACCCGCGGGCCGAATCGTGCCTGACCCGTGAAAAACCTCGATAATTTTTCGGTTACTGCTCCTTAATCGCGTAGCACTAATAGAGTAGCACTATAAGAGTCCACCACTGGTGAATATTGCTGCTTGGAGGCGTTTGCGCGGCTAGGTAGGCCCACGTCGAAGGGCGAGGGATGGTGCCGGGTAAGAGCCGGAACATGACGCCAGTATTTACAGCACGCGTAGCAGTTGGTAGCATGATTTCATCCATATTACAGATCTTCATATAACAGATCTGAATGTTTTGTTCTCTTCGTATTTTGATTCTACGAGTGAGATGGTTACATCCATGTTGCCGCTGTTCATACACGGGTCTGAGCATGGCGTATTATTTGTGCTTATTGTTCTTGAGTGTCAATTTTTTTTTGCTACTGACTTATCATCAAGGAGGCGTGTTGGAACATGAACTCTGCAGTCCAGTAGTATCCAGCTGATTTGTAGTCACTACCCGGAGTACACGTAGGATCTTATTCTAGAAACAGATAAATGCAATATGCGGGGTATCTCGGTTTGTTACTTCCCGTCGGTGTACTGCATATTCAAATTGGAAAAAAAAAATCCCACCGTAAGTATCGGGAAACGTCGCAGGGAAGATTGCAAGAACTTTATTATAGGACGGTCTGTCGGTTAGTATGACAACCCGTAGAGGGCATTGTGCCGTATTGATTAGGTGATGGTCAGCCCCACCTAAAATTCACACCTGCTTCTTCTTACTTTTCCTTCTCGCTTCATCTCTTGCTTCTCTTCGCCTTCTACTTCCTGCGTCTTCTTTTGGTTATCATCTTTGGGCCATATGGGCGCCACTTTCCCAACTATCTTTTGTTTTTCTTCTCCATCACAAGCGATCTTCACAGACACTTCGGTTCCACCTCTGCAGCTCTTATCACAGAGTCAGAGCCTCAAGACGTATCATTGTAAAGGGTTATGAGCGTCGATACACATCACTGTACGAGTAAACTACGCAATCAAAGAAGTGAGTGATTGTAGATGGCCAGAGCCTAATCGAAAAGGCCAGAATGTGTTACTTCTGTGCGAGGTTTGGGGGGGAGGCTGAGAATCGAGACGGACGCCTTCTTGCAAGGGCGTGGAGTTGCTTGGGATCGCACCTATACTGGTCAGTGCTCGGGCTTCCTGATAACATGTCACCTATTAAATCCCGTTGCCGTTCGGGCCGTATGTTTTCGGCGATACGTTATCACCGGTTTCGGTCGACCAGAACGATAACCAGGAGATGCATTTTCGAACATGCCACGACGTCGTGTCCCCGCGAATGTGATATTGGTTAATAATTTCACCCTCACAGTGCATACGACTAATTGTGTCTACTCGTCTGCTGAGCAGAAACTATTAATAGATGGTTTTGTTTTCACCTCTTAAAACCAGACCACATTCTTATCGCATCATGTAGCTACTGCCACATGTATCTTCTGCTAAAACCAAAAGTGTCTACAATGTAAATGAACTATGTTCATCTCTCTCTGCGCTCTCTATTTTTCTTTAAAATTTTTAAATTTTGTTAATCATAACTTTTATTCTCCAGCTCAACCCGTAAGAGCTTTTTACCCTCAGCGAACTTTTTGGACGAGCCGTTGTTGCGGGTGTCTCCCCTTCTCCCCTCAGGTAGTACTTCGTTACAATATCGTACCTGGTGTTTACTAGTCCGTACATACCATACTTTTCACAAAATCCAATATTCCCAGAATAAAATCGTGATGTAGAAGTATTGGGTGGGGACACAGAGTGTCCCTTGCAGGCCTGACAATTGAGCAGGTCCTCCGAGAGTACTCACTTTCTTGGCCTCAGGCCTTTCGAGGCCGTATCTTAACAACGACCCATATCAGACGAATAGCACTGCCAAAACAGAATGGCCTTCTACTGGGGAGGGGGGGGGGGTTAAACTTAGTTTATTCACACGAACTAACTCAACACTAATTCAATGGCATTTCGGCGATATCGATCTACGCGGGGAGGGGTGAACTTCAACGAACCCATACTAATTCAAAGACCTTCCCTAGTTTCCATGCTCGAGGGAGTCGATATTACTTCGTAGGTTTCGGAAAAAATTATGTTTTCAGCATTTTGGTTCGAGAAGAAAAACATTTTGAACACCCTAGGTATAATCATGCATCCGTTACCTCACCTTGGTGTACTCGAAGTCTAGGTTGGGGTAGGCTACCTCTCCCACCAACGGCAAGCTATCCCGCTGCGGATGCTCCTTGTAGGCTACCGACAGTTTCGACTCGTACCGACGGCTTTGGCTGTCGCCTCGATACCTTTGTTTTTTTCACAAGTGGTGTTGGTTGGGGGGGGGGGGGGTAAAGAACGAGAGGGAATGTGGTAACGGAGGCATGATCAAGGCGGGTGTCAGGGGTAACGCCGTCGGTGACATTAGCGGCAGTGAACACGTTTTGGCCCAGTTGGTAAACAGACAGAAAAAAAACACGCACACACACGCTACAAAATACCCAAAACAAGTGCGACCTCTACCACAGCACGCACCATACTTTCTTAAATACCTGCTGCAGGCCATCGCATTGGGCGCTCATGGGGTTGCTCTTAAACTTGCGGCGCAGTTTTATCACAAATCGGCCTTTTATTGGGGGGTACAGGGGGAGGGGAGGGGGAATAAAGGTATTTATTTTAGAGCTCTCCTCAGGTTAACCCCTTTAGAGTCCCCAAATCCCTCCCTATACTAACTTCAAGTAATTTTGCCCCCAAGAAGGGTTTCCAGGTTGTGAAGGCGTTAAGAAGGTGGTATATCCCCTTTAGAGCCCCCAAATCCCTCCCTATACTAACTTCAAGTAATTTTGCCCCCAAGAAGGGTTTCCAGGTTGTGAAGGCGTTAAGAAGGTGGTATAACCCCTTTAGAGCCCCCAAATCCCTCCCTTACTAACTTCACATTAGTCCTCAAGAAGGGTTTCTAGCTGTGAAGTCGTTAAGAAGGTGGTATAGCCCCTTTAGAGCCCCCAAATCCCTCCCTATACCAAGTTCAAGTAAATTTGTCCCCAAAAAAGGGTGTCCAGCAGTGCCGGCGCTAAGAAGGTGGTATAACCCCTTTAGAGCCCCCAAATCCCTCCCTATACCAAGTTCAAGTAAATTTGTCCCCAAAAAGGGTTTCCGGTTGTGAAGGCGTTAAGAGCCTCAGAACAATGGAGTGCATCCCTGCCGTGGCACGTCCTGTATACCTGGTGTACTATTTCGTCCGTAATCTGCGAGAAGCCAAGAGGAGCTAAAAATCAATCGATTTTAGAGCCATCCCACGTTGTAGGGGTGCAAGCAGATTTTAAGAAGTTTCCGAGCTCTCCTAACACGAGGAGCTCAATATCTTGAATCACCCCGAACACATGACTTCGAAGGCGTTATTCGTTCGTTCGCACAACCCCAACCTAAGCTTCTCTATGCCTCAGTACTAAAAACAAGCATACTCTCTCTCGCTCGTGAAATTACTTGACTACAGTATACAACCGGTAGTTCCTCACTGAAGGAGCTCAATCGACCAGGAAAGTTCCTGGGAACGTTCCGGCCCAAAAAGTGCAACCCCTACCGTGGGATGACTCCACGCTAAAACCTAGTAATTTTTCTGCTCCGGTCATCCAAAATTTGCAGTGCACAAATTCAGTCCAATGCACGTACAAGTATATATACGTAAGTACTGGGATCGCTGTATGTAGCGAGGGAAGCCTCCGCCCGAATTTTGAAATGAAAACTCCTGCGCGTCCGTCGCGTCTTCTCACCCCGGATCGAAGCCGACGTTCAAGCCCCCTGTTTCCCCCACCCCGAGAGAGTGCTCCGCGACATCAACACTGAAAGGCGCCTGGAAATGAATAAACGCGATGGAGAAAACGGGCACATTCCGCCGAAAAATTAATTAAGACAAGGGTGACAAGAAACATTCTCCAACGCGCGCTATACCCGATATAAGACCCAAGACTGGGGGCACCCCCATCTTCCGCTACGAACTGGGATGGAACCACCCGCACGAGTGACTCTGTCTGTACCTCGCGGACGACAACAATTTAGGAGATTTGCTTCAGGCGTGCAGCGTTGCTTTATCATTCCACATTGCGGATTTCCAATCGCGACAATTACAACATCACGAAAAGCTTTTTTTAAGGCCGCCAAGGGATAGGGCGGGGGGAAGGGAGGGGGGGGGGGGGTTCACTCGCGCAAGTGACCCCGAACCACTGCAAGATGGTCCCAAAATGCCCCCCCCCCCCCCCCCCCCTCCGCCTACTGTAAGGACCCAGGCTACGATAGGGAGGATGCTAATACGCCCCCCTTTTATTTTTCGCTGACGGGTGTGAGCCACTCGCACGAGTGACTCTGTATCTCGCTGACCATCCAGAGTTAAAAACAGCAAGCACTAAAGCAGCCCATGACCCGCGCGGAGCAGGGGGGTCACTCGCGCGAGTAAGCCCCGAGCCGCTGCAAAAAAAAAAAAGTGAATCCCCCCCCCCCCCCCCCCTACCGTAAGTAGTCTCGGTCTTGAGGCAGTGGCAAGAAACATTTTCCGACGCTTGCCGCGATACAAGGGATATGCCTCTTTTTGGCTAAGCAAGATGTAAACCACTTTTTGGCTTAACAAGGGATATTCCACTTTTTGGCTAAACAAGGGGTATACCGCTTTTTGGCTCAACAAGAGATACTACACTTTGTGGCTGAAAAAGGAGTATACTTCGTATCGCTTTGTGGCTAAACAAGGGATGTTCCACCTATAGGCTAAACAAGGGGTATATCATTTTTGGGCTAAACAAAAGGGGTATACCACTTTTAGGCTAAACAAGGGGTGCACCAATTTTTGCCTAAACAAAGAGTATACCGTTTTTTTGTTTTGTTTTTTGCCGAATGGCGGGACTCCTTAACCCAAAATCGTCAGAAATGGCACTAATTCTTGTTTTTGCCAAATTTTGTTCTGGGTTCATCCCATCTATTATCTTCGCACGCTTAAATGGCACTAATTCTTGTTTTTCCAATTTTTGTTCTTGGCTCATCCCATCTATTATCTTCGCACGCTTTGTTTTCTCTCTCTCCCCCCCTAAGACGTAACTCAGGTCCAGGGCCACTAAGCAAGCAGGCGGGCGCTCGTCGTCGCCCCCCCCCCCCCCCCCCCCCTCCCCACTGCAACGGCACGTGCCGTCATTTTTTGTCGCGAGACTTAAGACTTCGACCCAATAAAGCTATAAATATGTTTTCCTAGGCCATGAGATTACTCGCCGCGTCGCGCTTTTCTTTTTCTCACCAATTTTTTTTTTGAAGGTGAAGAGGCGTCCCACGGTACTACCGTAGTGGTTTCACTTTTTTTGGGGGGGGAGGCAAAAAATTTCCGACCGGCTGAGCTCCACTCAAGGGCGGAACTACCGGGGTTGGCCTGATATGTTTTTTGCAGGCATATGTATTTTAGGACCGGCGCGAATAGACACACGTTCGACGCGGTTTGCGCAAACGAACGGACGAACGAAGGAACGAACGAACGAACGAACGAACGAACGAACGAACGAACGAACGAACGAACGAACGAACGAACGAACGAACGAACGAACGAACGAACGAACGAACGAACGAACGAACGAACGAACGAACGACGAACGAACGAACGAACGAACGAACGAACGAACGAACGAACGAACGAACGAACGAACGAACGAACGAACGAACGAACGAACGAACAAACGAACGAACGAACGAACGAACCAACGAACGAACGAACGAACGAACGAACGAACGAACGAACGAACGAACCAACGAACGAACGAACGAACGAACGAACGAACGAACGAACGAACGAACGAACATCCTTTGAAGTCATGCTTCGGCGTGAAACATAGATTGAGGTCCTCACGTCAGGAGCCCAGAAAATTCTCAGAATCTGCTGCCTCACCCCTAGCGAGGGTTGACCTCGAAGGCGTTACGGTTGGGGTTAGGGTTGGGGCTAGAGCTACGCCCCGCCTTCGGGCTAGGGTTCGGAGAGAAAGGTCTCTAATCCCTTCAACTTCATCTTTGCTTATTCCGGCTCCCTACCTGGGCCTTCACGGTGAAGCCTAGCGGCAACTTTCCCGTGTTGGTCATTTCCAAACTCTCCGACGACGGGGTCATGGGCGCTTCAGCCTCCCAGACGTGGTTGAAGTGGAAGTCCGGCCGACTGAAGCTCAGGAGGGGCGCCACAAATTCCGCCGTTGCTTCAGTCTGATGGGGTTTCGTCGAGAAAAAAAACAAGGCGATGGTCGGGTCGGGGGTGGGGGGGGGCGAAGGGGGGGGAAGAGCAGCGAGCTGATATCATGTTCATCGTTCGGTTTATAGGTTATGTTGCGTGTGCGGTCTCCACTGTCAATAGGGTATTTCCAGGGCGCCTTTCACGGGTCGTGGGCCCGACCCACGGGTCGGATCAGGAGGTTTTCAAAACTTGCGGATCGAGTCGGGTTGGGTCCGGGGGGGGGTGTTGGAAAACATATCACGGGTCGGGTCGGGTCGGGTCGGGTCGGGTCGGGTCGGGTCGGGAGTTTTCAAATCGCACGGGTCGGTCGGCATCGGGTCATCCTGAGACCCGATCCGACTCATCATAAGTGATCTGACCCGTGAAAAGCAAAGCCCTGGTTTGTTTGTTCTACCTGTAGTGCTTGACATCTTCAGCATGCATAACAGTGTTCGTCTCGGCTATTTCATCCTAGGCAAATACAACTTCCCATGTGCGAAGTCATTGCAAGCTGACGGGGAATCAGAGAAACCAAAAACGTGAACGCAAAACTAGCCGAGGAAAAAAGCCGAATGAGATGGCCAGCGGACAGGTGTACCAACCGACAGGACAAAGTCATGCGCCACGAAATTGCAGGGATGGATGTAGCATGCATATTACCGACTGACAAAAACTCTATCTGGTATTAACTATCAATAACTATATATTCAATGCCCTATCTTTTACGATAGGCCTGGTACTATACAGGTATATTTTTGGCAGGTCTCTCTAGCAAGCAGGTCCCACGGTGTCTACTCCCTTGTGCACCCTCACAGTAGCTCTTTGTACCATTTTTCCAGGTATCCCGCTCGCTGTAAACTGAAAGAGATAGCGCTCGCAAAACTTGCCAAAACACAAACACCGCGCCCTTTTTCCTATACACACACGCCCTCCAGGCATATGAAACCCGGTGATCCCGTGCCCATAAATCCTATACCCTTGGTCCTGAGCCTTTTCCCGGGCTTGCAGGGCGATATCGTCACAACTACAAGTCTGCATATGATCGTACTATCGCCTGGAAAAAACTAACCAAAGTTGCTATTTCTCCTGTATTTTGAATCCTCACCAGGAGACAGTGCTATATTTGAACCCTCGGGGTACGTCCTTAGTACGTCGGTATCCATTTCTTGAAGACTGCGTGCCATTCACGTGGTTTCGTTTTTCGGAAGGGGCGGGGACGCGGGCTAAGGTACACTTATGCCCCCCCCCTTTTTTTTTTCCTTCTTTCTTTCTAAGACATCCTCTCGCTGCCCGATGAACAATAAAAAAAAAGCCCATGTGGTCTAGGGTATACCAAAAAAAAAAAAAAAATGTTGCCAAAAGAACAAGAATTTTGGGGGGTTAAGGAGCGCCCCCGTAATTCTGTGTGTGTGTTTTTTTTTTCGCCAAAAATTGCGTCTCATCTCTTTCGTGGCAGGAAAGCAAGCAGGCATTTGTTGTATGATACCTCCACCAAATCCCTGTTGCGCTAAGAAATGATGAAACGCATACCGTGTACGACCAAGGCTAAGGGGGGGGGGGGGGTGGGGGGGTCACTTTTGAGGGATTTCTTGACCGTGGCTCGGGGACACTCGCGCGCAAGTGACCCTCCCCGGTTCTTTTTGCGGTCTTTTACGCTTCCGTTGCTGTTTTCGCAACATTTGGGTCAAGGCTAAGGTGGGGAGGTTACTTTTGGGGGCCCTTTTTTGCAGTGACTCGGGGTCTCTCGCGCGAGCAATCCTACCGCTCCTGTCCCTTTTTTGAGGTGTTGAGTTTTTCGAGATGTTTTCATTTTTGCGATAGTAACCTGCAAAGGGAATGGTAAGCTACGCTGCGCAAAAGAACAGCCGCCTTCAGCCCATTTCTCAACCCATCTCCAAGCCCTATCTTTTTTTCCTAGCCTTGGTCCAAGTCTTTTGTCCGCATGTCGGGAGTGCGAGTGCCAAAAGCTGCTTGTTCTTGAGGTATATTTGAAAGAGTCACTTGTGCGAGGCACGAAAACCCACTAGTGGGAATTCGGGAGTACCCCCCCTCCCGCCCCTCTCGTCGCCTTGGTCAGTGGAATGGTAATCTATGCTGCGCCAAAAAAAAACGCCTAAACGTATTTTTTGTTTTGGTCTGTGAGGTGCAGAGTCACTCGTGCGCGTAAAAAAAACAGGAGTAAAAACAGGCGCTTGTCGTAACATCTCCCCTACGACGTCTTTTTTGGCCCTGCCCGAGGCGTTTTAGATGATGAAAAGCGTCGTTCTCAATCGTCTCACAAAAGCGCCGTCAACAGCTAGCTATCGTCTCTCCCAGAGATGCGCACGGCCATTGGTCGATCCAGCACCTTGCCGCGATTGCTCCGTCTGTTTTCTCTGTCTACACGAAGGGCGATTCTTACTGGTAGGCTGTAGGTACGCACCCGACCTCGAGCTCCCATGGTTGTGAGCTTCATCGCAGGACTGTATCTCTTGCATCTGAGGCGTCTTAGCCTCGTTGCTAGGTGTGGGGGAACTTAGAGCCTCGTTTTCGTTTGTTTTCGAACAGCCGCATCTACAGCCTGTGGCCACATAAATTTTTTTCCCTCTAGGCTGAAGAATCAGGACGGACACTAGACGTGCTGGTGATGTCGTCGCGCAAAAAATGATCGATTTGCACAGTGAAGGCAACACACACGCAGTCGCAACAGTGATCAGCATGGTCTACGGTCCCCTTGCCGCCTCGGTAAGGCATGCTGCGAGGCATGCCCTAGCAGGCTTGTAGCGAGTGTGGGGGGGTCTTTCTGGCGCGTGTAAGGCCGGACGCACCCCCAAGGAGTTATACCTTTTCGCTGCCGCATGTGGCCGCGAGGCTTAGGCGTGGCGGTAGAGTTGGGTCGTACGTGGTGCGTTAGGCATGGTCACCTACGATTCGTGCGTCTTTTTAGGCAGCATCGGTGGAGCAGCAATGCTTAATCGGGATGCTCGTGCGCGGATGCAGGCGCCACCACGAGCCACACTACGGCGCAGTCTCGGTTTGCGTGGAGGGAACTGCGCCGGCAGGAGGCTGGATTCGACGACGAAGGAGGAGGGCAACTGAGCGTCGATGGGCGGGGAAGAGACGGATTGAACTCTTCCTGAACGAGAAATTTTGTTTTTCAGATCAGCACCGCAAGCTGCGAGGAGCATTTTGTTTTTTGGGACGGGGGAGAAGGGGAACAGATTGGAATTATGTGTCAACGAGAGCAAGTGCGAAGGAGCGAGCCGAGTGAGCTAATGCGATGAGGGGGCCATGAAGAACCACAGCAGGAGGATGGCACCCGGAGACCCACGACCCGCACGCACACCATCATCACGAGAGCAGCGATCGTCTTTTTTAAGTTTTTTTTTACGAGGCAGTAGTACAACATGTTACTTACGTCACTGATGTTTGTATTGGTAGAATTGTATACCCTTCATGGATGGGGAACGACCCCCCGCAATTTTCAATTTTCAGGCACGGGAGTCGTAGCTGCGCTGCAACCTGTCAAATAACCCGGGAAGACGGGACGATCATTGATATTTGTATGGTCGTTTTTGGTTCGATTGCTCTTTTTTCACTGCATGCCCGCGGGTCGTCACTCTGACAGCACTCCAGACAGCAGGCGCGTTCGTCTGTGCTCACGATTACCGTGCGGTTCGTACGGTGCAGTCAGCCCAACCGCTGTAGTTTGTAGCCGCGAGTTGGTTAATTGTGGGAACGGGAGAACTCTATGCTGTAGTTGAGTGGATACCCGCGGCCATGTGAGTTCAGTTTGCACATTGGATCATTTCACTTGTGCGCCTTCTTGGCATCGTGCGTTTTTAGACGGGAAAGCGTAGTATTTACCGGACGAAGTTTGCTTATATTTGGTTTTTTCGAATCTTCGTAGGGCTCCAGCACCTTTGTGTGACCACGGGCTCTAGATGTTTGACAAGAGTTCATGTGAGACAACAACAACAACAACAACGGCAATAACATACCAGCAAGAAAGCGTTTTACCTTGAAGACCTGGCGCGTTAGTTTCTCCTTGCCGACTCTGCTCTCGCAGTACAGAGACTCCGACAGCCGCCCCACGGCCGTGCTAGCACCGCGGAAGGTGAACGTGATTGCCGTGCGCGGGCGGAGCTCAATTTCCTGCTTGGTGGCCGTTACGCGTTGGGGGGGGGGGGGGGGGGGGGGAAGCATCAAAAGCAGAGGAGGGGGATCGGAGGAGGGTTGAAATGGCTCACTGACTACCACGCTATCCGCTTGCTGTTCTTGCTGTGCGGTATGCGTCGTACCCCGAGAGGGAGGGTACCAGTGCCTGCTATGGGTGGGGGTGGCGGTGCATCGAAACAATCCAAGGCTCTTATCTTGCGGATCTCAGCACCTCGCCCAAAACTAAACTCTGATAATCAAACACCACACTTTTTTGCCGGGGTGATAATCAAATACCCCATGTCACAGGCATACCGCAGCGACCAGATCGGAAGGGCGGTATAAGCATTATGCATTAGCGGATGGTTGGTGAAATTTTAGTTAATTCATGCTTTTTCAAGGCATTAATTTGGTAACATCTCCTACCGGCAGCTATAGGGTCTACCGTAGATTATCTATATGATATATACGGTCTATATAGTCTATATGATCTACATGATTTATGTTATCCATATAATCCATATGATCTATATGATCTACATGATCTGTATGATCTACAAGACCTATATGATCTACATGATCTACATGATCTACATGATCTAGATCGTGGTCCGCCGAGATACGATTTTTTTTGGCGAATGAACCAAAGGTCCCAAAGAGGGGCGCGCGCAACCCGCGAAACATTACCGCAATCGAGTATAAACACGTTACTGTCAGGAATCGGGGGGGGGGGGGGTTGCACGCGGTTCGTCATACCTGAGGAGCAACGGTAAACACTGGCTCAATTGGCTCCGGATGCTTCGACGCGCCACGACCCCCTGCGCCGCCGCCGCCTCCTCCTCCACCTCCACCCCCACCGCCACCGCCGCCGCCACTGTTTGCCTGCGCGTCTTTCTTCTGCTGCGCCTTGAGTTTTGCCGCGGCAATCATTTGCTTTTCTTTTACCGTTTGGTTTACCCATTTCAACGCCTGCACGTATGTATGAGGCGGATGGCGGTGTTTTTTGGGATTCAGGGGTAAAATGAAGAACGACGACAGAGATAACAAGTACAGTACAGCGTTCGCGATTTATGTCGCCTTCCTCAAAAACAAGTACTGGCACCTGGTAGTCTACTGCTGCTCTTATTGCTTTCTACTTTCTTCTTTGTTTCGCTGTTTTTTGCGATTCGATCATGTGCAGGCGGTACGAGCTTCAACGCCTGAGCTTCAACGCCTGTCACTTATTGTTGGTTATATAGCAGTACCCACTTGAGCTACCGACCGAGTCACGTGACTACGTAGCTCAGCGGGTAGTGCTGTATAACGAACAAACATACATGCTGTCGACCTCGTTGGCTGATTCTCGCCGACTTTGTAACAGGGACCTCCGGGGCTCACCCCTCGCCATGTGCTACAAGCAGTAGTATTCAGGAGCACACTACCATAACCATTCACAACGCCTCCAGCGCGCACGCTCGAACTCATGAATGATTGGAACCTTTTTTTTTTATCGAAACAAGAAGCTCAGATGGAACAATGAAAACCAACAGAAACCCAATAAAAAGAAAGAAACCCGCTGGATGCACGAAACTATTTTCTATTCGGATTTCTTATTATGGCATGACGCACAAATCTGAAAATTGTGTTGAAGTATCCCACCTGCTGTCTGCGCCCCTTGTTTTCCAGAGTTATGCGCCTTATGCAGGTACTGTTGGTAAAGACGGGCCCATAGTCCAAGATAGAAATATCCTCCGCACACCTGTATCGGTTTGGGTCGGTGGGGTGAGCGACATTTTGGACAATGGTTGGGTTGTTGAGGGCGAGCTCCGAACAATGCTTGGATAGATGAGGGCACCATTCGAACAATGGTTGGGGTGGTGGATGCGGAAATCAGAAAAATGGCTGGCGAAAGCCGAACAATGGCTGGGTCGTTGGGTGATATTTTGCCTCTTTGAAGCTTTTCTTGGTCGGTTGATTATCACTAAAATATTACCATTCAAACCCATCGCAAGAGCGCACTTCTAGTCGACGAGGCAAGAAAGCGCTGAATTATTTTCGCGATAAAAATGAACGCACCTACCGTACAGTATTGGGGAGGTGGGGGGAAAAAAGAGCCTGCTCTGTGACCCAGCTGGATCTGAGTTAAATCTAAGGGAGGGAAGAAAGGAAAAAAAACTGCGAAGATAAAAACATGGGATGAGCAGAAAGAAAAAAAGAAACTGACTTTTCTGTAGTTGTTGACATTGTTACTACCTTCCGACTCTTTTCAACATGGTGTTGGATATACCAATATATAAGCACTATTTTCTCGCCGCCTTCATGGGTGTTAATTTTGAGCGTGCGCGCTGGAGGCGTTGTGAATGGTCATGACGGTGTGTTCTCCTGAATGCTGCTGTAGTACGTGGCGAGGAGGGGATAGCCCCGGAAATCCCTTTGTTTGTTACGAAGCCTGTGAGATCCAGTCAACGACTCTCGAAAAACACGCATTTTCTGGGTAACAACAGCGCAACCTAGCTCAGCGGGGTGGTAGTGTATAACCAACACGTGCGTGAGCTTTCACTCAACCTCCATCACTCGCGACTATGAACAGAAAAAGAGAACCAAGAAGAAAAAAAAACGAAAACAAAAAAAAAACGCACAACCATACAAAAAAAAAGAAGGGCAAAAAACTATGCACGAGGTCTCTTCTAATTTCCCTTCTGTACATACGAACCTACTTTCCGGGTTATATCTACGGCATCGATGAATTAGATTTAGCAGTCCGCCTGATGCTTGAAACCCACTAAAATCACTTCGAAAGACGTTGCTGGGCACTTACGTCTCCAGTAGGGCGCTCCGTCAGGGGAAAAAAAAAAATCACCCCAAAAGGGCTCGTATGCCTACCGTGGCAGGCAGGCCTCCTCGCCACACGGTATCTCAATAATTTCTGCTTTGGGAGAACAAAAAAAAGCAAAAAAACTTGCTCTCTCTGTCGTCGCGCGCGTCAAAATAAAAAATAAAAAACTCTGTTGGAAAGCATTTCTTTCTTTGCCTTACCTTATTCGTATACCCACTAAGTTGCAAAGGAGACGACCCTTCCCTCCCCCTAACCAACAATTTCACCCCTTTTCTTGGTTCAGTCCCTTGTTTTTTTTTTCATATGTCCGTACCCGGTTTCTGCTTTTTTTCGCCCACGTCGACGACAAGGGTGAGAGAAGTGGGGTGTGAGACGAACGCTACGTACCGCGGAGGCAAGTGTTTTTTTCGCCACGACATTTTCTGAATGGCTGACTGACCGACTGACGGTGCGGTACGGTACGGCCTCCTCCTAATACGCCATATTAAGGTATACCTTTTTTTGGCTCCTTAACCCAACATCGTCGGAAATACGTCCATTTCTCTTGCACGATTCTCCTTGTGTGCCTAGGCCAAGAGATTTTTCATCCGGTATGTATGTAGCAGTTTTATTTTTTCTCTTAATCTGTCTTTAAGGAAGGATGGACATGTCTTAACCCCTTTATAACTGGAAACCCGTTTTTGGAGACAACATTACTTGGATTTAGTATATGGGGAGGGGTTCGGGGGCTCTAAAGGGGTTAAGCTCCCAAATTGAGGGGTAGTATTAAAAAAAAAGGTGGTGGTGCACCTCTATCGTGACACGCGTCTCTTCCTTAACCCCAAAATCGTGGAAACGGTACGGTACGGTACGGTACGGTCAGTCTCGTTTATTTTGCGACAAGAAAAATACTCCGGAGTATTTGTTTTGTACAACCTTAGCCACGGGCGGTCAGTCTCGTTTATTTTTGCAAAAAATGATTTTGTTTTTGTGTAAACCTTACAAAGCCACGGTTCTTGTTTTGTTCATCGGGTTTCGCGCTTTCAACTTTGCTCAACATCACCATCATCATCATCATCGTCATCATCATCAGTTAGCTGGGTGACGTATACCGGTACTACAGCAAAGATCCCTTGACCTTGAGGACCCTCGACATGAAAAAACGGCGCACGTCTACTGTACGAAGCGTGTGTCGTAATATCTCTAAGGCCGTACAGTCGCGAAATAATGGTTCTCCCACCCGCAGACACACTTGTTTCATTCATCATCCCCGACATCTGGTTCTACGATTGCTTCCCCTATCAACGTCTGTACAACAAGCAAGAGGTTTTTCCCAAACCGGGGACACGCTTTTTGTGTCCCCACCCGGGGGCACACTTCTTGGTTCCCCCCGGGGACACGCATCTTTATTATTATGTGGCCCCGCCATTTGGTTCCAAGAGTTACTTCCTCTTACTACACGGTAGGCCCGGTGGGGGTGTTGCCCTCGGCGTCGTCGAGCTTTCTTTGGTGATTTTGTTGTATACACCTTTAAGGTCACGATTAAAAAACCAACTGCTGCTGGCGTATTTACAACAACAAAAAAAGAAGAAAAAAGAAAAGGCTGAATCAAGAGACAAAAATCGTCCTTGACCAAAACCCAGAGGATTCCTTCATATTTATATATATATATATGTGTGTGTCTCCAACATAGTAAAAACGGTGTGCGATCGGAGTAGTATCGCGCAGCCAGCGAAAAAAAGATGACTATTGCATCGAGACCCTTAAAATTGATCGTGCTCGCAGGTGACGTATTAGAAACATTTCTTTAAGAGAGTGCTATATAGACTATACATTTACCTCTATCGTGCGTAGCACGCGTCACATAACCACTCTGCTTACGGTATCCGCCCTACTATGTGCGCGAGTCTTACTACGGTAGCCCCCCCAACTTTTCTTGAACGAAATCGCCGGTTTTTGAAACCAGCTCCCGGCCATATCTCCTGAAATATGGTGCCCCTTTCCGCCCCGACGTCATCGTTCGTTCTATAGACCTTTGCAAACAAGAAAAATTGTGAGGATGCTCATTTCATAGCACCCTTCCTCGTGTAGAACAGCCGGTTTTTCGGGGGGGGCCATCGTAGTAAGAATCAGTCAGTCGTGTGTGTTTTCTGCGCATTAAGCCGTTATTTCTACCCAAGGACATCATCATCAGCACACCCAGACAGGGCCCGTGCTGATTCTTCATCCTAGAGAGATACTAATTCTGTGGTCACAGACTGCTGTGAAACCAGAGCAAACCAAACAGTAGCAATTTATATATACCAACTAAAGTAACATAAAAAACGAGATGACGCCCCTACCAGTTCCTACAGCAGCAGGGGGTTCCCCGATAAGGCGGTATTCCGATACAAGGCGGTCAAAATCGCTTGGCACAGCAGCAGGGGGTTCCCCGATAAGGCGGTCTATATAAGGCGGTATCCCGATACAAGGCGGTCAAAATCGCTTGGCACAGCAGCAGAGGGTTCCCCGATAAGGCGGTCTGAACAAGGTGGTATCCGTATACAAGGCGGTCAAAATGGCTTGGCACTCGTAGCTCCTTTCGAGGGGCGCCTTTAACGCGTGCTACGGTAGAGGTATACCTTTTTTTGGCGAGAATTTTTTCTGAATGACAGGGCTCCTTAACCCCAAAGACCTTCGGGAAAAAAACGCCTTTTTTCTTTTGCGCATGATTCTCGTTGTATGTTTATCTAGTCCATGGAATCCATCCGGTCTCTAGCAAGTTTTAGTTTTCTTCAAATCAGTTTTTTTTTGGGGGGGAGAGGTCTTAAGCTCCCAAATCGAGGGATAGTATTAATAAAAAAAAAGTGGCGCACCTCTGTCGTATAGCACGCATCCTTTGCAGCACTAGGGGTCCCCCTACAAGGCGGTCTGATTACGACGGCATCCCAATACAAGGCGGTCAAAATCGCCTTTTTTTAGCGCGACTGGTGAGAACTGCAACTTGTAGGTTGGAACGAACAAGGGCGTGGCTTCCCCCGCTTCAAGGCGGTCATTTTGCTCATGTACGGCACACCACCGCCTCGCCGGGAGACCTCCACCGACGTACCTCCATGGTGTTGCTGTGGGGAGTCGATGGAGATGGGGAGGGGGGTCATCTCACTACAGTCTGTACAATCCCTCGGGGCGTCCTCAAACCCGGGGGGGGGGCAAGGCTACGTGCGGTAAGTAAGTAAGTGGAGTGCCGCCCGTTCCCGCACCGGGTTCGAGTCACTCGCACGAGTGACTCTGCTGCACCCTCACTGACCAAAAAGCGCTTTAGGCTATTGTTCGTTGAGCGCAGCGTGCGGTAGCTAACTATTCCATCGAGGATTCATATCGCCATCAAACTAAAACAGCACGAGAGCCTATGAAACCGAAAAAGGAATGGGGGGGTCACTCGCGCGAGTGACCCCGAAAACTCTGCAAAAAATAGGGCCCAAAGGTGACCCTCCCAAACCCTAGCTTTGGTCGGGGAAAAAAATGCTGTGTCCCCACCCAGGGAAAAAAGTGTTGTGTCCCCGCTGTTGGTTTTCTAAAGCTTTACTTCCTCTCACCACACGGTGGGTCCGGTGCCCTTGGCGGCCAGATTGATGACTCGGTTGTCTCCTTCTGTCACGATGACGTGCAGCTCGTCTTGGTGGCTTACCGTGTCGTCCAGGTTGGCTGTGATAGTCAAGCCGACCTCCTGCCATTATTCACAGAGCGTGCATTTATTTTGAGGGATTTACATATCAGTGGGGCGTGGTTGACACGCATGAGGGGGGTGTAAAGATCATCGCATATCACGCGTGGTGATAGTCTCTTATCATAGGACGAAATAACCCTCCCGTCCCTCTCCAATGCCGGGTCGGACGACGGTGGATTTTTTTCATGGAGCAGGCAGGCATTGCGTGCACCAAGCGCGAAGCACCGTGAGGTGGTCGCCAAATGAATGGAGCAGGGGGTAGCACATCTGCTCGTGGAGCCGTGACGTGCTACGGTACAGAGTTGCGCTTGTTGAGCCCAACCGTTTTGTGACTAGCGGGACTCCTTAACTGAGCAGCTACCGATCACGATCTAGATCGTATAGATCATATAAATATATCATATAGATCATGCATATCATATAAATCATATAGATCATGTAGGTCGTATAGATCGTATAGATCATGTAGATTATATAGGTCATATAGATCATAAAGATCATGTAGAGCATTAAGTTCATGTACACAAGCCTTTCCTTCGGGGTGGGTTTGAGATAAGAGTTGTTTCTTGTATGCTCACGTTTCGTTTCAGTTGGCTTTGGGCTATCGCGCCAATCTTGCGGTAATAGGGCCCCGTACAAACGGGGAAAAACAAGCCCTAAACTAAGAACAAAACCTAAAGCCAAAGCCTAAAAACAAAACGAAACCTGAACACGAAACCTACAAAAAACGAACTGACTTTGCTTTTTTGGGGTGGAAAGAAGAGAAGGCATCAAACACCTGAAACACAAAAGCTAAATTCGAAGCAAAAAAAAAACGGTCGAGGTGGGGCGCCAGCACAGGTGCACCATCCAGCTGCGATCGAGGCGACGCCCAGCCCTGAAAAACGAGTGGAGTGTCCCCAAACAACTAGCCTACCATGCCCTCTGCTAGTGCAAGGGCGCCGGTGTCCTGAAGCGCGAGGTCAGGGCTAGGTGAAGTGCAGGTGCTGGTCAAACGGCATCATCATTTATTCGCTAAAACACACGATTTTATATGGCATGCGTGACGAACCCCGAAAAAGAACGCCTCTGGCATGCAAACCCCTTTTCATACCTCGGAAGGGGCCAAGACACCCTCGCGGATGTCCACCCTGAACTTCGACCTCGAGCTCCGAAGGAAGACCTTGAACGGCGCGGGGATCTTTCCCGGGTTGGACAGCCGCAGCCCCCGGGGCACGTCTATCAGGCACGGGGTGGAGCCCCATGAGATGGACTCTAGATCCGGCTTGACGATAGGGCCAACGCTCGTCGCGGTTATGGTAACCTGAAGGGGCGGCTCAACACTTCCCTGTAACGCAAGTGAACGGTCGTTTTTGTGTCGTGTAGCGCGAAGGGCGAGGCAAGGGGCGGGAAGACGGGGGGGGGGGAAGGGGGATAGGGGATAGTCGTTTGGTTGCGTGCCTTATTCGCGTTGAAATTTGACCACGTATCCCAGTAGAGACGGCGGGAGGGGGAGGGGGGGGGGGGGGCGGGGAGGGGGGCGCTTGTTGTCATGTATGGTCATGACCTTAATTGACACCTTTTGGGCAGGGTGTGATTTTTTATAGTTGAGTGTGCCATTTGACCTTTGGCTGCTGCGTGGAACGTCGCTCGGAACATTGCGTTTGTATGTCCATGGCTAATCTAGAAAAAGACAAGACTTTCGCGTCCCTCCAGAAACAGGCGGGGTGGGCCCTAGATCCGGCTTGGCGATCGGGCCGATGCTCGTGGTGGTTATGGTAACTCGCAGAAGAGGCTCATTTGAACTACAGCGACGACTGAACGACTGCGACACAACACCACGGCCAATGTTGGAGTACGCTATTACATTTTCGATTGCGGTGTGGCAGAGACAATCAAGTTCAAGCGAAGCCTACTACCTCCAATAAGCGAAGCAAACTTCAACGAGAATCCTCATTTTTTCAAAGCAAAGATTACTTCAATCAAAGAGCTAACTTCAACCAGGGCTAAGTTGCACCGAAGCTAACCTTGATCTCGACCGTGATGGGGAGGCGGATCTGCCCGAGCTTCTCGCAAGTCAGCCAGAGCTTCACCTCTGTCCGCCCTCCGGGAGGCACCTTATCGCCGACCCATTTCAAAAGTCGCACGTGGGACATGAACAGCGCCGGGTTATGATGCTGCTAAAAAAAGCAGTAAGTGGGGTACCCATACACGGCGGCTAGAAACAAGGCGACCAGTCGATATAGGGCGGATAAAATCAGGTGGCACGACTACTGTAACTCTGAATACAACTGCCTAGGTCTATATAAGGCGGTTAAAATGAGGCGACCACTCGATATAGTGCGGTTGAAAATCCGTTGGCACGATTGGAACTCTGAATACAGCTGCCTATCATGTACACAACTAGGGCGGTCTCTCGATGCAAGGGCGGCCAAAAGTTCATAATATGCCGCCTTAGGGTCGCCGTTCGTAACGTACTCAAAAAAATCACGATATCGGTTGATGATCCGTGACATTTTGAAATCATAAAAGGGTGACGTTTTCCAACACCAAAAAAAAAATGCACTGTAGGACGGCGGTTGGTGTGTGTTTTTGCGTGGTGTTTTGATCTTTGCGAGTAAGTTCTTGTGTTCTGCCTGCTATGACGGTTGCTCAAAGCATACCATTCCAGAAAGAAGAACACCAAGAGGAACTGAAGAAAAGAATATCTATAATATGAAGCCTAATTCTCGTCCGTGTCCGATAAACAAAGGAGGGGGAGGGGGGGGTTGGGCGGGTGGAAGAACAGAGGCACAAGCTGCTGGCTCAGTTGACGAACCCAGCGACTACCACCTTGTATCTGCTCGCGTCCTCCTTCGTAAGAATTCCCGACTCGCTCGCGTTTTGGCTTGGGGTTTTGGCTGGCCTTGCGCGTGTCGTGTACACCGGAAGACTGAAGTTCAACAAGCGCTTTTTCTTCGCTTTTTCTGGCTTTTCATTCCGACCCAGATCTCCCGATACGAGCATGCCTACTACTTACCTCTCTCAAAATATCAACGTTTTTTTTCCCCGCCGTTACTACTCCATTTGCGCAGGCCGCTATCTGCGTGTGTATGGACAAGCCATTCGACACGTGCTACGATAGACGTATTAAGGTATACCTTTTTTTGGCTGAAATGGTTTCTGAATGAAGGGGGCTTCTTAACCCAAAATCGTCCGAAATAGGACATTTTTTTTTTTTTGGCATGGTTTTCGTCGTGTACCTCGGCCACAAAGAAGTTTCATCCGGAAGTACTTGTCCTTTTTTTTTTTGGCAGAGGTCTTAAGCTCCCCCTAAATCGAGGGGTATTATTAAGAAAAAAAACGTTGTGCATCTCTATTATCGTAGCACGCGTCTGTTTTTGTTCGTGACGTGATTCATAAACACTGCGTTATGCTCAGGCGCGACACGAAGACAAAAAAAAAACTCGCCGCTGGGAGGGAGAGCAGGGAAAAAAAAACACAAACGCGGAACGTGCAGGAGACCGGTTCTACGATAGCCCCCCCCCCAGAAAAAAAAAACAGCGATTTCCTTTATTAACAAACGTTTCGTGGCTGCTCGGCACGAGGAAGGATGCTATCGAAAAAACTGTCTTCGTGTATATTTTGGTTCGCAAAGAACCATCGAACATGACGTCGGCGTGGCAACGAGCGACGTATTCCCGGAGATACGGCCAGGAGCTGGTTTAAAAACCGGCGATTTCGTTAAAGAAAGTTGGGGGGGCTACCGTGGTAAGACTCAGTAGCTACTAGTGAGTGGTTTGTGATCGAGATTGAGCGTCGCGAAGCCCCCCAGTTTTCATCACGCCCCATTTTTTCTAGCTAGACACACGCTCCGGTAGATGTGCGCCAATTTTTGTTGTCGGAGGCTCATGACCTTTTATGAGGAGCTCCGATTTTTTGTTGTTTTGTTGTTTCTTGGGGCTGATAGCCGCCCCCCAAAAAAAACAGCGGTTTTCTTTGACGAACGTGTCATGGCTGCTCGGCACAAGGAAGGATACTATTGAAACAAAACTATCCACAAATCTTCTTGTGTGCAAAGGTCTTATCAATCGATTACGTCGGTGTGTCGAGAGACAACGTGCTTCAGGAGATACGGCCGGGCGCTGGTTTTTGAAACCGGCAATTTCGTTGAAGAAAAGTTGGGGGGGGCTACCGTAGTAAGACTCTAACCTCATCCGATTTGTTTTCTGTTTTTTTTGTGTTTTTTGGGGGGGGGCTATGCGATAATTCGGTGATCGACACCCGTTTCCAAGGCGTGAAAAAAACCGTCGGTTTTGCTAAAACCGAGAAGGATGATATTCCCCAACGACTTGGGTTGAGGGAGCTCTGTCATCCAGAAAAAAAAAAAAGACGCCCGGAAACGCTGCCTTTGCCGATGACTCCGCTTTCATAGAGCGTCGTGGCTGTATCTTCCTGTCCCTGCTCCGGCTCAGGTGACACCGCGGTGGTAGCGCGGTACTCTCAAAGCGCCCGGGTTGTCAATATTCGACGAAAACTCGACGAGGAGCAGGAATGACAAGACCCTACCCGTGAAAAAAAATGGCTGCAAGAGTACCAGGGGAGTAGACGGGACGACACCTACCTGTGGCCACGGCCTGATGTCCAGAATGTGGAAAGTAAGAAGACAAGATCATGCCGCGTAGGGAAGCGGCACCGGCGTAGTGCGTGGTTTTAGTTTTGAAGGAAAGAGTTTGGGGTTGTTGTTCCATGATCTGACATGATAACAATACAAAAAAGGGATGGTTTGATTTGGACGCGACGCACTCTGTAGGTTGTTTCAGATGTAAGAATTTTGGAATGTTGTTCTATTATGGTCTGATAAAATTGAAGAAAAAAAAATGGATTACAACGAAATGATCTAGAAAAAAATACACACCAGGTATAAACAAGAATGTCTTTTTTTAAAGAACATGACGTCTTCACCTGTTCCTGCTCCGACTCCGGTGACACCCTGGCAACTTGGTACGTTGACGGGGCTTGTGGAACGAGCATAAACAAAATAAACAATCCCGTCAGTGCCAGTCTTGTGTTCAATAAGATCAATCTCCAATGAGAACGGACAACAGACAAAAACATAACTACAATAAGAAGCAAAAATAAGATAAACAGCTGCGCCGTGCCTCTTGTCACACGTCACAGGACGCCCCGATCGAAAACAATCACCTGCCCCTGCTCAGGCTCCGGCGAAACCCTGGCGACGTGGTACGTCGCCGGGTCTTGCGGGACAACTCGAAACAATCCCGTCAGCGCCTCGCTCGTATTCAGGAGAACCAAGGTCCGGGGCTCGTGGAAACGCACGAAGCACTCTCCGTAGGGGAGGTCTTTGGATTCGAGCTCCACTCCAGGTACCTGTATGACACATCCGAAAGGCAACAGTGTCCCAGACGGCGAGGGCCGGCCCGACGGGTAAGGCGTACGTCGGTTTGGGGGGGGGGGGGGGAGGATAAGGGGGGGGTATAAGGGGAGGGATAAGGGGGGGGATAAGGGGGGGGGATAAGGGGGGGGATAAGGGGGGGGGATAAAGGGGGGGGGGGAGGAGGCGTAGTTATATCATGCACGGCCGTAGTCTTAGTAGTCATAGGTGTATGGGGGGGGGGGGGGGGGGCGTACTCGTTGTCATGCACGGTGGTAGTCTGTCAGACCATAGACCTTCGCATCCCGGCAATGCTTGGACGGAGACACGTCGAGTTTTCACTGACCAGGCAGATATTGCTTGCACCAAGCGCAAAGCGCTGGTGGACGGGCAGGGGGGGTGGGGGGCGGGGGCGGGGGGGGGGGGGGGGCTGGCGGTCATTAATCACCGCCTTCGAAAACTGCACCCACGTTGGTGAGGACAAATTACTTGGAAATAGTAGGGGGGATAAATAATGAGAAACACTGCCACAATCGTGCCAAATGATGTCAACCCCCCTTTACCGGGTGACCGCCTTATTCTAACCGCCTTATATAGGCCCTAGGCAGTTTTATTTTGAGTTACTGTAGTCGTGCCAACGGATTCCAACCGCCTTACATCGATTGGTCGCCTTATTCTGATCGCCTTATATAGGCCCTAGGCAGTTGTATTCAGAGATACAATAGTCGTGGCGACGGGCTTCAACCGCCCTACATCGAGTGGTCGCCATATTCTAACCGACTTACATAGGCTCTAGGCAGCTGTATTCAGAGCTGCAGTAGTCGTGGCAACCGATTTCAACGGCACTATATAGAGTGACCGCCTCATTCCAACGGCCTTATATAGGCCCTAGGCAGTCGTATTTAGGGTTACAGCAGTCGTGCCGACTGATTTCAACCGCCTTATATCGACCGGACGCCTTGTCCTAACCGCCATGTATAGGTCCTATGCAGCTGTATTCAGAGTTACTACAGTCGTGCCGACGGGTTTCAACCGCCCTGTATCGACTGGCCGCCTTATTCTACCCGCCTTGCATAGGCCCTAGGCAGCCGTATTCAGAGCTACAGTAGTCGTGCGAACGGATTTCAACTGCCCTATATCGAGTGGCCACCTTATTCTAACCGCCTTATGTAGGCCCTAGGCACTTGTATTCAGGGTTACAGCAGTCGTGCCGACTGATTCCAACGGCACTATATCGAGTTGGTCGCCTTATTCTAACCGCCTTATATAGGCCCTAGGCAGCTGTATTCAGAGTTACTACAGTCGTGCCGACGAATTTCAACCGCCTTATGTCGACCGACCGCCTTATTCTAACCGCGTTATACAGGCCCTAGGCAGCTGTATTCAGGGTTACAGTAGTCGTGCCAACGGATTTCAACCGCCCTATATCGAGTGGCCACCTTATTCTAACCGCCTTATATAGACCCTACGCACTTGTATTCTGGGTTACAGCAACCGTGCCGACTGATTCCAACCGCATGGGCCGCCTTATTCTAACCGCCTTATATAGGCCCTAGGCAGCTGTATGCAGAGTTACTACAGTCGTACCAACCAATTTCAACCGCCCTATATCGAGTGGCCGCCTTATTCTAACCGCCTTGTACAGGCCCTAGGCAGCTGTATCCAGGGTTCAGGGTTACAGCAGTCATGCCGACTGATTTCAACCGCCTTATATCGACCGGCCGCCGCATTCTAACCGCCTTATACAGGCACATGCTACTGCAGAGGTGCACCAGTTCTTTTTTTTTCTCCTTCCTTACAGCGAGGACAAACCCCATGAAAAAGAAAAAAAAAACGTGGCCTAAGAATACAAAAAAAAAAAAAAAAAATCTTGCCGAAAAACGAGAAAAAGAGACGAAATTTCCGACCATTTTGGGTTAAGGGAGTCAATCAGCAAACAACTCTTTTTGCCGACAAAAACGCTACCTCGTGTATATAGCTCTATCGTGCCGAGCGTCCCCTTCAACGAACAACAACCCTCTCATGTTAGAGATGCACCCACGGCTAGGGGGAACAAGTGAAAGTTGAAGGTACTGCTGTAGGGAGAAAAAATTGTAGTGTACAAAAAAAGGACAAGTAGCCCTCTCTGCAGTCGGTGACACACGGGGGCGGTATTTTGCGTAAGTACAAATGAGTCGTTCTACGGTAGCCCTCCCCCCCCCCCCCCCCCCCCCCCCCCCCCCCCCCCCCAACTTTTCTTTAACGAAATCGCCGCCGGTTTTTGAAACCAGCGCTCGGCCCGGCCGTATCTCATGTAGTACGGGGCCCCTTGCCATCCCGACGTCATCGTTCGATAGTCTTTTCTTTGCAACCAAGAAAACATATGTGACGAGGTTTATTTTCATAGCGCCCTTCCTCGTGTCGAGCAGCCATGAAACGTTCGCCGAAAAAAAAATAGAAAGATTAGTAGGAACCGGGAACCGATAAGAATAATATGTTGTTTGTTGTTCATAGAGATAATTTGGCGTTATGGTTCAATAGTTTTTTTTGGCGGAGTGCGTACGTAGCCTACTGTGACAGCAGCAGCTGGCATTTTGATTGATCGCGCTTGTTGTGGAGATACCAAGTGGATACCGCACGGGGCGGTGCTGGCAGACTGGTAGAACGCGCGAACAGACAGAGCTGTTTACAACTGGACAGCGGTCGCTCACTGGGCCACATAATTCGTGATTTCGTGATCCTCGTGTCGAGCAGCCATGAAACGTTCGTTAACAAAAATCGCTGGTTTTGGGGCGGGGGGGGGGCACCGTAGAATCAGCCACATCATAGTAGTAGAGCATGCCGACTCAAAAAGTAAAACCCGGCTTTGCGGTGGGTCGGTGGGAACCAACACGCCAACGGCAGGTGTTCCATGTCCATACGGACCGTTGCTATAATATGATATCTGTGGACGTGCAGGCGTTACCGTGTCCATACAGACCGTTGCTATAACATGATATCTGTGGATATATGTTTCCTGTCTACCTGGCAGTCTGCCTTCAAAGGAATGCTGAGCAGCTCTTCGCCAACGCCCTCAACGTCCACGGTGATGTAGTACTCGTACACCTGAGCAAGGGTGGGTGGGTCGGTTCACGCGGCGTTACGTATCTGCACGATGAACAACTGCGCCTTCAGCACAGCGGAGTCTACTTCGTAAAAAACGGGGAGCAAAACGAAACAAATTCGACCCCTAACCCCTCTGCAGAAGCGATAGAGGGCTACAAGCTATACTATTCACAGGCGTACAACGGGCGCGAGACAATCTTCGCACCACACAGTTGATACGAGATAAACACATGCCTCCCAAAAAATCGCGACAAGCATAGAGTTCCGGCGGGAGTGAAGTAAACCCTGCGCCGTGCCCGGCGACACTGCTAGCATAACACCAAACGGGTGGCGGCGGCAGGATTTAGAGTGTTAGTTGGGCCTCTACAACCGTTACGGGAGTCTGCAACGTCGCATTTTGGGAGTAGTTGGGCGTCAAACGGAGAGTTTGCAATCACGAATACCTGGCCCAGCCGCTTCGGGCCACAGCTGCTAGCAACAGCGCACTGCCTGTTCGCGTGTCCTATACCAGTCTGCCGGCATCGTCCCGTGCTGTACCCACTTGGTATTGCCACCGACACGACCAACCAAAACACTGGTATGCTACCGCAATCATAGTCAGTTTGTGTAACCACATAATATGAACCAAACCGCCTACTACTTAATTATCTCTCGCAACAAAAGACATGCCTGGAGTCATTCTTGGTTCGGTTCCCGCACTCTAGTATTAATAACAGCATTCTTCTTTGAGGCGTCTCTTATGCTAGTAGATTATGAAACAATGTGTAAATTTCGATTCACGCGACGCGGGTTAGTGTTGAGACACGACTAAACGCGGGTACAAAATGACCACTGAAGCACGCTACGATTTTTAGCATCATCCTACGCGAGTGTACGGTATTGGATTATTCATAGTACTACAATTGCTTCTTTATTTATTTCTGTTTGGTTGGTTATTTTCAAGTTTTATTTTTTTAGCTATGATGGTTTTGGAGCTCGTTAGGGGCTCCGACCCCCACTTGGTGTACAGCGCTCACTCCACGGCCGGTGATTTGTGGCGGGCGCCGATCAGGCTTCTGTTAAAACACATTTGGCGGCTAGTGTGAAAAAAACTGAGACAAAAACTCTCTATCATCTCCCAACGGGCGTAAAAACAGAATTTGGAGAGGATGTGACGAATACCACAGGACAACACAAACAACCTCTCACGCCCTAGGTCATGGATCGAGACGAATTCTTTAGCGCTGTCACCTACACCCATGTGACCTTGTCCCGAGCGAAGAGCAGTGACCATGAGTTGTCTCTATCTCGAGATCGAAGGTTAATCGTGTTTGGTGGGCAATGTTGATCAAGGCTTGATGGAAAATAGATAAACTGAATTGTTGAAGCGCATGACCAAAGAAAGAGCCTGAAAAAAATTAATAATAATCGTTGCTTCCGCATAGATAGCGACGTTACCGGGAATCTTGCAGCAAATAACCCCAAAATAAAGTCTGAAAACCTTTTGGCCAAACTATCGCCTTTCCATTGTCATCGGTCTAACGTTGCTCTTTTCTTTTTTCTCGCGTTTTGAAGTCAAACCTACCCGTTATCGTGCACCACCTATTTATGGAGAATTAGGCTCGTTTGTGTCGGGATTTGGGGGGGTGGGATCAGACTGGGCGCAGGGAACCAACATGGGCGCCTGCGCCTGAACCTGTGTCTCACTGTTGGCGAGCAGACCTCACCGGTAGGCTGTAGCAAGACCAGCCGGTGTTGAAGCCCACGCTACACACCGCGGTCGAAGGCGAATATTTATTTTAACAACAATTACTACGAGCGAGTGCGAGTTTTCTAATTGGCCATGTATGTCGCCAAAGCAAAAGATGGGGGCCGCCTTTCGAGATCTGGCTGAATCCTGTTCTTTTTTTTTTTTCGCTATGATAGGATGAAACAGTTGGTTGTGGTTCGACGACCATGGAGCAACAAAGCACATCCACCAATCAATGCACACACGCCTTGACCACGGTCTAAAATAACAAGAACATTTTTTTTAACCCTTGCCTTAACGGTCTGGCTCATGAGCTCCACGAGAAGCTCGACGCTCTGGCCCGGCGACAGATACCCATTCGAAGGCGTTATCGTCAGCTCCCGCTTCCGGAACGTTCCATCCTGGCGAGAGATGTCAGGTTAGGAAACCGAGTCATTGGCAGGAAATTAAGAAACCCGAAAAGAGAGTTATATGTGGAAATGATAAACCGGCAGGCGACCTCAACGCGCTGTGGCCCGACGATAGTTACCCGTTGGAATGCGTTATTGTCTCGGCTCTAGCTTCCGGAACACTATGGTTGGATAGCGGCGCAGCTTAACGTGAACAACGAAAACCAAAAACGTTTCATCTTGACGAGAGGGATCCGGTTGAGAAATCGAGTGAGCTACAGGAAGGTAAGAAACTGGGTGCGTGGAGAGTTACGAGATGAACAAAAAAGAGAAAAGAAAAAACTGCAAGCAGAGGTTCAAGAAAAAAGTAAAACCATTAAATTGGACGGCTACATCGTCAGCCTTTCGTTTCCGAACGTTCCCTCCTGACCTAACGGGAGGGATCCAGGTTAACCCTTTAGAGACTTCAGAGGGGAAAAATGGCAAGCTGCCCCATCCATATCCAAACATAAACCTTACATTAAAATGACCAGCGGAAGAGCTTGCACAACTCAATATCTGTTAGTTATACAGCGCTACCCACTAGACCAGTAAGTCTCGTGACTAGAGGTGAGACGCCTTGGAATTGGTCAAAAGTCGGTGGAATTCAACAAACCACCCGAGATCCCGATTTTTGGTAGTTATATGGCGCTATCCATCAGACCCCGCAGTCACGTAACTACGTAGTCCAGCGGATAGACACGCAGTCATGGGACTACGTGGTCTAGTGGATAGCGCTATTCAACTAACGGAGCTAAATGATACTGTATCTCATCGGTTCCTTAACCCTTTGTTTTACTTCATTATAGTATAGCGACGACGAAAAATTGCCGATTACGGCATCGGCCGCTTGCCGTTTTTGGCGATGATGGTGTAACATGGTGTCCGAACGACAGCAAACATTAGCAGCAAAGGTTTGTACGGGACGGGTGCGTGGCGGCATGACCCTGCTCGTGCTGCTGCCCTGCTGCCCGTTACGATAGAGGTGCGACTTTTCTTCTTTTTTTCTAAGGTTTCTCACTTTAGGAGCTTCGACTTTCTTTGTTTTTTTTCTGCTCCCCAAAACCCGATTTGAAAACCTGATTTGGAGAAACTAAAAGCTGCTGGTACAGGATGAAAAATGCCATGGCCTGCCTGCCTGCCTCCAGTAAATAAGTAACTGACTAACATCACCCTGTTGACCCTGATAGCTACACTGTAGTTGTAAGGGGAGTCGCCGACCTATATCCTTAATGAGGACACAACACTCGTAATACGCGAGATCGGAGTATCACACACAGCTTGCAAAGATAGATGAGTTTCGACGAAATCTTCGATCTCACAGCTAGAGTGTATTTTCATTTTTTATAATATCTATTTCATTTTATTTTATTTTTTGGGAATTCTCCGGTGGTTGGGGAAAAATAAGCTCAAGCTCAACACACTTGTACGCATTTTCATACACGTCCTGTGTCAATTTTAACTCAAATCATATTCGCAATCCAGCTGGTTTTCTGGCGTATCCTTCAGTACACGACGAGAATCATGCCACAAAAAAAAAAATGACTCATTTACTTCCTACGATTTGAGCTTAAGGAGAGCCCCCCGTCCGTCGTTCAGAAAAAAAGTTATCCAAAAATCGGTATACCTTGTTTCTTTTCTGAGGTTTCTCACTTTATTTAGGAGCCTTCGATTTTATTTTTTAGACAAAAGCCGATTTTGGAGAAAATTAAAGCTGCTACAGTATACTACGGGATGAAAAATGCCATGGCCTGCCTGCCTCCTGTATATATAAGTACACGACGAAAATCATGCCACAAAAAAAAATGACCTATTTACTTCCGACGATTTGGGCTTAAGGAGAGCCCCCCGTCTGTCATTCAGAGAAAAAAATAGCCAAAAAACGGTATACCTTGTTTCTTTTCTAAGGTTTCTCACTCTAGGGGCTTTCGATTTCTTTTTTTCTTCTCAAAAAACTGATTTTCGTGGAGAAAACTGAAGTTGCTGCTACAGGATGAAAAATCCTATGGCCTGCCTGCCTGCCTACTGTATGTACGTACACGACGAGAAAAACATGCCACAAAAAAAAAAAGAAAATTACCTTTTTTCTTTTTTTTTCCGACGATTTGGGCGTAAGGAGAGCCCCCCGTCCGTCGTTCAGAAAAAAAAATAGCCAAAAAAAGGTATACCTTAGTGCCTCTATTGTAGACACTATACAATAAACAAGTAAAAAGAGAGGTTTACGTGAAGGAGTCGTGGTGCCGGATGGTGAGAGGGAAAGGACGCAGGGGTATCAACTTCGCTTGGAGACAGCACCGGTTCTTCTTTGTTGATTTCTTATTACTGGCGTTGAGCTATGAGAAACTCGAGGAGACAGGAGAGGATGAGGAGAAGGAGTGAGAGCATGGGGGTGGGGTGAGGCTCACAGAGTTCGCTTCACCCTCCAGCATTGCTGCTGTGCTCTCTTCTGGACCTTTACCTATGGAACGTACAACGAACGCTCTCCTAGGTGTTCTATATTCCCATGAGCGCTTAACGCGCTTACTTCTACATATTTTGTCCAGAGGAGGAACGTTTCATTACCGAGAACGTTCTTGTGGTATAAGCTAACTAGATTCAACGGGATATCCTCTCCACCCAGAATATTCCGTTTAAGAGAATCTTCTTGTGGCCAATAGACCATAACTCTGCGGACTATCTTACCGAATCTATTGCCAGCTATACTGACACTCTATTACATTTAAGAAAACTGACGAGTTACAGCATTATTTAGCTCTTCCGCTGGTCATTTTTAACGTAAGGTTTTATGTTCGGATATGGGTGGGGCATCCTCTTGCGCCCAGCCGGCCGGACGGAGGAGCCCCAGTAGTACTTTTTACGTATTCCGGATGGACGTCTTGTTATGGACTCCTGTGACCCTTGTGTCGAATTGTATCACCCACGCTTCCTACTACGACTATGTGGGCGTTTGCGATATCCCAATTCTGCTGGGTTGGAAAACATAAACTATTTGTAATATTACTTAGACCTAACACCGACAAAAACGCTGTAACAACCCAAGGCCACGGAACCCACCAAAAAAAAATGGCTCCTAAATGAATACGTAAACGAGTCAAGAAATACCGACGGAGTAGTAACGGGGACCGCCTGCAGGGACAGCTCACGCTATCGCTATAGTGGGAACCGAAGGACACGCCAGAAAACCATCTGGATTGCGAATACACACGGCGTGTACGCACGGCGTGTACGAAAATACGTGCAAGTATGGTGAGCTTAAGCTTCTTTTTTTTACCCCCATCCGCCGGAGGATAAAAAAAATAAAAAAATAAAAAGTAAACAAATTAATAAGTAAATGGTAGGAAAAACGTAAGTAAATACTTCGAAAATGGTAGGAAAAAAAACGTATTTCTAATTTTGTTTTTTTGCGATAATTTATTTCGTGCGTTCGGGTTCGGGGTTGGCCTTGGAATTTTTGGCGTTCAACGGTTTCAATACTATTAATAGTGTGATATGATTTTTCCCAAGCAACTTTTTACCCAACAAAAGTTGATATACGTATCTCGCAAACAAGCCTTAAACCCTTGCCAGTTATACTCTAGCCGTAATTAAGTGTGGTGGTGCGTATGCACGGAGGGAAATAACTTTCTTTCCGTTTGCTGCAAGGAAACATTTAATAACTGCAATTAGACGTGAGCCGTGAGTTGGCAGTATTTTACGACCAAAAACTAATAAGTAGGTTCCTTCAGCCAAACCCGAGCGACTTTAGTCGGAAAGTCTGCTGGCGGAACCAGCTGATGTTCAGCCGACTTTCCTGAGTTAAATCAGGAGAGCAAAGCGAGCCAAAATCAGCCCCCCCCTCCCCTCCGGGCTCTCCCATTAAACCAACCCTTCCACTATACGAGTATGGAAACCCAATAAATCGGATAGTCGGCATCTCCCGAAAACGACTAACCATTAATCCGAATACTAACTAGTTGGTGACTTAAGTCGCGCCGACTCGCAGCTCTCACCATTAACCCTGTTGAGACTGGATTATATCGTGATTAAACTATACCAAGAGCACTTTTTGACCGGAATGTTCTCGAAGGAAGGTTTCTAACCGCGTGCGCGATTTCGTTTTTTGGACCGAGAAAACTACCCACTCACTGTTGTGTGAATGCCATTTTTGTGTTGCAATCACAACAGGACCAAAGCTACGCTAGGTGGGGGGAGGGGGGGGGGGGGCATGTTAAGGGTGGCATGTTAAGGGGGGCATGTTAAGGGGGGGCGTACTCATTTGTTGCTTGCCTTAGTCATTTGACCATTGACCACGCATCCCTTTCGAGACGGAGCACCGTTTCGAGACGGAGCACCCCCCCCTTTCCCACCACCGGCTTTGCGCCACTCGCACAAGTAAACTCTGTACCCAACGGGACAAAAAAAAAAAAAACTCTAGAGGCGTTTTTTTTCTTTGTCGCGCAACAGCAGTGGCTCACCGTTCCATTTGCGAGTTCACCTTCGCAAAAGATTAAAACAGCGCCAAAGCTTAAGTCCGCAAAAAGAAACATGGAGATCGGGGTCACTCGCGCGAGAGACCCTACCCCAAGCCACGCTGCGAAACAAACCCCCTCAAAAGTGACCCCCCACCTTAGCCTTCGGTGGTAGGTCTAGATACATATATAGACAGATGGATATCTAGGCACAGGTAGATACCTGGGCAGATAGATACCTAGGCAGATAGATATCCAGACAGATGGATGCCTCGGCAGGTAGAGAGATACCTAGGCAGATAGATACCTAGATAGGCACCTAGGCAGATAGATGCCTAGGCAGATCAGATATATACCCAAGCAGGTCAGGTAGATACCTAGGCAGATAGATACCTACTACAAGGAGACACCTAGGCAGGTAGACACCTAGGCAGGTAGATACCTAGGCAGGTAGATACCTAGGCAGCTAGATACCTAGGTAGATCAGATAGATACCTATTAATATGCAGATCAGATAGATACCTAGGCAGATCAGATATATACCTAGGTAGATCAGATAGATATCTGGGCAGATCGGGCAGATACCTAGGACATGAGATTGTGCGCGTTCGTCGGGTTACCAGTTTTATTTTGGTTCTTGAAAAACAAAATCAGGTTTTGAGCGAGCCTATGGAACTCCTCAAGGAGGGATTCCTCAGAAAAAAAGAAAAAAGAAAGGGGAGCGCCTTTTACCGTAGCTTGTATTTTTTTTTTTTTTATATCGCGGGACAACTCGGAATTTCGTTCCAGGAGGTGTTGTATTAACATGGGTTCGGTGTTGTTCGGTGTGTACATGTACTGATTTTTTACGTTAGGCTTGTCGCGGCCACGGAGAGTATATCGGTTTTCCTAGAGGTAGGGTGCAGGGGTTTCGCGGGGTTCTTTCCTCGTGTTTGTGATCAGTGGGCATATGAGAAAAAAAAATGTAAACAATAAACAATGTATATAAATATACATATGATCGTTCTTTTTGGGGGGGATCCGGCCTGGAGTTTTTTTGCGTCTCGGCCTCTCAGTATGCGATTCTCGGAACTGGAATTCTCGGTCAAATAGCTTCGTTCGAGCGCCGTCTTCGGGGGGCGGCTCCAACGCCCCTCGCCCTGCCGTATCCGGTCCGCACCTCGACGTGAACGCGGATAGACGCTGAGCAAGACAAGCGAGAAGTGCGCTTCATTTTTGAGTTTGGGCGGTATACGCTCGAGCTATTCTTGGATCTTGGCATATGCAGAGCTTGAACGAATAAAAAAGGGACAACATTTCCAAATTGGCGTCATTTCCAAATTGGCATCTAAATTTCTTCCCGACGATGCTTTTTTCATGGCCGCCTCCAAGCGCTTGCCCTATCGTGGCTGCTACTACTGCTGTATGTCGTTTCCTTTCGGCTCAGTGGGTATAGTGCTATATAACCAACGAAGGATGTGTCGTGAGTACGATTCTCACCCACACATCATATTTGGTATTCAGGAGCGTGCGCGCTGGAGACGGTATGAACGGTTATGATAGTTGTTAGTGTCCTTCTGAGTACTACTAACTGTACTAACTGTAGTACGTGGAGAGGGGATAGCTCCGGAAACCGCTCTTACGAAGTCGGCGATAATTAAGTAACGAACTGGAAAACATATTTGGTTGTTTTTTTGCACAACCCACACTCATGTGAGTGTTACTGAGTCAAGTGACAGCAGTGGGTAATGCTATGTGTCGTGAGTTCGATTGTTACCGACTTCGTGTTTGTCTTTTCAAGCGTGCGCGCTGACGACATTATGAATGGTTATTTCGGTAGTTTAAAATACATATGTAGTAGCACTACCCACTGAGCTACTGAGTCAAGTGATTAAGTATAGCTCAGTGGGCAGTGCTGTAGCATTTCTCGGTCAAATCACTTTGTTCGAAGGCCGCCGTCCAAGCGAGAAGCGCGCAAAATTTTGTATTTTGAACAATACTCTCCAGTTATTCTTCGGATCGTGATGTACGGAGAGGTTGATAAAATAAACTTGGCAAGACATTACTTCCAAATCTTGGCATCATATTTTGTGCCAAAACAAATAATAAAATTCCTGTAAAAACATCCCTATGTTACTGCGGTAGGGATCATGGTAGTGCATTTGTTTATTGAATTTCGGTAGGTACACGTACATACATGGATATAGACTTCGCAAGCGCACGCATGACTAAACGAGCAGGAGGTAGTAGTGATTGCGATTACTGCGCCAGGAAAAGCCACACAGCAGCGTTGCGAGTGGCTGCGTCCCCGTGGCCTCGAGGGTTGTATTATACAAGTTCCTCCTGTCGTTAAGCTGCGCCACTTAAAGGTGGTAGTAAGTAGACAGTATCCACGAAAAAATCCAGTGGTGGCATGCATTCGTCCCCGTATCGCATCGTTTGGTGTTTTTTACCCCGAGAAGACTCTTTGGAGAAATGTGTGTGGATGGCGTGCTTTGTTGTTGCTGTGGTCCCTGAATCCGTTGCTGTGGTCGTTTGCCGGTTAATGCAAGCGGTCGTGTGTTGGTGCGTATCTGACAAATAAGTTTGTGTTGCTTCGTACTTGACGTGCTCCTTACTGCTGACTGCTGATTGACCATCTCTTTTAGTGATTTTCTTTTTTTTGGCACACTTCTACTTTCCAGCCTCTGGACATACAAGCCGCGGTCACAGGTGTCGTCCTCCCCTTCCCCCCCCCGGTTATTGCCTTCATTTTTTTTCGCGCATAGGGTTCAGCACCCACTGATCGTCGATTTTTCATCGAGTGTTGTTGCTAACTCACGCTCTCGATCTTTCCGCAAGTCAATTAGTACACAAGACGAAAAATTATACCAGTACGCACTCGCGGGGATTCGAACTCACGAAGCTGACATATACCAGGCTCGAGGATATAACCTGATACGCCACCGGGGCAGTGAGTGATATAGAGCCGGTCGCCCCGGTGGTCTAGTGGGGTTATACGAAAATACTACTACTATTAATACTAGCGTTGATCCTTGAGGTAAATAACCACCGCTGTGAGCTTTGTTGGCTCTATTTATTTGCAGAAATAAATGGGGAAAAAAGGATCAACCAACTGCTGAAGTCGCCTAGCAGCGTGGGTAGGTAAAATCGACGCGATGACGAGGGAAGAAAATTCTTCTCGCGATAAAAGTTAGGGCAGGAACGTGGTGGGGAGGGGGGAGGGGAGCCCGCTGTATGACCCCGGATCTAAGTTATACTACTAGGAGGACGAGAGCAATGCGAGCATCACAATAAATGGAATGGGGAAAAGAAAAGAAGTGGAGTGTATTACTGCTGCGGTAATAATACGATACCCAAGCAAGTTGCACCGATCGACTCGATCTGGACTGACTGCTGTTGTATTATGCAATTGGTCCATGTACAACTTGTCTAGTCACACGCAGCAGACATGATCAGTCACCTTAATGGCCCCGGATGCTTGATTGAGTAAAGATATCATAAGAGACGCGCTCGACACGTATCGTCGCCCGACTAAAGGGTCAGACAGCGTGTGGCCGGATTTATCCGATCGAAATCTGATGAATGAAGCTCGTAATCGGATTCGCTTAAAAAACGGTAGCTATTGATGGTAGTACATTGTTATGATTGTTGGTCTATATCGAACTCTTGGCACTACCTTACATACTGTAAGCGCAGACTATGATTGTGTGTGGTGGCTTTTCTTACTCTACCAAGTATTGAATCGAACAATTCAAAGTGCTGCCCTGCCCTACCCGAAGCATGGGTGCCGGCGTATACCCATGCGGAGCCCTTGGAATAAAAACAAAAAATATAACAGCTAGTCGGTAACTTGGTAATAAATATATCCAGTTAAACTCACAGCTCTTCTTGTACCAATGCTACCGTCGCCGTGGACGATCGGTGGCCAAGTCAACGCAGACAGTGCATACGATACGAACGGACTAACGTTGATTTACTGATTCCCTCATCAATCAGTACAAAAGTTCCGGCATTTATATTATTTGTTTGTTCGTCGCTCCCCTGAACGGCCACACCGGTCTCCTGCACTACTTGCTTTTTGCGTGGAAGCTCATGAAAGCTTCCGTGGAAGCTTCCACCGCTTCCATGGAAGCTTCCATGGTTTCCATGGAACTATGGAAGCGGTATGGAAGCTTTCATGGAAGCTTTCATGGAAGCTTTCATAGAAGATATGGAAGCTTCCACGCAAAAAAAAAGCAAGCTTCCACGGAAGCTTCCATGGAAGTAGTGGAAGCTTCCACGGAAGTAACTTCCACGGGAGCTTCCACGAAAGATTCCATGGAAGTTACTTTCACGAAAGCTTCCACAAAAGCTTCCATATAAGTAACTTCCACGAAAGCTTCCACGCAAGCTTCCATGGAAGTAACTTCCACGAAAGCTCCCATGAAAGCAACTTCGCTGAAGGCCACCGCAGACATAATTCGATCATTTTTTTCTCGAGAAAAACACGTGAGGTTTGTACTAGAAATCCTTGTTGTCGTCGATTGTAAGCAGTACCAGAGATGTAATTACCTGCGGGACCCTCGCGCGCCACACCATGGAGATCTCAGATGTGTTGGTGAGGACGGTCGAAGCGCTGACGGGGCAGTCGTAGCTGATCGCCCCGAAATCCACCTCGTCCACGTCGAAGTGGAACGTTGGTCCGATCTGACAAGCGGAGACAAGAGAGTACCACAACAAACGCGGTGCGCGTAAACAAGACGGTACTCTCTTAAGGATTATTTCCTCCCAGCGATGCGGTATCACGTGCGCGGACGTGCGTGTCACAAGATAATTGCAAGAGTACGGTGTGCATAAAAAAACAGCACTATGATAAGTGTTCTCTGTCCCAGCGATGCGATGCGGTATCACGTGCGCGGACATGCGTGTCGGGCGCGGATGTGTCAAAGTGGCATCGTGATGTTCGTCATCCTACCTAGGCGCGCATCGAGGCTCAGCAGAAAATCCTGTTCTATGTGAATAAAATGCATAGCTACAGCAGCAGTGGCGGGATCTATGTAAGGCGGGATTGTGCGAAGGAATTTTGGCCGCATTGGGGCCTATATAAGGCGGTATAGTGCAAAGCAATTTTGGCCGATCTACATCGAGAGGCCTGGCCTAATCACGCAGGCAACTGTATTCAGATTTACCGTAGTCGTGCCGGCGGATTTCAACCGCAATATATCGAGTGACCGCCTCATTCTGACCGCCTTATATATAGGCCCTGGGCAGTTGCACTCAGAGTTACAGCAGTCGTGCCAACCGATTTCAACAGCACTATATAGCGTGACCGCCTCTTTCTGACCGCCTTATATAGGCCCTAGGCAGTTGTATTCAGAGTTACAACAGCAGTCGTGCCAACCGATTTCAACTGCCGTATATAGACTATATATCGACCGTCCCTCTTATTCTAACCGCGTTATATAGACCCCCCACTATTACTGCTGCTGTATGTTTGCCCTGGCTCTAAACTAACACCCAACAACGACGTGGCTTTCTCGTTTTTGTCGTCGGGATGGCATCCTGGTGCCTCCGAATACTTGTGATTGATTGGTGACACCGAACACATCCCATGATAGGTAGGGGTACAGCGGAACACATCCCACACGGTAGGTAGGGGTACAGCGGAAGTTAAACGAGGAGCTCAATATCTGTCACCCGAAAACGACGTGACTTCGAAGGCATTCCGCTCGTCGCGCAAACATGCATCCAATGCTTCCACGCCGCTACTACTACCGTGCGTGGTCCTACACAAGAATACACTCGTGAAAAGTTTCAAAACAACCTGTAGTTCCGTCACTTGAAGAAAGAGCTCAACCCCAAAATGTGCAAGCCTCTTCGGAGGGATGATTCTGGCGGGATACTTTTTCTGAGGCTCTTCTTAGCAGACTCAAAATAGGCTAATCCGCGTTGACTTACCACACCCGCCGATCCTTCGCCTCGTGCACGCCACGATATGGTAAAAATTTAAGTTTGGGTGAGACGACGACCCAGTCCGGTAGCCGATGAAGAGCACAGTAAACAATGGAAGCGGATGGGTAGGGCCACCGGCTGGGGAAGGAGGCCTCATCTAATCCAATACTTACTTTGAATGATCGGTGAAGCCGCAGGAGATTACTCAGCATTTTTTTTTTTCGAGACCTCCTCCTCAACTTGAGGAGCCCCACACCCCACTCAAAAACTGATTTTGAGAAACAACGAAAGTGCAATCCCGATGAATAATCTCATGGCCGAAGCGCAATAAGAAACAAGTCACAATTCAAAACAAGAACGACATTTCTGCCGAGTATTTTGGGTTGAGGAGCCCCGTTATTCAGAAAATGGTTTCGCCAAAAAAAGGTATATACCCCTATCGTAGCACGGCCACTGGGTGATGTTCGGGTTAAGGAGTCCCGTCATTCAGAAAATGTTTTCGCCTAAAAAAGGTACATACCCCTATCGTAGCATGGCCACTGGGCGATGTGTGGGTTAAAGAGTCCCGTCATTCAGAAAATGGTTTCGCCAAAAAAAGGTATATACCCCTATCGTAGCACGGCCGCAGGGTGATGTTTGGGTTGAGGAGTCCCGTCATTCAGATTTTTTTTCGCCAAAAAAAGGTATATACCCCTATCGTAGCACGACCACTGGGCGATGTTCGGGTTAAGGAACCCCGTCATTCAGAAAATTGTTTCGCCAAAAAAAGGTATATACCCCTATCGTAGCACGGGCCACTGGGTGATGCTTGGTTAAGGAGTCCCGTCATTCAGAAAATGTTTTCGCCGAAAAAATGTATATACCCTTGACGTAGCACGGGCCACTGGGTGATATTTAGGTTAAGGAGTCCCGTCATTCAGAAAATTATTTCGCCAAAAAACGGTACACCTCTTCTATTAAAGCACGGGCCACTGGGTGGTGGAGCCTCGCATCATTCACGCTTGTCTAACAACGGAAACACATGAAATAATCATCTCACCACGTGGCCCTTGAACTGGCAAGGTATGGGTTCCTCGTTTCCCCGGAGGACAAAGGAGAACGACTCGGAGAACTCTCCCAGGATGTCCGACTCGAACTCCATCGTCAGGGTGACGCTTCAATAAAAAATACATATATTGAACGAAACACGGGGTACAAAACAGAGTGACAGAGTGCATCCAAAACAATGCCAATTACTGTTATCACCCTTATTGCGTTTGCCATCAGACCATATGCAATATGAGCTTCAACGTTGATCACTCACAACATTCCCCATAGAAGAGAACAGAATATTATTATTGTATTAATTGCTTGCTGTCAGTAAAATGGCGATCGAATTGGACGGGTCCAAGTTTGGCACAAATATTGGAACCACGTATCTGATCGAAACGTCTCCGAATTTGTATCACAACGAGATCACTTCTTCTTTTCGATCCGAAACCTCGTGAGCAGACGAGTCGTTCGCGAACTGCTCGAGAGTATGCCAAGAGCTGCCCGGTCGACACCGTTTCCTCCCGCAGACGTGGACCCGATAAAAACTGGTGCCGCCCGCGACATTGCTTCGGGTTCTAGCCAGGTGGTGGTGAGGTTAGCAAACCGGGACTGCCCGGCGAATCGCGCGTGCCGGCCGGTCACAGCGTACATCTTTGCCGCATGGCGTCTTGGATCGGACCTGACCGCCGTGCACCTGCTCCCCGTGGTCTCGACTGAAAGGGTTTCCGATACCGTCTACCTTTTTGAACAACCCGTACGACGGCCTCCTTGCAAAACCATATATTTGCGGGCGGCAGAGCTGCGGAACCACTTCATGATGCATTCCTTTCGCGTGGGGGACCTCCCCAGCACATTTCTGACCTGGGCGGCTGTGGGCGAGATCATGAAGATTGCTGGCTGGAAGACAAAGTCGACAGCACAGTACAAAATCGGGGCCACTTCTAGTGGTCAAGTGGATAGCAAGAGGGAATGAAGCCAGAGCTATGCAGCCGTTAGCGAGCTATGATGCCACGGTCTCAGTACCGTGGATCGTTTAATGTAAGTATTGGATTTGGACGAGGCCTCCTGCGCTGACCCGTGGTCTCGCCCGTACCTCGTTGCTCCGTTGAATTGCATTTGTAGTTGACCACTGGTCCGGTAGAGGGATGTCTCACCCAAACTTCCTTATCGCCTGCTTCGACCTCGGAAAATGATGAAATTTCTTGAATTTAGCGTGAATTTGTTAAAGTTAGAGCGCTGTGTGTTCGGAAGTGGGTGCATTCTCACCTATCCTTCACGTCCAGAGTGCCCTCCGTGGGGCCGAAGCGAAACTTGCTCGCGAACGGAGTATGCGGTGCCTGAAGCGTCCAGTCCGCGGCGATGTCCCCCTTATTTAACAGCGTCACCTGAAAAGTACGATACGTTGGCACGCGAGATGTTGTGAACGGACAGCAGTATTTTTTGTGGTTGGATGGGTGCCGCGCTGAGAGCGCGTGTCAGCGCCGAAAAAAAGTTATTCGGAGAAGGCCTGGACACGAACGACGCTTGTAACGACGCGTATGAAAATACGTGGAAGCGTGGTGAGCTAAAGCTTTATTTTGCCCCATCCGCCGGAGGATGAAAAAAAAAAAAAAAAACGACGCTTGTTTTTGAATTGGGAATATTTTTCGTTTTTATCGGCAGTTTTTTTTTTGTCCTAAGAGAAACGTCAAGCAGATGCGGGGAAAGTAAGTGCACATAATTTCGATCGAGACCAAGTGGAATCAACGCTGTACGAATAGCTGACGCTACATACAACAGTAGGGAATCGTGCAGCAAGGACATTTGTAATATCTCGTCAACTTGTTTGTGTGCCTTAGTGGGTCAGATTGCTCGGAGAATCGTATATATCATCTCAGTCGGCGGCCTTGGAACCTCGGACGTACAACCTGGCTTCAGCCAGCTCGCAAGCGGTCCCCTTTTTTCGGCACGGTATTGCATTATGGATAGGATCCACGTATGGATATCGGGGTTAATGTCTTTGTTGATGTGCAGTCACTTCGCACGAGTAAAGTACGTATCTTAATGTAGATGCGGGGAAATACAATATGCGGCGAGATTAAGTTTGTTCCTTCTCGCCGACGCACTGCTGTATCCAACACATCTTTCGGGACGTTGAATACAATGAAAGATAACAAGCTTACCACCATAAGTATCCAAGAATGTTGTAGGGAACGTTACAGGGAATTGCTATGGGTCGGATGGTCGGGTAGTACAATCACCCATAGAGTACATCTGCCCGGAGCATGGGCATTGTACCGTGACAACGAGGGAAGGCATCGCCCAACTCTGTCACTCTCCTTCGTTTCCATTCTTGGGCCACATAAGCGCCACTTTCAAACTACCTTCTTTCTTCTTTACAAGCGATCTTACCAGACACTTCGGTGCCACCTCTGCAACTCTAAGCACAGAGACAGAGCCTCGACACGGTCAGTGTCACCGGTTATGAGCCTCGCTCTTTGATCTATATATCGATCGGCACCAAGTACCGACGCAGCACTGCTGTTCGTCGTGTTCTTCCCAGAAGCTCAAGAATGGTCCATATCTTCCTCAGCGGGAAAGTATCTTAAAAAGATTTGTTGAGACCCAACTACAGCATCAGCATAAGCAACATCATCATGGGAGAGTCAACAATAGCAGCTGATGCGGTCGACAAGCTCGCTAGAGCTGTCGGCGGCAAATTCACCGGGCTCAAGTTCGACATATGGAAACGACCGGCTCCGTCCGTGATAAGCATGCGACATTCCAGCATCTCTGATATTCTGGAAGGGCAACCATGCCCCGAACCCGAATTAATTCGTCCTCAACCATCTATGGCGGGAAGATCTACACGAGCTGTAACACGCAGTCAGGACGTGGACGAATCGGGCACGCAGTCTGGAACGGCGGAAACACCGCCGGCCGACTCATCGGTATCTGCACAGTCTGGCGCGGAAGCAACGCCTCCCGTAGACCGGGGACACTTGCCTCCATCATCTTCATCTGTATAAGGTGCCGACACTCAAACGGCTCCAACATCCTCAACATCTACGCGTACAGCAATTTCAACATCGGTTTTGTGAGGCCACGGACGACAACATCTCCAACTTGGAAGGCATTCAAAACTGGACACTAACTCTGACACCTACGATTTTCTTCTTGCAAGTCGTTATTATAACGATATCACGGAAAAGTTGGCCAGGCTTTCGTACATGTTTGCCCCACATAGAGCAAGCAAGTACGGAAGGAATATACACGGTTAACACCATCCGACGACACAAAAGGGGGAGGGGAGGGTCAGAATTAAATAGCAGTATATTCGACAAGAAAACACGGTTGAATTTTAACGACTGCTTATAAGTACGTACACAATAGTAGTGCAACTCTATTTTTTGTGTGGGTAGTAGTAGTCTAGTAAAAGTAACAGCTGTGTTGTACAAATGTACTTACAAGTATCATTTCATAGTAGTACGAGCACAATTTCAGTAGGTGATACTTGCACAGTGCAGTATAGTGCTGGGCTCATGTATAAATCCACAATTTCAGCTTTCTTCGATTTTCTATGCGCTCTAGGACTCAATTGAGGGGGCGCAGTAAACGTACGGCAGATAATTTCTGGCTTTCTGTTTTCTGTAGGATACAACTCGCTGGTCATCAGAATCACGAGTATAGCTTTTGTGATATGACTATACCCATAGTCTATTTCCGTATTGTCAGTATTCGTATCCTTTCTTTCGAGTGCGGACGTGCACATACTAGGTGAGACAGTAAGCGACTAATGCTGTATTGGACATTCATCCATAGTGTGTTATGGACTCGGTGTCTGGATGCTCTAAGTATAACTCAGGGGGCGTGTTGAGTACCCAACAGACGGGTTAGCGTTTCTTTTCTTGAAGTGTTTCTTGCTGTTAATTAAACCAAGCTCTGATTTATTATTTGCTTATTTGGTTATTTGATTATTTGATTATTTGATTATTTGGTTATTTGATTATTTGGTTATTTGATTATTTGATTATTTGATTATTTGGTTATTTGATTCTTTTATTGTTTAATTCTTTGATGTAATACCCATATTGCCGCTGTTAATACACAGGTCTGAATATGAGGTTTTAATTGCATCTCGATTTTCCTGTCTGAGTTTGGTACTTTCTCTAGCCAACTGACTTTGCATAAAGAGGGGATATTGAATTATGAATGATAGGGTCCACATAATGATATCGGGATCCATGTCTTTGTTGATGTGCAGTCACTTTGCACGAGTAAAGTACGTGTCTTAATGTAGATGCAGGGAAATACAGTATGCGTCGAGATTAAGTTTGTTCCTTCTCGCCGACGCACTGTATCCAACATATATTTCGGGACGTTGAATACAATGAACGATAAGTAGCTTACCACCATAAGTATCCAACAATGTTGTAGGGAACGTTACAGGGAATTGCTATAGGTCGGACGATCGGGTAGTATAACCACCCATAGAGTACATCTGCCCGGAGCATGGGCATTGTACCGTGACAACGAGGGAAGGCATCGCCCACCTCTGTCACTCTCCTTCGTGTCCATCCTTTGGCCACATAGGCGCAACGTTCAAACTATCTTCTTTCTTCTTCTTCACAAGTGATCTTAACAGACACTTCGGTGCCACCTCTGCAACTCTAAGCACAGAGACAGAGCCTCGACACGGTCAGTGTCACACACGGTACCAATCAGAAACTCGCGTTTGCTCGTTATGATTGTACCACAGTGAGAGCTACCAGAAAAGCTAGATAACGCCATGCGGACATTCATCGACTCGCCTCGTAGCTGTGCTTGCTGCTGATGAAAATGTCTCCCATGTCCAACACATCAAAGCTCAGAACAACCTGCGTCGACGGATAGGTGGGGGGTAAAAGGCGGGGTCATGGGCTCACGGTATTGGGCCATGGTTTAACCCTTTTCTTCACTTAAAGAGGGAACCAGTGTCCGTCTCAAACAAACTGAGACACGTGGAGTGTAATAACTATTACAGCACCGATCAATACAACGAAGCAGCTCGAGGACTAGCGCGTAGAAATGTTGGTCGGGTTGCGCGAAAAAACGCCTTCGAAGCCACGTTTCGGCTGATGTTGATATTAAGCTCCTCGTGTTGGGAGGCCAGAAAACTTTTAGGATCTGCTGGACCCCTACGAGCTTGCGATGACTCAGAAGAATACGTTTTGTGTAGTTACATAGCGCGATCCTATGTAGACCACTCAGTGACAGTGACCCAGTGGTCTACTATCCCTATTGATGAACCCGTTCGGGACTTGATTATGTCTTCATTAAAGTATGGCGACCTACAGACCCCATTAGCTAGAGCTGTTTTTCACGACTAAAAACTAATTTATATGTTCCTTTACCCTACTAAGTGACTTTAGCCGCCAAGTCGCCTGGCGAAGGGCAACTAGTTTTGCTACCGTAAGTCGATCGATACTGTCGATCGGTACGGTCGGTTGGTTGGTTGGTCGGTCGTTCGATCGGTCGTTCAGTCGGTCGTTCGGTCGTTCGGTCGGTCGGTCGGTCGGTCGGTCGGTCGGTCGGTCGGTCGGTCGGTCGGTCGGTCGGTCGGTCGGTCGGTCGGTCGGTCGGTCGGTCGGTCGGTCGGTCGATCGGTCGGTCGGTCGGTCGGTCGGTCGGTCGGTCGGTCGGTCGGTCGGTCGGTCGGTCGGTCGGTCGGTCGGTCGGTCGGTCGGTCGGTCGGTCGGTCGGTCGGTCGGTCGGTCGGTCGGTCGGTAAAAACTCTTTCAGGACCCACCTTGGGGCCTATCCCATCTCCCGTAAGCCACAGCGGCAGGCGTTCCTCTCGTCCGACGCAATCTAAGAAAGCGCTCGATTTGTATTCCGTCGTCGTTTGCGGACGAAACAATACGGTTACCTGCATCGACAGCATTAGCGGAATGCGAGCAAGGATCAACGCTACGGTAGGATGGGGTAACCCCATTTTCATCGCCAGGTTTTGAGTCACTCGAGCGAATGAATCGGGTGCTCTTCACGGAGATATAACACTTTTTTTTTTCGTTTTTTGTTGGCGTAGCGTAGCTACCCATCCCATGGCGGATTCACATCGCACATTAAAACAGCACGAAACCTTGAGACAGCGAAGAAATAGGGAGGTCACTCGAGGAAGTCACTAGCGCGAGTGACCTCCGGGCGACCGCAAAAAAAAAAGGTCCCCAAAAGTTACCCCTATACCGTCGTCTTGGTGTGTCGGAAACAATACGGTCACCTGCCTTAATACGCGAGGCATCGTGGGTGCCATGTTAACGGTTCACCTTTATCGATTATAAAAGCAGGACCGCCTCGGGCGGGGTCGTTGTTTTTGATAGAAACTAATATATGGCAGTCACTTGCATCGATGTTAAGAAGGGGTACCCACCCACCCCACGCACGGCAGCGTTGTTCTCATTGCCAAACTTCTAGTCTACAGATATAGCAGTTTTTTGTTTTTATAATCATCACCACTTTTCTTCTCTCCAGCTCCACCCGTACGAGGTGCTACCCTCGGCAACCTTCTGGAAAACTATGGTCACAGGTGCCTTCCCTTCTCCCCTCCCCCCAGGTGCATGCCTTCGTTTGTATCGCCCATAGGTGTCCAGCATTCCCACTTTTCAACTCGTTATGCTCGCCCATTCTCGTCGAATTTGTGAGGGTAGGAGCAGTAGTTTGACCGTGGCGATGAGTGCATTCGATGGTAGTGTGGGCGCAAAACGATAAATTTACTCCCAACTTGAAAGAAGACGATACATACCATACACGGGGGGGGGGGGGGGGGTACTCATGTCATGCGTAGCCGTAGTTATACGACCATAGACCCTGGCATGTAGAGGGGGGGAGGGGAGGTGGTGTTTAGTTAGTTCATACACACTAATTCAAGACATTTCATTAATGCCCGTGCTCGAGGAAGACCGCATGACTCGGCACATCTCCCACCTCAATCTTGATGCGGGCCCAAATATCCAGAGCTTTTCAACGGTCATGACCCGACCAGCGGATCATGTCAGGAAGTTATCAAAATCTCGCGGGTCGAGTGGGGTCAGGTCAGGAGGTGTTTCTAATCTCACAGGACGGGTCGGGTCGGGTCAGGAGGCTTTCAAATCTCACAGGACGGGTCGGGTCGGATCAGGAGGCTTTTAAATCTCGCGGGTCGGGACGGATTACCCTAGCTCGACCTGAACCGTGAGAAACCCTGCAAACGTCTTCCCTCCAACGGCCGTATCTAAAACAAAAAACTCGTCACTTGGATTTATGGTGACTAGAATTGGGGAGTTTCGTGCTTGGCGTTGGGTATGAGGTGTGCGTTACTTACAGGTAGCCGTGAGCTAGTTGGATGCTTTGTTCGCGGTCTAAATGCCCGCTACAGGCGTACACCACACCGATCTTGCTGCGGGGCCCAAAAACACCTCCGTCCAAACGGACGAATATCGAAAATCTGGTCATTTTACACTTGTTTATGGTAACTGGATGTATGGCACTGAATGTTTTGCGTTGGGTGTGAGGTATGAGGTACAGGTAGCTGTTGGGGTAGCTGGGTTCTTTGTCCGCCGTCTGAATACACGCTACTCCGAAGACGTGAGCAGACACGTCACGACGTGTCAGGAGATACTTCAAGACTTCAGGACACACGTCAAGACGTCAAATAGAACGTCTTGACGTCAATAGAGACGTCAAGACGTCAAGAGACACGCCAAGACGTCAAGAGAGGCGTCAAGAAGTCAAGAGACACGTCAAGCAAAGGGAACACACGCGCTGTCAAGGGTGGTGTTCCATACTAAACCCTAGCAGTATGGTGTCAGTCAACAAAATGAAGGCAAAAAAATCTTCCGTCTGTCAAGGGATGAAATAAAGCGCGCTGTCGTGTGGCATCTTCGTTCTACACCGTCTCAATTGAATCGAAACGTGCCCGTCACCCACCTCTATCTCGATGCGGACGCAACTGTATCCGTCCAAAGGACGAACCTCGAAAATCTCGGCACGTAGAGTTATGGTGACCGGATTCGTGGCATTGAATGTTTTTCGTTGGGTGTGAGGTATGAGTTACAGAGGTAGTCGTGCGCTAGTTGGATTGTTCGCCCGCCGTCTGAACACACGCTACACCAAACACGTCACGAGAGACACGTCTTGACGTGTCAGGAGACACGTCAAGACGTCAGGAGACACGTCAAGTAAAGGGAAAACGGGCGCTGTCCAAGGGCGGTGTTCCACACCAAACCCCTATTTAGAGCGGTATGGTGTCAGCCAAGGCAAAATGAAGGCGGAAAAAATCGGCTGCATTGTCAACGAGTGAAAGAAAGCGCGCTGTCTCGTGGCAAAATTTTGGTCTACAACGCGCGTCAAAACTAGTCATAGACGTGTCCACCACCCACCTCTATCTCGCTGCGGGCCCAAATATCTCCCTCCAGCGGGCGGATCTCGAAAATCTCGTCCGCAAACAGCATCCCGTCCTTTCCAAGCGCCCTTCGCAAGTGTCGGTACTTCCGCTTCAGCGCTGCCTGTGCCGCTTGAACGCTTGGAGGGAGGCCCGCGACAGCCGAGGTAGGGCTGGCGGTGCGCCCTCCGGTGTTGCGGAACGAACCGCCTGCTACCTCTCCTGAAGCAGCGAATGTGCTGGCGGTAGCCGTCGCCCATTCCTCCTGGATATTGGATGTTTTTTTCGTTGTTTGGCGGGAAAAGGGGTACGGCGGGTTCTGTGGTGCGGGAAAGGGGTTCGGGTCGTCGCGTGTGGTATGGGGAGGAATCTAAACACGGTGGTAAAAATATCGTGGGCGCGTGGGGGAGCCTGATTGTTTTTTAGATGGATTGGTGGAAAAGGGGTTCGGGTCGTCGGGTGTTGGTATGGCATTGGCCTGGAAAAGGTGCCGGTCGTCGCATGCGGTACGGGAAAGGGGGGGCTAGGGAATCGAATCGAAACGATGTAGTACATATTTGTCGTGAGCGTGGGTGGGAGTATATTATCCTAAAAATGGTTGGTGGCAGAAGGGGTCCGGGTCGTCGGGTGTGGGATGGAATGGGATGGGATGGGATGAGAAGGGTTCACACGTCGTACAGATGATCTATCCCTACTGGGTGATCTATTAATGTATATATTTCAGGGAAGATCTTTATGGTATTAGCTCATGTTGCCGAGCGGGAACCGTGCGATCTGCATGGTCTAGCACATGTTAACAGCAACAACAACAACAACGACAACGACAACGACAACGACAACAACAACAACAACAACAACATCGTCAAAACAGTGTAAAATTGCAGACGGTGTTGCTGCCTCGTGCACTGCATACCTGGTCGGAATATGCCTCTTCCTCGTTCGTTTGAGGTTCGTCCCCATCCCCACCGTTGATTTTCGCGACACTTGCTGCTGCGGCTCCTGCCCCCGCCTCTAACCCTCCGTTCCCCCCTCCTATGGTCGAGGATGCCCGCCCCTGCCCTCCAGCCAGGCTCCCCAAGGTCGAGGAAGAAGAGACGTTGCCTGTTTTCACGGCGAGCGTTCCTTTCATGAGCGCTTCTTCCTCTAGACTCTGCATCTTGGCCATCTCCGCGTGTAGCCTGCCGCGTTCCTCCTGTGAGAGGTTTTTGATTTGCGGGGAGGGGAAGGGGGAGGGGGTATGAACGATGCCCCCAAGTTACGGCTGCCTCCGTGTCGAATGATCATCCTTGTTTCACCATGTGAAACGAACCGGCTGTGCCCTTCGTGACGCGTTACGCTAAAAGGCACGGAGCAAAACAACAACGTGTCGCGGTATGAACCGCTTTGACTTGAATATTTATTCGAGCGAAGCGAGTTTCTAATCTACACCTGGGCCTCGCAATATAGGCTCCCATGAAAAAAAAATAGTTTTCGTGCGTGTCTTCGACTAAACTTGATTTTAGTGTGGGATCATTTGATTTTAGACTGCAGGTGGAGGCAGACCACAACGGAGCAAAAAAACACACACACACAGCCGACCATACGGGCAAAAAACAGCAGCACACACCGCTCACACAGTCAGTCGGCACACAGAGCTCACACAGCAGGCAGCACACAGACAACGGGCGCAGCGGGCGACAGCGCTCACACAGGGGGCAGCACACAGACAACGGGCGTAGTGGCCAATAGTTTGCACGTGCGTGTCTTCGATCGACACACACGCACAGCAGACCACACGGGCAAAAACAGCAGCACACACCGCTCACACAGCCGGCACACAGCGCTCACACAGCGAGCAGCAAACAGACAACGGGCGCAGCGGGCGACAATAGTGGCCAGCGGAGAGCGGGCATGGAGAGTGTGTGCCCGCTAGGGGTGTGTCCGCTGAGTGTATCTACTGCTGTCTCGTGGTGAGAGTAAGTCATCATGGAGAGACGTCCGCTGGGGGCGATTGACCTAAACTCGGTCCGTGCGCCAACGCCAGAAGGGCAACAGCAGACACTATGGCCCGTGGACGCACACGTCTGACGACAGTTACATCTATCAGCTGTCGCTCGTTTTAGCGACAGCTATTGTACCTTTTATTTGTTCTCATCCCTTCTATTATCCTCGCATTTGTATTTCTCCTTCCCCCGTCCCTAGACGTTAACTCAGATCCAGTGTCACAAAAAAACAGGCTTTTCTCCCCCCTCCCCACTACGATACGCTCCTTCATCTTTATCGCGAGAAGACTCCGGCAGCTATTTCGGATCGTCCGCGGGTGTAACCACCCCCCGCAGCATGGACATTGTACGTGACACTTCCCTCGTCGACTCGCATGGGCATTGTCTAGTGACCGAAGAAACGCCGAGGGTGGTATTGTCAAGAGACGTGTGCGGCGGCACCGGCGGCACCTTTTGGGCTGGAAAAAAATCTGGATGACGGTTTCGGGGATTTATAGAGCCCCAAAAAACCCTCCCTATACTAAATTCAAGTAATTTTTCAGTAGCGCTACGATGATAGAGGAGGTGCACTACTTTTTCTTTCTTCATACTACTCCTCAATTTTGGGAGCTTAAGACTTCTCCCTCCCAAAAAACTGATTTTGAACACAAAAAAAAAAACTGCTACAGTATCGGGATTAAAAAAAAAAAAAAAACATGGCCTAGGTACACACAACGACAATCATGCAGAAAATTAAGGGGGCGTATTTTCCGACGATTTTGGGCTAAGGAGCTCCCCGTCATTCAGAAACCGATTAAAACGAAAAGTGATACCTCCATTGTAATGCGCGTTAGGTTAAGAGGATCTTTGCGTCTGGTGTTGTGCCAGGACACAGGGCCGACTAATGGCTACGATCCTGTAACCTAAGGTGGGTTAAGGAGCTCCCCGTCATTCAGAAACCATTTCAGACAAAAAAGTGCTAGCTACGCTCTATCGTAGCAAGCGTCCCTCTTTTTTTTCCGGGGCTCTCAACCTGTTGAGGAGCTCTTTATCGAAAAAAAAACGATAATTGAAACCCGACGAACGGTCCCATGTCCTAAGATATATTAAAAAAAAAAAATACAATACGAGTATCGCGAGAAAAAAAAAAACACGGAAATTCCGACGATTTCGGGGTCAAGGAAAAAAAAAAAAAAAAAACGTTAGCCCCAAAAACGGCTACCTCTATCGTATCACGCGTCAAATTTTTGTTCATTCAATTCTCAGACCGTTTTGGGGAGAGAGGAATAGAGCTCCCCAAACCGAAGACGAAACTCTCTTAAAACAAGCCTAGTCTAACTCCAAGGGTTTTGTCCCCGCGTCGGGACTGCGGTGCTAAAAGGGCTTAAATTAACTCCAATATCGTCAGAATGTCATCCATTCTCTGTCTTCGGAATGAAATTTTCGTTGTATACCCAGGCCATGAGGTTTTTGTTTGTTCAATTCTCAAACTGTTTTGGGGAAAGAGGAATAGACCTCCCCAAACCGAAGATGAAACTCTCCTAAACAAGCCTAGTCTAACTCCAAGTGTTTCGTCCCCGAGTCGGGACTGCGGTGCTAAAAGAGCTTAATTTAACTCCAATATCGTCAGAATGTCATCCATTCTCGTTTTCGCAGTTAAAATTCGTTGCACGCCTTCTTCGTAGTCCATGGAACTAATTGTAGAGTTGCACGTTTCGTTTTTTAATTAACCAATTTCCAATTCCTGAAATTATCCTTGTCAATATTATCCAAGTGTATTTTCCCCGTGCCGGGAGTGCGGTGCTAAAAGGGTGAACTAACCCCCCCCCCCAAAAAAAAAAAGAAAAAGGAACAGACCTATTATGCACAAACTCCATCTCCCTTTTGTATTCCTATTTTCCGGCCTACTCTTTTTCCTCATTTTTTTTGCTTTCCGAAAGTGAAAGTGTCAAAGGGGCCGACTGGAAAATGCCAAGTTTTTTCTCCGCCTACCTCCTCTTCCTCGGAGGTGGCGAACGCCTTCCAAGCGAACTTCACGGGAATCTCACTCCTGTTAACGATCTTCAGCGTCCTTTGGCTGCGGTGTCAGTTCCAGGCGGACGGAGGGTAGGCAGGGGGGTGGTGCGGCATTTTGCCCTGGGAACCTACCAAGGCAATAGGATACATACTGCAGGATGCGGATGCTATATAAAAGGGTTTCACATGCCTTGGAAAGCATGCGCGTGTGGAAAAAAGGGGATGATGCAATTGCTTGACGGATTCGCAGCGCGCTTAGCGCTCAGTTCTGTCCACGGCTAGTTGGATTTGTACAAGACCTTCTATAAAACACGTGAGTGACCAACGTGGAACCTGCTTAGTAGAGAGAACTGCAAGAGGGTAGTGACCTGTGTCTGTTATCATGGTCCTATCTGGTAATAGAGATACGTCAATTCACCGTCTTCCTCCCACGTATACATGTGTCGCTCTATCGTCAGCTCTTTGCAATCGCTCGCCGCACATAATGGACAAGTTCGTCGCAACAAAAACATTGTTGCCATGCGTGACGAATTCGCCTACGATGTGAACGAACGATTGACCCTTTACTCCTACATGCACAAAAATACAACTCTATTTCCAAGAAGTTATGTCGCCAAAACGTCGGCGGTACGGCCGAAAATTTTGCAGTGTTAGCGTTGATTGTGCTTAGATACGATGCGGACATAGAAGGTGTTTTGATGATATCAAGGAGTTCCAATAGCAGATTTTGCGTTCTTGTGTAGTGGGAGATTCATCGCGTTATATTCCCGGTTTGGCTGCTTTACCCACGAGGAGGGAATATACTCGAGCCCGCCCATTTCTGGAAGGATCCACTCGTCTACATGCTTGCTGTCTACATGCATGCTCGGGGAGCGTGATTAATATGTATATGTACATGATATTCTTCACCATCGGCTTGTAACCCCGCGACCTAGCTCTGTCCGTGCAACGGGAAAGCTCACGACGCTCCACAATGTCAAGAAATATTTAGTCTTAAGGGTTTTACGAATAAGTGGTGTATGCCGAAATATCCCCCTCTCCTACAACGGATGGCGTCGGTTGGCAGCGACGCTGTAAAACACGCCTCTCACTACGTGAGCTAGACCACAAGCGTGTCGTCTCTCTTTTTTTCTTGCTTTTATGTTTCGGCGGTAGCCGGGATGGTGGCCGAGTTACTGTCGATCATATTGTGCGGGGTGGAAAGCCTTAACTCCGCGCAAGGGGGATGATATCATGTAGTGTGTATATGGTAAGGCACCCACGAAGCGGTTACGCAGCAGCCCCCGTTGATGTCTCTGGAAGTGGCTACACCAGAAAAAAAGCAAATCGTTCGAAGCTGTCATATCCATGTGCAAAAAACTACGCACAAGGGGTTCCAAACTCCGCCTCTCATATGGTGCTTAGTAGCATGCAGCTCACCCTTCATGCAACTAGCCGAGCACTTCACTCTCGCGCTTGGTGCACGCGATATCTGCCTGGTGGGTGAAAACTGGACGTGCTCCGTGCCGGCATTGTAGGTATGTGAGGGTCTAATATGCTTGGTATTAAGACTACGGCTATGCATGAGAAGAGTACACCCCGCCCCCCTTAACTGCCTCACGCTCTTATGTACGCTGGCGCAGCCAAACTCCCGCACCTGCAGAGTCCTATGTAGGCTGGCTCGAGCTGGAGGGACGGCGTGCTGAGGCCCACATCGACGCCCCCCGCCGAGGCAGAAAGGGCGACGAACGTTTTTTCCCCGCTGTCGTAGTCGACCAACAACTCGCCCTTATACCTGAGTGCAAGGAAACACTCGCCCGCGTTAACAGCGCAGGGTTGCCTTACGCTGCTCGAAAGCGTGTTCCCAGCTGTCTAGTTTTCGTGGTTTCGTTTTTAATCGTAAGTTTACTCTCCAGATGAAGCCGTAAGAGTTTGTTTTTACCCTCAGCGACCTTGTGGACGAGCAAGCCGTGGTCGCAGGTGTCTTCTCTTGCTTCTCCCCTTCGGGTCTATATCGACGGCCTGTTTCCCCTCATACACCAGGAAATAAATACGCCAGCGTTACTCATTTTTCGTGCGCTTGCAGGTCCGCTTTACGCGGCTACGAACTTTGCCCCCTCGATGTCTGTGTCGACGAGCAGTTCGCCCTTATTTCAGGATCGCAAGTCATAAACACATAACAAAGCGTTTGCCGTTTTTTTTCGAGCGCAAGGTTATTTTAAGATGCTACGAACGTTTTTTCCACTCTGTCAGAACGGGCGACCAGCTCCCCTTTGTACCTGAGTTAAGTCATAAATGCGGTAGCGATGTCAGCTATGATCAGTAGCGCAGTAGCGGGGCCTGTACAAGGCGGTATAGTGCGAAGGAGTATTGGCCGGCCCTATATCGAGGGGTCGCTCTGTTTGTATAGGAAATTATATTCAGAGTTATAGTCGTGCCCACCGATATCAACCGCCCTATATCGAGTGGTCGCCTTATTCTGACCGCCTTATATAGGCCCTAGGCAGCTGTATTCAGGGCTACAACAGTCGTACCAACCGATTTCAATCGCCCCATATCGAGTGACCGCCTTATTCTGACCGCCTTGTATAGGCCCTAGGCAGCTGTGTTGGGGGTTACAACCATCGCGCCAACCGACTTCACCCGCACTATATCGGCTGGCCGCCTTATTTTGACCGCCTTGTATAAATCCCCCACTAAGCAACAAAAAAAAAATAGAAAGCAGAGAAAAAAACGTTGGGGAAACCCTCAAACAGGTAATTCTCTTAGCGCTTTCTATCTCGCCCCTTCTATCACGCGCGTCACAGCAACGCCATGCCCTCCTTACCTTATAGACCGGTCAGGGCTAAACCCAACCTCCACCTGCGAGCTCGCCCCCACGGGCACCACCACCCTCGCAGGCTTTATGCTGAACGTTCCCGCTGGCTCGCAGGAGAGAGACACGGTAGCTGCACGGGTCCCAAGGTTCCTGACCACGACGCTCTTCGTGCCGCACGCTTTCACGGCTGTGTGAGGCAGCACGATCTACTCGGTTCGGTGATGGTGGGAGGGGGGGTAGAGATGGGGGCGGGGCGGGGGGGGGGGGGGGGGGGGGGACGTTCGTTGTCATGCATAGCCGTAGTCTTGTCAGACCGTACACCTTGGCCCCCCTACAACGCCGGGGGGAGCCAGGCATTGCTTGTACCAAGACCACAGCGCCGAGGGAGAGGTAGAGGAGGGGCGTTATCGCGAACAATCATACCGTACGAAGCAGTTGTGCATGAAGTGGTTTTCATCCACTCAGCTCGGTGATGGTGGGGGTGAGCGTTGGGGTAGGGGTTGCGGCGAGGGTGGGGATGTGGGTGAGGATGGGGTTGGTGGTGGGGTCGGGGTGGAAAGGGAGGTGGGGGTGGACGCGGAGGTCGGGGTGGAGGTGGAGATGGTAGTGGGGGTTGGAGTTGATAATGGGGTGGGCCTAGGGGTGGGCGTGGGGGTGGACGTGGGGGTGGGGGTGGCGATGAAAGTGGGGATGGGGATGGGGGTGGGGGTGGGGGTGAGGGTGAGGGCGCGGGTGAGGGTGGGGGTGAGGGTGTAGATCGGTGTGGGGGTTGTAGCTGAGTTGAAGTTGGGGTTGGGGTTGGGGTTGGGGTTGGGGTTGAGGATAGGGGGTCGAGGGGGGGGTCTGGGTGGGGGTGGGGGTAGAGGGGGGTAGAAGGAGGTGTTATGTGCAAAACTCAATGCCTACTAAATTCGGTGATGGTGGGGGTGCGGGTAGAGGACTAGGAGGGGAATGGGCGCATTCATTAGTGGATTGCCTTTTAGTCATTTGGCCATCAACCACGCACCCTTTCGAGAGGGAGAAGGGGTGCCGCGTGTTTGCGAAAAGTCATGCCGTAGAAGCTGTGCGTAATATTGGTTTTCATCTGCCTAACTGGACAATGGTGGGCGTGTGGATGGAAGGGAGCCGGAGGAGGCATGTCTTGCGAAAATTCATGCCGTAATTGAGTGTTCCTATGGACAAGATCGCGAAATAAAATGCCTGGCTCGAAAACTCCACTCAAGGTACATTTCGCAAAGGGGGCGATATCTGCCAGTCCTGATATTCGTGGTCCCTTGCTTAACCCGTTTGAGAATTAAGGAGAGGAAGCGCCGAATAAAAGGGATGACTACGGCATCCACCACGCGACAACATCAGGAATTTTGGGGTGGGAGGCGTGTGGAGGGGTGTTCGAACTGCAATGTCAGCAGCTGTAATACACGCTCACAGCGTGGGAATACACCTTCGGCTACACGCTGTTCCTAGATGCTTTGGAGTATATACCACTCGTCGCATTTTTTTTGGTCGGTGTTTGCATGGGCCCCAAAACGATATATACGTAATGACGTATCATATCATACCAGCACCAGATATAAGATGTACAGCAATAACGCTTTGGCCGTCTTGCAAAAACTAAATCTGCGTTCAGCATATACGCTGATGTCGCGCGATTTAACAACCACAAGGCAGCAAGCGCATCACAAGTTTCGCACTAACGCGGGTATGCCGCGGTCGTTGTGTCATCGTATCACATTACACGGAAAAGTCGTGCCGTTTTTTTGTATCGAGGCCATTTTTTTCGGTCGTGGCAAGGCAAGAAAAGGGCCTGTTTTTTTCGGTAGATGTGTCAATAGCAATTTTTTTTGGCTGAAATGTTTTATGAATGGCGGGGCTCCTTTTAACGCACCTTAACTATGAAAATCGTCGGAATGTTAATATTTTTTTATACCTGGGTCATGAGTTTGCCCTTTTTTTGTTTGTTTTTCAAATTCCTCAAGTGACGAGCCTCCAAAAAAAAAAAAGACTTTTGTCGGTGTGGGATAGTCGTTGGACGCGACGCATCAGGTTAGCGGATAGTGAGTGTTATTCACCCAACAAAAAATATCACGTGACTTGCTGCTGTAGGCTATACAGTAGCAGATATTGCTAGACAACTAGCATAAAACAGTATCAACAGGAAAACGGTGGAAAACACGGGTCAAGAGGATGTGAGTGTACCGGTTAGGAAAAATCAACGTCGGAGACGGACCTGGTCGGGAAAGTCTAGCACGGCACGGTGTCCGACGGCGCCGACGGGCACGATGAACTTCTCCCGCTCTGTCACCACCGTCAGCTCCGCCGAGTACGCCCGCACCTCTTGCGGATCGAAAGTGACCACGTAGCACACTTCCATTCCTGGTGCCACCTGCAATATACCCATGCACCATCCCCGCCCGCCCCCAAACATAAGGCGAAGGAGGAAGGGGATGACTAAAGTTATTTTTTTAATTCAATACTCTAGAGCATACGGAACCACTATTGATAGCTCCGCCGATCACACCCGCATCTCTTGCGGCTCTAAATATGAACTACCTAGCACACTTGCACGCCTGGTACCATCTGCAACCAGTTTTTTTCGTCAGGAGACGACAGTTTTTGGCGTCGTCGGTGGCACATTTTAGGAATTTCTATGCTAAAACTAGTATATTAAGTCTAGACTGCCGTCCGTCACAGGCCTAAACCCCGTCCTTCGTGTTTTTTGTGCGGATCATTTAGGAATTTCTATGCCAAAACTAGTATATTAAGTCTTGACTGCCGTCCGTCACAGGCCTAAACTCCGTCCTTCGTGTTTTTTTGTGCGGATCCTTGTGCTTTCACCTTGGTTTGTTTGAGGGCCTTGAGCTTGTGCGGGCTCCGGGGTCCGGATATGGAAAAGTGCGGGCTGTCCAGAGGAAGGAGCTTAAGCCGGCGGTTCACCGAGTCGTTGTTCCTGAAACACAACACCTGGGTGGGACGTTACCGCGCGCGTTGTTTCTTTTTTTTCAAACATAACACCCGGGGCATACATGACCGAAAATCGGTGGTCCTCACACCTGGTAGGTAGCCACACCGCAACGATACTGCAGGGTTTACTTTTGTGAGACGGGAGTAGATGCGTCTTAAGCTAGAGTAACAGAAGCGAGGAGTTAACCAGAGGGAGCAGCTTGAGCCGGCGGTTCACCGAGTCGTTGTTCCTGAACGTTAACACCACAGGAAGCAGCTTGAGCCGGCGGTTCACAGAGTCGTTGTTCCTGAAACTTAGCAACTGGGTCTGGGTGGGACACACATGGCCGCCATTGACGACCCACGTGGTGGCCGCACCGCAGCGATATTGCGTCATTCGTCTTCGGGGGTTTGCTATTTTATAAAATTATTCTAACAACGTCAGCTGTGAGTTCGACAAATTTAGGGTCGATACCTCATCTTCGCAAGCTGCGTAACAAACTGGCCGGCCGTTTTCAGTAAGTTTTCTTGAGTCAACATGCTGCTTGTGCATCAACGTTTCTGGTTGTCGTACATTTTTTGTTTGCGCCTTTTGTCGTATTCATCTCGTTTTTTTTCCTAGTGATCGACACTCCCTCCGCGCACTATCGGATGAAAATATGTGAACAGTGTTATTGCAGGATTTACGGTGCTGTAATAGGCCGGAGTACATGCGCCTTAAGCTCGACAAAAGTAGACTTCCCAGCGGGAGGCCGCCGGCGGTTCACCGACTCGTTGTTCCCGAAACATACAACCTGGGGTGGGACATAACCGCTTGTTGTTGTTGTTGTTGTTGTTTTTTTAAACAGAATTCCTGGGTGGGATAACGCGGCCGAAATCGATATTGTCCCAGGTTGTGGCCGCACCACAAGCGATGTTGTGCAGGGTTTTGTTTGTCAGGCTGGAGTAGATACGTCTCAACCTATGAAATGTGCACACGCGCTAGCCAGATGACTTTTGTTATAAGGCTTAGTTTGGGTAAGCTATCGGCTGACCTTTTGGCAAGTGGTCAAACGGACTAATACCCCACTAATACCTCAACAAATGGCGTCGTCGACAGAACACGGGGTTTTTTGGGGGGTCGTGGGTTCGAATCCCACCATCCACAATAATGAACTTTTTCAGACTTCTCCCATGATCGAACTTGAAAAATCTACTGTCCCGGTATCAATAGTTGTTGTAAGGCTTAGTTTGGGTAAGCTATTGGCTAACCTTTTGCAAGTAAGTGGTCAAACGGACTAATACCCCACTAATACCTCAACAAATGGCGTCGTCGACAGAACACGTTTTTTGGGGGGGGGATCGTGGGTTCGAATCCCACCATCCACGATAACAAGCTCCTTTTGGGGATTCCAACGCTACCGTAGGGTATCGTAGGCTACACCCTGTTTCGCTTGCCGGATATGACCCACTCGCACGAGTGACCCTGTACCTCACTCAAAAACAACAAAGGACTTTGGGCGAGTTGCATGGTGAAGAGCAACTAACCTTTCCGTTGCGGATTCCTATCGCAAAAAAAATAAAACCGCGCGAAATTTTTCAAGACCACAAGGGAACAGAGGGAGTCGTCGCTCGCGTGAGCGACCCCGAGCGGCAAGAAAAGCAAAGACCCCAAGAAGTGACCCCCCCGCAACCGTTTTCTTACTGCGAACGATTTGCGCGACCGATAGATCTTGCTACCGGGGTGAGAGTCGGGCGGTGTATGGCCGATCTAAAAGTTATTTTCTGGGTTATGTCCGCAGTGCAGAGCAGATCCTTCGCAACAGATCAAGCCCCGACAGATACGGGATCTACTCTGTAGGATGATTTCGATCGTGATCTGTCCGACGTGAGCAAAAGTGGACTGTTCAGCGGAGGTAGTGTAACACCTTTATAACCGGAAACCCGTTTTGAGGGGGGTCAAAGTACTTGGAATCAGTACAGGGGCCCTAAAAAGGGGTCGAGCCGGCGGTTCACCGAGGCGTTTTTCCTTAAAAGTAAGACCTGGTTGGGACATGACCGCACGTCGATTCCGAAAAGAAAGAGCTGGATCACGGGACATGTCCGCAAGAATGATAATTCCACTTGGTGGTGGCCACACCAAAACGGTGCTTGATTGCAGGGGGGTTAATTTTGTTAGACGGGAGCGGATAGGGGTGCACAATGGTTGACACGTTGGCCCCGGTAGCTCTGGGTTTACGTTGACCTTCTTGAGGGCTGATTGATTGTCCTGGACGACTTCGCCTCCTACGCGTGGAAGGTCGATTGTTAGCACAACCCCGTCGTGGACAACGCTGCATTTTTTTTTTGTTTTTCACAACTTACGAGTTTTTCACCAAGGAGCTGCACGGCAACGCCGGAGACAAAACTGTCCGTGCGGAATTGGGTTTGAGAGAGGGCACGCAGCGTTGTAAGCCATGCTAATAGTATCATTTTCGGAATCTCGAATCTCGAATCTCGAATCTCGAATCTCGAATCTCGAATCTCGAATCTCGAACATCGAATCTCGAATCTCGAATCTCGAATCTCGAATCTCGAATCTCGAATCTCGAATCTCGAATCTCGAATCTCGAATCTCGAATCTTGAACCTCGAATCTCGAATCTCGAATTTTAATTCTCGCCCTTCCTCCCAGCCGAGGGGCGGGCGATAGCGGGGCGGGCGACAATTAAAGAAATCCAAAAGCTTGTACCGACATATCTAGATTGTGTGGAACTTCAAAAGGAGACTTATAAATCTTCGCCCTCCGCCTCGGGGGGGGGCGGGGGGGTTGAGATTCGAGACTACATTCGAGATTCGTGGTTCCCGAAAATACATTTTTAAAAATGATGGTTTTCCCCTTTTCGACGGGGAAATAACGCAGCCAGATATCGGATTTTGTTTTCGCCCTACGACACCCTCCCCTCTTCAATAGGCGCACCTTCTGCTGCCGACCAAACGCCTCGTACCCCTCGAAAACCACCTTGGAAGGGTACGGCTGGAACAGGGGCTCGTCCAGCCTAACAGCGCTGGTGATCGCTGCCGTGTTATCTTCCAAGTTTAGGAACTCCACAATGCGCGGCGTGGCGCAAGCATCTGCCCCGACCCCGTCACCTCGAGTGACTTCAAGGATTAAGTCGGACGGTCTCGTGCGCGTGGCAGTTTGGTCCTGTTTCGGTATATACATATATAAAAGGTGAAAGAGGTGTGCAAAACAGGACGAAAGGGTGTGCATATATGACGAAAAAGAAGTGCACAACGCCACGAAAAAAGGTGGTTCATGCAAGACGGAAGGGAGTGGAAAATAAAAGTCGGACGATCTTGTCCGTGTAGCATTTGATCCTATTTCGGGCTATGAATACAAGGGCGGCAGAATGTGCACACAGGACAAGAGGAGTGTGCACAGGACACAAGCATGCACACACTGGACGAGAGGGGGTGAAACAAAAAACAAGACGGAGAAGGCGTGCTTCGCCTCCGCGAGCGACTTCGAGGGTCAGGTCGGACGGTCTGGTGCGCGCATGGCGTTCTGATTCTGTTTCCGTGTGTGCGTACGGGACGAAAGATCGTGCATGTGAGACAAAAATGAGCGAGTACAGGGCAAAAGGGAGTGCGCACAGTGCAAAGGAAAAGTGCAGACAGGGAGAAAGGGGGTGGAAACCGGTCCGGCTCTCTTTAAACGTTGTGGCAGGGGTTTTTTTTTCAGGAGACATTCCCGGCAAGGGAAAAAGTGCATCGGTCAAGGCTACAGAGCCAAGCGTTCCACACCAAAACCTAGTAGGTTGGCGTTTTTTGTTGAGGCAAATTAAGGCAATGTCTCTGCCTGTCAAGGGGTGGATATGTTTCCGCGTGTGCATACAGGACGAAAGAGCGTGCATGTAAGACGAAAGCAAAAGTGCATACAGAACGAAAGGGGGCGCGTACAGGGCCAAACGGGGTGCAAAGAGGACGAAAGTGGGTGGAAACAGGCGCCCTTCAAACGTTGTGATCGTTTTTGTTTTTAAGGAGGCATGTCCGTCAACGGAAAACTTGCACGGGTCAATGTTGCAGGGCCACGTGTTCCACTACGCTAGTAGGTTGATGTTCTGTCAAGGCAAATTAAAATAAATGTTCATGTTTGTCAGGGGATGGGGGTGCCGCCCCCTTACATATTTTCTGTGAAGGACGAAGGATACCGAAAGCGATACACCGACGATTTTTGTGGATTATTCGTCTTTTCTCTCTATATATATATGGGCTTTGGCCGTCGCGAATGGGTGGATGGTCGCGGAGGAGCTGATTTTTCGTCCACAAAGTGTTATCTTTTTTGCAATTTGTTCTTCCACATGACTCCTTTACAATTGCTCCCACATTTTTTGGCACAAACTACTTGAAATTACTCGTAGTGCGTGTGATTTTTTTTTTTTGGCAATGAAGAAAATGATCTGAGTCAATTGGATGGAAAGCATCCTCGCTACGTTTTACTTACGTACCGAGGCGAGTGGAGCCTTTCACCACCACCACGATATCGTGCCGCTGACGTTGTCGACAGCAAATGAAACAATAAGTTAAACAATAGAGCATGCTTGCTTGAATTGACAACGTATTCGCATATACCTGGTACGTAAGCACCTTCGTTTCATCGACGTCTAAGCTAGCCGACGAGATGATGATGCTGCCTGGATACATAGCGGGACCGGCGCTGATTCTAAAGAGAAACTTTAGTAGGATTTCTTTCAGTAGGTCTGCCTGGCATTGGTTACGAGATGGCGATATCAAGCATTCTACTGCTGTAGTCACGGATTTGGGTGTTAAAACGAAGATATCACGTGACACAAGTCCAGCAAGTGCAGTACAAAGCATGTTGTGAGCTGCCAGCAAGCATTCTGATCACAATTTAGTATTTGAACGAAGATAATCATAAGATATGAGTACTCGTACTGCTACAAGGTCCCTGGTACAGCAGCAGTAGTATTAATAGTATGAGCATCGCACTCCAGCGTCCAGCGTCCAGCACAATTTTGTAGCGTCATTATCAATACGTCAGCTACATGCCCCGCATAGTACAAGCATCAGACCCCGCCGATACCCGATAGAACTAGAGTTCCTAACAGCCACCTTCCTATGGGGGCACGATCTTGCGAGGTCTACCCATGCATCAAGGTCTCAGCTTCAGCACATAGATTGTACTTGCCGGTATCGTACTTTGTCCAAACGCTGTGCCAGTCTACCTTTAATGCCCGACGCTTGGAGGTAGGCTTGTGGTACTTCATATGCTCTCCCACCGCGACCTTCTTTCTCTTCGGTCTCTCCCTTGCAGCTCCCTCGCCACCCGTGCCGGTGCCATCGCCGTGCGGTAGGAGGCCACCCCCCGCAAGCGGAGCTAGCAGCTCACTCTCCTGGTTCCGCGACATCTGCTCTTTGTATTCCTTTTTCCGACGAAGTTATTTGTCGTCGTCGTGATATTCTCGTCTTTGCAATCAGACCGAGCTATGAGGTGCTGTGCATTGCGGTGACTGGGGTTGCCTCAGCCCAAGCTGTGGCATATCCTTCCCAAAGCACCGTAGAGGCTGTACGCCTACGCTACTCGGATCAATTCTGCTTCGCAAGTCGTATCCAAGCCGTAAAATTATCGCAAATTTAGAACCAAAAAGCGGTTACAAAAAAGCCTTTCATTTCGCGTGGAAACCCAATCTGACGGGAGACCTGCGGGCTGCTTGCTGCTGCGCACGTTAGGTGTTCCGCTTGCCAGATATCCAACGCGAGCATCGAGCAGTGGATCCTATTGTTGCCACCGCAGGCTGTGCGATGCGAGCAGCGTTGTGGCGGACGTTGCTGAGCTGACGCAAGAGCAGTGGAAGCGCGAAAGCGCAAGAGTAAACACCCAGGGGCACGCACGCGGCACCTGGCAAGCCTTTTAGCTTTTTTGCGGAGTATCCCCGGTTCTCGCGCCTGTTTTCGCCCGAAGGCAACAAGACCCACCCGTGCTTCCTCGCAGGGGTTGCTGTCCGAGGCATAGCTTCCCCTCGCAATGGAGCCGATCCAAGAAGAGGCTGCAGCAGGCTCGCCGTCACCACCGCAGCCGAAGCCGCCGCCGGCGCCACGGGGTAGAGTCAACTTGTTGACAAATTTCCTCGCCGCGTGCGCCAGGAACATCGCCGCATCGGCCACCGGAGCACTCGGCCCAGTCTCCTCCCCCTCCTCTTCTCCCGCCGGGGGAGAACCCCGCCTCCCGCCGTCGTCTCAACTGCCCCCCAGCGCGGACGGCAGAACCACAACTCACCCGTCATCGGCGGTCGATCCAAGGGATACCAAGCCTCTCGGAGCTGAATCGAATGCTGGCTCGGCGCCAGATTCCGAAAGACGAGCGCAAGATGACGTTTCTCAACCGCGTGCAACGGACCAGGCGGCAGCGGACGCACGACGGAAGACCGACGACAACAACAGCAGCGGACGCGGCAAACCGCAGAAGGCAACTGTTGCGACTGTTTCCAGCAAGGACGGTGGTGGCGCTATTGGCGGTCGAAGCAACAACAACAGCAGCTGCACGCCGGCTAGGAACGACCCAGATCTTGTAAGAAAAAACTTTTAATATTACAAAAAAACGGTCAAGTAATACCATACGTAGTTTTTGTACGGAGTACACGTTGAAATTATATTGACCACTCAATCCGACTAACTCACATTTGACGTATTTGAAACATTTCTATCAAATCTAAAAGCGCGAGTGCAATGCCAGATACGAGGTACAGCCTGCTTTGCTGCTGTGTAACGTACCGATTTGGACCAAAATGTAAGGACGCCGCAACTTTCATATTTATATATCAACGGTATCTATATTTTGTCCAGATTGTTAAAGATACGGCGTGTGCTTTGTTCTGAGATCACGTCCATTGACTATATATGCATATGTACCATTTTGATTTTTTTGCCTAGTCCGTCCCTTTTTCTCCGCCGGCGCAGAGTTTTTTGGTGTGCTTTCTTCTGCAATGCGATCAGACTACCCGTCGGTATATTATCAGCCGTGTGCCGGGCTCATGGGACGTCCGTGGCGCGAGCTATGGCCGCGGAAAGCCGCCGAGACTGGCTCTATTTTGCGGGGTAGGAGACGCTTCTGTCCCCGGGCAACCACACACTAGACGTATTTAAGCCTCGAGGTTAGGTCTTAAGTACTTCCAACTGGAAGAGCTAGGCCATTCGATATTTCGACCTTAAACGCATAAAAAAAACACCATATGTCTAAAACTCGAAATAGTGGTCTCGCTTCTGTCCCCGGGCAACCACACACTAGACGTATTTAAGCCTCGAGGTTAGGTCTTAAGTACTTCCAACTGGAAGAGCTAGGCCATTCGATATTTCGACCTTAAACGCATAAAAAAAACACCATATGTCTAAAACTCGAAATAGTGGTCTCTTTCAGTACGCATAAAAAGAAAAGCCGAGGAAAGATCAAACTACTTGAAAATAGAATGTAAGAATGTCGGAACAGTCTGGAGTTTGGCGGAACGAAGAGGAAATATCGGAGAACCGGGTAGCATAGGGGGGGGGGGTGGTTCCAGGGGAATGAATAGCGGAAAATAGGAGGACCTCAGCAGCAACAACGTAGCACACCAGCAGCACACCAGCAGCGAGTATCGGACACAACAACCGGTAGAGGAAGAAGGGAGTAGCGCCCACGCAGCAGCGACAGCAGCAGCAGTAGCAGTAGGGAGAACACATCGGCAGGAGCATAGGGGTAGAGAGGTGGCACGGGGAGACACCAATCGCAATCTACATTTCTGGGCAGGAGAGTGCGACAGATGATGCAGCTTCAATGGAAGAGCTAGGCCATTCGATATTTCGACCTTAAACGCATAAAAAAAACACCATATGTCTAAAACTCGAAATAGTGGTCTCTTTCAGTACGCATAAAAGAAAAGCCGAGGAAAGATCAAACTACTTGAAAATAGACTATGATATTTCTGCACTACTCCAGACGCAGATGGCAAGACGAGGATTTATGTCATGAGTCAGCACATGAGTGGGTGGAAACTTCGAGAAAGACCCTCCCCTGCCCATGCTGTGCGAGCTTGAACAAACGGCCAAAACAAATAACTGGTGCCTGGCAAAAACATTGAGTGCTTCGTACTCCATACTCGCTTCATATGTAGGATACCTCGCAGGCGTCTGCCGCCTTCGGTGTGCCTCAGTGTGGCAGTCAGTACAGCAGCACAGCAGGACTGGCCCTCAACCCGGTTCAATTTCCACCCTCGAAATGTAGGCATCCGTCTGATGTAGGCATCCGTCTGATGTTTCCTCGAGCTTTTGTCGTCTGAAATGCTGTTGTTTGCTGGAAAATACTCGGAAAATTGCTTCAAATATGCACTTGGGCCAAAATGTGCCCAAGTGCATATTTTGGGAAAATCCACATCTCACCGTGGTCTGCCGTGGTCGTTAGGTCGATAAAATAGACCTATTGTGTAGACATTTAAGACACGATAGGGCTTAATTTGGTTTAGAGCCTAAAATATACGCATATCGTCAGGATTAAATACGTCTACTACACACACGGTGGAACTTTAGTCCTCGCACGTACATCGGGGTGGCATCAAAATGTATTTGCGAGAGAATTTTCCCGCACTGCTAGACGCGGGCGCGGTGTATATGTACCCGCTGCAACGACGTGAACTATGTCATTACTGTGAGTTCTCCCTCACAATTGACACGGTGGTTACCATACAGCAGTAGCGAAACCTGTACAAAGAGATATAAAGTAGCAACACAACCCAAGCAAAAGTAACGATGTGCACACAACAGACCATATCGGCAACGAACATCGGTGTGAACTGTCTACGATCACAGCAGCAGCAAGCAACCGCAGAGAGCGGCAATAATATATAGATCATAAAAAATCAAATTTTATTGAGAACGGGATTTTTTTATGGATGGACCGAGGAGAATAAATACACAAGACGTTTACTCTCATCAAAAGAACATACACAGCGGTTTTACAATAGAGCACCACCAGCAAGCAGCACGTAGTCCATAGACTCTAAGTTTACTGTGAGTTCTCTCTCACAATTGACACGGTGGATAGCATACAGTTAGCAGTAGCGAAACCTGTATAAAGAGATATAAAGTAGCAACACAACTCAAGCAAAAGTAACGATGTGCACACAACAGACCATATCGGCAACAAACATCGGTATAAGCACGCGGGGAAAAATACTGGACACAGAAAACAAACAACAAATTGACACCAATGATTCCTCTAACAGCAGCGACAGCAGTACAAACCCATCAGACAGCGAAAATGATCAAGACAACAATAATAGCGGCAACAATAACAATTCTGGTCAATGGTCCATTATTCCCGAGATTGGTGATGGTGCATGTTTATTAAGATGTATCTCGCGTCGTGTGCACAACAACCCAGCTTTACATCACATCGTCCGTGCACATTATTATTGCCCACATCACAACCAATTTGTACACCGTTATCCCAGGATCAGGTTTCAACACCTTCCACGACAGCATCTTAGCTGGAGCAAATCAAGGTCATGTAGATAATAAAGAATCATTTGTCGGTGTAGACAATATATTTTTCTGAACGGAACAAACAACGCCAACGTGCCCGAAAAAGTTCCGTTTGTCTTGCAAAGTTCCGTCAGCAGCACCACCAGCAAGCAGCACGTAGTCCATAGACTCTAAGTTTACTGTGAGTTCTCCCTCACAATTGACACGGTGGTTACCATACAGCAGTAGCGAAACCTGTATAAAGAGATATAAAGTAGCAACACAACTCAAGCAAAAGTAACGATGTGCACACAACAGACCATATCGGCAACAAACATCGGTATAAGCACGCGGGGAAAAATGCTGGACACAGAAAACAAACAACAAATTGACACCAAAGATTCCTCTAACAGCAGCGACAGCAGTACAAACCCATCAGACAGCGAAAATGATGAAGACAACAACAGCGGCAACAATAACAATTCTGGTCAATGGTCCATTATTCCCGAGATTGGTGATGGTGCATGTTTATTAAGATGTATCTCGCGTCGTGTGCACAACAACCCAGCTTTACATCACATCGTCCGTGCACATATTATTGCCCACATCACAACCAATTTGTACACCGTTATCCCAGGATCAGGTTTCAACACTTTCCACGACAGCATCTTAGCTGGAGCAAATCAAGAACTTGTGGAAGTCGCTGGATCTCAAGCTACTACTACATATTCGAGTGTCGAAGAGTATCTCCACTTCATGTCACAGCCTTACGCATATGCTACAAACGTAGAATTAATTGCTGCCACGCAGTTATACGGAGTGGACTTTCGAATAACTTATCACACCGAGCCTCAGCAATATCCCAACCCTCCTCCTCCAAATGTCTGTGATATCTTATATTATCCACATTCTTTCCACTACGCATCCCTCCGATATACACCTTCTGCATAAATACTTCATCATCAGTTGTAGTCATCCGACTTGCGTCGCCCCCGGGAGGCACGTGTCCACCTCCCGAAGGGGAACCTTGTACGTATGTACCGGTACGAACGTGGGATCTAATATCCAACCGCCAGCTGATCTGTCCTCTGATAATATGGGCTCCTGCCCCCCCCCCCTCTCCTGCCTTGGCAAGACATGTACGTAGTGGTCTCCTTTCTCCGCTATCACATCACAGCGTGTCCTCGCCGAGGTCAGTATGCAGAAAGGTTGCCTTTTTGCGATCTTGCAATGCACGTCATACCTTGTACGAATAACTGGTGAAATATCCTGAAACGGCTGTTTTCTTGTTACTCGATTTCGTGTTTTCGTGCTCTTAGTTTCGTTTGAGTTTGGGCCTCTCTCAACAGTATTGCCTGTATCTGGTATACTCTTACATGTACTATAGATCACTGCTGCAATTGTACACTACTACTATGCGTGCGGCACTCGAACATGGATATCATAGGATTGACGAGCTTATCCGTTTACCATGTGTCCGGGCGGTCCGGCTGTGCAGAGGGCCGTCATTCTGTGATTTCGACGATGCAAGACGTGTGATTTGTGAGGCATTGCAACAGCCATTGCAAGTAATTGCAAGCCAGGGTGCAGGGTACTCCTGCAGATACTGCACGCCATTGACAGGAATGGAGCACCCTCACGCGGCACTCGTGCAGCAATAATCCTTTCCTTGCGCGTCTTGTCATAGCTATTACTGTAACTGTATCTACTTACAGTATAGCATCAGCAGCAACGCACACGCATATTAATACATGTACAAACTTGTAGCTGCTGCTCGGAGAAGGCTCCTCAGCTTTTCTTAGACGTATTTTTGAGCTTTTGCCGTGCTAAGTTGCGATGAGGATCACCCCTCGGTCCGAAACTCGCTCATCTTGTCCCCCGACCCCGACTGTGTCGAAGTAGGCCTCGGGCGTGCTTGCACCGTGCCCGGGCTGCCGGCTGGCAGGGTGTGCTCTACACGTTTGTTGCAAAATTATTTCAACTGTGAGCTCGAGCATTTGAGCAGTCGATACTTATTTCCAACAGTTGAGCGGTCTAGATTCAACGTTGCAAGCTGCGTGATTCGTGGCAGTCTCGCCGTGGCCACCATATACATAGAAGTACTCGCATACTGGGGAGAAGAGAGGAGAGAGGTCCAGGTTCATGTATGTGGTTACAATGCCAAAAATTATTATACAGCAGCAGTACGTGCGAAGTACGAGGTGGTTTGGCGATTGCTGCTGCTGCTGCTGCTGCTGCTGGAGTGGTCCTGCCATACTACCCGCCGGTACTCGTATGTCCCTGCCATATGATACGATCATCAAGGGTTTATCGTCCTCCCGACCGTTCTATCGCTTGCTCTCTTCAATATAAACAAAACCCCTCCACACTCGCTCCACCTCATACTTGAAAATACTCTGAACTGATTTAATACCACACCGTACCCCTTGGCAGTAATTTGTTGCTTCTACGGTCACTCTCCGCTTCGTTTACCTGTCTTACGGGCATACGCAGAGCCGCAGGCTGGCGTCAGCCCGCCGCGGCGAAGCCCCCCCTGGTATTATAATAGATAACTACCGGAATAGTCTACGATGTATCTCCGCCCCGCGTTGAGAGCGCCCAAATTTTTTTTGTGGTATTTCAACGATGGTAAATGCTCTGCTATCCTGCCAGCGAACCGTTTCCGATCAATGGCTGCGAGCAGAACGTCGGTGAGCGGGGGGGGGGGGGGTTATTCAACCCGATCCGAATCCGAAGCTGCTAGTTTCTCCGTGTATTGCAGAGAAGTCCGTGGCGAGGGGCAAGCCTCACAGATCAATAACCCTCCGAGGTTCAACCAGCTCCAACCTAGATGTTTTGGTGGTTCTATAGCACCACTCACTAGCCTACTGAGTCACCAACAGAAACCGAACTTAATCAAAATCCGAAGACGCATGCGAAGCCGATTCCGATTGTGAAACCGGATCCGAATGAGCAGGCCGAATCCGAATCTGAAACCAAATCTGAATCCGACTCCGAATCCGAATCCGAATCTGACTCTGACTCGGGATCTGAATCTGCATCAAAATCTGAATCTGAATCCAAAACCGAAACCGAATCTTAATCTTATTCCGAACCCTTGACCGACCTTGCACCCGAACCCGAGTCCAATTACGGTTCCGAACGAGAATCCCGCACTATGTTTCGTTCTGCTACCCATCATTAATTTGTTTGTGTTGGACTGTGTGAAGCCTCCTGCCCCGGAGCAGGGGCTGGATAATCGCTGCGCTGAGTGCGCGCGACTCCGTATCCGAATCCGAATCTGAACCCGAATCCGAATCCAAATCTGAAGCCGAATCCGAATCCGATGTTTAGCTAGACCAGCTGTGTCGGAAACCCTCTCTGGCGCCTTATCAACGGTTACAACTGAAGCCTCGGTGTCACAAACGACATACACTAACGAAATAATCCGGGTATAATCAGCGTTTATTGAACTTGCGAATTCTGCTCCCGGATGTCGCTGGCGCGGATAGTTCAGCGTTCCTGGCAGCGTTATTCCGACCTTTACTGACCTGGCCGTCCTCGCTCGCGCTGAAGCACTAGAATACTCGTATCTCGTACGTAACCCCTTTGCAGCTGTTGTCCTCAAGGTTCGGTGATATTACGACACAGTAACTTTTTGTTTTTTTAGCGTGGAGGAGGATGGGCTTTCACCACTTTCTCCGTGACAACAACATCAACAACAACAGCAACATCAATACAAAAGTGCGTAGAACTATCATCAGTTCCTGTGGATAAAAACGGCAAATTTCTCCCTTCGTTGTGTTTCCAAGCCTCAAAACATACCAGATAAAGTACGAGTAATATTGCCTAGTACCTGGTATCTGGCGCGAGTTTTGAGGTGGTCCGCACACTTGTTTCAGGAAATCCATAGCGCGTGCCGCGCTCAGGGTGTAGCGTTAGCCTAGGGTGGGGTTGACGATAGGGCTAGGATTAGGGTTAGCGCTGGGTGGTCGGCGCCCTCTCTCGACTTGTAAGAGAAAAAAAAACCGAAACGAATTTAATGAAAACTGTGAAAATCTTGGCATTCTTTTTGGCACCTTTTGACGACTGGCGAATTGACCTGAACTGGAAACATAAATACTGAGACTAGGTTGGGGAGGGAGGGAGGGAGGGAGGGAGGGAGGGAAAAACAAACCCTTTACCACCGAGGATAGATCACCCCACGTGTGGTTCGGCACCTCAGTCAAAAAAATGTCTTAACACACAGTTTGACCGCGCAGCACAACAAACAAATCCACGTCGGTGGCCCGTATCGCCAAAACCGCAAGCTCAGAGCATTGGGTACCCATTCGCGCGAGGAGCTTTGAGCCCCTGAAAATCGAGGTTCTTAAAGTGAATATTAATAGTACCATACTAGTACAATACTGCCATGCCCTTGGTTAGCCTTGGTCTGAAGACGGGTTTCCTATGGATGTCGGCTGATTGTGGCAGGGGATTTTCTCCTGCGCGATCCATGGCGACGACGCCACGCAGGGAGTTCCAGGGGTATGCCAGGCGTGTGCGAGTGACGAAGCGGAAGACAAGTACATTCGGGGGGTGCTTGAAGGGTGTCAGGTGAATTTTGTTTTTTCTTCTAATTTTAGGGTCATTATTTATCAAAGAGCTTTTTTACCTATAGCAATTCTCCCGGGTTTCTTGTTTATCGCTGGTTTTCCTGTAAAGAAAACGGTGAAAAAGGAATGCCAAGCCTTCCCGATTTAGGGAAAACCCCTGTTTTTGCTTATTCCTGTTTTTTTCGGGAGAAAAATCAGGAAAGAGGCTGCTCAAAAAGAGTAGGCCAATGATAAGGTGCGTCCAAATATTTTTTATTGCAGTGGAAGCGACCACGCCGGTTCAGCCAATCCGACTGTTTGCCTTACGTGTTGGCAACGTTGAACACATCGGAACATTACGCTCTCGAGCCCTGCCGTGATGGGTAAGGGGTAGAAGAGCCTGCTTAGTGGTCCCGGATCTGAGATACACCTGGGTAGGGACAAGGAGACAAAACAAAAGAAAAAAAAGGCTATGCGGTAGCACGTGCATCTCGCAGTCGGATCTGAGATGTAACTAGGGAGGGAGAAGGAGGCAGAAAAAATGCGAAGATAGTGGAAGGGATGAGCAAAACAAGAATAAAAAAAATGTGGAGTTATACGGTAGCACGTGCATCTCGCAGGCGGTGTCTTTAGCAGCAGCGGGGTTCACCGTTAATCCCAACACAGCGACAGCAACAACGATTCCGACAGCTGCACCACCAGCAACAACAGCAACAGCTACAACGGCAACGACAGCGACAGCTGCAGCACCAGTGGCAACAGCAGCAACAGCAACAACAACATAAATTTATCAACTGACCACGAACAGCAATCACAGCGGTTACATCAAGCGAACCATGCCACCTAACGCGTACTCAAATCCCGAACACCAAAACCCCGAACTAAAACTACTTGAAATCTCTTGCCCCAAACTCCCGCCCTCCACGAGTCCCACCGCTGACACGAGAGGTGCTTTTATGCAGCCTCATCGCCTTTCGATTTCCTATCCCACCCCCTCGACGTGACCCCCACTGATGGGGTTGGCGTCGGTTGGTAACGACGCTGTAAAACACGCCTAGCCTCTCACTACATAAGCTAGACCACCAGGGTGCCGTCTTTTTTGTTTCTCCTGTTTTTTAAAGCTTAGGCGGTGACTGAGAGGGTGGTCGAGTTCGATCAAATTGTCCGGAGTGGGGAACCTTAACTCCGCGGAAGGGGATAGTATAATCTATTGTGCATATGGTAAGGCATCCACGAGCCAGCTACATAGCATCCCCATTGATGCCTCTGGAAGTGGCCACACCAGAAAACGAATGCTTTTGTTCGAAGCTGTCATCCGGTATGCAAGAGAGTAGACAGGAGGTGGGGAAGTCCGCCTCACAAGAGGTTCTTGGTAGGGCGCATGCAGCTCACCCTTCGTGCGACTCACCAAACACCTCGGGGCACTGCGCGCTTGGTGCACGCGATGTCGGCCTGGTCGGCGGAAACCCAACGTGCTCTCTCCCGGCGTTGAGGGGATGAGAGGGTCGATGGTCTTGAGATTATGACTATCCATGAAACGAGTACATCCCTCCCTCGACGTGAAAGCTGTCCATTCGCCCTCCCTCCCACACCGAAGATCGGCGAAGTTAAGGCAAAAAAGAGCAACGAAAGAAAGGGATGAACGACTCGTTGGAACTGGGGGAAGTGCCAGCGATCTCGTTGCCTCCTCCGCCAGTATTTTAGTTCGGCGGCAGCCCAAGGGCGGTAAAACGTGGAACTTGACTATAATCCTCCCTCCCCTCCCACCCCTTGGTGCAAGCAGTGTCTGCGTGGTCGGTGAACATCGGACGTGCTCCGTCCCGGCATTGTAAGGATGCAAGGATCTACGGTCTAAATACTATGGTCATGCATGGCAATGAGTACACCTCCCCCCCCGATCCTCCCACCCCCCCCCGCCCCGGCTAACTCTACCGTGAGACCGCCTACCGTATACAGATTTTACCACTCAATCAGTCGAACTCACATCTGACGCATGTCAATTAAGTTTATAAAAATACTTGAGCATGGAAGAAAAGCATGTCAAACACGCCTGCGTGCTACCGACACGTATACCACGCTTCTATCCCCCAGGTATGCCGACCTTTGTGGGTCTTGGGCGTAAAAGCATGGAATTCAACCATGATACAACCATACTCCCCCCCCCCACTCTTCCCCCCCCTCCCCCTCTCCGAGTAGCGCGGCTGCTCTGCCGCTCACCATTTGTTGTTGTTGTTGTTGTTGTTGTTGTTGTTGTTGTTGTTGTTGTTGTTGTTGTTGTTGTTGTTGTTGTTGTTGTTGTTGTTGTTGTTGTTGTTGTCGTTGTCGGTGTCGTTGTCGTTGTTGTTGTTGTTGTTGTTGTCGTTGTTGTTGTTGTTGTTGTTGTTGTTGTTGTTGTTGTTGTTGTTCTTGTTCTTGTTGTTCTTGTTGTTGCTGTTGTTGTTCCATTAATTACTTTCCTTTATCTAGTCCGTGGTCACAGGACAGGCTCCACTAACTCTGAAATGGAAGAAAGCTTCCGGAAAAACACGATAAACTAGTACACATAACTGAAGCATGCAAATAGTTGACGAACGTGGAAGCGAACCATGGATGTATCTGCCTGTTTGGTCGCTATGACCCATGCTTTTGACTCCAGAAGTGCCGACTTACCTGGACCTTGGGCGTGAAAACATGAAATACGATATGACACTCCCCTCCCTTCCCCCCCCACCCGTTCTCCGGCTAACCCCGTTGCTGCACCGTCTAGCGCATAAAGACTCGTCCACTCAATCGGACGAACTTACAGCTGACGTGCTTCAACAACAATTCTATAAAATAGCTTGACGCCGGTGGAAGGAAACCATGCAAAGCCCCGCCTGTGTTTTCCCACTATGCATGCCCCATGCTTTTGATCCCGGAAGGATCAACCCATCTAGACCTCGGGCGTGAAACAATGTAGTTTGACGATGATAGATCCCCTATCTCCCGCCCACCCTCCCTTCTCCAGCTAACGCGGCTGCCATGCCGCCCTCCATTTGCGGCTGTTGCTATTCTGGTGTTGACTCATCCACATGCTCTAAGCCATGGTCACAGAACAAGTCCCAATAAGTTTGGCCTGAAATTCTCCCTCAGGAGAAACTAAACAAATGCGTAGTGCACATATCTGCACCATTTAAAGACTCGACAACGGTGGAAGTACGATATGTAAAATATCTCCTGTTGACCGCTATACCCCCCACGCTTTATTCGCCTACAAGCGCCGTCCCATTTGGACCTTGGCCGCTAAAACATGGAAGTTTATTGTGATATTCCTCTCACCACCCCCCCCGCCCCCCGCTCCCCAGCTATGGCTGCCGCTATGCCGTCGATTATGCATGTAAAATCTCGACTCTTTAATCGGTCGCACTCACAGCTAATGTATTTCAGCAACAATTATACAAGGTAGCTCGACGGCATTGGAAGCAAACCACGAAACTACTGCCCAACGTTTTCTCTCCCCGGAAGCGCCGACCCGTGCGGACCTTAACGGAGAAATAATGGAATTTGGCTATGGTACTTCCCCCTACCCTCCCCGCTTCCATCCGCATTCCCCCCGTCCTCAGCTAACGCGGCAGCTATGCCAACCAATACGCATGCAAACCCTCAACCTGCCGAACACACAGCTGGCGTATTCCGACAACAATGTTATAAAACGATTCGACACCGATGGAAATACACCATGTAAAAAGCCGCCCATTTCATCGCCATGTATTTCCCACGCTTTTGTCCCCCAGAAGTGCCGACCTATCTGGGCCTTAACAGACGAAGAATGCGCGCTGGACATAGCGGGACTTATGGAACAGTACGACTCGGTTACGATAAATGAAGAACTATGCACGCGGACGGCTGCGGCCTCAGGCACGGCGAAATGCTTGGGAGCACTGGAGGCTGTGCGCGAGGAAGAGGAAGGTGGAGGAGGGGGGGCGGGAGGGAGGGGGGGAGAGGATGGAGGGAGGGGAAGAGGAGGAGGGGGGGGAGAGGGAGAGGGAGGCAATGGAGGGTCTGGGGTGGGTGGGGGGGGATGGGGTGGACACGGAGATAAGGCGGCGCAGCAGGCTGCTGTGGCAGAAAACCTCGAGGAGCAGATGCTGGCAGCGGAAGACGGTTTGGTCGAAGCGATGGCAAACAGGGCTTTGGCTGAGATCAGGGTGCGGCGGCGCGGAGGGCCGGCGTACCGTAGGCTGGCTGCCGATACGGGACCTAAGGTCGAGCAGGAGACAATGCTGGCCGCGAAGGCCGTCGCGCGGCACGAGCTTAACACGTTGCGGAAGGAGGTTGACTTGGCCGATTTTGCTCGGAAGGGGCGGGAGTGGCGTTCTGGAAGGATGAGGAGAATCTGGACCGCGGCGGTGGAGGCAGTTGATAGGGAGGTTCTCTCGCTGCTACCCTTCTTGGGCCAAAGGTTAGGCTAGGTAGCTGGAGGAGATGACGGATGAACGCGCGGTGTTGACTCCGTAAAAATTCATCGAAAAACATCCATTGTTGTTTTCTTTGTGTTTTGTGGATGCCTTGGCTTTTTGGGACAGGACAGGGAAGGCAGATGCGGTGTTGCTGTTGCCATCACAGTTGTGGCGACGTTTCAAAATGTCGGGAGACAGTAGCAGTGGCTAATGTGCCGACTACGAAGTACAATCGGAGCCACAATCCGCGTGGACATGGCCAACTTTGTGATTTGTGCGAAGATTTGACGTGATGCGTGATGAGCTTATTGTCTAATGCGTATTGTTCATGCTCTGTAGTCTAATATTTACCCGCCAACGCCTCACACCAACGGGTACTCGACTAAAGTCACACAGGCATAGGCGATGGGAAACTTCCCCCCAGCGCCCCCCCGCCTCCCAATCACGCCTTCTACTTCACAACGTCCGACACGAGTGGTTGCAGTAGAATTAGTCTAGAGGCGAAGCCTTGCTTTGGGTTCGGCAAGGGCGGAGCCAATCGTGCAAATGCATTTCGCGATCACCTACTTACCTCCCTCCCTCCCTCCCTCCCTCCCTCCCTCCCTCCCCCCCTTATTTTTATAAACATTGCTCATACGTACATGCTTAGCGGTGACCCGGACCCCAGGAAAGAGGCAAAGACCAACACTTCGTCGCCGTCACGCCCTGCCACGGCAACACAGACTACCTCGTCCGCGGTTGAGTCGGATCAGGATACGGGACGGATCCCAGGGCAACGGTCGACAGCAGCGACAGCGGTGCAGCCTTTTGTACGACCGGAGGTCGTCGGCTGCGTGGATCTACAGAGCCGCATCACCAAGACCCGCGAGTGGGTACGAGCCCGAAATGAAGCCATCAACGAGCTCGTTGAGCGTCGGTTGGCCGTTGGCCTTGGGAAGACCACCGTTACGAAGCAGGAGGAGTGGACGTTAGATTTCTTGGACACACCACTGGGCATGGGATTGGGGCACAAAAGCCCCGAGGGTTTGCCGACCCCGAACTCTGTCTACTGGAGGTACGCGAGGGCGATCGTCGGGCTAAGACGCCACCAGCAGAAAAACTACAAGACGCAGCGCCCCCGTCGGGAACCGCCGCAGTCCAGCTGGGAGACCCGCATGATTCGCCTTGAGACGCAGAAGATCAAGCATGAGATTAAGGCGTTCCGGGATCAGCAGGAGAAAGAGAGGGAGGTCATCGAGGATGGTTATGTGCGTGACAATGAGCGGCCATCTCAGGCTTCCTTGGAATGGCGTCTGCAGGAGAACGACGCGTCGATTAAACGTATCGAGAGGACGAAGCAGCTGATGATGGAAGATGTGGCGAAGGTTCAGGAGGAGCTCGGTGATGAATACCGGGAGGTTCCCCCGACGTTTGCTTCGCCGCCGTCTGGTTCTACTCCGCTCAATCCAATGCAGCTTGCTTTTCAAAAGTATTGGCAGCAGCGGCAGCAGCAGCTGCAGAAACTGCAACAGGAGCGGGAGCAGCTGGAGGAGCAGCAGGAACACCTGCGGGAGCAGCAGCAACAGTTGAAGCTGGAAAATCAGCAGGAACAGCGGAAGCTGGAACAGACGAAACAACTGTTGAAGCAGAAACTGAAGCAACATCTGAAGCAGAAACAGCAGCAACAGCTGAAGCAGAACCAACAGCAGCAGCAGCAGCTGAAGCAGAAACAGCAGCAGCAGCAGCAGCTGAAGCAGAACCAGCAGCATCAGCAGCAGCTGAAGCAGGAACAACAGCAGCAGCAGCAGCAGCAACTGCGGGAACAGCAACAGCAACAGCAACAGCTACTAGACCCGCTACTCCGAAGCCCTTTCCTAACGCAGCATCCGGATCTGGGAGCGTCTCTGAGGTTCCCTGGCGTGCCGATTGCTCCTTCTTCTGCTACCGCTACCGCGGGAGAGAAACAGAAGCGTGAGCCTGGCGGTGTCGAAGACTCTCCCGCCGCGGGCATCCTCGAGGCCGCTGCACCGCTTGCTCCAATTGCGCCGGCGCCTGTTCCTAAGGTGGGTTTCCACATGTGTGGCGGCGGACACGGCGTGCTACGGTGGGGATATACCACCCATTTTTTCTGCGGCTCCTTACTTGATCAATAAGGAGCTCAATACCAACCCCCCCAGAAAAAAATTGAGTTAAACCCTGACCAACAACTCCATGGTCTTAAGTATAACGAATACCTGGTTCTGTTGTAAAACACTAATATGCAAAGTGTTCCAACGCCGTTAAATTTTTGTGTTTAACCCCCTTTCTACTCCTAACTCCAAGTGTTTTGTCCCCATATCGGGAGTGCGGTGCTAAAAGGGTTAATTAGTATCCTCCGGCGGATAGAGAAACACGATGGAAGCTTCCTCAGTTAAGGTGGACCGCGGCTACGGCAGTGCGGGGTACCCTCTATTTTTTGTGCCGAGTTTAAAACACTAGTCGTGCGAGTGGCTCTGCGGCTCGCGCACAAAACGGAATTTTGAAACGTTTTTGTTGGCGCAGGGTAGCCGGTCGCCCCGGTGACCCTCAAATACTACTAGCGTTGGTCCTTGAGTTCGATTCCCACCGTTGTGAGATTTTGACTTTATATGCAAAAATGCAACAACAAAAACAACTGCCGAGAGTGCCTAGCAGCGTGGGTAGACACAATTCGACGAGAGTCGACGAGGGAAGACATGCTGAATAATTCTTGCGATAAAAATGAAGGCGTTATAATACCGTAGTGGAGAGGAGAGAGGAGGGCCCGCTATGTGACCCCGGATCTGAGTTACTACAAGGAGGGAGCGCGAAAGTAATGCGAGGATAGTAAATGGGATGAAGAAAAAAAAGAGAAAAAAGAAAAAGGGCAACAAACAGCTCTACAATGGCGGTAGTGCATACCGCGAACAAAACAATACACATAGATAGCGCAGAGTAGTAACGAACTGCTCTACGGTGGCGGTAATACAACCCCCGCAACCAAAAAAAGCACATAGGTAGCCACGCCCGCTAGTGGCTCTGAGCAGCTAGCAATATAATCCCTAAATGAGACGTCCCTATCGAGTCGTTTTACGGTAGCCCCGCCTACTTTTTTTTTGTGAAATCGCCGGTTTTGAAACCAGCTCCCGGCCGTATCTCCTGAAATGCGGTGAGCCTTGCCACCCCGACGTCATCGTTCGATAGTCCTCTGCAAACAAGAAATATGTGAAGATAGGTTTTCAATGAATCGTTCCTGGTGTCGGGCAGCCACGAAACGTTCGTTAACGAACATCGCTGGCTTTGGGGGGGGGGGGGCTATCGTGGTAAGAATCAGTCCCCCTATCGTACCCGTGGTCGGAGCCTCTTCCGTTAGACACGTCCTTTTGGTCGAAAAGAGGTACTGCACCGCTATGATAACACCCGTCGGCGGCCGTAGAGGGGGTCATCCTAGGCACGGAACGAGGTATGAAGAATGTGTTGGTCCCCGCTCCCCTTCCTTCTTTTCTCTGTCCGATCGGCTCCCCCCTCTTGTGACACCTAGAGCCTGCAGAGACGAGGCCGCGAACGAGCGCCCCCTTCTGAGGACACTACGCACAGCACCCGCCGCTTGCCCTGTTTTTTTAGAGCGCGCCATTTTACCGACACGCTTGTTAGAAAAACACTGTACAAGTAGTAGCGTGGGGGATGGGATAATAAGTTTGCTTTCACATTTGAGGGAGACGATAGAAATGATTTCTTTCTTTTATGGGTAAATTTTTATTCTCGCGATTTTGAGAGGCCATGTATTCGCACGTGAGTTTTCCTCGTGACCCGCATGCTGTCGCGCATATGTTGTCTCTCTTCGCCCCTGAGTCCCGTTTCGCGCCGTCTCCTGTTCTCCCCCACGCTGCAGGAATGCAACACGAGTAGTCCCTTAGAACGTCGCTGAGGTTCAGTCAATCAATCAATCAATCAATCGTCAAATCAAAGTGTAACGGTTGGCTTGGTTTGGTACTCCACACAAGACACCCAACAAGGAACAGGGTATGAGAAAAGCAAAACGATAGTGGCAGGAACACAAGAAACCCGGGAGCCGTCATACTGAACTCATTGTACAACGCACCCTTCCCCAACTACTGACACCAAGCCTCAACTAGCGCCCCTGTTTCTTGATAGGTGTCCTGCACTGTATGCCGTGCCATGGAAAATGGTCAGCGACTCCCTCTTCCCTCCCCCCCACCCGCCTCCGTTGCTTTTTCCCTCCTGTACAGCCGACAACAACCCCCAATATGGGAGCAGTGGCGAGCCAGGGCCTAGTCGCTCCCGCCGCTCCCAGGAAAATTACGAGTCGGGTAGCGAGAGAGGAGCTCCATGCCCGCCAAGTCAGAGACCTGCAGCAAGCTCAGGCTGCCGGCTTAGCTCAAGCGGAGGCGGCGGCGGCCAAGGTTAAGGCTGCGATCCCCCGTGCCATGCGCAGGGCCACCGAGCGAGCTCTGGATAAGGAACGCACGAAGGCTGGTAAGCCGCCCCCCCCGCAAATAAATGAGGCGGAGCAGCTGCTGACCAACGCGTTGATGAAACCGGAGGAGAAAAAGACTACCCCTGAGACAAAGGCTGCCTCTGCCACGGCCACTGCTAAGCCTGCGGGAGGCGCGGCCGCTGCTAAACCTGCGGGAGGCGCGGCCGCCATTAAGCCTACGGGGGCCGCCGCCGCCATTAAGCCTACGGGGGCCGCGGCCGCCATTAAGCCTACGGGGGCCGCGGCCGCCATTAAGCCTACGGGGGCCGCGGCCGCCATTAAGCCTACGGGGGCCGCGGCCGCCACTAAGTCTACAGGGGCCGCGGCCGCCACCAAGTCTACGGGGGCCGCGGCCGCCGCCAAGCCTACGGGAGGCGTGGCCGCTGCTAAGCCCACGGGACGCATCATGCCTAGCACAAAAATGTCAATGGCAAAGGCGGCTCCTGCTGGCCGCAACGCCAACGCAGTCACCCCCACTACCGCCGCCGCCACCGTTCCTACCACCGTAGGCGGTATCGCTAACGTCATGAACGCACATCCCACCCCACTCGTCGCTATTAATGCTGGGACCGGCCGTACATCCGTTGCTGCCGCTCGTAAGCCTTCAGCGGGCATAGGGGCGACGGGCACTACCACCACCGAATCGTCTGATTCCGATCCCGTTCCTTCTGCTGCTGAAGTGTGTGCCGCTGCGGCTGCTACTGCTGCTGCTGTTGCTAAAGCTGTTGCTGTTGCTAAAGCTCCTCCTGCTGCCGCTACTGCTGCTGCTGCTCCTGCCGGTGCTGCTGCTGCTGCTACCGGTACTGCTGCTACTGCCGCTTCCGCCACTGCTACCGGTGCTGGTGTTACTTCGGCGGCTTCTGCTACTGCTGCCGCTGCTGCCGCTGTTACCGGTACTGGTGCTACTTCTGTGGCTTCTGCTTTTGCTCCTGCTACCACGATTCACGCTACTGAATGGAACTGCCCCATCCCCCCCGTGGACGGAGAGTGGTTGTGGCCCACCGCTAATACCGTTTGCACAAACCTCGCAGAAGCGTGCGCAAACCTCGGAGGAACAAGCCCCGCAGGAACACGCGCAAACATATCCAAGGCCGATTCAACCACCGCGGCTACCACCACCGCTACCACCGTCACCGCCGCCGCCGCTGCCGGTGGCGAAGCCAAGAAGAGCGGGAACAACCCGACCGAGGTTGGGGATGGTGTCGCTGGTGTTAGCCACGCTACCAGTAGCGGTTACGAGTCGATTGAAATCGTGCGGGAAGGTCAGCTAGGGTGGATCGGTTGTGCGTCCCCGATCCCACTGTCGGTTTCCTTGGATAACTGGAAGAGGATGAGACAGCCGGAGGCCTGGCAGAAGATGGTCGCTGCGGCAATCTTGAGGTGGGTGAGGGGGGGGGGGGAGAGGCGGAGGGGGGGGGGGTACTCCTTTGTTGCTTGCCTCAGTCATTTGACCATTGACCACGCATCCCTTTCGAGACGGAGCACCGTTCCTACGTCTAATGAGACACCTCCAACAATTGGGCGCTCGTTACGCTTCTTCCATACGATACTGCTGTAACATTTTGCCGACGCTTTAACTCGTATATAGGTTGGGATCAATGAGGCCTCTCTGCTGCGATCAGCCGGAGACTCTCACCCAGGGCTACTACCCCCGCGTTGATTCGATGGTAATCAACGTGGCACCTCGTCGCAGAGAGTAGTCACCCCGGGTAAAATAAACACAACAAAATGAAACTGATGTCTTTGTCGGCGTGTCTCGCGGACAATGATGAGCGGGCGGGATGGTCTGTTATCCCTAACCGCTTCCTACTCTCCCTAGCAGCTGCACGGGAGCCGAAGATGCAAGTGGGATCGTCTTGCTTTTTCTGTACGGCTATCAGGTTTTTCTCCCACCCCGGGGAAGGTCTTCTTCCGTTCCCGGGGTTTGCTCCAAGATTACTGCTGTAATATTTCGCCGACGCTTTAACTCGTATATAGTTTGGGATCAATGAGGCCTCTCTGCTGTGGCATGAGGTCACATCCATACTTGTTGCCCATTTTCCCGTCTCTCAGGGCGCAGTTTATTTATCTCTTCTTAGCATCCTTCCTTTGTGTTTCTTATCGTTCTTATGATACCCTAACTTCTTTAGTACCTTGACCCCTAGTAGATCCGTCTTCGATAGTCCCGTGCACACGCTGTCTACGAACGTGCAAACTTTGCGGACAGTCTTCAGGACGTCCGCCTCTATGAACGCCGTTTGGCGAGAACGCTTCACCCCCGCCACGGCGGCGGAGGCTGTTAACCCTATCTGTCTGTGTGTGCGACGGTTGCGGAATGCCACCCCACGTACCCCATGAAAATGTCCATGGCGGTACGGTCCATCGTATGGCTCACTGCCCCTCCCAACCGGGAGAGCGCACAGTGTACAGCTTCATGGCCTCCGTGCCCGCCGGCCGCAAATAGTTCTGGAAGTTGGTGGTCATCTGCGCCGGCGTTAACTCCGCGTATATCATGTTCCCGCATTCTACAACACTCGGGAGCAAGAATCCTCACCTCTATATCAGTGACCCGTGCATGGATTCCGCCTCCTATCGGTACTCTACCACGGCTGCGACCGTGCCGGCAGTCTATGCTCTTCCTTACCACGGCTGCTTGGGAGGAACTTCGCAACATCTTCCGAGGTGGGAATTGAAAATGAACCTCTCGCTTCTTGTTATCTGCAACAATTTCGAACATAAAACTGTTTGCTTATCCTATCCGGGGGGGTGTACTCAGTTTTGTTCATGGCCGTAGTCGTATGACCATAGACCCTCGCATCCCTACTATGCCGGCATGCCGGGACGGAACACGTCGGGTTTTCACCAACCAGGCAGACATTGCTTGCACCAAGCGAGAAGCGCCGTGAGGTTTCGGCGAGTCGCTTAAAGGGTGAACTTCATCCTTTCCAAGAACCGCTCGTAAGACGGACCTCGGCACCTTGTGCCTACTTTCTTGGTTGTGGATGACAGCGCCAATGAGTTACTTTGTTTTCTGGTGTGGCCCCGCCAGAGGCAGCAATGGGTGTTACTATGTAACTGCCTCGTGGGTGCCTTACCTTACTCACGCTATGTGATGCGATCATTCCCCTGGTGTGGAATTAGGGTTCTCCATTCCGCACAATATGATCTAACTCGACAACCATCATGGTGACCGCCAAAAAACTAAACGGTACCCTGGTTGTCTAGCTCACGCAGTGATTGGCATGTTTACAGCGTCACCATTTAAGTTGTCTGTCAGACGATAGACCCTCGGGTCTCTACAAAACCGGAACGGAACACGTCGGGTTTTCACCGACCAGGCGAACAGGGGGGAGAGGAGGGGTTGTGCAATCAGGCATTGTATTTGACGGGAGTTGGCCAAGTATCTTTTTTTTTTTTTTTAATCCTCCGGCGGATGGGGAAAAATAAAGCTTTAGCTCACCACACTTCCACGTATTTTCATACGCGTCGTGTGTCGATTTAACTCAGCTGCTTTCGCAGCCCAACGCTAGCTGGCGCACCCTTCGGGTCCCATTGTAGGTATAGCGTAAGCTGTCCCTATCAGTGGTCTTCGTTACAACCCCGGCAGCGCAAGCTATCGAATAGAACTTCAACCCGATGAACAAGTCCATGGTCTCGTAAGTGTATAAAGAATAATCACGTGTGTACCACAGAATATGGTGTTACATGTTGGTCGGTTGAAAAGCCGCGTCCGTCCACGACAAGCGACGAAGAAGGAAATACACGTCGTAACGCCTTCGTTGCCCCTTCCCCCTCCCGGGATAGGATTTTTTTTTTTTTTAATGTAGTACTCGTGCACGGAAGAAACGTCATGAGCGCCCAAATGTTGGAGGTGTCTCCGTCAGGAGTAGGAACAGTGTTTCACCTCGAAAGAGGTGCGTGATTCGTGGAGTAATGTCGAAGGCAAGAGTTTTAACTACTACGCCCCCCCCCCCCCTCTCTCTCTCCCCCGCCCCCCACACGCGCACGCTTCCGCCGCTATCGAAACCCATGAAGGTACCCACGCCCGAAAGTGCTTATCGACTAATCGCCTTGACATGGAGAAGACTACCGTACAACATGAAAGATAACGCCGCCGTCCCCGACCAAAAAATCTGAGCTAGATTTCTCTTCAACGTGGCGCGTGCAAACACCGAGCAAGGCATCTGCGGGAAACTCTGGACGAGATCGTTTTCCCTAAAGCCGTCGTTTTGGTGGTGTGTTTTTGCCCAAAGTGTTTAGGGGATTATTGGTTTTAGAAATTGTCCCAGCGTTGTGCGTTGTCTTGCGGCTTTACTCGGTTGTGCTGTGCGATCAAGAGCGAGTGAATAATCCTTATTGGTTTTTGAGAGTGACCCCTCGTGTGTGCGGTAGATATGGACAGCAGCAAGCGGAGAAGAAAATTAGGTTTGGCGTGAGCCCTTGTGTCGGAGCGGACGAGGAAGAAAAAACGGTATGTTTGCGTTGCGTGTTACAGTAGGATGTTCACTTAGAAAATGTCGGGGGCTGAAGGGCGGAGGGATAAATAGACGGGGGGTGGGAGGGGGGGTCAGGGGGCGGGGGGGGCGTACTCGTGTGTTGCTTTCATTGGTCATTTGATCACTGACCGCGCATCCGTTTCGAGTCGGAGCACCGTTCCTACTCCAAAGAACAAAGACACCTCCAACAAGTGGGCGCTCATGGGTCAGGCGGGGAGGGTGCACAAGGGAGATGGGGAGGGATGTATGGGGGCGGGGTTAGGGGTGGGTGGGGGCGAGGGTTAGGGAGGTGTGCGAATGTGGCGGTGGGGGGACGGTAAATGGAAGGGAGGTAAGGAGAGGAGGAGGGAAACAAGGACGGGGCGGGGAGTTGGAGAAAGGGGGGGAAGGAGGGCAGGAGGGAGGGGGGGGGGGGGGGATGCTGGAAGAGAGGGAGGGAAGGAAGGAGGGAGGGGAGGGCAGGGGAAGAAGGAGGGGGACAGAGAGGATGGGGAGGGAGGTGGAGAGCGGGTGGAGGGAGGAAGAGATGAATGCACGATGTGGCATACGGGACCGACTGATTTGCGTAGGCTGATCTTTGCCCAATCGCTCTCGTTTATCGCCGGTCGGGTATGGTGCGCAGATAGATAAGCGGGCTTTGAGCAAGGGTGGGAGACGAAGCGAAACGTGCGCGGGTGCGTGCCTTTACGTAAACCTGCACGCAAAGCACTCATAATTTTGGAACTTCACCCGCGTTTTTTTAGCAAAAAAATACTTGCAATTAGTATGGGAAACGTTCAGTAGGTCTTGAGAAAATAAGAAAAAGGGAGGGGTTGGATTGAATTTATTTGGATAGCCAGAGTAGACTAAATGCTCTAGGTTCAGTTGTGGCCGCGCGTGTAGTGTGGAGCGTGCCGATTAGTGCGGGGTCCACCAGGTTGATGCGGTGAAAATTGCTTGTCTCGACCCCGTTCTACAGACTACCGCACTGTCCGGGACGGTTTGGGGTCCCGCTTTAGTGCGCATATTGTTATCGATAGTTCGAGGTCCTACTTCATTGCGGGTATGGTCACTATCCCGGGCAAAGATGTCGGTTTACGGCGCTCTTGACTTTTGTTACGGACAATCGTCAAGGATCGCTCCATTTCATACTAAAACCAGTATATTACGTCTAAAGAGGCCTGACGGGACAAACCTAGACCGTCAACCGACATGTTTGTCCCAGGATAGGCCGGAGCGCAGCTTCAGTGCGGGCGTGGTCATATGGCAAGGCACCGTACGAACGAGAGGCCACGACTGTAGGCCTGTTAACGTTTTGTACCTAGCGGTAGGCTGCTGCTATTGTAGGGTGCTGCTGTAGTCCGGGCCCCCAGTTTATTGCGGTGGACATCGCTTGTCCCGACTTCGTTCTGCAGAGCATCGCACTATACCCGGGGTAGGTTCGGGGGCCTTCTTTCGGGCGGTACTAAGGAAGGACCGCGACGGTTAGACATTACCAACCGCGTCTACCTGGCGGCAGGCTGTTGCTACTGCAGTAGGGTGATACAACACTGGGCTTACGACGACAAGGCAAGGCAGCGAGGCGAGGCCGAGGCTCTGTTGTGGAAGGGGCCCCCACGCGATCGTTTGATGAAGTTATTGGTTGTATAGCGCTATCCGCTAGCCCGTGATACATACGTGATTGCTGAAAAAGGCTGAAAAATAAGTGTATGAGATATGGCGGTAATAAGTGCATGTATACATATCGTGGTTTTCCGGTTTTACCATAAATTGGGTACGCGTAAGGAGGCAGTTTTTGGATGGTTGGAAATTGGTGTCTGCTGAGTCTGATGTGCACTACACGTACGATCGAAAGACAGAACAGCAATAATTTTGTGTACGTCGCCATTTTCGCGTAGAAGATGTCGTTTTTTCTTATCCTTGAAAGTCGTCGTCCCAGCAAGGGGGGGCTCTTGTTGTTGCTTTTGTTGTTGCTCTTGTTGTTGCTCTTGTTCTTGCTCTTGCTCTTGTTCTTGTTCTTGTTCTTGTTCTTGTTCTTGTTCTTGTTTTTGTTCGTATTCTTGTTTTTGTTCTTGTTCTTGTTCTTGCTCTTTCTCTTGCTCTTGCTCTTGTTTTGGGGGGGCAGGGTAATTGCCCATCACGCCCTCGGCGACAGCATGCTATGTATCGTCTCGCCCGCATTGTTTCTGTTGGTTTTGCGAAAAAAAAAAACGATATGAAAGAACGGCGAACCGGAGGATTATTGGTCCAGCGAGAAAACAAGGTGTACCAGTATCACTCGCCGGTCTCTACATGATAAGGAGGCAGCTTTTTGGTGGTTGAAGAATATAATGGTTGTCTGCAGTGCATCAGCATCACACGTACGAATGAAGACGGCAGCAACAGCAGCAGCACCAGTAGTAATGGTTCGTCGCAAAGGTCTATTGAAAGAAAAGCGAATCCGGAGGGGACTTGGTGGGACGATATAAGATTGGTCGTGTATCCCGCATAGCACTCGTTCATCAATGGTTGAAAAAATGTTGCCTGCGATTTATCTTTTCTGGTATAGACTTATACGTACGGCAGGGGTCCCCCAATAAGGCGCTCAGATTAGGGCGATATCCCGATAAAAGGCGATCTAAACCCTTGGCGCAACTGGGAATTGCACCCATACTAACACCCATACTAAATCACCTGGAATGGAGAAAAAATCATAAAGACGGGTTCCCTCAACAAGGCGGTCAGATAATTAATGGCGGCTTTCCTCAATAAGGCGGTCATATTGCTCTCACACACCACCACCGCCTTGCTGGGAGAGCCCTACTATTATACTATCATACTATTGATATCATTGTACTGTCATGCTATCATACCAACGAAGTCGGTAGCAGCAGCACCGACAATAACGAATAAATAACGGTTCGCCGTGAAACGCTTAAGAAGGTAAAAGCGAACCGAAAGACATGGCTGTTAAGATAGCTGTGAAGATAGCTCAGGATAGATGTTGCTTGGCGGAACGTCCAAACGTGCTTGATAAAAATATGTCCGTCCGTCCGATTAAGTTCGACGTACGTGCGTTCGACCATGATGAGCATAGATAGATAGGCTGCTCATCAACCCGTATGTTTAACTGAAACCGGTTCACGCTAGACCAAGGCTACGTACGGTGGGGGGGGTACCCCCGTTCGTCACTAAGAAGGGATTTGAGCTATACTCGTACGAGTGACTCCATACCTCACTGACGAGAAAACTTTTTCAGACGATAGGCTTGGCGCAGAGTAGCTAACTATTGCACTGCGGATCCACGTCGCGAAATTAAAATATCACCAAAGATCAAGACCGCAAACTTCAAAGGAGAACAGGGGGTCACTCGCACGAGGAGAGTGATTCTACGATAGCCCCCTCCAAAAGCAGCGATTTTCTTGTTAACGAGCATTTATTTCACGGCTGCTCGACACACGGAAGGATACCGTTGAAAAAGAAAGTATCCATATACTTTCTTGTGTGCAAAGGTCTATCGATCGATGACGTCGGGGTGTCGAGGGACACTGCATTTCGGGAGGTCCGACCGGGAGCTTGTTTTGAAACCGGCGATTTCGTTAAAGAAAAGTTGGGGGGGGGGCTACCGTAGAACGACTCACGAGTGACTCCGGGCCACGAAAAAAAAAAGTCCCCAAAAGGGACCCCCCTGTCCTAGAATCGAGGGCTAGTAAGGAGAGCGCGTATGTATTCGCTCGAAACACGAAACCGGCTATCCACTTGAGTATCGCTACTACTACCATGTAGGACGAAGACGATGTGTAACGCCTTTTTTTATTGTTAACTCGAGTTACACAAGAAGAAGAACGTTTTTATTCACTCCATCCAGTAACGAGGTAACTCATAGGTATGTTATATGCTCACTCGAGGAACGAGAACGCCTGTTCACTTGATGAGTATTGAGAACGAAAATTCCAATGGAATGTTCACTTACTACTACTTGATGAACAACTGGAACGTGTATTTTTCGCTTCATTGAGCAATGTTAAATTAAAGGTGGGGACACAAAGTGCCCCCTGGAGGTCTGCCCAATGAGCAGGTCCTCGGAGAGTACTCACTTTCGTTTCCTTTGTAGAGATGTAGCTTTATTCGTTTCCACCAGAGCCTGGGATAGCTTCTGAGATCGGAGGCACGTGTCTCCGATCTACTTCCTAACTTTCCCGAATATAAAACGCCAACCTTATCATACGAAACCCATCCAAATGATCTCAAATTCGGATAATTACAGACCTTTCGAGGCCGTACCTCAACACTAGCCCACCCTGATGAGTCGCATATATATGCAGAAATATGGGAGATTCGGGGAAACTCCGGTTCTACGAACTAGACCATGAGTCGAAGATGCGGCGCCTCAAAACGCACTCCCACACCTCTAACCGTCTGGCTATGGAGCCAGGAACACGCGAAGAAAAGCAGTAGAAAAAAACGCAGACCATACAACAAGGCAATAGTCCCCCATCAAAAACCTGCCGCATGCCGCCGGTGTGGCACGCTTATTCTTCACCGGGGTAGAGTAAGGAGAACGCGAATTATTCGAACTCGAGAAAATGAGAACGCGCAATCACTTGAATAACGGACCTATTATACCATACCATACCATGCCATACCATACTATACCATGCCATGCCATGCCATGCCATGCCATACCATACCATACCATACCATGCCATACCACATCATACCATACCATACCATACCATACCATACCATACCATACCATACCATACCATACCATACCATACCATACCATACCATACCATACCATAACAGACCACGGAGTACCCTATGCATACATAGACTTCAGCGAACCATTGCATTACGACCCTAGAGCATAACATATTTGACCCATGGATTAAATTTTACCCTTGAGTTAATACGACCCTTTGCTTTGACCACGGAGGAAGTAGTTACATCTTGAAATGAATTTGATCCACTTGAATGCGCACTTATTTGACTTTTGTTGTTTGCTCGCCCGGTGTGTGCTGAGCAGCGGCTTTGTCTCCGCGCTCATAGCTCCCCAACACCCAGAAGCATGATATTCGATGTTCATTAGTTTGCCCATCCGTTGTGCTGAGCAGCGCTCGCTGCTGTCACCGCATTCATGGCTGCAAACAGCGTGCCAAGGCAAAGAACGCCCAATGAAATAGATGCTGCTGTTGTTATCGTTATCCTCCGACGCGTGCTACGATAGCTACGATAGAGGTGTTAAGGTATACCAGGTACAACTTTTGGGCTGAAAGCGTTTTCTAAATGACGATGCTTCTTTAACGCCTTTACAGCTGGAAACCCTTTTGGGGGGCAAGTTTACTTGAAGTTAGTATAGGGAGAGATTTAGGGGCTTCAAGTAAGGGTGGTCGGAATTCCAATCTTTTTTTTTTTTCGCAACATTTTTTTTATTAATAAGGCCTATGATAGGCCATGGGATTGTCCGAATCGAATTTTTGCACATTTCCTTTTTCTCTCAAAATCAGTTTTTTTTCCTCAGAAGGAAAATAAAGCCAGCTCCTTAATAGGTTAGGAGCCTCGGAAACAAAAAAGTGCACTTCTCCCGCCGTGAAATGCATCCGGACGCGTGCTGCGATCCACATACATGTAATGTAGAGGTAGCACTCTTTTCTTTTTTGGCTTTTTTGGCTTTGTTTTTTCTAAAATGACGGGGGCTCCTTTCCTTGACCCAAAAAACCAACGTCCTCATTTTTCATTTTCGTTTTGCAATATGCTTTCTTTTTTGTGTACCTAGGTGCCGATGATGGGTTTATTCATCGGGCTGTACTCTCAGTATACTCAAAATCAGTGTTCTTCCTCGGGGAAAATAGAGCCAGCTAGTAACTAGGTTAGGAACCTTGGAACAAAAAAAATGCACACCTCTGCCGTACTCCTGATGAGTCGTTAGAGTCTTACTACGGTAGCCCCCCCCAACTCTTCTTTAATAACGAAATCGCCGGTTTTGAAACCAGCTCCCGGCCGTATCTCCTGAAATATGGTTCCACCCGCGCTTGCCACCCCGACGTCATCGTTTGATAATTCTTTGCAAACAAGAAAATGTATGAAGATACTTCTTGGTAGCATCCTTCTTGATAGCATCCTTCCCCATGTCGAGCAGCCATGAAACATTCGTTCAAGAAGATCGCTGGTTTCGGGGGGCGGGGCTATCGTAGAATCAGAAAGGTTCCGTGATGTTTTCCCTCTGAAGACACTACACACTAAACATGGTATCAAATAGCAGGTCTACTGCCACCACTACAGCACTGTTGTTGATTTTTGAGCCTGCTGTGCTCGCGCAGTAGCAGACGGTTCAAACACCCTTCACCCATGTACAGCTACCGCAATGTTCTATTCACCCTTGTACAGCTACCGCAATATTCCATCCCTATTCCGAGCAGCTGAATAAAAAAACGCGGATACAGTTTCAAAGGCTACATTTACCCTGCAATCATCTTCAGCATACTACTACAGCACAGCACACAAAGCAGTAACGTGGCCACACAGCCAACGACGCCTTCACACACACCCTTTTCACAAAAAAAATCCAAGCAAAAAAAAAAACTGCCCCACGAGAAACAACAGCAAGCAGCTAACCCAACGGCTCTTATCAAGACGTCCAAAAATCCAACAACAGCAAGCAGCTAACCCAACGGCTCTTATCAAGACGTCCAAAAATCCCCGCTATTAATCGGACACAACAACTAGATGTACCCAACGATTCTTAAGCCGTCAAAATCCACTAAAAAAAAAATCACAAAAAAAATGGGGAAAAAGGGGAGGGGCGGGGTGGGGGGTGGGGGGGGGGCGTGCTAATACTACCATGAAACCCCATTGATTATCACACAAACCACCTGCACGAAACACAAACAAGAGACCAAGCGGTACTATAGCATTGCACTCCATTATTCACCCCTTACAATAGGCCACTCCCGCCATTGGCTCCGTATCTCGCGAAAAAAACGGACTCGATTTTGTTCGTCAACGCAGCCCAACAAACAAAACACAATCCTATGGTGGCGGTGTGTATTCTGAACTAGAAAAGCACGAAAAGAAAGCTCAAATACTACTGCAAACATACAGGGTAGCTCCAAAAGCGACTCCGCGCTCAAGTTTTTCATGTAACACCTGCTGTAGATGGAACAAACGTACTGAGCGCCCAAATGTTGGAGGTGTCTCTTTCAGGAGTAGGTAGGGACTGTGCTCCGTCTCGAAAGGGATGCCTAGTCAAAATGGCCAAATGAATTCATAAGGCAATCAACAAATAAATGAGCACGCTCCCCCCCCCCCCCTACTCCAGCCTTGATAAGAACTAAAAGCACAAAGGTCAATATTGAAAATAAGTAGGGCAGCCCTAAAAATGACCTCATAGTGACCTCATAGTGACCTCATAGTGACAATGAGCCCAACAAAGTAGCCTCGATCAAAAGTTACATTAGCAACAATAGAATCAACAGACCCGCACAACAATCCACATCCAACGGAAGACCCGGGGATGGAATCATGGTATCCCCTTGGGGATGGAATCATGGTATCCCCCGGGGATGGAATCATGGTATACCCGCGGGGATGGAACAATGGTATCCCCTGGCAACAGCAGACCAAAACAATGCGAAACATATCGTAGATCACACATCGTTCATCATCATCGCTACCATTACAGTCGCTCATCATCGCATACTTGGAAATGTGCGCGTACAGCGTCAATTCTTTTTTGGGGACGATAATTGGCAACAAGAAAAAAAAACGCGCACATGAACGACGACAAAAGTTCCTACCGCAGGAACAAAGCGAGCCGCGTCGGTAGAAGCATACAAATAGCGCTGCTGCCTTCTCCCCCGCTTCAACCTTCAAAGGATGTCAGCGAAATAATCCCAAGAGTCTCGAAAACAAGGCGGGCAAACAAAAATTGAACAACCTAACTTGCGCAGAGATATACCTATATATCGCCGACGCGTCAATTCTACCTCACTTATTCAAAAAGACAGACTCGCCCACCCGTCAAGTTAGACCAAGAGGTAAACCCGGCAAAACCTCTTGAGAGACTCAACTTGGAAAAACCTGACAAAAAAAAAAAAAAGGAAAAACTAAGAGCCAAGATCTTGTCCACAAAGAAAAAAACGAAATAAACTAGGCACGGGAAATACTGCCAAAAAACACAAAAACATCACACCACTCACTTGGAGGAAAAAGTTGCCAAAGCAACGCTCCATCGGTTGAGTGTGTCGACAGAGAAAAATCACGAAAAAATCCACCACGCGCCCAAAACCTACTAGGGTTCTTCACGGGTCGGGTCGAGTCGGGTCGGGTCGGGTCGGGTCGGGTCGGGTCGGGTCGGGTCGGGTCGGGTCGGGTCGGGTCGGGTCGGGTCGGGTCGGGTCGGGTCGGGTCTGGTCGGGTCGGGTCGGGTCAGGTCAGGGCGACCCCACCCGGCCTGTGAGATTCGAGAACCTCCTAACCCGACACAACTCCACCCGACCCCAATCGACCCGCAAGGGTTTTGAAAACCTCCTGAACCGACCCGACCCGACCCGATCCGACCCGACCCGACCCGACCCGACCCGACCCGACCCGACCCGACCCGACCCGACCCGACCCGACCCGACCCGACCCGACCCGACCCGACCCGACCCGACCCGACCCGACCCGACCCAATCCGACCCGATCCGACCCGATCCGACCCGACCCGACCCGACCCACGAGTTTTTGAAAATCTCCTGACCCGATCCACGGGCCGGGTCATGCATGACCCGTGAAAAGCTCTGACAACTACAAGCAGAGCTGCCAGAGCAAAACCCCCCAGCAGATTTGTTTTTTCACGATGTCTCTCTGGCGTAGCGGTAAGTAAGCGCCGCCGCTCCGCAAACAAACTAGAAACAAAAAAAAAACTTCGCAAGACAAAAAAACACAAAAATAAACATGGAAAAGAAAACACGAAAAAAAACACAAAACAAAAACGTCTAAAACACGCAGGTCCGTCTTTTGGGCTGACGTCAATATCGCCCTAAAATACGATCAACCTGTATTTTGGGCTAACGTCAATATTACCCTAAAATACGCGGATCCATGATTTGCTTGCGTCAAATCTTACCCCGACAACCCAAAATAAATCCGTCCTTCGGATAACGTCCTTCGGATACAAAAAAAAAATGTCGAAAACAAAAAAACGGAAAAACAACCCGCACGCAGCTGGATTCCTGGCTAATTCTTCTCATTTCGCGTCAGCTCAGCAAGACGACTTTATCTACGTTCTACATGCTGAGACCGCATTCACGTCGCACTCATTTCGCACCATGACCGCAAAAATCTTCCACGTCTTGCGCTCAACGCATGCACACACACTAATCAGCGCGCAAGAACAACAGCACACGACACTCGTGCACGCGAGCAACGTGCGGACAACCAGTGAGCGTGTGCCAAAACTAAGGGGGATATAGTGTCTGGGGCCATCCTCAATCCTCGCCGGTGTACCTCTGACTCTGGACCTGGGATTCCCTTGCGGCTTTCCTAATGATAGATAGTGGCGCATGCGCTTACTGTGCGTGACCTATACACTGGGGAACTAACAAATAACGCCAACGCCTATCAAGCAAGCCACTCGCGTCACATGAAAAAAGAAAATATGCATACGCCGACCGTTCAATGGAAATATTCCGTAGATCCGCCTAAGCAACGACAGCAGTATTGTGCGTGACCTATACACTGGGGAACTAACAAATAACGCCAACGCCTATCAAGCAAGCCACTCGCGTCACATGAAAAAAGAAAATATGCATACGCCGACCGTTCAATGGAAATATTCCGTAGATCCGCCTAAGCAACGACAGCAGTATTATCATCATCATCAGGAGCAACAGCAACAGGAACAGCAACAACAGCAGCAGCAAAAAGCAAAAACAACAGCAAACAGCAAAAACAGCGGCAAACAGCAACAACAGCAGCCAACAGCAACAGCTGCAACAGCAACATCTACGGCGCAATGACCGGTGGACCTACGGTTTCCGGAATTTCAAACCACACCTAACCTGACCACATCAAACTAGACCACACCAAACCAAAACTAGACCATACCGAAAAACACATATAGCAACAACGCCTAGCTATAAATCCACATCTGCCCCCCCCTCCCCCGCCCCGTCCTATCTCTTGCCCCCTTTCGCCTGCCAGCCCTGTCCCACAGGGAAACGCCACGCCAGGCCAATCCCGGCAAATCCCCCCCCCACCCCCCCTATCCACCCGTGTAATCGGCAACTACAACCATTGCTTGCTGAAACAACAACCATTGCCGGCACAACCACAACCATTGTTTGGTGAACCGACAACCAAGGTCGGCACAACCACAACCATTGTCGACACAACGCCAACCACTGCTGACACAATAACAACAACTGTCGGCACAAAGCTCAACCACTTTCGGATCGGATCGGCACAGCCACAACCATTGTTTGGGGTTGCAAAAAAAAACACAGCAACCGTGGTCGGCACAATAAAAAAAAGAGAAAAAAAAATGTCGGCCCCAACTTTGAAATCCACCACCACAACCATTGTCACAATCATGGTTGGGTTTCCACAGTCGCACATACCATCGTCGGCACAACCACCACAAAAACAATCGCCATTGTGCTTGCACAAAACACCAACCATTAAAACCACCACCACAAAACAATCGCCATTGTGCTTGCACAAACCACCAACCATTGTGAAGGATGGCACAATCACAACCAGTGTTTGGGGGCTGAGCAACCCCAAACCATGGTTGGGGCTTTCACAAGCCACAACCATTGTAGGCGTAACGACAACCACAACAATAGCTGCCATTGTTTGCACAACCACAGCAAACTCAACAACCATTGTTGGCGGTTCCACAACCACAACCATTGGCGGGGTTTGCACAACCACAACGTGTCCCTCTGCAACTTGAAACCCCGATATTTTTCGATGAGTCACTTGGAGTTAGTATGGGGAGGGGTTCTGAGGCCCTAAAGGGGTGATTTCCACCTTTCTCGGACGCGAAGGTAAAACACTCAATCAAAATCGACGAGCCGTGGGAACACTGAACCCTCTGCGCGATAAAAACGAAAGCACCTATCATACCGGCCGGGGGGGGAAGGAACGACACCTGGTACTGCGGGCTTGTCCACAAAATGGAAAGCAAAAAGGGACATCACCAAAAAAAAGAGGAGACATCAGAGCGGCGAGTGGAGCGAAGGAGAGGAAGACCTCGGGCGTATCTCCGTCATCTGCAGCCCATCCCCCTCCCCCGCCCCGCCCCCGTCCTCCTCCTCGTCCTCCTCACCCATCCCCTCCCTATCCCCCTGGTCCTCTTCGTCCCCCCCCCCCAGCGTTGCTGGGGAGTTGGAATCTGAGCGGCCGAGGGCGCCCCGCGCAAAGAGGAGCTTTCTTGCTTCCGCCGCGCCTGCAGCAAAAAAAAAGAAGAAACGAATATTAAACCAAAAACGAAAAGAAGAAAATGGAAAAACAAAAGTGTGAATGAAACCGGAAACGGAAAACGACATACGAAGTACACACATGACGACTACTGTCCGACAGAGAAAAACCAGGATCGAAAACGAACATGCAAAACATGAATGAGAATGAGAAGGAAAAAAAAAAAAAAAAAATGAAAACGAAACAAAAGACGGGAAACGGGCACCGTATATACGTACTATACGTACGACAATCGAAAACGAGGATCCAAAAGGAAGGCCCACGAACAAAAAATATGAAATAAAACCGGCCGCCACTTCACAAACAGTGAAATCAACTAAAAATCAACCCAAAATCCCTCCCAAAAGAAGGCTCACCGGACCACCACGAGCCCCCCGCCCCACCCCCCTCCTCGTGCCCCTGCCCCGCCACAGCACTCCCTCCGCTTCTGCAGGAACACCTTCCCCCCCACAACACTAGCCCCCCCGGCCACAGCCACAACCAGGTCTTGTCTCCGAGCACCTCTCTTATGTTGAACAGTAACCCTCCGTCATGGTCCGAGAGGCGGGCCGACGAACCGGAGGCAAGGGCATACTGTCCCGGATCTCTCATGCTGCGTTTCCACTATGGTACAAGACGGCGGAAGGGGGTGGCGGTTGGGGGGAGGGGGGGGGGGGAGGGGGTACTCGATATTCATGCATGGCCGTAGTGGTATAAACATAGATATTAGACCCTCGTCTACTTACAATGCCGGGACGGAGCATGTCGGGTTATCACCGACCTGGCAGACATTGCTTGCACCAAGCGCGAATGGGGGGGGGGGGGGGGGGAGGGGGGGGGTACTCGTTGTCCTGCATGGCCGTCGTCTGAAGACCATGGACAGGGGGCGAGGAGGGGGGTGTACTCATTTGTTGCCTGCCTTAGTAATTTGAACATTGACCGGGGATCCCATCTTAGACAGAGCACCGTTCCTCTCCTAGGGGGGCGACAGGGACGAAAGGCACATTCCTCAGCAGACGCCGCAAAAATCGAAACCCCATAAAGCGCAATCAACCGTGAAAATAAAATCCATCGAAAAACTAATATAAATCACAATCGCACAAAACCGCGAACAGAAAAGGCGAAAAAATAACTAAAAAAAAACATACACAAATCGCAGTTGCACGTTGCACAATCGCGTGAATCGCGTAAATCGCAAAAATAATTAGCAAAAATCACAGTGAAAATCGCGCAGAAAGCGCGATTGCATATCGCACGTATCCGTCTCTCACCTTGAAGTACTCGATGGTGGTCACATTTCCGGCCAGCAGGTAGCCGTGCCAGACCAGAAGGTACGACACGGCGCAAAAAATGAAAGCAAGGACCACCCTGCATCGCGAGGGGTAAGGTAAGGTAAGGTAAGGTAAGGTAAGGTAAGGTAAGGTAAGGTAAGGTAAGGTAAGGTAAGGTAAGGTAAGGTAAGGTAAGGTAAGGTAAGGTAAGGTAAGGTAAGGTAAGGTAAGGTAAGGTAAGGTAAGGTAAGGTAAGGTAAGGTAACGCAAGGTAAGACAAGATAGAGATGGGTAGGGTAGGGTAGGGTAGGTTAGGGTAAGGTAACGCAAGGTTAGGTAAGGTAGGGTAGGGTAGGGTAGGATAGGGTAGGGTAGGGTAGGGTAGGGTAGGGCAGGGCAGGGTAGGGTAGGGTGGGGTAAGGTAGGGTAGGGTAGGGTAGGGTAGGGTAGGGTAGGGTAGGGTAAGGTAGGGTAGGGTAAGGTAGCGTAGGGTAGGGTATGTTAGGGTAGGGTAGGGTAGGGTAGCGTAGGGTAAGGTAGGATAGGGTAATATACGGGAGGGTAAGGTAGGGGAGGGGAGTGGAGGGGCGGGTACCAGGAAGCCGCGCGAAACCAGTAGGCACGACACGGGGCAAAAGCAACTAGAACCACCCAGGTGCATTGCATCACTTCAAGTAACATTTCCCAACGTAAGGTGAGGCAAAGCAGGGTAGGGGAAGGTAGGGTATGGTAGGGTAAGGTATGGTAGGGTAAGGTAGGGTACGGTACGGTAGGAAAAATGGAAGCCAGAACCACCCAGCGCATCCAACCGAATCGCAGTGCATCACGTCAACTACCATTGACCGGGGTAAGCCAAGGCAAGGCAAGGCAAGGCAAGGCTGCATCTCACCCGTCCACAACAAGCCCTCCAGCCCTGACGAAACCCCTGAAGCCTGCCGAGGATGCGTGCTCGTTTTCTTCCCCCCGCAATAGCTGTCGCCAGAACACCAGCAGCATGGACCCAGAGCCCAGACACACGTATAACAATGTCAGAAGATACGCCTAATGGATGGGGTGGGGTGGGGTGGGGTGGGGGGTGGGAGTAGGGAGCAGGGGCGGGGGGGGAGGGGGGGGGGGGGAGGGGTGGGAGGGAGTTGGGGGGGGGGGGGGGGGGGGGGGGGGTGGCGAGGGGTACGAGGTGTGGTTGGGGGGGGGGGGGGAGTAGAGAGCGGCACGGGGGCGGGGGGGGGGGAGGGGGAGGAAGAGGGGGGAGGGTGGGGGTGGGGGGGCAGTGCAAGGCGGCCTTCATTCCGGAGAATATCGCTATATTAAAAAAATCATACAATGAATCCCAGCCGCGCAGGCAAAAAAAGTCCTCTCCCCCCTTCCCCCTCTCCCCCCCCCCCCCCCCCCCCCCTCCATCTTACCCCCCATGCTCTTCTCCCCTCGCGGTCCCTACCACCAACCACTCTATTCCCTTCCCCCACCGTACCACCCCCGGCGATAAGGGCTTTGAGTTGGTTGCACTTGACGGCTAGTTGTTGGTTGGGCGGCGAAGTAATCCAACTAACCAACTGACAATATAAGGTATTTCTCGATAGAAACCGCATCGCGACCTACAAACGCACCGGCCAGGTACAAAGGCGCAGAAATCCTAAACTAACTGTAATGCCTTATAGTGGCATTATAGTGTACAGCAACGTGTTGAAATACCCAGCCAACTAAGTACTAGTCGGCAACTTACCATTACTATTAGGATAGTCAGTCAAACAGCTAATAACTAGTCGGCGACTTACCATTATTACTGTTAGTACAGTCAGCCACAACTAAAGCGTGCTAAGGTAGTCGTTCCTCTGTAGTGCCGGTATGTGCACTATAGAGGGAAATACCGGCACTATAGCGGAAACCTGCACAACCTCCGCACACTGCCACTACTAGTTGTTCCCATCTGTGCCAAGCGATTTCACAGGCACTTTAGTGGGCAACCGGTACTACTTAGCCGGCACCATAGAGGGACCACTATAATACCTAGCCAACTAATAACTAGTCGGCGACCTACTATTCGTTACTACCTGGTATTACTAAAGTCGGTTCCAACTACTGCTGCCTGCTGTGCACACCTTGTAATTTCCTGCGCCAACGCATCGTCCGATCCAGCGGCAATGGTGATCCATCTTCATCACGCACCTGCGAATAGGCGTGCGCGTATTCAGACACCAAACACAATTAATGACGCCAAACGTGGGACTGCCGTAGTCCCGCAGCAGGTACTCCAATGTATCGCGCAGCTTGCAAATGTGAGTACCGACCCTAAATCCATCGAACTCACAGCCGACGTGTTCAGAAGAACTTATAATAATATACATCTCAAAAGAGTAAAAACGCGCGACCGGAGTAGTATCACGCTGCTTGCAAAGATGAGTATCGACCCTTCAATTGATCGAACTCACAGCTGGCGTACTGAAAACATGCATTAAAAGCATACCAGTATATCTTTGTTCAGATAGGATGTGGAGACACACCGATGCGGTGGGGGTTGTTTGCGTTACCATACCAATACTACACCAATGCCACACCAATACCACACCAATACCACACCAATACCACACCAATACCACACCAATACCACACCAATACCACACCAATACCACACCAAATACCACACCAATACCACACCAATACCACACCAATACCATACCAATACCACACCAATACCACACCAATACCACATCAATACCAATTACCAATACCACACCAATACCACACCAATACCACACCAATATTACACCAACACTACACCAATACCACACCAAAGGGGGTCAGCAATGAAAGTAACCTCAAGAGTACCCCAGCCGAGGATACAGGATGGCCTTGAAGGGTTATAGTAGTGATAATGAGGCGGTGCGATCCAGGGGATAGGACCTGATATCCACACCACCACAACACAAACGATCTGCCGATACTCGTAGGCACTTCCGCAGAGGGGTCTTACCACGTGTCGTCAATTAGAAGTGCGTTGATGGAAGTATTATGTTGCTCCGCGGTCGACATCAACCGTTTGATCAAGCGAAAAAAAAATGTATACACATATATAGCAGAAAACTAGAAAAGCATTGAAAAAAAAAAAAAACTAGAAACCAGCACAACTTGCTTGTAGAAAAGCATAGAACGTACGTACAGCGCGGAAAAGCATCAACATATGATATCGTACTGCTGTAGTATACAAAGAAACATAAAAGCAGCAAAAGAGTTCAAGTATATATGTAGAACAACTACAAAATTATTCAAATAAAAAAAAAAATCAAAAGCAGATGAAAACACTGACTCACTGACTCACTGACTAACTCACCTGTTGCATACACGGCAATGGTGGGCCCTCGGCGGTTTCGGCTGGTTGCACAGGGAGCAGAAATGCATAAAGCTCTGTCGCTGCTGCTGCGGTAGAAGATAAGATACCAGGTAGCAAAGACGTCAAGAGACCGTCGGTCAAGGGAAAACGTCCAGCGGTCAAGGCTGTCAAACCGATCGTTCGCTCCACACTAAAAACCAGTAATTTGGCATCAGTCAAGGTAAATTGGAAAAATGCCGTCGGTCGTTGCCGTCGGTCAAGGGCCGACAGCAGTAGTGTGTGTGTGTGTGTGTGTTCTTCACATTAAACCGTTCTTCTACTCGTCGACATCCAGCACACCCAGTGTCCGTACTGATTCTTCACCCTAGAAAGATCAGCTCTGTGGTCACAAGCCACGACACAGAGATAATGCATCGTAATGCATTCGACAACGCAATGTCATGCCCTAGTACTGGGTACGACAGGCACAACATACATACGTCAGCAACAGAAATACATTGGAAGAGAGAAATACGAAATAAACAAAAACAAAAACAAAAACAAAAACAAAAAAAGTAGTACCATCCCCTGACACCTTCGCCAGGGAACCGAACAAAACTTCCGCGAGTCAATTTGTGCACAAGAAAAAGTCTCCACGAATATATACGAGTATGCACTCGGGGGGATTTGAGCTCGCGAAACGGACCTATACCAGGCTCGAGGATAACCCGATACGCCACCGGAGCGACTCTAATACAAGTAGCTAATGGACTTCGTCTTTAGTCTTCGATAAAAACACATTTTGAATCACAAACGCGCCGAGTCCGATACAACTCCTTAACTTACTGCACGCAACTCACTACAACTCCTAAAGTTACTGCAATATACCCTATCCCTAAACGAGCAGCCAGGCTTTACCGCAATTCTGACATATTATCTAGCATTTAGTATGGGAATCGGACATGCTGGTTTGGCCCACGTGTGCTCAAAACTGAGGGCCCGAATTAACGAGGAACTTGCCAAATCGAATTTCGATTTTTTTTTTTTGATTTCATGAAAAATACACCAAAAACTCAACTTTGGTTCTTGTCAAGGAACGGCGCAGTGCGTTCTAGGAAATAAAAAAAATAAAAAAACGCAACAGGGTCAACGAACACCCGTGGGCAACGACCGAGGCGAGCGATGGCTCGCGTCCTCCCCGGAGCGCCGCGGCTAGCCGCAGAATCTTTTGGCCGGCAGCGGTTTGGAGGCTATGGCTCTAGGTGTCTCTTGGATGGGCTGGCGCCACCCCGCCGCCCGACACGGGCAGCAGCGACGGGGATATAGCGGTCGAACTTCTGAGCGAAGTCATCATGTGGTAGTTGGTCGTGTAACTTTTGAGGTGCAGGGCGACGAAAAACTGGGTTTGCGGCGGTCTCGGTTGTTTTCGAAGCGTCGCAGGCGGTCTACGCTGTGCTAAGGACCTTCGGAGGCCGCGCTGCGGCTGCTCCGGTGGTCATACCTCTCGCAATGGTGGCTTCTCGCCTCTCAATCAGCCGACGACATGGCACCAATTCGCGTGGCCGGCTTCGGTTACACAGAACAAGCCATGTCTAGGTGGACAAACTCCCTAAATTCGATTTCGATTTTCGACTAAATTCGACCGAGAAAGTCTTTTTTACTTCTTTGTTGAATTTGATTTTTCGTAATAATTCTGAGAATGCCTGCTTGGTGATTCATTTCTTGACCAATCAGATGCAAATTAAATTAAATTCTATAAAAAAAAATCGAAATTCGATTTGGCAAGTTCCTCGTTAATCTGGGCCCTGAGAGCATTACGAGGAGCAAAAAAAAAAAAAACTGCCCAAAACACCACTTTAGATCCTCACCCTAACCCCGGCCCCAACCCTACCCATCCAACTCAGCTCCAGAGTGACGGGAGCCTGTCCTGTGACCACGGCCTTGATTATGCCGTTTAATGTGAGAACAACAATACAACTTTGTCCGGAAAAAAATCTGGCGTTTTTTTTTGTTTCTTTTGGGTTGAAAATTTGGTCGACTACAATAAATCTCCCACACCAAAAATATTCCCCGATTTCCATACTTTTTCCTATATAATAACCCATACGTCTGGTGAAGGCTACTTACTGCCCTAGGTACACCTCCTGAAAATAACTGCACGCAGCTATTAACAACTGCAATATCTACCCCGACAACTAGCTGGCGACAAGTCCCAAAAACCCGCACACCGATTCCGCGAACCAACCCCCACACAAATCCCAAACTCCACACACCTGCGCCGCCCCTCCTCCTCCTGCTCCCCCTCCTCCCCTAACCGCCCCTCCTCGTCCTTCCAGCGATGAAACCCCATTATTAGCAGCAGACGCGGGACAAAGCTGATCCGAGTCCAAAGGCGAAAATGATGGCGATGATTTTCCTCCAATGACGATTTTACCAGGGTCAGTGGTGATGAGGTGGACTAGGGAAAGCGAAGTCATTACAGACAGTACGATGAGCCACCATGACCCCCAAAAAAACACGCCTCCAGCAGGGGCCGTGCAACCCAGCAATGCGTTCGCCCACACGAACGACAGATATCCCACGAGCCTGCGGGGGTTGGGGAGGGCGGGAGATGGGATCAGGCGTCGGGGGGTAAAAGCGGAGGGGGAACGGGTGAGGGGAGAGGGGAGAGGGGGTGGTGGTGGAATGGAAGAGTTGGAGAGGGGAGGGGGAAGGGAGTTGGGCGAGGAGAGGGGGAATCGGGGTACGTGGTGGTGAGCGGGGGAGTACGGGGGGAAGTGGGGTAGGTGGTGGGTGAAGGGAGTGAGGGGAGGGGGTGAGAGGACGGGGTCGGAGGGTGGGGGGGACTGGTGTGGGGTGGGGAGGTGGGGGGGGGGGGGGGCAGAGGGGGGGGGCGACCAGCAGTGTCGGGGTCTGTGTTCCCCCCTTGGCGGCGTTATGGTGTCGTACTGTATCGCATAGTATGTGTCCCCTCCTTGTACCGGGCAGGTGTTCTTGTGAGGCGTTATCGCTTGCCTGAACGAAGAATCCCGCACCGCTTCTATCCTTTTTGTCAGAAGACATCCGGGAGAGGCAAGCCAACAACACAAAAATAATACTTTGCGCATGATGTAAACGGTCGTACTCTGTTCCGACGGAATATCATGTGGGGGGAGGGGGGAGAAACTAGTTGTAAAAAATAACGAGAATAGTTGCACGCTGGAATTCCAACTATTTCCAACGGTCTTTGCCGGCACCGATCTTGTACGGAATCTTAAAATATCACGTATCATGTCATATCAATTGCACAATACGGGTTACAGCCGGTACCTGTTGTGCGTATATCATATGATACGAGCAGCTCCGCGCACCAAGATTTAAGTTTCAATCATTTTGCCATCATGTGACTGCTGTTTTCACTACTTTACTGCTGTACCTGTAATCTCGTACTCTTATCTACTCGGACTCGGAGTATTATCAGATTTATGGCGTACCAGGGTTTGAGTCCTGCTGCGTACCGGTACTGCTTGTACCAGGCGGACCAGGGTACGAGTGCTGCTGCGAACCGGTATTGCTTGTACCACAGGTAAAGTTTTTGTGAAGTATTTGTTTGTGCCCAGGACCAGTGGTGGTCTCCCTATACATGGTGTTATTTCGTCATTTCCTTTCCTTGCTTCTTCTTTTATTTTCTTTCTCCCTTTATTTTTTTGCTTGAAATCTGGAAATCTTCCGCCTCCAATTTCCCACCTCTCAACAGCAGCGGTTCTGTACGGGCTAATCAAACACCTACGTCGTACCAGTTCTCTGTACCCTGCTATATCCGCTTTGCTTTGTGCTACTTTCCGTATCCTTCCTTCTCGCCTGATTGATCGAGCTCACCTCAACTAACTCGCTGTCTCGTACTAGAATATCCCCTCATAAACACGCCTTCCAAATATATTTAAGATTCATTCCCGCTCCACAAACCCCAGATTTCCTACGTGCAATCTTACACTTCTTTATAGTCTTTCTTTTCCAATTGACTTGTTGAGTCTGTCGTACTTTTAGTATGCGTAGTGGTAGGTACTACGTGTAACAGTCTTAATCCGTTTTTGCTGGCTTAGACCGAACGCGTATTTTTCCTGTTCGTTTCTTGTAGATGTGTGTAGCTTGCAGCTGGCCAACCCTCCCTACACTCCCCTGCTGGCGAATCTAAGTAACTCATTACGTACGTACGATTATCCTTTGGATCGAATTCTACTCACCTCGTTCTTTCTTTTCTTCCATACTCATGTACTACGAATTAGTTCCTCTTTTTGTTCTCTCCTCGGAGTTGTACATTTTATTTGGACAAGTATGTACCAGTCCAGTATGCATATACGAATATGGGCCTGGCATGTGCGCAGGCTGACCTCCGATTACATTTGTTTACATTTTACACTTTTTGGCGGATGCATGAATTGCGTCAGCTATGATTTACATGACGTCTATGCATGTACCACTTTTGGTTTGCTTGTGTTTTTCCCGTGGGGTATTCTTCCACTCCACCAGAGCTGCAGAGCGACTGGAGCCTGTCCTGTGACCACGGACTTGATTATGCGAGTGAGGACGGCAGCAGCACCAGCAGCAACAACAACAAAAACAACAACAACATCAACAACAACAACAACAACAACAACAACAACAACAACAACAACAACAACAACAACAACAACAACAACAACAACAACGCCGACACAAAGAAAAAAGAAAGAAAAATATGGAACAAAGCAAAGGTTGATCTTACTACAAAGCGGGCCCGCTCTTGTTGCGTATAAAGAATTTCGGTTGCAAGAAAATGGGGCTCGTTTTCTCACAATAAAAAGCGAATTTGACCAAAGTAGCGGTGCTTAGGGTGGGATACTATACTAAATCCCATATAATAGCCAATAGTGGTCTGTGCTTACTTAATGTGGCACCAAAATAAGAAACTGAGCCCCGACGCGCGACGCCAAATACGCTGCAGACGCTTCTTACTCTGTCCATTCTAACTTGAATATCGTACCGCCTCTCCGTACGGAGCGGGATCTGAGAACATCTTGATTGCGTAGCTAATCTAGATTTACCACCGAGTATACACGGCCTATCTTCTACCTGCGACACCAGCATATATTACGAGTCCATATAATACGAGTCCACAGCAGCAGCTCGTAGTTACTCCACTCTACCCGCCGCCGTTTGCCGTACGAAGACTACTCTGTATCATACCCTTACAGCAGTCGCCAACAGCGATGTCATTCGTACATAAAACTGACAATTAAAAAATACGAGAACACAAGTCAGCAGGTATGCTATACCCAGCATGATACCAAGGGCACACGATAGGCAGGCAGTGATTGCCTCGTAGCTCCTGTCTACAACAGCAGTGCTTATATTATGCGCGTATCTTCGTTCAACTTAGTCTTATGGTTTGTATTTTTTCCCTGGGGTATTCCTCCACTCCAGAGTGCTGTCCTGTGACCACGGACTTATTATGCGAGTTAAATGCGAGAACAACAACCGGTACATGCATCCAAATCAGCTGCGTTGCTGTGTTACTTCTTGATGTTCTTTGGGGTGGCGGCCGACCACCACCAACACACTCGCAAGGTATCAACTCATCATAAGTCACAGCCAGCTTCACAGCAGTCAAACTTCCGTGTCTCCGACTTCTCCTGTCCCACCAAACTGCTGCAATTCCCAATTCCTGCTGCTATTTGGCAGCATCGATGTACAACCACGACAACATCCAACAACAAACAATAGCCGGCTGCGTTTCTTACCCACGCCAAACCAGCCCTTCCACACCGACAGCAGCAGCTGCTGCAGCAGCAGCAGCCCTCGACAGTCAGCAATCGTGCCGTCAGGACGCAGGCGCGTGTTCGTACTCGAGGAGAGGTTCAAAACCCCGATGGATTTTCCATGGAATAGCCGAAAAGCCAACCGCTCTTCTCAATTGTACAAAAATATAAGCACCTCGTTTATCATAATGTAAAACACAATCAATTCTTATAGTGTAGCCCAAAGTGGAAAACTATACACCTTGGTACAGCCTATAGGCCCGTCATGAACGGCATACCAAGTTTAAACTTTCCTTATTATACTAGTTTTAGTATACTTAGCAGTCAGTGACGGGACACGTCCATCAATCAAGCGGGTCAAACTGCGGACTCCAGCAAAAATCGTCCGTGGAGAAAAACTACCGGTACTGCTGTAGAAAAGCGATGACTCGTCTCTAGAAGGTGTTGTTTTGCGATGCTGAACTACGCGTACAAGTTCTCGCCAGCGTCCTTGCGATGGCTTACCTTAGTGGCATGGTGAAGCGGGAAGCGTGCCGCCTTAAAAAACTACCATCTGCCTGTCCAAGGCTGGTTATTCCGTTACGCTTCCACGCGCTTTTATGACGATGGCGCTCTGTGCGAGCTGTGAACCGGGGACGTTTTGCATTCATCCCCGGATAACAACAAGGTTGTTTTTGCAAACCCGTAATAGGGTTTCTGGTTTCTGGTTTCTGGTTTCTGTTTTCTGGTTTCTGGTTTCTGGGCGTTGGTTGTTGCTGGGCCGATATTTGCGCGCGCGATCTTCGATCTTTGCGACCCACGGCCCGCAGCAGAAGCGAGCCTATTGCGCTCCAGCCTACTCGTAGATATGTTGTTTGTGCAAGGCACTTCAGCAGCAGTGGTGCTGCTGCTATTGTACGGATTTGATGGTGTGCAGGTTATTATTATTATGCACTGCGTATGGCGCTCAATCTTCTAGAACCTACTAGACTAGACTAGATACGAGTAGTAGTATCTATCTTCTCGTTCAATCCAATGATGCATCCTACTCGTGTAGCCAAGCTGTGGTTCCCATTTTGACCTGGGGCGAAAGTAGTCAACATTCATACACCTATAACGTGCTGAACGCATTGTTTTTGTGTTCCGTGTCAGCACAGATCAGCGTTAGGGTTCCACAGGGCTCACGGCTCACGGCGCCCCTGTGGGTTATGACACAAAAAAACATTGACGTTGGCCTTGCGGCACATGTGTGGCTTCCGCTCCCAACCTGGCCACCTTGTGTAGTTGTTGTCTGAAGGGGCCGCAAGGTCACCCTGCCCAGGGTCCTTGGTCAACATCTATTGATGGGACACTACATACAGTATACTGTGACTGCTGCTGTATGTCATACCTGCGAGGCCATATAACAGCACCTACGTACGCCATACCGGTATATCAAAAAGTCTTTCTTACACCATGATGTCATGTCTACGACGTACCGCTGTGGAATGCATCACTTTATCATGTATATTTTGCTGTAAGTCAACCGGTGGAGGCAGAGCTGGGTTTTACTCATTTGTCGCTCGCCTTATTAACAGTCATGTGACTCTTGATCACGCAGCATCCCTTTCGAGACGGAGCACAGCAGTCCCTACCTACTCCTGATAGAGATACCTCCAACACTTGGGTCGGGCGGTCATTACGCTTCTTCCATATACTACATTGAAACTGTTTGCTTAGTCTATCCTATCCCCGTCCTGTTTCACCGTCTCTCTGCGGCCACCATCTATCTACTACGATAGCGATCGTTTTCTCGCTGCTCTTTAGTCTACCAAACTCTTCCGTGTCACATTCGTCTAATTTATAATTTCCTCGTCCCCTCCTCTAACGCGTCCCGTTCCTCCTTGTATATTTCACATTATCCTACCATATGAGTCCTATTATGTATTGTTGTGCCACACGGGCACGCACACTCTGCCGACCCATCGCATACCCACCTGAGACGACCTCTACAAAACACAGTACCATATACCTAACGAAGTAAAGTCACCCTCTTGTTCAATAGTGGTGACATCGCATATATATGACATCGCATACCCACCTCGCCTGATGTATATATATGTAAGATGTATCTCTGTCTTAAAATTGACGACCGCAGAACCCCACATCGGCAGGGTAAAAATCATGGGCGTGAAATCGTACATTTGAGACAATAATATAATATAAAAAATGAAAATACACTCCAGCTGTGAGATCGAAGATTTCGTCGAAACTCATCTTTGCAAGCTGTGTGTGATACTCCGATCGCGCGCATTACGAGTTGTGTGTCCTCATTAAGGGTATAGGTCGGCGACTCCCCTTACAACTACAGTGTAGCTATCAGGGTCAACAGGGTGACGTTAGTCAGTCTGTGCGCGGAAACTATAAAACCCGTTTCTGAGGGGGGCAAAATCTGACAGCTGTGGAGGGAAATGTATCCTTTTATCAAGTGAATCTTGTAAGTCGAATAACCGGTGAGGGGGGGGGGGCGGAGTTTTGAAGGACGTGGGGGCCTGGTTTTGT